>CM069296.1:10602500-11202500 GCA_035609425.1 Epinephelus awoara | reverse complement strand
TACCACTGTAATGAAGTCATTATGATTTGGCCTCACTAGATTTAATAATAGAAAAGGTCTTTAAGAGGGTCCCTCCATAACCCTAACCCTCAACAATATTCCATCCAAATATTCAATATGTGTCCTATTGTACATATGTCATGATATAACACATGTTTAACAAGCTCTTAAACACAAATTTAAAGGGAATTGCTTTCAAGTGTACATAATATATGTTTAGACAAAGCCAAATAATCATAGTAACAATCAGACACATTAAGAGAAAACAGTTTTCATGTCTTCCAAAGTCTGAGATGTCTGCACTACAGCAAAAAAAACAAAAAAAAGGATTTGAATGGAACATTGTCTACACACCCTCTTAAAGCTCTTTCCTTCATCTACAATGTCAAAAGTTTAAATACTTATCATTACTTTTTCTCTATACATTTTTTCAAACAAAGTATAGAAGGTATTAAATAGTGAAAAGGCTTACTATACCTGTCTACATACAATGAAGGAATAAAGTAAAGTTAAAGTTATCTGCAGTCCAATGACATTAAAGACTTTAAACTATAAACAAAGGAAAGAGTTATACTTACCTCTGAACTGAAAAGAAAACGATTTAAAACCTATCTAGAAATACAAAGGAAACTTATCTCCAAAAGTTAAAAACTTATCTAAAGGAAGGGGTTTTAAGGTTAGGTTGAGGCATTAGTTTAGAGCTTGAATAATAAGGTTTAAGGTTTTTTTTTTGTTGTTTTTTGTTTTTTTTCTTAGAGGAAAATGAAAGTAAGAAGAAGTTGGAGGGAAACTTATCTCTAAACTAAAAGGAAAGACAGATTTAAAACTTGTCTAGGCACTGAAAGGAAACTTACCTCTGAACTAAAAAAAAGATTCAAAACTACAAACTAAATGCAATAAAAGCGTTAAAAACCTATCTAAAGTACATGGAAAGGAAGGAAGGGTTTTTTTTGGGTTTTTTTGGTTTTTTCTTAGAAGGAAATGAAAAAGAAAGTTGAAAGGAAAGGTGTGTGAGCATGTTTGAGTGTGTTTGAGTGTGTGTGTGTGAGTGGCTATGAGTATGTTTGAGTGGTGGTGGTGTGGTACCGTCACATCTCACGGTTGTAGGGAGAGTCGGTCATCCAAGCCATGATCATCGCCGCCACTGTGTTGAAATCAGTGGGGGGAAGACCACCAGGCTGGGGACCGTAGACGGAGGGCCAGAGGGGCAGGGCCATGACGTCATCATAGTCTACGTCATCCACAGGCTGCTGGAGGGGTCCAGGCTGGGTCGTCCTTTCCTGAACCGTTCAGAGAGACAGAGAGAGGTCAGGGGTCAGACTGGTTCAGGAACACCCTTTAAGCTAGATGCAGTAGTGTGCGATAAATGTGTATGGTGACCTCAGAGCTAGGATACAGTGGTTTTGACCCAGTGTATATATCTGGAGTACTCACCTCCAGCTGGATGTCCTCCGGCCTGGCCTGTGGCGTAGAGGTGGATGGCTGCGGGCTGCGGCTGCGGCTGCGGCTGCGTCGGCGTCTCTCCGGAGGCTCCTCGGTGCCTCTGGAGCGGCTCTCCTCCCTCTGCCTCTTCCTGCCTCCTGCAACCTGTTAAAGCCATGAACAGAAGCAAAAAGTAAGGGACCAGGTCAAACTAGTTCAGTTATAGTCTTTTCAGACTGCTGCTGGTACGTCACTGGTTTCCATCTCTGTTTCCTGTGCAACTGAATGGATTTATTATTGTATTTCCATCCACCTGCTCTGCTTTATTACAAAATGGTACCATGAAAGGGTAAACACAGAGTTACTATACCAAACATTATCATTATAGGAATACTATAACTCTATAATAAATACTGGCAGAAAGTCCAGGTTACTCCTTTGATGTAACAGCTGTAAATGTTTTATATACAATGTTTGTCTGATGAATATTAACTGAGTATAGAGAGATATAACCTCTTCAGGTCAGATTTAATTTATTTGCAATAAGTCGCTTGCAACAGCAGGGGACACTGCAACACGTCCCATAATTACCTAACTAACTCATTAGTGCCACCTAGTGGAAATTCAACAGCTGCTGCAGGGTTTCATAGTGTTTTATGAAGGTGGCGTGCCACCTCATCTGAATCAAAGGTAACGCCTGTTTCATCATTGAGAACACTTTATAAACTAAAACATTAAACTCTGAGAGAAAAATTTCACACGTACGGTACGTCACTGGTGTCAATCTGTGTTTCCTGTGTAATTGAATGGATCATTGTATTTTATCCACCTGCTCTGCTTTATTACAAAATGGTACCATGAATGGGTAAAAAAAAAAAATTCACACAGCTAATGCCACATGATTAATGAGCATGGACACTGTTTAGGCCATCAAGATGAACTCAAGTGATCAGATAAGATGTGTCAGGATCAGGGTGGCGAACCACCTCAGCTAAACTATTTACTGGTGAACTTGCCAGAGACCAATCAGCAGGCCTTTGCTGACGGCAATAATAACAGAAATCAAACGTGTAACGCTCCAGCACACACTTCCACTCCACACTTCTCATCACACAGCAAATCACACTGGTCTCTGAGGTAAGCGAGCGACACATCAAACTTACTGATCACTTAAAGTAACGCAAGGACCGCAGCGGAACCAAACGCACAGTCGGCAGAACATCGTCATCCGGGCGGCGCATGAAGACCTGCAGGAGGATAAACAATCAGTGGGTCAGCTGTCCGCAAGACAGATGTTACTGCAGCTTCCAGGAGAGGGTCACAGGCCGATATGAGGAACGAGAGGCAAAACCACGTCGCAGCAACGTGCAGCTATGATGTGACTGGCTGTCATGGCAACACTGGAGAGGAGGAAGTTACACCGGCAGGATATGTGGGAATGCAGCTGAATCTCCTGTGCAGACAGACGTCTTGTCCTGGGTGATGCTTGGACCGCAGGGTGACGTAGCTACGTCTTACCTTTACATGCTATCTCTGCTGAATGAGGTGCAGGACAGCCAGCTGAGATGTCCATCTGTCCCACACTTTAGCACAGACTTCTGTTTTCACAGATACAGCCTTCCTGGCAGGAGCTGTAGGTCTCTGTATTGTCCCAGGATGGGACAATACAGAGACTAACTTTCTCCCACCATGTCCCCAGCAGGGGGAGACTCGCATTTACAGTTTAACTGAGTTTAGCTCATCCAGGCAAATTGAAGTTTGAGGCATTGAGAACTACGATAAAAAGTCTCAATTGACTGTCATACTGATTGCAAATTAGCTGCTTTATGTAGAATTACAACAGAAAGATTTTTTTTTGTTATTCAAGAGAGTGTTGTAAGTCAAGATAAGAGTAACTGTGTGAGGCATTAGTTTAGAGCTTGAATAATAAATGACTACATTTTTCAACATGTGGCACACATTATGTCATGGTTGTTGCAGTGTCACAAACATCACAGATGTAAGTGTTGTAAGTGACTTTCCATTAAACATACATTGAACTTTTATAATATGTAGACAAATGCATATATTCACAGATGGTATGGGCAATTACAATTATCATTTATACTTATTAGGTATCAAACGACACTACACTACTAAACTACACATTTAAAATACATTTCAAGATATTTCAAATAAGCACACACTCATAACAAATCTAAAAGGACACACACTTTAACCGTGTGCATCCCAGACAGCAAAAGCCATGAGTTTTACCTCAGAGGTGCTGGTACTGGTGCTGGGAGCAGGGTGCTCCTCCTGGGGGGTCCTACGGGCTCTCTCCGGCAGTATGGGTGGTCGTGGAGGGGGGCTGGCACATCACACAACTGTAATGATTGAAATGCAGTTCAGGAATAGACTCAACTTCATTCAACACAACTATATTTGACTGAACATTTAATGAATGTGAAAATCAATTCACAGATAAGCACACTGATGTCTCACTGTTTCAAGCTATTTTGTACTCTGCATGTAAATGTCAGGGTGTTTCTGTCTTTATCTTTATGTGACATGAGGAAAACTAACTTCACCAAAAAATGGACAACTTTAAAATCATCAAATGAAGCATGAATGAGGGCTACATCCTGAGAAAAATAGACTGAAAGAGGAACCTCTATGGTGTCTTTAAAACAACAATCACTGTGCAATATGCAAGATTATATTTTCCTTAAGCTGTGCAAACAAGTCTTAAACATTGTCACCATTTGCTTGAAAATCAGCAGTCGGTTCAGCATTTGGCATTGTTACCTCTGTTCTCACATTTCAGTTATTTATACCAACAACTTAAATGTTTATTGTATATTTAATATTTTATTATATTTTACTGAACCAACTCGACGCTGCATGAAAGTCAGCTTTCGGCGCCTCAAGGCTTATATTTCGTGAAGTCGTCGAAAAAGGTGACTTGAAAAAAAAGGACTTTTATTTGACGCCTCAGTTAAATTTAAAGCATGAAAGTCTGTGGGGCTGTCAGGTCAAGTTTTTGATGGCTCGAGGCTTAAATTTGGTTAAGTCGTCAAATACAATGACTATTAAACAGCAGAAAGTATTTCAATCAACGCTTCAACTGAATTTAAAAGTCAGTTTTTGAGGCTCATAAACTCATAAAGTTTCTAAAGGCTGAAATTCAGTTGAGGCGTCGAAGAAAATTACCTGAAAAACTAATCTTTTTAGAAACAGTCAAATACTCTTACAGTCTCCATGATGAATCAGAAAACTAGATCCACTGGTGTCCTCTTTTGGCTGGTCGCTTGCTCGGTTTCAGAAATTGTTTCTTGAATGCTTCTCCTCTAAAGTCTCAGAGTGAAATGATGAATTTGACAAGTGTCTTGTATTTATGCAGTTTTGGTCGGACTCCATGGCAACCAGCGTCATACGTCATCACTCACAAACCACTGCTAAGTTGTTGTTTTTTTAAATAACAATTTTTCAAAACAACATCTGTGTTTATGATTAAAATGCAGTATCGTTAGCTAAATTAGCTGGCAACGTTGTTAGCTGCAGCTAGCTCGGTTGTTTTGTGGTTAGCCGCCATGTTTCAATTAGGCCTCCTGTAAATGTGTTTCAGAGAGACAGCAGCCTCCTGGTCGGACTGACAGGCCTTGTGCTGGACCTGGGTCACCTGCTTAGTGAACACATTGAATTGAAACGGTGTGTCTAGCATACTTTATATCACTACCTGTAATAACATCTGGTCAAACTGAGTCAATGGAGGTCAAACTTCCATATTTGTAAACAGAATATATAAAGCAGGTATACCTGGTAGCTGTTTCAGTGCAGCACATCTGTCACCTTTATCTTTACTTTGGTGTTGGATAGTAGAGCTCAGGAAACACAAGATAACCAGCTGTTGCTCCATGAAACATCTGGATAAAGCTGTAGAGCCGTTAGATGAGCTCGAGCTCTCATCATCACGTGACAGGTGCAGCGATTTCATTCAATGTGGCCTCAACAGATCAGTGACTGTGGTAACTTTATAGTTGAGATGCTGTGATGGTGAATCACTGCTCTCCATTCCACGTAAACAGATAAAAACTAAAGGTGAGGGAGCATTTTCAGTTATTGGTCCCAAACTGTGGAATGGTCTCCCACTTACAGATAGATCTTCCCCCTCCATTCATACATTTAAAACCCATCTTAAGACCTATCTATGTTCTATAGCCCCTTAATCATCAATATGATGGCATACCCGACCACACTGCTGAACATGAGTTTCTGTATTTGTGCAATGCTGTTTTTGTTATGATGATTACATCGAAATCTTGCACGCTGTTATTAATTTTACTAACATTCTCTTATCTATGATTATTTTTATTTGATCATGTTGTTTTTAAATGTGCTCTATATATAAATCTAACTTGACCTGACTTTACTACTACAGTCCCTTGGTATTGATGGGCTGCAGCCACAAGGTGGCCTCATTATCACAGTTTGTGTTTTCTTTAGGTGCATATTTTGTGGCGTATACCACTGGCAGTTGTAGCTCACGAGGTTGGCGGTTTGATCTCTGGCCCTTGTGTCTACATGTTGAAGTGTCCTTGGGCAAGATACTGAGCTTCAAAGTGGGTGCATTTGAAGGTTTATCTGATGAGCAGGTGGAACCCTGTGTGTTTACCTCGGTCACAAGTGTGTGAATGGGTGAAAGGTGCTTTGAGACCCGAAAAATGCACTATAAATGTAGTCCATTCCATTTATCATTACCACCATTAAGAATAATAATGTATATGTTTAGATCTGGGTACTGTTTATACACTAAGAATTAATTTTACACAAGGGGAAACACTATTTTTAATATTGGAGCCTATGTCTCTGTGTACAACATGTTTGTCAGTGTAGAGTATAGTTGAGTTAATCTGTGTAGCAGTGAAGATTGGTACATCAGATGAGGTAATGTACATAAAGGTTGGTCTTGTCTGGAAAATACTGCACATAATTGTTTGTGATGATGACTGACAGAAAGAGAAACTGACACACCCTCCCTGTTTCTGTGGACCAAGGCAACAGGTCAAAGGTCAAGGGTCAACTGCTCTTCAGGGCAAAGTGGTTGTAAAAAATCAGGTGTAGCCTACAATGCAACAACAAAGAGAAACTAACTTTTTTTCATAATTATACATACATTTTCACACAGATCAGACACATGAAGAACAGCTTGTTTATGGGCAAATGTGTTCATTTTTTATTAGCATGAATGCCTGTAAAATATCCAGACTCATGAACTAATTGCAAGTGCCAGTAGTACACATTTATCGTGGATGTCAGACTACTATACATACATGGATGTTCAATCTGCTTTGTTAACACTGATGCAAGCTACATGCTTAGGTGGTCAAGAAACAGGGTTGCACAAGTCATATTAATGTAAACAAACAGCACCTGAGCATCACCCTTTGAATAGTACTATACATAAAAAGCACAGATTTTTAAAATTTGTACAAACCTGAATTGTGTTTCTTAAAGACAACATCTGTTATCACTGTAGTACTGATGTGCTTTTTTGCTGGGCTTTAGCAGTGTAAATGGAAACTCCGGACATGCTTTAGAGAGGAATAACTTATGTTCATAATTTCCCAGTAGTCTGAGGAGAGCATAGAAAACAGTCACAGTAATTTGTAGCAAGAGCGGCCACTTGTAAACAATGAGGGTGACGATCACCCTCTTTACATTATACACGTGAAATGTCAGTGTGGAATTGTCTGTGCAGATGCAACTATGAAGTGGAAACCATGGGGACAGAAACAACGTGCTGCAATGGTTGCATACTGTACTTTTGTCGTGCACAATCCCTGTGTAGTGTATTTTGCAGTTTACAGTTATTGCTTTACATTTTTTGACTTTCTGATGTGATCGGTGTCAGACATGAGTTGGAATGTATTTGTTCTTACAAATATAACAGACTATATTCTGAATCCTGAATAAGAAATACCCATTATCAAAATATAGTTTCACTTAGATTAGAAAACAATGTGCATATCACAATACTGATCTCAATAAACTTTCAGTAATGGGCAGTGTGATTTGTGTAAACTTCCAGAGATAAAATGCATTTTTTTTACTAGTTTCACAGAGAGCATATTAGCACACATACGACATCATGCACTGAGTCAAAACCATTTCAAAACTTTAAGTATTATATCAACACAGAGCACTTTTTCCTTTCACAACAGTGCAAACCAGTTTGAAAAAGACATCCAGTCATAACGGTGAATGTCAATTACCAAGCACAGAGAGCGAGAAACCGTCACGCATTAGTTTCAAACTACAAGAAATACAACATTCAGCAAACAACACCTCTGACAGAGAAGGAGTAAAAGACTATATCTAATAATTTTGTACAATACCCGACAATACTCGTACTTTGACACCTTTGATGCCTTTTTTTATGACCATCTTTTTTATTTATTTTTTGAGAAACTTTCCTCCTCTCAAATCACCCCCCTGATTGCCCTGGTTTTAAATGCAGTAGTGCCCTCACAAAGCGAAAAGGCACAGCTACATTTGATTGGAGTAGGAGGTGGGCCCTCCCACCTGGCTGTACTCAGACGGCTGGCCGAGGTTTCCCTGGGTGTTGTAGCTCCCTGACTGGTCAAAGCTTCCCTGGTTGTAGGGCTGCTGGTTAAAGGTGCCGGACTGTTTCTCAGATGCACCGCCTGCTAATCTTGCACCGCCCTTGTGCCAGCCAGTCTCCTTGAATACAGACCAGATGTTCCCAGCCCAGAGGACAAAGTTGAGGAACCCAAAAGCCTGAAGAGAGGGAGGACAAGACAAAGTTATATTAAGTAAATTAAAAATTAAGGAATGCATATTCATATTATTTTATTTTTATATCTTTATTTTTATTCCTATGGACGGTATTTTATTCTTTCCAAGTTTATCTTTTATTCAAAAGAGACCGACTCTTTCAGCTCCTCTTCATCGTCCCCACACATCAGCTTCACCTGACAGTTCAGCCACTTTCATCTTTTACTCTTCAAAGGACAGTTCATCTGCTTTCACCGCTCACACATCAACTGGCATTTTAACGGACATTCATAACTCCTGACACTACCAACCCTTTTAGGTCTTAAATCTTCATCTTTGAATGACAAAAATCTTCTTCCGCAATCACAGTTTCCTACTACCCCCCCAGTTCAAGTATCTCGGCGTCTTGTTCACGAGTGAGGGTCTGACTGAACACATTTATCTAACTTTATACAAAAAAAGTCTAATAATGATTAATTTTTTTTTTAAATCATGCTCTACCAAACAGTTGATTTCTCCTTTTATGGTAAAGGTAGTGAAGCTAAGCTAATGTAATTCAAATTGACTGTATTGCTATGGAATTTTTCAAAAAAACAAACAAACAAAAACTTCTCATCTTTCATTGTTATTAAATTACATTTAATGTTATCCAAGATATATGCTGAGATAATTTCGTAAGTATGATTTTCCTGCTGTCAAGCTGAACCAAATGGTTAAAATGGCCTGTTACGGTAAAGGCAAAGATAATAAATTTACATTTTCTTCCGATATAAAAAAGACCATATATTTAATGGTATTTCATTACATATTTGACAGGAAAGAAATTATATCAGTAGATTTTTCACCATTTTAAAGATGTTTTCAAACTGCTGTTTTAATGAATATGTCGAATTAATATGTGGAAATAATACTAGTACTGGTAATACTACAAATTTAATGGTAACGAGTTGAGGTATACTAATATTATAAGCATTATAACAGTACATGGTATGTCATTTTGATTTTTTTCTTTCTGTTCTACAAATACCCTGAAGTGACATCTATCCGCCTGGTAAAGGACTATATCTATATCTGAATTGAACAGAAGGATTGGTCTTTAACAGGGTCTAACCCTCACTAACTCTGACCCTTTGGCAAAGTTTTATCTAAATATATGTTGCAAAGTCATGATATAACAAGACATTAGTTTAACAAGATAATAAACATCTCATTTTAGGAATTGTTTTATATATTATTATATATATATATAATATGTTTAACACAAATAATTACGCTACTAATTAGAAACATTACGAGAGAATAGTTTTCACATCTTCTAAAATCTGACTGCTGCTAATGTCAAAATTCAATTACTGTGAAATGCATTTTAACAGCTTAATAAGACATTTTTTTTTTTTTTAGATTTTAATACATTTTGTGAGTTTGAAAAAAACAGTATTTTTAAAGCTGACACAAATATTACTACATACCTCTACTGTACCTCTACTCCTGAATGAATGAAACATATCACCTTAACTTTTTGTGCTGTGGTAAAATCAGTTTGTCTGTGTTCAACTCGTTATAACAGAAGTGTCAGTGAGTGTTAATAAAATCACTTTCATATTCAGATAAATTTGTTTGTCAAGGAAGGTGTCAGAGTTTAAAGGCTTACATTACTTGTCTACGTACTGAGAAGGAATAAAGCATTTTAAAGTTATCTACAATCTAAAAGAAGACTTTAAACATAACTACAAAGTTAAAGGAATGAAAGCATTAAAGGAAAACTTCATCTGAAAAATGACTATTTGTATATGAGTTACTCACCACGCCTTACACTGAATTTTGTTTCTCTGACATGCCTTCTGAGCAAACAGAGAATCCAAAAATAGCAAATGTTTTTTATATGCTACTCTTTTTTTTTTTTTTTTTTTTTGAGAAAGTCAGAGTGTGTGTCTGCATGCATGGGTGTGTGTGTAGTGTGGTACTGTCACATCTGTGGGTTGTATAGTGAGTCAGTCATCCACGCCATGATCATCTCCGCCACTGCCTTAAATGCAGCAGGTGGGAGACCCCCAGGGTGAGGACCATAGATGGGGGGAAGAAGATCTTGACTGCTCAGCTGATTGTGGTATCTCAACAACTACTGGACGTATAAAGTGCTGCAGGAATGAGTTGGCCATGACGTCATCATACTCAACATCATCCACAGACTGCTGGAGGGGTCCAGACAGGGTCCCCTGCTTTCCTGAACAGTTTAGAGAGACAGAGAAAGGTCAGGGATCAGACTGGGTCAGCTACACTCTGACACCCTGGCCCTGACCAGGACCCAAGGAAAGCAACTCAGCCTTGCAGCACATTTTTCCCAGTGGCCACTCGCAGTATTGCAGATGGACAGGTGCGGGTCGTGGCTCCCAAGTTGTCTCTCCTGCTACCACCTGAAGAAACATTTGGAAAATTAGCACAAAAGAAAAAGCTTCAAAGACCAGGTGGAATGGGACATTTACAGTAGACCGTCCTAAAGCCCTTTACCACTGTAATGAAGTCATTATGATTTGGCCTCACTAGATTTAATAATAGAAAAGGTCTTTAAGAGGGTCCCTCCATAACCCTAACCCTCAACAATATTCCATCCAAATATTTTATTTGTGTCCTATTGTACATATGTCATGATATAACACATGTTTTACAAGCTCTTAAACACCCATTTAAAGGGAATTGCTTTCAAGTGTACATAATATATGTATATATAGTGAGATTGCTACTCAAGAATAAATGTAATGCTCCATCTAAACTCCTGTTGTGTTGTACTGCAACAAATGCTGCATTAATTGTTCATCTTTTCTACACTCATCTGAATTTTGTACCTGTGAAAGATTTCCAGGAACTTGACAGTGAACTGAAAGTGTTCCACTAGTTTCAGTCCCAGGAGTTCAGCAGATATGGACCCTCGGCTTGAACATCTCTCTAATAAGTGCAGTCTCTGAGATTCATAAATTAACATCATCATTTTAAAACTCAGCACTCCTGCCTTCTGTTGGCTGACAGCAGTGTAACACGCTGTCATGTAACACACCTAACACATGTTATAACTTGTTCAGTTAATATACTGATTTTATCAATTTCAGATCCCACTTGGTGAAACACAGGATTCAAAGACCAGGTGAACATCATCAGTAGACCGTCCTAAAGCCCTTTACCACTGTAATGAAGTCATTATGATTTGGCCTCACTAGATTTAATAATAGAAAAGGTCTTTAAGAGGGTCCCTCCATAACCCTAACCCTCAACAATATTCCATCCAAATATTCAATATGTGTCCTATTGTACATATGTCATGATATAACACATGTTTAACAAGCTCTTCAACACCCATTTAAAGGGAATTGCTTTCAAGTGTACATAATATATGTTTAGACAAAGCCAAATAATCATAGTAACAATCAGACACATTAAGAGAAAACAGTTTTCATGTCTTCCAAAGTCTGAGATGTCTGCACTACAGCAAAAAAAAAAAAAGGATTTGAATGGAACATTGTCTACACACCCTCTTAAAGCTCTTTCCTTCATCTACAAAGTCAAAAGTTTAAATACTTATCATTACTTTTTCTCTATACATTTTTTCAAACAAAGTATAGAAGGTATTAAATAGTGAAAAGGCTTAACTATACCTGTCTACATACAATGAAGGAATAAAGTAAAGTTAAAGTTATCTGCAGTCCAATGACATTAAAGACTTTAAACTATAAATAACGGAAAGAGTTATACTTACCTCTGAACTGAAAAGAAAACGATTTAAAACCTATCTAGAAATACAAAGGAAACTTATCTCCAAAAGTTAAAAACTTATCTAAAGGAAGGGTTTTTTTGTTTGTTTTTTTAAATACAGAAATAAAAGTTTAAAGTTGGAGGGAAACTTACCTCTGAACTAAAAGGAAAGAAAGATTTAAAACTTATCTAGGCACTGAAAGGAAACTTACCTCTGAACTAAAAGGAAAGAAAGATTTAAAACTTATCTAGGCACTGAAAGGAAACTTACCTCTGAACTAAAAAAAAAGATTCAAAACTACAAACTAAATACAATAAAAGCATTAAAAACGTATCTACAGTACATGCAAAGGAAGGTTTTTTTTTTGTTGTTTTTTGTTTTTTTTCTTAGAGGGAAATGAAAGTAAGAAGAAGTTGGAGGGAAACTTATCTTTAAACTAAAAGGAAAGACAGATTTAAAACTTGTCTAGGCACTGAAAGGAAACTTACCTCTGAACTAAAAAAAAGATTCAAAACTACAAACTAAATGCAATAAAAGCTTTAAAAACCTATATAAAGTACATGGAAAGGAAGGAAGGGTTTTTTTTGTTTTTTTTGGTTTTTTTCTTAGAAGGAAATGAAAAAGAAAGTTGGAAGGAAAGGTGTGTGAGCATGTTTGAGTGTGTTTGAGTGTGTGTGTGTGAGTGGCTATGAGTATGTTTGAGTGGTGGTGGTGTGGTACCGTCACATCTCACGGTTGTAGGGAGAGTCGGTCATCCAAGCCATGATCATCGCCGCCACTGTGTTGAAATCAGTGGGGGGAAGACCACCAGGCTGGGGACCGTAGACGGAGGGCCAGAGGGGCAGGGCCATGACGTCATCATAGTCTACGTCATCCACAGGCTGCTGGAGGGGTCCAGGCTGGGTCGTCCTTTCCTGAACCGTTCAGAGAGACAGAGAGAGGTCAGGGGTCAGACTGGTTCAGGAACACCCTTTAAGCTAGATGCAGTACTGTGCAATAAATGTGTATGGTGACCTCAGAGCTAGGATACAGTGGTTTTGACCCAGTGTATGTATCTGGAGTACTCACCTCCAGCTGGATGTCCTCCGGCCTGGCCTGTGGCGTAGAGGTGGATGGCTGCGGGCTGCGGCTGCGGCTGCGTCGGCGTCTCTCCGGAGGCTCCTCGGTGCCTCTGGAGCGGCTCTCCTCCCTCTGCCTCTTCCTGCCTCCTGCAACCTGTTCAAGCCATGAACAGAAGCAAAAAGTAAGGGACCAGGTCAAACTAGTTCAATTATAGTCTTTTCAGACTGCTGCTGGTACGTCACTGGTTTCCATCTCTGTTTCCTGTGCAACTGAGTGGATTTATTATTGTATTTCCATCCACCTGCTCTGCTTTATTACAAAATGGTACCATGAAAGGGTAAACACAGAGTTACTATACCAAACATTATCATTATAGGAATACTATAACTCTATAATAAATACTGGCAGAAAGTCCAGGTTACTCCTTTGATGTAACAGCTGTAAATGTTTTATATACAATGTTTGTCTGATGAATATTAACTGAGTATAGAGAGATATAACCTCTTCAGGTCAGATTTAATTTATTTGCAATAAGTCGCTTGCAACAGCAGGGGACACTGCAACACGTCCCATAATTACCTAACTAACTCATTAGTGCCACCTAGTGGAAATTCAACAGCTGCTGCAGGGTTTCATAGTGTTTTATGAAGGTGGCGTGCCACCTCATCTGAATCAAAGGTAACGCCTGTTTCATCATTGAGAACACTTTATAAACTAAAACATTAAACTCTGAGAGAAAAATTTCACACGAACGGTACGTCACTGGTGTCCATCTGTGTTTCCTGTGTAATTGAATGGATCGTTGTATTTTATCCACCTGCTCTGCTTTATTACAAAATGGTACCATGAAAGGGTAAAAAAAAAAAATTCACACAGCTAATGCCACATGATAAATGAGCATGGACACTGTTTAGGCCATCAAGATGAACTCAAGTGATCAGATAAGATGTGTCAGGATCAGGGTGGCTAACCACCTCAGCTAAACTATTTACTGGTGAACTTGCCAGAGACCAATCAGCAGGCCTTTGCTGACGGCAATAATAACAGAAATCAGACGTGTAACGCTCCAGCACACACTTCCACTCCACACTTCTCATCACACAGCAAATCACACTGGTCTCTGAGGTAAGCGAGCGACACATCAAACTTACTGATCACTTAGAGTAACGCAAGGACCGCAGCGGAACCAAACGCACAGTCGGCAGAACATCGTCATCCGGGCGGCGCATGAAGACCTGCAGGAGGATAAACAATCAGTGGGTCAGCTGTCCGCAAGACAGATGTTACTGCAGCTTCCAGGAGAGGGTCACAGGCCGACATGAGGAACGAGAGGCAAAACCACGTCGCAGCAACGTGCAGCTATGATGTGACTGGCTGTCATGGCAACACTGGAGAGGAGGAAGTTACACCGGCAGGATATGTGGGAATGCAGCTGAATCTCCTGTGCAGACAGACGTCTTGTCCTGGGTGATGCTTGGACCGCAGGGTGACGTAGCTACGTCTTACCTTTACATGCTATCTCTGCTGAATGAGGTGCAGGACAGCCAGCTGAGATGTCCATCTGTCCCACACTTTAGCACAGACTTCTGTTTTCACAGATACAGCCTTCCTGGCAGGAGCTGTAGGTCTCTGTATTGTCCCAGGATGGGACAATACAGAGACTTACTTTCTCCCACCATGTCCCCAGCAGGGGGAGACTCGCATTTACAGTTTAAGTCAGTTTAGCTCATCCAGGCAAATTGAAGTTTGAGGCATTGAGAACTACGATAAAAAGTCTCAATTGACTGTCATACTGATTGCAAATTAGCTGCTTTATGTAGAATTACAACAGAAAGATTTTTTTTTTGTTATTCAAGAGAGTGTTGTAAGTCAAGATAAGAGTAATTGTGTGAGGCATTAGTTTAGAGCTTGAATAATAAATGACTACATTTTTCAACATGTGGCACACATTATGTCATGGTTGTTGCAGTGTCACAAACATCACAGATGTAAGTGTTGACTTTCCATTAAACATACATTGAACTTTTATAATATGTAGACAAATGCATATATTCACAGATGGTATGGGCAATTACAATTATCATTTATACTTATTAGGTATCAAACTACACTACACTACTAAACTACACATTTAAAATACATTTCAAGATATTTCAAATAAGCACACACTCATAACAAATCCAAAAGGACACACACTTTAACCGTGTGCATCCCAGACAGCAAAAGCCATGAGTTTTACCTCAGAGGTGCTGGTACTGGTGCTGGGAGCAGGGTGCTCCTCCTGGGGGGTCCTACGGGGCTCTCTCCGGCAGTATGGGTGGTCGTGGAGGGGGGCTGGCACATCACACAACTGTAATGATTGAAATGCAGTTCAGGAATAGACTCAACTTCATTCAACACAACTATATTTGACTGAACATTTAATGAATGTGAAAATCAATTCACAGATAAGCACACTGATGTCTCACTGTTTCAAGCTATTTTGTACTCTGCATGTAAATGTCAGGGTGTTTCTGTCTTTATCTTTATGTGACATGAGGAAAACTAACTTCACCAAAAAATGGACAACTTTAAAATCATCAAATGAAGCATGAATGAGGGCTACATCCTGAGAAAAATAGACTGAAAGAGGAACCTCTATGGTGTCTTTAAAACAACAATCACTGTGCAATATGCAAGATTATATTTTCCTTAAGCTGTGCAAACAAGTCTTAAACATTGTCACCATTTGCTTGAAAATCAGCAGTCGGTTCAGCATTTGGCATTGTTACCTCTGTTCTCACATTTCAGTTATTTATACCAACAACTTAAATGTTTATTGTATATTTAATATTTTATTATATTTTACTGAACCAACTCGACGCTGCATGAAAGTCAGCTTTCGGCGCCTCAAGGCTTATATTTCGTGAAGTCTCGAATAAAGTGACTTGAAAAAAAGTACTTTTATTAGACGCCTCAATTCAATTTAAAGCATGAAAGTCTGTGGGGCTGTCAGGTCAAGTTTTTGATGGCTCGAGGCTTAAATTTGGTTAAGTCGTCAAATACAATGACTATTAAACAGCAGAAAGTATTTTAATCAACGCTTCAACTGAATTTAAAAGTCAGTTTTTGAGGCTCTCGAAGTTTCTAAAGGCTGAAATTCAGTTGAGGCGTCGAAGAAAATTACCTGAAAAACTAATCTTTTTAGAAACAGTCAAATACTCTTACAGTCTCCATGATGAATCAGAAAACTAGATCCACTGGTGTCCTCTTTTGGCTGGTCGCTTGCTCGTTTTTCAGAAATTGTTTCTTGAATGCTTCTCCTCTAAAGTCTCAGAGTGAAATGATGAATTTGACAAGTGTCTTGTATTTATACAGTTTTGGTCGGACTCCATGGCAACCAGCTTCATACGTCATCACTCACAAACCACTGCTAAGTTGTTGTTTTTTTTAAATAACAATTTTTCAAAACAACATCTGTATTTATGATTAAAATGCAGTATCGTTAGCTAAATTAGCTGGCAACGTTGTTAGCTGCAGCTAGCTCGGTTGTTTTGTGGTTAGCCGCCATGTTTCAATTAGGCCTCCTGTAAATGTGTTTCAGAGAGACAGCAGCCTCCTGGTCGGACTGACAGGCCTTGTGCTGGACCTGGGTCACCTGCTGAGTGAACACATTGAATTGAAACGGTGTGTCTAGCATACTTTATATCACTACCTGTAATAACATCTGGTCAAACTGAGTCAATGGAGGTCAAACTTCCATATTTGTAAACAGAATATATAAAGCAGGTATACCTGGTCGCTGTTTCAGTGCAGCACATCTGTCACCTTTATCTTTACTTTGGTGTTGGATAGTAGAGCTCAGGAAACACAAGATAACCAGCTGTTGCTCCATGAAACATCTGGATGAAGCTGTAGAGCCGTTAGATGAGCTCGAGCTCTCATCATCACGTGACAGGTGCAGCGATTTCATTCAATGTGGCCTCAACAGATCAGTGACTGTGGTAACTTTATAGTTGAGATGCTGTAATGGTGAATCACTGCTCTCCATTCCACGTAAACAGATAAAAACTAAAGGTGAGGGAGCATTTTCAGTTATTGGTCCCAAACTGTGGAATGGTCTCCCACTTACAGATAGATCTTCCCCCTCCATTCATACATTTAAAACCCATCTTAAGACCTATCTATGTTCTATAGCCCCTTAATCATCAATATGATGGCATACCCGACCACACTGCTGAACATGAGTTTCTGTATTTGTGCAATGCTGTTTTTGTTATGATGATTACATCGAAATCTTGCACGCTGTTATTAATTTTACTAACATTCTCTTATCTATGATTATTTTTATTTGATCATTCATGTGTGAAGCACCTTGGTCAGTGCTTGTTGTTTTTAAATGTGCTCTATATATAAATCTAACTTGACCTGACTTTACTACTACAGTCCCTTGGTATTGATGGGCTGCAGCCACAAGGTGGCCTCATTATCACAGTTTGTGTTTTCTTAAGGTACATATTTTGTGGAGTATACCACTCGGCAGTTGTAGCTCACGAGGTTGGCGGTTTGATCTCTGGCCCTTGTGTCTGCATGTTGAAGTGTCCTTGGGCAAGATACTGAGCTTCAAAGTGGGTGCATTTGAAGGTTTATCTGATGAGCAGGTGGAACCCTGTGTGTTTACCTCAGTCACAAGTGTGTGAATGGGTGAAAGGTGCTTTGAGACCCGAAAAATGCACTATAAATGTAGTCCATTCCATTTATCATTACCACTATTAAGAATAATAATGTATATGTTTAGATCTGTGTACTGTTTATACACTAACAATTAATTTTACACAAGGGGAAACACTATTTTTAATATTGGAGCCTATGTCTCTGTGTACAACATGTTTGTCAGTGTAGAGTATAGTTGAGTTAATCTGTGTAGCAGTGAAGATTGGTACATCAGATGAGGTAATGTACATAACGGTTGGTCTTGTCTGGAAAATACTGCACATAATTGTTTGTGATGATGACCGACAGAAAGAGAAACTGACACACCCTCCCTGTTTCTGTGGACCAAGGCAACAGGTCAAAGGTCAGGGGTCAACTGCTCTTGAACTTATTTTTCATAATTATACATACATTTTCACACAGATCAGACACACGAAGAACAGCTTGTTTATGGGCAAATGTGTTCATTTTTTATTAGCATGAATGCCTGTAAAATATCCAGACTCATGAACTAATTGCAAGTGCCAGTAGTACACATTTATCATGGATGTCAGACTAATATACATACATGGATGTTCAATCTGCTTTGTTAACACTGATGCAAGCTACATGCTTAGGTGGTCAAGAAACAGGGTTGCACAAGTCATATTAATGTAAACAAACAGCACCCGAGCATCACCCTTTGAATAGTACTATACATAAAAAGCACAGATTTTTAAAATTTGTACAAACCTGAATTGTGTTTCTTAAAGACAACAAAAGCTCAAAATTGGTTATGTACAGATGAGCCCACTACTCACTAGTCATCTGTTATCACTGTAGTACTGATGTGCTTTTTTGCTGGGCTTTAGCAGTGTAAATGGAAACTCCGGACATGCTTTAGAGAGGAATAACTTATGTTCATAATTTCCCAGTAGTCTGAGGAGAGCATAGAAAACAGTCACAGTAATTTGTAGCAAGAGCGGCCACTTGTAAACAATGAGGGTGACGATCACCCTCTTTACATTATACACGTGAAATGTCAGTGTGGAATTGTCTGTGCAGATGCAACTATGAAGTGGAAACCATGGGGACAGAAACAACGTGCTGCAATGGTTGCATACTGTACTTTTGTCGTGCACAATCCCTGTGTAGTGTATTTTGCAGTTTACAGTTATTGCTTTACATTTTTTGACTTTCTGATGTGATCGGTGTCAGACATGAGTTGGAATGTATTTATTCTTACAAATATAACAGACTATATTCTGAATCCTGAATAAGAAATACCCATTATCAAAATATAGTTTCACTTAGATTAGAAAACAATGTGCATATCACAATACTGATCTCAATAAACTTTCAATAATGGGCAGTGTGATTTGTGTAAACTTCCAGAGATAAAATGCATTTTTTTTTACTAGTTTCACAGAGAGCATATTAGCACACATACGACATCATGCACTGAGTCAAAACCATTTCAAAACTTTAAGTATTATATCAACACAGAGCACTTTTTCCTTTCACAACAGTGCAAACCAGTTTGAAAAAGACATCCAGTCATAACGGTGAATGTCAATTACCAAGCACAGAGAGCGAGAAACGGTCACGCATGAGTTTCAAACTACAAGAAATACAACATTCAGCAAACAACACCTCTGACAGAGAAGGAGTAAAAGACTATATCTAATAATTTTGTACAATACCCGACAATACTTATACTTTGACACCTTTGATGCCTTTTTTATGACCATCTTTTTTATTTATTTTTTGAGAAACTTTCCTCCTCTCAAATCACCCCCCTGATTGCCCTGGTTTTGAATGCAGTAGTGCCCTCACAAAGCGAAAAGGCACAGCTACATTTGATTGGAGTAGGAGGTGGGCCCTCCCACCTGGCTGTACTCAGACGGCTGGCCGAGGTTTCCCTGGGTGTTGTAGCTCCCTGACTGGTCAAAGCTTCCCTGGTTGTAGGGCTGCTGGTTAAAGGTGCCGGACTGTTTCTCAGATGCAACGCCTGCTAACCTTGCACCGCCCTTGTGCCAGCCAGTCTCCTTGAATACAGACCAGATGTTCCCAGCCCAGAGGACAAAGTTGAGGAACCCAAAAGCCTGAAGAGAGGGAGGACAAGACAAAGTTATATTAAGGAAATTAAAAATTCAGGAATGCATATTCATATTATTTTATTTTTATATCTTTATTTTTATTCCTATGGACGGTATTTTATTCTTTCCAAGTTTATCTTTTATTCAAAAGAGACCGACTCTTTCAGCTCCTCTTCATCGTCCCCACACATCAGCTTAACCTGACAGTTCAGCCACTTTCATCTTTTACTCTTCAAAGGACAGTTCATCTGCTTTCACCGCTCACACATCAACTGGCATTTTAACGGACATTCATAACTCCTGACACTACCAACCCTTTTAGGTCTTAAATCTTCATCTTTGAATAATGACAAAAATCTTCTTCCGCAATCACAGTTTCCTACTACCCCCCCAGTTCAAGTATCTCGGCGTCTTGTTCACGAGTGAGGGTCTGACTGAACACATTTATCTAACTTTATACAAAAAAAGTCTAATAATGATCAATTTTTTTTTTTAAATCATGCTCTACCAAACAGTTGATTTCTCCTTTTATGGTAAAGGTAGTGAAGCTAAGCTAATGTAATTCAATTTGACTGTATTGCTATGGAATTTAAAAAAAACAAACAAACAAACAAACAAACAAAAACTTCTCATCTTTCATTGTTATTAAATTACATTTAATGTTATCCAAGATATATGCTGAGAGAATTTCGTAAGTATGATTTTCCTGCTGTCAAGCTGAACCAAATGGTTAAAATGGCCTGTTACGGTAAAGGCAAAGATAATAAATTTACATTTTCTTCCGTTATAAAAAGACCATATATTTAATGGTATTTCATTACATATTTGATAGGAAAGAAATTATATCAGTAGATTTTTCACCATTTTAAAGATGTTTTCAAACTGCTGTTTTAATGAATATGTCGAATTAATATGTGGAAACAATACTAGTACTGGTAATACTACAAATTTAATGGTAACGAGTTGAGGTATACTAATATTATAAGCATTATAACAGTACATGGTATGTCATTTTGATTTTTTTCTTTCTGTTCTACAAATACCCTGAAGTGACATCTATCCGCCTGGTAAAGGACTATATCTATATCTGAATTGAACAGAAGGATTGGTCTTTAACAGGGTCTAACCCTCACTAACTCTGACCCTTAGGCAAAGTTTTATCTAAATATATGTTGCAAAGTCATGATATAACAAGACATTAGTTTAACAAGATAATAAACATCTCATTTTAGGAATTGTTTTATATATTATTATATATATATATAATATGTTTAACACAAATAATTACGCTACTAATTAGAAACATTACGAGAGAATAGTTTTCACATCTTCTAAAGTCTGACTGCTGCTAATGTCAAAATTCAATTACTGTGAAATGCATTTTAACAGCTTTATAAGACTTTTTTTTTTTTTTTTAGATTTTAATACATTTTGTGAGTTTGTAAAAACAGTATTTTTAAAGCTGACACAAATATTACTACATACCTCTACTGTACCTCTACTCCTGAATGAATGAAACATATCACCTTAACTTTTTGTGCTGTGGTAAAATCAGTTTGTCTGTGTTCAACTCGTTAAAACAGAAGTGTCAGTGAGTGTTAATAAAATCACTTTCATATTCAGATAAATTTGTTTGTCAAGGAAGGTGTCAGAGTTTAAAGGCTT
Source organism: Epinephelus awoara (assembly GCA_035609425.1). Lineage (NCBI taxonomy): Eukaryota > Metazoa > Chordata > Actinopteri > Perciformes > Serranidae > Epinephelus > Epinephelus awoara. The sequence continues at coordinate 11,181,059 of CM069296.1, read as the reverse complement.
ACATTACTTGTCTACGTACTGAGAAGGAATAAAGCATTTTAAAGTTATCTACAATCTAAAAGAAGACTTTAAACATAACTACAAAGTTAAAGGAATGAAAGCATTAAAGGAAAACTTCATCTGAAAAATGACTATTGAGTTACTCACCACGCCTTACACTGAATTTTGTTTCTCTGACATGCCTTCTGAGCAAACAGAGAATCCAAAAATAGCAAATGTTTTTTATATGCTACTCTTTTTTTTTTTTTTTTTTTTGAGAAAGTCAGAGTGTGTGTCTGCATGCATGGGTGTGTGTGTAGTGTGGTACTGTCACATCTGTGGGTTGTATAGTGAGTCAATCATCCACGCCATGATCATCTCCGCCACTGCCTTAAATGCAGCAGGTGGGAGACCCCCAGGGTGAGGACCATAGATGGGGGGAAGAAGATCTTGACTGCTCAGCTGATTGTGGTATCTCAACAACTACTGGACGTATAAAGTGCTGCAGGAATGAGTTGGCCATGACGTCATCATACTCGACATCATCCACAGACTGCTGGAGGGGTCCAGACAGGGTCCCCTGCTTTCCTGAACAGTTTAGAGAGACAGAGAAAGGTCAGGGATCAGACTGGGTCAGCTACACTCTGGCACCCTGGCCCTGACCAGGACCCAAGGAAAGCAACTCAGCCTTGCAGCACATTTTACCCAGTGGCCACTCGCAGTATTGCAGATGGACAGGTGCGGGTCGTGGCTCCCAAGTTGTGTCTCCTGCTACCACCTGAAGAAACATTTGGAAAATTAGCACAAAAGAAAAAGCTTCAAAGACCAGGTGGAATGGGACATTTACAGTAGACCGTCCTAAAGCCCTTTACCACTGTCATGAAGTCATTATGATTTGGCCTCACTAGATTTAATAATAGAAAAGGTCTTTAAGAGGGTCCCTCCATAACCCTAACCTTCAACAATATTCCATCCAAATATTCAATATGTGTCCTATTGTACCTATGTCATGATATAACACATGTTTAACAAGCTCTTAAACACCCATTTAAAGGGAATTGCTTTCAAGTGTACATAATATATGTTTAGACAAAGCCAAATAATCATAGTAACAATCAGACACATTAAGAGAAAACAGTTTTCATGTCTTCCAAAGTCTGAGATGTCTGCACTACAGCAAAAAAAAAAAAAAAAAGGATTTCAATGGAACATTGTCTACACACCCTCTTAAAGCTCTTTCCTTCATCTACAATGTCAAAACAAAAGAGAGAAACATGAACTGTTTTGGCTGATCAAAATAATTTTGAAAATAATCTTGAATTTGATTTCAAAAACACTTGCTGATCATTAATAAGTGCAGACTGTGAGATTCACAAATTGACATCATCACTTTAAAACTCAGCACTCCTGCCCTCTGTTGGCTGACAGCAGTATGAGATAATAAGATATAATTTTTCATTGTCTTCCTTCCAAGAAATTTGTTTTGGACCTGCGAGAGACCGTCCACCTTCACACAGTCACCACATATACAGATAACATATAATTAAGAAGACAAATGTTTACCCCCCGCCCCAACATCCCCAAGTATTGCACATTGCCCTTAAGTTTAAAAAGTTAACCTTCACCTGCTATTAAGTAGCTTGACTGACAGTGGGATAAATGAAAATTTGTACCTGTTCAACTTATAGTTGTGTATCCTGTACCTTCTGCCTGAAGGCATTAATTCATACTCCTTATGGAGGATATGATTCGGATCTGTAGTAATTTTTTGGCCTTGCTAAAACATTATAACACGCTGTCATGTAACACACCTAACACATGTTATAACTTGTTCAGTTAATATACTGATTTTATCAATTCCAGATCCCACTTGGTGAAACACAGGATTCAAAGACCAGGTGAACATCATCAGTAGACCGTCCTAAAGCCCTTTACCACTGTAATGAAGTCATTATGATTTGGCCTCACTAGATTTAATAATAGAAAAGGTCTTTAAGAGGGTCCCTCCATAACCCTAACCCTCAACAATATTCCATCCAAATATTCAATATGTGTCCTATTGTACATATGTCATGATATAACACATGTTTAACAAGCTCTTAAACACCCATTTAAAGGGAATTGCTTTCAAGTGTACATAATATATGTTTAGACAAAGGCCAAAAAATCATAGTAACAATCAGACACATTAAGAGAAAACAGTTTTCATGTCTTCCAAAGTCTGAGATGTCTGCACTACAGCAAAAAAAAAAAAAAGGATTTGAATGGAACATTGTCTACACACCCTCTTAAAGCTCTTTCCTTCATCTACAATGTCAAAACAAAAGAGAGAAACATGAACTGTTTTGGCTGATCAAAATAATTTTGAAAATAATCTTGAATTTGATTTCAAAAACACTTGCTGATCATTAATAAGCGCAGACTGTGAGATTCTCAAATAACATCATCACTTTAAAACTCAGCACTCCTGCCCTCTGTTGGCTGACAGCAGTATAAGAAAATAAGATTAGGTCTTTATTGTCTTCCTTCGAAGAAATTTGTTTTGGACCTGCGAGAGACCATCCACCTTTGCACAGTCACCACATATACAGATAACATATAATTAAGAAGACAAATGTTTACCCCCCGCCCCAACATCCCCAAGTATTGCACATTGCCCTTAAGTTTAAAAAGTTAACCTTCATTTCCTGCTATTAAGTAGCTTGACTGACAGTGGGATTCGGATCTGTAGTAATTTTTTGGCTTTGCTAAAACATTATAACACGCTGTCATGTAACACACCTAACACATGTTATAACTTGTTCAGTTAATATACTGACTTTATCAATTCCAGATCCCACTTGGTGAAACACAGGATTCAAAGACCAGGTGAACATCATCAGTAGACCGTCCTAAAGCCCTTTACCACTGTAATGAAGTCATTATGATTTGGCCTCACTAGATTACATAATAGAAAAGGTCTTTAAGAGGGTCCCTCCATAACCCTAACCCTCAACAATATTCCATCCAAATATTCAATATGTGTCCTATTGTACATATGTCATGATATAACACATGTTTGACAAGCTCTTAAACACCCATTTAAAGGGAATTGCTTTCAAGTGTACATAATATACAGTATGTTTAGACAAAGCCAAATAATCATAGTAACAATCAGACACATGAAGAGAAAACAGTTTTCATGTCTTCCAAAGTCTGAGATGTCTGCACTACAGCAAAAAAAAAAAAAAAAAAAAGGATTTGAATGGAACATTGTCTACACACCCTCTTAAAGCTCTTTCCTTCATCTACAATGTCAAAACAAAAGAGAGAAACATGAACTGTTTTGGCTGATCAAAATAATTTTGAAAATAATCTTGAATTTGATTTCAAAAACACTTGCTGATCATTAATAAGCGCAGACTGTGAGATTCACAAATTAACATCCTCACTTTAAAACTCATCACTCCTGCCCTCTGTTGGCTGACAGCAGTATAAGAAAATAAGAAAAGGTCTTTATTGTCTTCCTTCGAAGAAATTTGTTTTGGACCTGCGAGAGACCGTCCACCTTTGCACAGTCACCACATATACAGATAACATATAATTAAGAAGACAAATGTTTACCCCCCGCCCCAACATCCCCAAGTATTGCACATTGCCCTTAAGTTTAAAAAGTTAACCTTCATTTCCTGCTATTAAGTAGCTTGACTGACAGTGGGATTCGGATCTGTAGTAATTTTTTGGCCTTGCTAAAACATTATAACACGCTGTCATGTAACACACCTAACACATGTTATAACTGATTCAGTTAATATACTGATTTTATCAATTCCAGATCCCACTTGGTGAAACACAGGATTCAAAGACCAGGTGAACATCATCAGTAGACCGTCCTAAAGCCCTTTACCACTGTAATGAAGTCATTATGATTTGGCCTCACTAGATTTAATAATAGAAAAGGTCTTTAAGAGGGTCCCTCCATAACCCTAACCCTCAACAATATTCCATCCAAATATTCAATATGTGTCCTATTGTACATATGTCATGATATAACACATGTTTGACAAGCTCTTAAACACCCATTTAAAGGGAATTGCTTTCAAGTGTACATAATATACAGTATGTTTAGACAAAGCCAAATAATCATAGTAACAATCAGACACATTAAGAGAAAACAGTTTTCATGTCTTCTAAAGTCTGAGATGTCTGCACTGCAGCAAAAAAAAAAAAAAGGATTTGAATGGAACATTGTCTACACACCCCCTTAAAGCTCTTTCCTTCATCTACAATGTCAAAACAAAAGAGAGAAACATGAACTATTTTGGCTGATCAAAATAATTTTGAAAATAATCTGGAATTTGATTTCAAAAACACTTGCTGATCATTAATAAGCGCAGACTGTGAGATTCACAAATTAACATCATCACTTTAAAACTCAGCACTCCTGCCCTCTGTTGGCTGACAGCTGTATAAGAAAATAAGATATAATTTTTCATTGTCTTCCTTACAAGAAATTTGTTTTGGACCTGCGAGAGACCGTCCACCTTCACACAGTCACCACATATACAGATAACATATAATTAAGAAGACAAATGTTTACCCCCCGCCCCAACATCCCCAAGTATTGCACATTGCCCTTAAGTTTAAAAAGTTAACCTTCACCTGCTATTAAGTAGCTTGACTGACAGTGGGATAAATGAAAATTTGTACCTGTTCAACTTATAGTTGTGTATCCTGTACCTTCTGCCTGAAGGCATCAATTCATACTCCTTATGGAGGATATGATTCGGATCTGTAGTAATTTTTTGGCATTGCTAAAACATTATAACACGCTGTCATGTAACACACCTAACACATGTTATAACTTATTCAGTTAATATACTGATTTTATCAATTCCAGATGCCACTTGGTGAAACACAGGATTCAAAGACCAGGTGAACATCATCAGTAGACCGTCCTAAAGCCCTTTATCACTGTAATGAAGTCATTATGATTTGGCCTCACTAGATTTAATAATAGAAAAGGTCTTTAAGAGGGTCCCTCCATAACCCTAACCCTCAACAATATTCCATCCAAATATTCAATATGTGTCCTATTGTACATATGTCATGATATAACACATGTTTGACAAGCTCTTCAACACCCATTTAAAGGGAATTGCTTCCAAGTGTACATAATATACAGTATGTTTAGAAAAAGCCAAATAATCATAGTAACAATCAGACACATTAAGAGAAAACAGTTTTCATGTCTTCCAAAGTCTGAGATGTCTGCACTACAGCAAAAAAAAAAAAAAAAGGATTTGAATGGAACATTGTCTACACACCCTCTTAAAGCTCTTTCCTTCATCTACAAAGTCAAAGTTTAAATACTTATCATTACTTTTTCTCTATACATTTTTTCAAACAAAGTATAGAAGGTATTAAATAGTGAAAAGGCTTACTATACCTGTCTACATACAATGAAGGAATAAAGTATGTTAAAGTTATCTGCAGTCAAATGACATTAAAGACTTTAAACTATAAATAACGGAAAGAGTTATACTTACCTCTGAACTGAAAAGAAAACGATTTAAAACCTATCTAGAAATACAAAGGAAACTTATCTCCAAACGTTAAAAACTTATCGAAAGGAAGGGTTTTTTTGTTTGTTTTTTTAAATACAGAAATAAAAGTTTAAAGTTGGAGGGAAACTTACCTCTGAACTAAAAGGAAAGAAAGATTTAAAACTTATCTAGGCACTGAAAGGAAACTTACCTCTGAACTAAAAAAAAGATTCAAAACTACAAACTAAATACAATAAAAGCATTAAAAACGTATCTACAGTACATGCAAAGGAAGGTGTTTTTTTTGTTGTTTTTTGTTTTTTTTCTTAGAGGGAAATGAAAGTAAGAAGAAGTTGGAGGGAAACTTATCTCTAAACTAAAAGGAGAGAAAGATTTAAAACTTATCTAGGCACTGAAAGGAAACTTACCTCTGAACTAAAAAAAAGATTCAAAACTACAAACTAAATGCAATAAAAGCGTTAAAAACTTATCTAAAGTACATGCAAAGGAAGGAAGGGTTTTTTTTTTGTTTTTTTTTGTTTTTTTCTTAGAAGGAAATGACAAAGAAAGTTGGAAGGAAAGGTGTGTGAGCATGTTTGAGTGTGTTTGAGTGTGTGTGTGTGAGTGGCTATGAGTATGTTTGAGTGGTGGTGGTGTGGTACCGTCACATCTCACGGTTGTAGGGAGAGTCGGTCATCCAAGCCATGATCATCGCCGCCACTGTGTTGAAATCAGTGGGGGGAAGACCACCAGGCTGGGGACCGTAGACGGAGGGCCAGAGGGGCAGGGCCATGACGTCATCATAGTCTACGTCATCCACAGGCTGCTGGAGGGGTCCAGGCTGGGTCGTCCTTTCCTGAACCGTTCAGAGAGACAGAGAGAGGTCAGGGGTCAGACTGGTTCAGGAACACCCTTTAAGCTAGATGCAGTAGTGTGCGATAAATGTGTATGGTGACCTCAGAGCTAGGATACAGTGGTTTTGACCCAGTGTATATATTTGGAGTACTCACCTCCAGCTGGATGTCCTCCGGCCTGGCCTGTGGCGTAGAGGTGGATGGCTGCGGGCTGCGGCTGCGGCTGCGTCGGCGTCTCTCCGGAGGCTCCTCGGTGCCTCTGGAGCGGCTCTCCTCCCTCTGCCTCTTCCTGCCTCCTGCAACCTGTTAAAGCCATGAACAGAAGCAAAAAGTAAGGGACCAGGTCAAACTAGTTCAGTTATAGTCTTTTCAGACTGCTGCTGGTACGTCACTGGTTTCCATCTCTGTTTCCTGTGCAACTGAATGGATTTATTATTGTATTTCCATCCACCTGCTCTGCTTTATTACAAAATGGTACCATGAAAGGGTAAACACAGAGTTACTATACCAAACATTATCATTATAGGAATACTATAACTCTATAATAAATACTGGCAGAAAGTCCAGGTTACTCCTTTGATGTAACAGCTGTAAATGTTTTATATACAATGTTTGTCTGATGAATATTAACTGAGTATAGAGAGATATAACCTCTTCAGGTCAGATTTAATTTATTTGCAATAAGTCGCTTGCAACAGCAGGGGACACTGCAACACGTCCCATAATTACCTAACTAACTCATTAGTGCCACCTAGTGGAAATTCAACAGCTGCTGCAGGGTTTCATAGTGTTTTATGAAGGTGGCGTGCCACCTCATCTGAATCAAAGGTAACGCCTGTTTTATCATTGAGAACACTTTATAAACTAAAACATTAAACTCTGAGAGAAAAATTTCACACGTACGGTACGTCACTGGTGTCCATCTGTGTTTCCTGTGTAATTGAATGGATCATTGTATTTTATCCACCTGCTCTGCTTTATTACAAAATGGTACCATGAAAGGGTAAAAAAAAAAAATTCACACAGCTAATGCCACATGATTAATGAGCATGGACACTGTTTAGGCCATCAAGATGAACTCAAGTGATCAGATAAGATGTGTCAGGATCAGGGTGGCGAACCACCTCAGCTAAACTATTTACTGGTGAACTTGCCAGAGACCAATCAGCAGGCCTTTGCTGACGGCAATAATAACAGAAATCAGACGTGTAACGCTCCAGCACACACTTCCACTCCACACTTCTCATCACACAGCAAATCACACTGGTCTCTGAGGTAAGCGAGCGACACATCAAACTTACTGATCACTTAGAGTAACGCAAGGACCGCGGCGGAACCAAACGCACAGTCGGCAGAACATCGTCATCCGGGCGGCGCATGAAGACCTGCAGGAGGATAAACAATCAGTGGGTCAGCTGTCCGCAAGACAGATGTTACTGCAGCTTCCAGGAGAGGGTCACAGGCCGATATGAGGAACGAGAGGCAAAACCACGTCGCAGCAACGTGCAGCTATGATGTGACTGGCTGTCATGGCAACACTGGAGAGGAGGAAGTTACACCGGCAGGATATGTGGGAATGCAGCTGAATCTCCTGTGCAGACAGACGTCTTGTCCTGGGTGATGCTTGGACCGCAGGGTGACATACGTCTTACCTTTACATGCTATCTCTGCTGAATGAGGTGCAGGACAGCCAGCTGAGATGTCCATCTGTCCCACACTTTAGCACAGACTTATGTTTTCACAGATACAGCCTTCCTGGCAGGAGCTGTAGGTCTCTGTATTGTCCCATCCTGGGACAATACAGAGACTAACTTTCTCCCACCATGTCCCCAGCAGGGGGAGACTCGCATTTACAGTTTAACTGAGTTTAGCTCATCCAGGCAAATTGAAGTTTGAGGCATTGAGAACTACGATAAAAAGTCTCAATTGACTGTCATACTGATTGCAAATTAGCTGCTTTATGTAGAATTACAACAGAAAGATTTTTTTTTTGTTATTCAAGAGAGTGTTGTAAGTCAAGATAAGAGTAATTGTGTGAGGCATTAGTTTAGAGCTTGAATAATAAATGACTACATTTTTCAACATGTGGCACACATTATGTCATGGTTGTTGCAGTGTCACAAACATCACAGATGTAAGTGTTGACTTTCCATTAAACATACATTGAACTTTTATAATATGTAGACAAATGCATATATTCACAGATGGTATGGGCAATTACAATTATCATTTATACTTATTAGGTATCAAACTACACTACACTACTAAACTACACATTTAAAATACATTTCAAGATATTTCAAATAAGCACACACTCATAACAAATCTAAAAGGACACACACTTTAACCGTGTGCATCCCAGACAGCAAAAGCCATGAGTTTTACCTCAGAGGTGCTGGTACTGGTGCTGGGAGCAGGGTGCTCCTCCTGGGGGGTCCTACGGGGCTCTCTCCGGCAGTATGGGTGGTCGTGGAGGGGGGCTGGCACATCACACAACTGTAATGATTGAAATGCAGTTCAGGAATAGACTCAACTTCATTCAACACAACTATATTTGACTGAACATTTAATGAATGTGAAAATCAATTCACAGATAAGCACACTGATGTCTCACTGTTTCAAGCTATTTTGTACTCTGCATGTAAATGTCAGGGTGTTTCTGTCTTTATCTTTATGTGACATGAGGAAAACTAACTTCACCAAAAAATGGACAACTTTAAAATCATCAAATGAAGCATGAATGAGGGCTACATCCTGAGAAAAATAGACTGAAAGAGGAACCTCTATGGTGTCTTTAAAACAACAATCACTGTGCAATATGCAAGATTATATTTTCCTTAAGCTGTGCAAACAAGTCTTAAACATTGTCACCATTTGCTTGAAAATCAGCAGTCGGTTCAGCATTTGGCATTGTTACCTCTGTTCTCACATTTCAGTTATTTATACCAACAACTTAAATGTTTATTGTATATTTAATATTTTATTATATTTTACTGAACCAACTCGACGCTGCATGAAAGTCAGCTTTCGGCGCCTCAAGGCTTATATTTCGTGAAGTCTCGAATAAAGTGACTTGAAAAAAAGTACTTTTATTAGACGCCTCAATTAAATTTAAAGCATGAAAGTCTGTGGGGCTGTCAGGTCAAGTTTTTGATGGCTCGAGGCTTAAATTTGGTTAAGTCGTCAAATACAATGACTATTAAACAGCAGAAAGTATTTTAATCAACGCTTCAACTGAATTTAAAAGTCAGTTTTTGAGGCTCTCGAAGTTTCTAAAGGCTGAAATTCAGTTGAGGCGTCGAAGAAAATTACCTGAAAAACTAATCTTTTTAGAAACAGTCAAATACTCTTACAGTCTCCATGATGAATCAGAAAACTAGATCCACTGGTGTCCTCTTTTGGCTGGTCGCTTGCTCGGTTTTCAGAAATTGTTTCTTGAATGCTTCTCCTCTAAAGTCTCAGAGTGAAATGATGAATTTGACAAGTGTCTTGTATTTATACAGTTTTGGTCGGACTCCATGGCAACCAGCTTCATACGTCATCACTCACAAACCACTGCTAAGTTGTTGTTTTTTTAAATAACAATTTTTCAAAACAACATCTGTGTTTATGATTAAAATGCAGTATCGTTAGCTAAATTAGCTGGCAACGTTGTTAGCTGCAGCTAGCTCGGTTGTTTTGTGATTAGCCGCCATGTTTCAATTAGGCCTCCTGTAAATGTGTTTCAGAGAGACAGCAGCCTCCTGGTCGGACTGACAGGCCTTGTGCTGGACCTGGGTCACCTGCTGAGTGAACACATTGAATTGAAACGGTGTGTCTAGCATACTTTATATCACTACCTGTAATAACATCTGGTCAAACTGAGTCAATGGAGGTCAAACTTCCATATTTGTAAACAGAATATATAAAGCAGGTATACCTGGTCGCTGTTTCAGTGCAGCACATCTGTCACCTTTATCTTTACTTTGGTGTTGGATAGTAGAGCTCAGGAAACACAAGATAACCAGCTGTTGCTCCATGAAACATCTGGATGAAGCTGTAGAGCCGTTAGATGAGCTCGAGCTCTCATCATCACGTGACAGGTGCAGCGATTTCATTCAATGTGGCCTCAACAGATCAGTGACTGTGGTAACTTTATAGTTGAGATGCTGTAATGGTGAATCACTGCTCTCCATTCCACGTAAACAGATAAAAACTAAAGGTGAGGGAGCATTTTCAGTTATTGGTCCCAAACTGTGGAATGGTCTCCCACTTACAGATAGATCTTCCCCCTCCATTCATACATTTAAAACCCATCTTAAGACCTATCTATGTTCTATAGCCCCTTAATCATCAATATGATGGCATACCCGACCACACTGCTGAACATGAGTTTCTGTATTTGTGCAATGCTGTTTTTGTTATGATGATTACATCGAAATCTTGCACGCTGTTATTAATTTTACTAACATTCTCTTATCTATGATTATTTTTATTTGATCATTCATGTGTGAAGCACCTTGGTCAGTGCTTGTTGTTTTTAAATGTGCTCTATATATAAATCTAACTTGACCTGACTTTACTACTACAGTCCCTTGGTATTGATGGGCTGCAGCCACAAGGTGGCCTCATTATCACAGTTTGTGTTTTCTTAAGGTACATATTTTGTGGAGTATACCACTCGGCAGTTGTAGCTCACGAGGTTGGCGGTTTGATCTCTGGCCCTTGTGTCTGCATGTTGAAGTGTCCTTGGGCAAGATACTGAGCTTCAAAGTGGGTGCATTTGAAGGTTTATCTGATGAGCAGGTGGAACCCTGTGTGTTTACCTCAGTCACAAGTGTGTGAATGGGTGAAAGGTGCTTTGAGACCCGAAAAATGCACTATAAATGTAGTCCATTCCATTTATCATTACCACTATTAAGAATAATAATGTATATGTTTAGATCTGTGTACTGTTTATACACTAACAATTAATTTTACACAAGGGGAAACACTATTTTTAATATTGGAGCCTATGTCTCTGTGTACAACATGTTTGTCAGTGTAGAGTATAGTTGAGTTAATCTGTGTAGCAGTGAAGATTGGTACATCAGATGAGGTAATGTACATAACGGTTGGTCTTGTCTGGAAAATACTGCACATAATTGTTTGTGATGATGACCGACAGAAAGAGAAACTGACACACCCTCCCTGTTTCTGTGGACCAAGGCAACAGGTCAAAGGTCAGGGGTCAACTGCTCTTGAACTTATTTTTCATAATTATACATACATTTTCACACAGATCAGACACACGAAGAACAGCTTGTTTATGGGCAAATGTGTTCATTTTTTATTAGCATGAATGCCTGTAAAATATCCAGACTCATGAACTAATTGCAAGTGCCAGTAGTACACATTTATCATGGATGTCAGACTAATATACATACATGGATGTTCAATCTGCTTTGTTAACACTGATGCAAGCTACATGCTTAGGTGGTCAAGAAACAGGGTTGCACAAGTCATATTAATGTAAACAAACAGCACCCGAGCATCACCCTTTGAATAGTACTATACATAAAAAGCACAGATTTTTAAAATTTGTACAAACCTGAATTGTGTTTCTTAAAGACAACAAAAGCTCAAAATTGGTTATGTACAGATGAGCCCACTACTCACTAGTCATCTGTTATCACTGTAGTACTGATGTGCTTTTTTGCTGGGCTTTAGCAGTGTAAATGGAAACTCCGGACATGCTTTAGAGAGGAATAACTTATGTTCATAATTTCCCAGTAGTCTGAGGAGAGCATAGAAAACAGTCACAGTAATTTGTAGCAAGAGCGGCCACTTGTAAACAATGAGGGTGACGATCACCCTCTTTACATTATACACGTGAAATGTCAGTGTGGAATTGTCTGTGCAGATGCAACTATGAAGTGGAAACCATGGGGACAGAAACAACGTGCTGCAATGGTTGCATACTGTACTTTTGTCGTGCACAATCCCTGTGTAGTGTATTTTGCAGTTTACAGTTATTGCTTTACATTTTTTGACTTTCTGATGTGATCGGTGTCAGACATGAGTTGGAATGTATTTATTCTTACAAATATAACAGACTATATTCTGAATCCTGAATAAGAAATACCCATTATCAAAATATAGTTTCACTTAGATTAGAAAACAATGTGCATATCACAATACTGATCTCAATAAACTTTCAATAATGGGCAGTGTGATTTGTGTAAACTTCCAGAGATAAAATGCATTTTTTTTTACTAGTTTCACAGAGAGCATATTAGCACACATACGACATCATGCACTGAGTCAAAACCATTTCAAAACTTTAAGTATTATATCAACACAGAGCACTTTTTCCTTTCACAACAGTGCAAACCAGTTTGAAAAAGACATCCAGTCATAACGGTGAATGTCAATTACCAAGCACAGAGAGCGAGAAACGGTCACGCATGAGTTTCAAACTACAAGAAATACAACATTCAGCAAACAACACCTCTGACAGAGAAGGAGTAAAAGACTATATCTAATAATTTTGTACAATACCCGACAATACTTATACTTTGACACCTTTGATGCCTTTTTTATGACCATCTTTTTTATTTATTTTTTGAGAAACTTTCCTCCTCTCAAATCACCCCCCTGATTGCCCTGGTTTTGAATGCAGTAGTGCCCTCACAAAGCGAAAAGGCACAGCTACATTTGATTGGAGTAGGAGGTGGGCCCTCCCACCTGGCTGTACTCAGACGGCTGGCCGAGGTTTCCCTGGGTGTTGTAGCTCCCTGACTGGTCAAAGCTTCCCTGGTTGTAGGGCTGCTGGTTAAAGGTGCCGGACTGTTTCTCAGATGCAACGCCTGCTAACCTTGCACCGCCCTTGTGCCAGCCAGTCTCCTTGAATACAGACCAGATGTTCCCAGCCCAGAGGACAAAGTTGAGGAACCCAAAAGCCTGAAGAGAGGGAGGACAAGACAAAGTTATATTAAGGAAATTAAAAATTCAGGAATGCATATTCATATTATTTTATTTTTATATCTTTATTTTTATTCCTATGGACGGTATTTTATTCTTTCCAAGTTTATCTTTTATTCAAAAGAGACCGACTCTTTCAGCTCCTCTTCATCGTCCCCACACATCAGCTTAACCTGACAGTTCAGCCACTTTCATCTTTTACTCTTCAAAGGACAGTTCATCTGCTTTCACCGCTCACACATCAACTGGCATTTTAACGGACATTCATAACTCCTGACACTACCAACCCTTTTAGGTCTTAAATCTTCATCTTTGAATAATGACAAAAATCTTCTTCCGCAATCACAGTTTCCTACTACCCCCCCAGTTCAAGTATCTCGGCGTCTTGTTCACGAGTGAGGGTCTGACTGAACACATTTATCTAACTTTATACAAAAAAAGTCTAATAATGATCAATTTTTTTTTTTAAATCATGCTCTACCAAACAGTTGATTTCTCCTTTTATGGTAAAGGTAGTGAAGCTAAGCTAATGTAATTCAATTTGACTGTATTGCTATGGAATTTAAAAAAAACAAACAAACAAACAAACAAACAAAAACTTCTCATCTTTCATTGTTATTAAATTACATTTAATGTTATCCAAGATATATGCTGAGAGAATTTCGTAAGTATGATTTTCCTGCTGTCAAGCTGAACCAAATGGTTAAAATGGCCTGTTACGGTAAAGGCAAAGATAATAAATTTACATTTTCTTCCGTTATAAAAAGACCATATATTTAATGGTATTTCATTACATATTTGATAGGAAAGAAATTATATCAGTAGATTTTTCACCATTTTAAAGATGTTTTCAAACTGCTGTTTTAATGAATATGTCGAATTAATATGTGGAAACAATACTAGTACTGGTAATACTACAAATTTAATGGTAACGAGTTGAGGTATACTAATATTATAAGCATTATAACAGTACATGGTATGTCATTTTGATTTTTTTCTTTCTGTTCTACAAATACCCTGAAGTGACATCTATCCGCCTGGTAAAGGACTATATCTATATCTGAATTGAACAGAAGGATTGGTCTTTAACAGGGTCTAACCCTCACTAACTCTGACCCTTAGGCAAAGTTTTATCTAAATATATGTTGCAAAGTCATGATATAACAAGACATTAGTTTAACAAGATAATAAACATCTCATTTTAGGAATTGTTTTATATATTATTATATATATATATAATATGTTTAACACAAATAATTACGCTACTAATTAGAAACATTACGAGAGAATAGTTTTCACATCTTCTAAAGTCTGACTGCTGCTAATGTCAAAATTCAATTACTGTGAAATGCATTTTAACAGCTTTATAAGACTTTTTTTTTTTTTTTTAGATTTTAATACATTTTGTGAGTTTGTAAAAACAGTATTTTTAAAGCTGACACAAATATTACTACATACCTCTACTGTACCTCTACTCCTGAATGAATGAAACATATCACCTTAACTTTTTGTGCTGTGGTAAAATCAGTTTGTCTGTGTTCAACTCGTTAAAACAGAAGTGTCAGTGAGTGTTAATAAAATCACTTTCATATTCAGATAAATTTGTTTGTCAAGGAAGGTGTCAGAGTTTAAAGGCTTACATTACTTGTCTACGTACTGAGAAGGAATAAAGCATTTTAAAGTTATCTACAATCTAAAAGAAGACTTTAAACATAACTACAAAGTTAAAGGAATGAAAGCATTAAAGGAAAACTTCATCTGAAAAATGACTATTGAGTTACTCACCACGCCTTACACTGAATTTTGTTTCTCTGACATGCCTTCTGAGCAAACAGAGAATCCAAAAATAGCAAATGTTTTTTATATGCTACTCTTTTTTTTTTTTTTTTTTTTGAGAAAGTCAGAGTGTGTGTCTGCATGCATGGGTGTGTGTGTAGTGTGGTACTGTCACATCTGTGGGTTGTATAGTGAGTCAATCATCCACGCCATGATCATCTCCGCCACTGCCTTAAATGCAGCAGGTGGGAGACCCCCAGGGTGAGGACCATAGATGGGGGGAAGAAGATCTTGACTGCTCAGCTGATTGTGGTATCTCAACAACTACTGGACGTATAAAGTGCTGCAGGAATGAGTTGGCCATGACGTCATCATACTCGACATCATCCACAGACTGCTGGAGGGGTCCAGACAGGGTCCCCTGCTTTCCTGAACAGTTTAGAGAGACAGAGAAAGGTCAGGGATCAGACTGGGTCAGCTACACTCTGGCACCCTGGCCCTGACCAGGACCCAAGGAAAGCAACTCAGCCTTGCAGCACATTTTACCCAGTGGCCACTCGCAGTATTGCAGATGGACAGGTGCGGGTCGTGGCTCCCAAGTTGTGTCTCCTGCTACCACCTGAAGAAACATTTGGAAAATTAGCACAAAAGAAAAAGCTTCAAAGACCAGGTGGAATGGGACATTTACAGTAGACCGTCCTAAAGCCCTTTACCACTGTCATGAAGTCATTATGATTTGGCCTCACTAGATTTAATAATAGAAAAGGTCTTTAAGAGGGTCCCTCCATAACCCTAACCTTCAACAATATTCCATCCAAATATTCAATATGTGTCCTATTGTACCTATGTCATGATATAACACATGTTTAACAAGCTCTTAAACACCCATTTAAAGGGAATTGCTTTCAAGTGTACATAATATATGTTTAGACAAAGCCAAATAATCATAGTAACAATCAGACACATTAAGAGAAAACAGTTTTCATGTCTTCCAAAGTCTGAGATGTCTGCACTACAGCAAAAAAAAAAAAAAAAAGGATTTCAATGGAACATTGTCTACACACCCTCTTAAAGCTCTTTCCTTCATCTACAATGTCAAAACAAAAGAGAGAAACATGAACTGTTTTGGCTGATCAAAATAATTTTGAAAATAATCTTGAATTTGATTTCAAAAACACTTGCTGATCATTAATAAGTGCAGACTGTGAGATTCACAAATTGACATCATCACTTTAAAACTCAGCACTCCTGCCCTCTGTTGGCTGACAGCAGTATGAGATAATAAGATATAATTTTTCATTGTCTTCCTTCCAAGAAATTTGTTTTGGACCTGCGAGAGACCGTCCACCTTCACACAGTCACCACATATACAGATAACATATAATTAAGAAGACAAATGTTTACCCCCCGCCCCAACATCCCCAAGTATTGCACATTGCCCTTAAGTTTAAAAAGTTAACCTTCACCTGCTATTAAGTAGCTTGACTGACAGTGGGATAAATGAAAATTTGTACCTGTTCAACTTATAGTTGTGTATCCTGTACCTTCTGCCTGAAGGCATTAATTCATACTCCTTATGGAGGATATGATTCGGATCTGTAGTAATTTTTTGGCCTTGCTAAAACATTATAACACGCTGTCATGTAACACACCTAACACATGTTATAACTTGTTCAGTTAATATACTGATTTTATCAATTCCAGATCCCACTTGGTGAAACACAGGATTCAAAGACCAGGTGAACATCATCAGTAGACCGTCCTAAAGCCCTTTACCACTGTAATGAAGTCATTATGATTTGGCCTCACTAGATTTAATAATAGAAAAGGTCTTTAAGAGGGTCCCTCCATAACCCTAACCCTCAACAATATTCCATCCAAATATTCAATATGTGTCCTATTGTACATATGTCATGATATAACACATGTTTAACAAGCTCTTAAACACCCATTTAAAGGGAATTGCTTTCAAGTGTACATAATATATGTTTAGACAAAGGCCAAAAAATCATAGTAACAATCAGACACATTAAGAGAAAACAGTTTTCATGTCTTCCAAAGTCTGAGATGTCTGCACTACAGCAAAAAAAAAAAAAAAGGATTTGAATGGAACATTGTCTACACACCCTCTTAAAGCTCTTTCCTTCATCTACAATGTCAAAACAAAAGAGAGAAACATGAACTGTTTTGGCTGATCAAAATAATTTTGAAAATAATCTTGAATTTGATTTCAAAAACACTTGCTGATCATTAATAAGCGCAGACTGTGAGATTCTCAAATAACATCATCACTTTAAAACTCAGCACTCCTGCCCTCTGTTGGCTGACAGCAGTATAAGAAAATAAGATTAGGTCTTTATTGTCTTCCTTCGAAGAAATTTGTTTTGGACCTGCGAGAGACCATCCACCTTTGCACAGTCACCACATATACAGATAACATATAATTAAGAAGACAAATGTTTACCCCCCGCCCCAACATCCCCAAGTATTGCACATTGCCCTTAAGTTTAAAAAGTTAACCTTCATTTCCTGCTATTAAGTAGCTTGACTGACAGTGGGATTCGGATCTGTAGTAATTTTTTGGCTTTGCTAAAACATTATAACACGCTGTCATGTAACACACCTAACACATGTTATAACTTGTTCAGTTAATATACTGACTTTATCAATTCCAGATCCCACTTGGTGAAACACAGGATTCAAAGACCAGGTGAACATCATCAGTAGACCGTCCTAAAGCCCTTTACCACTGTAATGAAGTCATTATGATTTGGCCTCACTAGATTACATAATAGAAAAGGTCTTTAAGAGGGTCCCTCCATAACCCTAACCCTCAACAATATTCCATCCAAATATTCAATATGTGTCCTATTGTACATATGTCATGATATAACACATGTTTGACAAGCTCTTAAACACCCATTTAAAGGGAATTGCTTTCAAGTGTACATAATATACAGTATGTTTAGACAAAGCCAAATAATCATAGTAACAATCAGACACATTAAGAGAAAACAGTTTTCATGTCTTCCAAAGTCTGAGATGTCTGCACTACAGCAAAAAAAAAAAAAAAAAAAAGGATTTGAATGGAACATTGTCTACACACCCTCTTAAAGCTCTTTCCTTCATCTACAATGTCAAAACAAAAGAGAGAAACATGAACTGTTTTGGCTGATCAAAATAATTTTGAAAATAATCTTGAATTTGATTTCAAAAACACTTGCTGATCATTAATAAGCGCAGACTGTGAGATTCACAAATTAACATCATCACTTTAAAACTCAGCACTCCTGCCCTCTGTTGGCTGACAGCAGTATAAGAAAATAAGAAAAGGTCTTTATTGTCTTCCTTCGAAGAAATTTGTTTTGGACCTGCGAGAGACCGTCCACCTTTGCACAGTCACCACATATACAGATAACATATAATTAAGAAGACAAATGTTTACCCCCCGCCCCAACATCCCCAAGTATTGCACATTGCCCTTAAGTTTAAAAAGTTAACCTTCATTTCCTGCTATTAAGTAGCTTGACTGACAGTGGGATTCGGATCTGTAGTAATTTTTTGGCCTTGCTAAAACATTATAACACGCTGTCATGTAACACACCTAACACATGTTATAACTGATTCAGTTAATATACTGATTTTATCAATTCCAGATCCCACTTGGTGAAACACAGGATTCAAAGACCAGGTGAACATCATCAGTAGACCGTCCTAAAGCCCTTTACCACTGTAATGAAGTCATTATGATTTGGCCTCACTAGATTTAATAATAGAAAAGGTCTTTAAGAGGGTCCCTCCATAACCCTAACCCTCAACAATATTCCATCCAAATATTCAATATGTGTCCTATTGTACATATGTCATGATATAACACATGTTTGACAAGCTCTTAAACACCCATTTAAAGGGAATTGCTTTCAAGTGTACATAATATACAGTATGTTTAGACAAAGCCAAATAATCATAGTAACAATCAGACACATTAAGAGAAAACAGTTTTCATGTCTTCTAAAGTCTGAGATGTCTGCACTACAGCCAAGAAACAAAAAAAAAAGGGTTTGAATGGAACATTGTCTACACACCCTCTTAAAGCTCTTTCCTTCATCTACAATGTCAAAACAAAAGAGAGAAACATGAACTATTTTGGCTGATCAAAATAATTTTGAAAATAATCTGGAATTTGATTTCAAAAACACTTGCTGATCATTAATAAGCGCAGACTGTGAGATTCACAAATTAACATCATCACTTTAAAACTCAGCACTCCTGCCCTCTGTTGGCTGACAGCTGTATAAGAAAATAAGATATAATTTTTCATTGTCTTCCTTACAAGAAATTTGTTTTGGACCTGCGAGAGACCGTCCACCTTCACACAGTCACCACATATACAGATAACATATAATTAAGAAGACAAATGTTTACCCCCCGCCCCAACATCCCCAAGTATTGCACATTGCCCTTAAGTTTAAAAAGTTAACCTTCACCTGCTATTAAGTAGCTTGACTGACAGTGGGATAAATGAAAATTTGTACCTGTTCAACTTATAGTTGTGTATCCTGTACCTTCTGCCTGAAGGCATCAATTCATACTCCTTATGGAGGATATGATTCGGATCTGTAGTAATTTTTTGGCATTGCTAAAACATTATAACACGCTGTCATGTAACACACCTAACACATGTTATAACTTATTCAGTTAATATACTGATTTTATCAATTCCAGATGCCACTTGGTGAAACACAGGATTCAAAGACCAGGTGAACATCATCAGTAGACCGTCCTAAAGCCCTTTATCACTGTAATGAAGTCATTATGATTTGGCCTCACTAGATTTAATAATAGAAAAGGTCTTTAAGAGGGTCCCTCCATAACCCTAACCCTCAACAATATTCCATCCAAATATTCAATATGTGTCCTATTGTACATATGTCATGATATAACACATGTTTGACAAGCTCTTCAACACCCATTTAAAGGGAATTGCTTCCAAGTGTACATAATATATGTTTAGACAAAGCCAATTAATCATAGTAACAATCAGACACATTAAGAGAAAACAGTTTTCATGTCTTCCAAAGTCTGAGATGTCTGCACTACAGCAAAAAAAAAAAAAAAAGGATTTGAATGGAACATTGTCTACACACCCTCTTAAAGCTCTTTCCTTCATCTACAAAGTCAAAGTTTAAACACTTATCATTACTTTTTCTCTATACATTTTTTCAAACAAAGTATAGAAGGTATTAAATAGTGAAAAGGCTTACTATACCTGTCTACATACAATGAAGGAATAAAGTATGTTAAAGTTATCTGCAGTCAAATGACATTAAAGACTTTAAACTATAAATAACGGAAAGAGTTATACTTACCTCTGAACTGAAAAGAAAATGATTTACCTATCTAGAAATACAAAGGAAACTTATCTCCAAACGTTAAAAACTTATCGAAAGGAAGGGTTTTTTTGTTTGTTTTTTTAAATACAGAAATAAAAGTTTAAAGTTGGAGGGAAACTTACCTCTGAACTAAAAGGAAAGAAAGATTTAAAACTTATCTAGGCACTGAAAGGAAACTTACCTCTGAACTAAAAAAAAGATTCAAAACTACAAACTAAATACAATAAAAGCATTAAAAACGTATCTACAGTACATGCAAAGGAAGGTGTTTTTTTTGTTGTTTTTTGTTTTTTTTCTTAGAGGGAAATGAAAGTAAGAAGAAGTTGGAGGGAAACTTATCTCTAAACTAAAAGGAAAGACAGATTTAAAACTTGTCTAGGCACTGAAAGGAAACTTACCTCTGAACTAAAAAAAAGATTCAAAACTACAAACTAAATGCAATAAAAGCGTTAAAAACTTATCTAAAGTACATGCAAAGGAAGGAAGGGTTTTTTTTTTGTTTTTTTTTGTTTTTTTCTTAGAAGGAAATGACAAAGAAAGTTGGAAGGAAAGGTGTGTGAGCATGTTTGAGTGTGTTTGAGTGTGTGTGTGTGAGTGGCTATGAGTATGTTTGAGTGGTGGTGGTGTGGTACCGTCACATCTCACGGTTGTAGGGAGAGTCGGTCATCCAAGCCATGATCATCGCCGCCACTGTGTTGAAATCAGTGGGGGGAAGACCACCAGGCTGGGGACCGTAGACGGAGGGCCAGAGGGGCAGGGCCATGACGTCATCATAGTCTACGTCATCCACAGGCTGCTGGAGGGGTCCAGGCTGGGTCGTCCTTTCCTGAACCGTTCAGAGAGACAGAGAGAGGTCAGGGGTCAGACTGGCTCAGGAACACCCTTTAAGCTAGATGCAGTAGTGTGCGATAAATGTGTATGATGACCTCAGAGCTAGGATACAGTGGTTTTGACCCAGTGTATATATTTGGAGTACTCACCTCCAGCTGGATGTCCTCCGGCCTGGCCTGTGGCGTAGAGGTGGATGGCTGCGAGCTGCGGCTGCGGCTGCGTCGGCGTCTCTCCGGAGGCTCCTCGGTGCCTCTGGAGCGGCTCTCCTCCCTCTGCCTCTTCCTGCCTCCTGCAACCTGTTAAAGCCATGAACAGAAGCAAAAAGTAAGGGACCAGTTTAAGTCGCTTGCAACAGCAGGGGACACTGCAACACGTCCCATAATTACCTAACTAACTCATTAGTGCCACCTAGTGGAAATTCAACAGCTGCTGCAGGGTTTCATAGTGTTTTATGAAGGTGGCGTGCCACCTCATCTGAATCAAAGGTAACGCCTGTTTCATCATTGAGAACACTTTATAAACTAAAACATTAAACTCTGAGAGAAAAATTTCACACGTACGGTACGTCACTGGTGTCCAACTGTGTTTCCTGTGTAATTGAATGGATCATTGTATTTTATCCACCTGCTCTGCTTTATTACAAAATGGTACCATGAATGGGTAAAAAAAAAAATTTCACACAGCTAATGCCACATGATTAATGAGCATGGACACTGTTTAGGCCATCAAGATGAACTCAAGTGATCAGATAAGATGTGTCAGGATCAGGGTGGCTAACCACCTCAGCTAAACTATTTACTGGTGAACTTGCCAGAGACCAATCAGCAGGCCTTTGCTGACGGCAATAATAACAGAAATCAGACGTGTAACGCTCCAGCACACACTTCCACTCCACACTTCTCATCACACAGCAAATCACACTGGTCTCTGAGGTAAGCGAGCGACACATCAAACTTACTGATCACTTAGAGTAACGCAAGGACCGCGGCGGAACCAAACGCACAGTCGGCAGAACATCGTCATCCGGGCGGCGCATGAAGACCTGCAGGAGGATAAACAATCAGTGGGTCAGCTGTCCGCAAGACAGATGTTACTGCAGCTTCCAGGAGAGGGTCACAGGCCGATATGAGGAACGAGAGGCAAAACCACGTCGCAGCAACGTGCAGCTATGATGTGACTGGCTGTCATGGCAACACTGGAGAGGAGGAAGTTACACCGGCAGGATATGTGGGAATGCAGCTGAATCTCCTGTGCAGACAGACGTCTTGTCCTGGGTGATGCTTGGACCGCAGGGTGACGTAGCTACGTCTTACCTTTACATGCTATCTCTGCTGAATGAGGTGCAGGACAGCCAGCTGAGATGTCCATCTGTCCCACACTTTAGCACAGACTTCTGTTTTCACAGATACAGCCTTCCTGGCAGGAGCTGTAGGTCTCTGTATTGTCCCAGGATGGGACACAGAGACTAACTTTCTCCCACCATGTCCCCAGCAGGGGGAGACTCGCATTTACAGTTTAACTGAGTTTAGCTCATCCAGGCAAATTGAAGTTTGAGGCATTGAGAACTACGATAAAAAGTCTCAATTGACTGTCATACTGATTGCAAATTAGCTGCTTTATGTAGAATTACAACAGAAAGATTTTTTTTTGTTATTCAAGAGAGTGTTGTAAGTCAAGATAAGAGTAACTGTGTGAGGCATTAGTTTAGAGCTTGAATAATAAATGACTACATTTTTCAACATGTGGCACACATTATGTCATGGTTGTTGCAGTGTCACAAACATCACAGATGTAAGTGTTGTAAGTGACTTTCCATTAAACATACATTGAACTTTTATAATATGTAGGCAAATGCATATATTCACAGATGGTATGGGCAATTACAATTATCATTTATACTTATTAGGTATCAAACTACACTACACTACTAAACTACACATTTAAAATACATTTCAAGATATTTCAAATAAGCACACACTCATAACAAATCTAAAAGGACACACACTTTAACCGTGTGCATCCCAGACAGCAAAAGCCATGAGTTTTACCTCAGAGGTGCTGGTACTGGTGCTGGGAGCAGGGTGCTCCTCCTGGGGGGTCCTACGGGGCTCTCTCCGGCAGTATGGGTGGTCGTGGAGGGGGGCTGGCACATCACACAACTGTAATGATTGAAATGCAGTTCAGGAATAGACTCAACTTCATTCAACACAACTATATTTGACTGAACATTTAATGAATGTGAAAATCAATTCACAGATAAGCACACTGATGTCTCACTGTTTCAAGCTATTTTGTACTCTGCATGTAAATGTCAGGGTGTTTCTGTCTTTATCTTTATGTGACATGAGGAAAACTAACTTCACCAAAAAATGGACAACTTTAAAATCATCAAATGAAGCATGAATGAGGGCTACATCCTGAGAAAAATAGACTGAAAGAGGAACCTCTATGGTGTCTTTAAAACAACAATCACTGTGCAATATGCAAGATTATATTTTCCTTAAGCTGTGCAAACAAGTCTTAAACATTGTCACCATTTGCTTGAAAATCAGCAGTCGGTTCAGCATTTGGCATTGTTACCTCTGTTCTCACATTTCAGTTATTTATACCAACAACTTAAATGTTTATTGTATATTTAATATTTTATTATATTTTACTGAACCAACTCGACGCTGCATGAAAGTCAGCTTTCGGCGCCTCAAGGCTTATATTTCGTGAAGTCTCGAATAAAGTGACTTGAAAAAAAGTACTTTTATTAGACGCCTCAATTAAATTTAAAGCATGAAAGTCTGTGGGGCTGTCAGGTCAAGTTTTTGATGGCTCGAGGCTTAAATTTGGTTAAGTCGTCAAATACAATGACTATTAAACAGCAGAAAGTATTTTAATCAACGCTTCAACTGAATTTAAAAGTCAGTTTTTGAGGCTCTCGAAGTTTCTAAAGGCTGAAATTCAGTTGAGGCGTCGAAGAAAATTACCTGAAAAACTAATCTTTTTAGAAACAGTCAAATACTCTTACAGTCTCCATGATGAATCAGAAAACTAGATCCACTGGTGTCCTCTTTTGGCTGGTCGCTTGCTCGGTTTTCAGAAATTGTTTCTTGAATGCTTCTCCTCTAAAGTCTCAGAGTGAAATGATGAATTTGACAAGTGTCTTGTATTTATACAGTTTTGGTCGGACTCCATGGCAACCAGCTTCATACGTCATCACTCACAAACCACTGCTAAGTTGTTGTTTTTTTAAATAACAATTTTTCAAAACAACATCTGTGTTTATGATTAAAATGCAGTATCGTTAGCTAAATTAGCTGGCAACGTTGTTAGCTGCAGCTAGCTCGGTTGTTTTGTGGTTAGCCGCCATGTTTCAATTAGGCCTCCTGTAAATGTGTTTCAGAGAGACAGCAGCCTCCTGGTCGGACTGACAGGCCTTGTGCTGGACCTGGGTCACCTGCTTAGTGAACACATTGAATTGAAACGGTGTGTCTAGCATACTTTATATCACTACCTGTAATAACATCTGGTCGAACTGAGTCAATGGAGGTCAAACTTCCATATTTGTAAACAGAATATATAAAGCAGGTATACCTGGTCGCTGTTTCAGTGCAGCACATCTGTCACCTTTATCTTTACTTTGGTGTTGGATAGTAGAGCTCAGGAAACACAAGATAACCAGCTGTTGCTCCATGAAACATCTGGATAAAGCTGTAGAGCCGTTAGATGAGCTCGAGCTCTCATCGTCACGTGACAGGTGCAGCGATTTCATTCAATGTGGCCTCAACAGATCAGTGACTGTGGTAACTTTATAGTTGAGATGCTGTAATGGTGAATCACTGCTCTCCATTCCACGTAAACAGATAAAAACTAAAGGTGAGGGAGCATTTTCAGTTATTGGTCCCAAACTGTGGAATGGTCTCCCACTTACAGATAGATCTTCCCCCTCCATTCATACATTTAAAACCCATCTTAAGACCTATCTATGTTCTATAGCCCCTTAATCATCAATATGATGGCATACCCGACCACACTGCTGAACATGAGTTTCTGTATTTGTGCAATGCTGTTTTTGTTATGATGATTACATCGAAATCTTGCACGCTGTTATTAATTTTACTAACATTCTCTTATCTATGATTATTTTTATTTGATCATTCATGTGTGAAGCACCTTGGTCAGTGCTTGTTGTTTTTAAATGTGCTCAATATATAAATCTAACTTGACCTGACTTTCCACAAGGTGGCCTCATTATCACAGTTTGTGTTTTCTTTAGGTACATATTTTGTGGAGTACCACTCGGCAGTTGTAGCTCACGAGGTTGGCGGTTTGATCTCTGGCCCTTGTGTCTACATGTTGAAGTGTCCTTGGGCAAGATACTGAGCTTCAAAGTGGGTGCATTCAAAGGTTTATCTGATGAGCAGGTGGAACCCTGTGTGTTTACCTCGGTCACAAGTGTGTGAATGAGTAAAAGGTGCTTTGAGACCCGAAAAATGCACTATAAATGTAGTCCATTCCATTTATCATTACCACTATTAAGAATAATAATGTATATGTTTAGATCTGTGTACTGTTTATACACTAACAATTAATTTTACACAAGGGGAAACACTATTTTTAATATTGGAGCCTATGTCTCTGTGTACAACATGTTTGTCAGTGTAGAGTATAGTTGAGTTAATCTGTGTAGCAGTGAAGATTGGTACATCAGATGAGGTAATGTACATAACGGTTGGTCTTGTCTGGAAAATACTGCACATAATTGTTTGTGATGATGACCGACAGAAAGAGAAACTGACACACCCTCCCTGTTTCTGTGGACCAAGGCAACAGGTCAAAGGTCAGGGGTCAACTGCTCTTGAACTTATTTTTCATAATTATACATACATTTTCACACAGATCAGACACATGAAGAACAGCTTGTTTATGGGCAAATGTGTTCATTTTTTATTAGCATGAATGCCTGTAAAATATCCAGACTCATGAACTAATTGCAAGTGCCAGTAGTACACATTTATCATGGATGTCAGACTACTATACATACATGGATGTTCAATCTGCTTTGTTAACACTGATGCAAGCTACATGCTTAGGTGGTCAAGAAACAGGGTTGCACAAGTCATATCAATGTAAACAAACAGCACCTGAGCATCACCCTTTGAATAGTACTATACATAAAAAGCACAGATTTTTTAAAATTTGTACAAACCTGAATTGTGTTTCTTAAAGACAACAAAAGCTCAAAATTGGTTATGTACAGATGAGCCCACTACTCACTAGTCATCTGTTATCACTGTAGTACTGATGTGCTTTTTTGCTGGGCTTTAGCAGTGTAAATGGAAACTCCGGACATGCTTTAGAGAGGAATAACTTATGTTCATAATTTCCCAGTAGTCTGAGGAGAGCATAGAAAACAGTCACAGTAATTTGTAGCAAGAGCGGCCACTTGTAAACAATGAGGGTGACGATCACCCTCTTTACATTATACACGTGAAATGTCAGTGTGGAATTGTCTGTGCAGATGCAACTATGAAGTGGAAACCATGGGGACAGAAACAACACGCTGCAATGGTTGCATACTGTACTTTTGTCGTGCACAATCCCTGTGTAGTGTATTTTGCAGTTTACAGTTATTGCTTTACATTTTTTGACTTTCTGACATGATCGGTGTCAGACATGAGTTGGAATGTATTTGTTCTTACAAATATAACAGACTATATTCTGAATCCTGAATAAGAAATACCCATTATCAAAATATAGTTTCACTTAGATTAGAAAACAATGTGCATATCACAATACTGATCTCAATAAACTTTCAGTAATGGGCAGTGTGATTTGTGTAAACTTCCAGAGATAAAATGCATTTTTTTACTAGTTTCACAGAGAGCATATTAGCACACATACGACATCATGCACTGAGTCAAAACCATTTCAAAACTTTAAGTATTATATCAACACAGAGCACTTTTTCCTTTCACAACAGTGCAAACCAGTTTGAAAAAGACATCCAGTCATAACGGTGAATGTCAATTACCAAGCACAACGTTAGGCCATCTTTTTTATTTATTTTTTGAGAAACTTTCCTCCTCTCAAATCACCCCCCTGATTGCCCTGGTTTTAAATGCAGTAGTGCCCTCACAAAGCGAAAAGGCACAGCTACATTTGATTGGAGTAGGAGGTGGGCCCTCCCACCTGGCTGTACTCAGACGGCTGGCCGAGGTTTCCCTGGGTGTTGTAGCTCCCTGACTGGTCAAAGCTTCCCTGGTTGTCGGGCTGCTGGTTAAAGGTGCCGGGCTGTTTCTCAGATGCAACGCCTGCTAATCTTGCACCGCCCTTGTGCCAGCCAGTCTCCTTGAATACAAACCAGATGTTCCCAGCCCAGAGGACAAAGTTGAGGAACCCAAAAGCCTGAAGAGAGGGAGGACAAGACAAAGTTATATTAAGTAAATTAAAAATTCAGGAATGCATATTCATATTATTTTATTTTTATATCTTTATTTTTATTCCTATGGACGGTATTTTATTCTTTCCAAGTTTATCTTTTATTCAAAAGAGACCGACTCTTTCAGCTCCTCTTCATCGTCCCTACACATCAGCTTCACCTGACAGTTCAGCCACTTTCATCTTTTACTCTTCAAAGGACAGTTCATCTGCTTTCACCGCTCACACATCAACTGGCATTTTAACGGACATTAATAACTCCTGACACTACCAACCCTTTTAGGTCTTAAATCTTCATCTTTGAATAATGACAAAAATCTTTTTCCTACTACCCCCCCAGTTCAAGTATCTCGGTGTCTTGTTCACGAGTGAGGGTCTGACTGAACACATTTATCTAATTTTATACAAAAAAAGTCTAATAATGATCAATTTTTTTTTTAAATCATGCTCTACCAAACAGTTGATTTCTCCTTTTATGGTAAAGGTAGTGAAGCTAAGCTAATGTAATTCAATTTGACTGTATTGCTATGGAATTTTAAAAAAACAAACAAACAAAAACTTCTCATCTTTCATTGTTATTAAATTACATTTAATGTTATCCAAGATATATGCTGAGATAATTTCGTAAGTATGATTTTCCTGCTGTCAAGCTGAACCAAATGGTTAAAATGGCCTGTTACGGTAAAGGCAAAGATAATAAATTTACATTTTCTTCCGTTATAAAAAGACCTTCTATTTAATGGTATTTCATTACATATTTGATAGGAAAGAAATTATATCAGTAGATTTTTCACCATTTTAAAGATGTTTTCAAACTGCTGTTTTAATGAATATGTCGAATTAATATGTGGAAATAATACTAGTACTGGTAATACTACAAATTTAATGGTAACGAGTTGAGGTATACTAATATTATAAGCATTATAACAGTACATGGTATGTCATTTTGATTTTTTTCTTTCTGTTCTACAAATACCCTGAAGTGACATCTATCCGCCTGGTAAAGGACTATATCTATATCTGAATTGAACAGAAGGATTGGTCTTTAACAGGGTCTAACCCTCACTAACTCTGACCCTTTGGCAAAGTTTTATCTAAATATATGTTGCAAAGTCATGATATAACAAGACATTAGTTTAACAAGATAATAAACATCTCATTTTAGGAATTGTTTTATATATTATTATATATATATATAATATGTTTAACACAAATAATTACGCTACTAATTAGAAACATTACGAGAGAATAGTTTCCACATCTTCTAAAGTCTGACTGCTGCTAATGTCAAAATTCAATTACTGTGAAATGCATTTTAACAGCTTAATAAGACATTTTTTTTTTTTTTAGATTTTAATACATTTTGTGAGTTTGCAAAAACAGTATTTTTAAAGCTGACACAAATATTACTACATACCTCTACTGTACCTCTACTCCTGAATGAATGAAACATATCACCTTAACTTTTTGTGCTGTGGTAAAATCAGTTTGTCTGTGTTCAACTCGTTATAACAGAAGTGTCAGTGAGTGTTAATAAAATCACTTTCATATTCAGATAAATTTGTTTGTCAAGGAAGGTGTCAGAGTTTAAAGGCTTACATTACTTGTCTACGTACTGAGAAGGAATAAAGCATTTTAAAGTTATCTACAATCTAAAAGAAGACTTTAAACATAACTACATAGTTAAAGGAATGAAAGCATTAAAGGAAAACTTCATCTGAAAAATGACTATTTGTATATGAGTTACTCACCACGCCTTACACTGAATTTTGTTTCTCTGACATGCCTTCTGAGCAAACAGAGAATCCAAAAATAGCAAATGTTTTTTATATGCTACTCTTTTTTTTTTTTTTTTTTTTTGAGAAAGTCAGAGTGTGTGTCTGCATGCATGGGTGTGTGTGTAGTGTGGTACTGTCACATCTGTGGGTTGTATAGTGAGTCAGTCATCCACGCCATGATCATCTCCGCCACTGCCTTAAATGCAGCAGGTGGGAGACCCCCAGGGTGAGGACCATAGATGGGGGGAAGAAGATCTTGACTGCTCAGCTGATTGTGGTATCTCAACAACTACTGGACGTATAAAGTGCTGCAGGAATGAGTTGGCCATGACGTCATCATACTCAACATCATCCACAGACTGCTGGAGGGGTCCAGACAGGGTCCCCTGCTTTCCTGAACAGTTTAGAGAGACAGAGAAAGGTCAGGGATCAGACTGGGTCAGCTACACTCTGACACCCTGGCCCTGACCAGGACCCAAGGAAAGCAACTCAGCCTTGCAGCACATTTTTCCCAGTGGCCACTCGCAGTATTGCAGATGGACAGGTGCGGGTCGTGGCTCCCAAGTTGTCTCTCCTGCTACCACCTGAAAAAACATTTGGAAAATTAGCACAAAAGAAAAAGCTTCAAAGACCAGGTGGAATGGGACATTTACAGTAGACCGTCCTAAAGCCCTTTACCACTGTAATGAAGTCATTATGATTTGGCCTCACTAGATTTAATAATAGAAAAGGTCTTTAAGAGGGTCCCTCCATAACCCTAACCCTCAACAATATTCCATCCAAATATTCAATATGTGTCCTATTGTACATATGTCATGATATAACACATGTTTAACAAGCTCTTAAACACCCATTTAAAGGGAATTGCTTTCAAGTGTACATAATATATGTATATATAGTGAGATTGCTACTCAAGAATAAATCTAATGCTCCATCTAAACTCCTGTTGTGTTATACTGCAACAAATGCTGCATTAATTGTTCATCTTTTCTACACTCATCTGAATTTTGTACCTGTGAAAGATTTCCAGGAACTTGACAGTGAACTGAAAGTGTTCCACTAGTTTCAGTCCCAGGAGTTCAGCAGATATGGACCCTCGGCTTGAACATCTCTCTAATAAGTGCAGTCTCTGAGATTCATAAATTAACATCATCATTTTAAAACTCAGCACTCCTGCCTTCTGTTGGCTGACAGCAGTGTAACACGCTGTCATGTAACAAACCTAACACATGTTATAACTTGTTCAGTTAATATACTGATTTTATCAATTCCAGATCCCACTTGGTGAAACACAGGATTCAAAGACCAGGTGAACATCATCAGTAGACCGTCCTAAAGCCCTTTACCACTGTAATGAAGTCATTATGATTTGGCCTCACTAGATTTAATAATAGAAAAGGTCTTTAAGAGGGTCCCTCCATAACCCTAACCCTCAACAATATTCCATCCAAATATTCAATATGTGTCCTATTGTACATATGTCATGATATAACACATGTTTGACAAGCTCTTAAACACCCATTTAAAGGGAATTGCTTTCAAGTGTACATAATATATGTTTAGACAAAGCCAAATAATCATAGTAACAATCAGACACATTAAGAGAAAACAGTTTTCATGTCTTCCAAAGTCTGAGATGTCTGCACTACAGCAAAAAAAAAAAAAAAAGGATTTGAATGGAACATTGTCTACACACCCTCTTAAAGCTCTTTCCTTCATCTACAATGTCAAAACAAAAGAGAGAAACATGAACTATTTTGGCTGATCAAAATAATTTTGAAAATAATCTTGAATTTGATTTCAAAAACACTTGCTGATCATTAATAAGTGCAGACTGTGAGATTCACAAATTAACATCATCACTTTAAAACTCATCACTCCTGCCCTCTGTTGGCTGACAGCAGTATAAGAAAATAAGATAAGATCTTTATTGTCTTCCTTCGAAGAAATTTGTTTTGGACCTGCGAGAGACCGTCCACCTTTGCACAGTCACCACATATACAGACAACATATAATTAAGAAGACAAATGTTTACCCCCCGCCCCAACATCCCCAAGTATTGCACATTGCCCTTAAGTTTAAAAAGTTAACCTTCACTTGCTATTAAGTAGCTTGACTGACAGTGGGATTCGGATCTGTAGTAATTTTTTGGCCTTGCTAAAACATTATAACATGCTGTCATGTAACACACCTAACACATGTTATAACTGATTCAGTTAATATACTGATTTTATCAATTCCAGATCCCACTTGGTGAAACACAGGATTCAAAGACCAGGTGAACATCATCAGTAGACCGTCCTAAAGCCCTTTACCACTGTAATGAAGTCATTATGATTTGGCCTCACTAGATTTAATAATAGAAAAGGTCTTTAAGAGGGTCCCTCCATAACCCTAACCCTCAACAATATTCCATCCAAATATTCAATATGTGTCCTATTGTACATATGTCATGATATAACACATGTTTAACAAGCTCTTCAACACCCATTTAAAGGGAATTGCTTTCAAGTGTACATAATATATGTTTAGACAAAGCCAAATAATCATAGTAACAATCAGACACATTAAGAGAAAACAGTTTTCATGTCTTCCAAAGTCTGAGATGTCTGCACTACAGCCAAGAAACAAAAAAAAAAAGGGTTTGAATGGAACATTGTCTACACACCCTCTTAAAGCTCTTTCCTTCATCTACAATGTCAAAACAAAAGAGAGAAACATGAACTGTTTTGACTGATCAAAATAATTTTGAAAAAAATCTTGAATTTGATTTCAAAAACACTTGCTGATCATTAATAAGTGCAGACTGTGAGATTCACAAATTAACATCATCACTTTAAAACTCAGCACTCCTGCCCTCTGTTGGCTGACAGCAGTATAAGAAAATAAGACAAGATCTTGTCTTCCTTTGAAGAAATTTGTTTTGGACCTGCGAGAGACCGTCCACCTTTGCACAGTCACCACATATACAGACAACATATAATTAAGAAGACAAATGTTTACCCCCCGCCCCAACATCCCCAAGTATTGCACATTGCCCTTAAGTTTAAAAAGTTAACCTTCATTTCCTGCTATTAAGTAGCTTGACTGACAGTGGGATTCGGATCTGTAGTAATTTTTTGGCCTTGCTAAAACATTATAACACGCTGTCATGTAACACACCTAACACATGTTATAACTTGTTCAGTTAATATACTGATTTTATCAATTCCAGATCCCACTTGGTGAAACACAGGATTCAAAGACCAGGTGAACATCATCAGTAGACCGTCCTAAAGCCCTTTACCACTGTAATGAAGTCATTATGATTTGGCCTCACTAGATTTAATAATAGAAAAGGTCTTTAAGAGGGTCCCTCCATAACCCTAACCCTCAACAATATTCCATCCAAATATTCAATATGTGTCCTATTGTACATATGTCATGATATAACACATGTTTGACAAGCTCTTAAACACCC
The DNA here is from genome assembly GCA_035609425.1 of Epinephelus awoara. NCBI lineage: Eukaryota > Metazoa > Chordata > Actinopteri > Perciformes > Serranidae > Epinephelus > Epinephelus awoara. The sequence goes on along the minus strand of CM069296.1, from coordinate 11,148,092 downwards.
ATTTAAAGGGAATTGCTTTCAAGTGTACATAATATACAATATGTTTAGACAAAGCCAAATAATCATAGTAACAATCAGACACATTAAGAGAAAACAGTTTTCATGTCTTCCGAAGTCTGAGATGTCTGCACTACAGCAAAAAAAAAGGGTTTGAATGGAACATTGTCTACACACCCTCTTAAAGCTCTTTCCTTCATCTACAATGTCAAAACAAAAGAGAGAAACATGAACTATTTTGACTGATCAAAATAATTTTGAAAAAAATCTTGAATTTGATTTCAAAAACACTTGCTGATCATTAATAAGCGCAGACTGTGAGATTCACAAATTAACATCATCACTTTAAAACTCAGCACTCCTGCCCTCTGTTGGCTGACAGCAGTATAAGAAAATAAGATATAATTTTTCATTGTCTTCCTTCCAAGAAATTTGTTTTGGACCTGCGAGAGACCGTCCACCTTCACACAGTCACCACATATACAGACAACATATAATTAAGAAGACAAATGTTTACCCCCCGCCCCAACATCCCCAAGTATTGCACATTGCCCTTAAGTTTAAAAAGTTAACCTTCACCTGCTATTAAGTAGCTTGACTGACAGTGGGATAAATGAAAATTTGTACCTGTTCAACTTATAGTTGTGTATCCTGTACCTTCTGCCTGAAGGCATCAATTCATACTCCTTATGGAGGATATGATTCGGATCTGTAGTAATTTTTTGGCCTTGCTAAAACATTATAACACGCTGTCATGTAACACACCTAACACATGTTATAACTTGTTCAGTTAATATACTGATTTTATCAATTCCAGATCCCACTTGGTGAAACACAGGATTCAAAGACCAGGTGAACATCATCAGTAGACCGTCCTAAAGCCCTTTACCACTGTAATGAAGTCATTATGATTTGGCCTCACTAGATTTAATAATAGAAAAGGTCTTTAAGAGGGTCCCTCCATAACCCTAACCCTCAACAATATTCCATCCAAATATTCAATATGTGTCCTATTGTACATATGTCATGATATAACACATGTTTAACAAGCTCTTAAACACCCATTTAAAGGGAATTGCTTTCAAGTGTACATAATATATGTTTAGACAAAGCCAAATAATCATAGTAACAATCAGACACATTAAGAGAAAACAGTTTTCATGTCTTCTAAAGTCTGAGATGTCTGCACTACAGCAAAAAAAAAAAAAAAAAGGGTTTGAATGGAACATTGTCTACACACCCTCTTAAAGCTCTTTCCTTCATCTACAATGTCAAAACAAAAGAGAGAAACATGAACTATTTTGGCTGATCAAAATAATTTTGAAAATAATCTTGAATTTGATTTCAAAAACACTTGCTGATCATTAATAAGTGCAGACTGTGAGATTCTCAAATTGACATCATCACTTTAAAACTCAGCACTCCTGCCCTCTGTTGGCTGACAGCAGTATAAGAAAATAAGATAAGGTCTTTATTGTCTTCCTTTGAAGAAATTTGTTTTGGACCTGCGAGAGACCGTCCACCTTTGCACAGTCACCACATATACAGACAACATATAATTAAGAAGACAAATGTTTACCCCCCGCCCCAACATCCCCAAGTATTGCACATTGCCCTTAAGTTTAAAAAGTTAACCTTCATTTCCTGCTATTAAGTAGCTTGACTGACAGTGGGATTCGGATCTGTAGTAATTTTTTGGCTTTGCTAAAACATTATAACACGCTGTCATGTAACACACCTAACACATGTTATAACTTGTTCAGTTAATATACTGACTTTATCAATTCCAGATCCCACTTGGTGAAACACAGGATTCAAAGACCAGGTGAACATCATCAGTAGACCGTCCTAAAGCCCTTTACCACTGTAATGAAGTCATTATGATTTGGCCTCACTAGATTTAATAATAGAAAAGGTCTTTAAGAGGGTCCCTCCATAACCCTAACCCTCAACAATATTCCATCCAAATATTCAATATGTGTCCTATTGTACATATGTCATGATATAACACATGTTTGACAAGCTCTTAAACACCCATTTAAAGGGAATTGCTTTCAAGTGTACATAATATATGTTTAGACAAAGCCAAATAATCATAGTAACAATCAGACACATTAAGAGAAAACAGTTTTCATGTCTTCCAAAGTCTGAGATGTCTGCACTTCAGCAAAAAAAAAAAAAAAAAAAGGGTTTGAATGGAACATTGTCTACACACCCTCTTAAAGCTCTTTCCTTCATCTACAAAGTCAAAACAAAAGAGAGAAACATGAACTGTTTTGACTGATCAAAATAATTTTGAAAAAAATCTTGAATTTGATTTCAAAAACACTTGCTGATCATTAATAAGTGCAGACTGTGAGATTCACAAATTAACATCATCACTTTAAAACTCATCACTCCTGCCCTCTGTTGGCTGACAGCAGTATAAGAAAATAAGATAAGGTCTTTATTGTCTTCCTTTGAAGAAATTTGTTTTGGACCTGCGAGAGACCGTCCACCTTTGCACAGTCACCACATATACAGACAACATATAATTAAGAAGACAAATGTTTACCCCCCGCCCCAACATCCCCAAGTATTGCACATTGCCCTTAAGTTTAAAAAGTTAACCTTCATTTCCTGCTATTAAGTAGCTTGACTGACAGTGGGATTCGGATCTGTCGTAATTTTTTGGCTTTGCTAAAACATTATAACACGCTGTCATGTAACACACCTAACACATGTTATAACTTGTTCAGTTAATATACTGACTTTATCAATTCCAGATCCCACTTGGTGAAACACAGGATTCAAAGACCAGGTGAACATCATCAGTAGACCGTCCTAAAGCCCTTTACCACTGTAATGAAGTCATTATGATTTGGCCTCACTAGATTTAATAATAGAAAAGGTCTTTAAGAGGGTCCCTCCATAACCCTAACCCTCAACAATATTCCATCCAAATATTCAATATGTGTCCTATTGTACATATGTCATGATATAACACATGTTTGACAAGCTCTTAAACACCCATTTAAAGGGAATTGCTTTCAAGTGTACATAATATATGTTTAGACAAAGCCAAATAATCATAGTAACAATCAGACACATGAAGAGAAAACAGTTTTCATGTCTTCCAAAGTCTGAGATGTCTGCACTACAGCCAAAAAAAAAAAAAAAAGGATTTGAATGGAACATTGTCTACACACCCTCTTAAAGCTATTTCCTTCATCTACAATGTCAAAACAAAAGAGAGAAACATGAACTATTTTGGCTGATCAAAATAATTTTGAAAATAATCTTGAATTTGATTTCAAAAACACTTGCTGATCATTAATAAGTGCAGACTGTGAGATTCACAAATTAACATCATCACTTTAAAACTCAGCACTCCTGCCCTCTGTTGGCTGACAGCAGTATAAGAAAATAAGATATAATTTTTCATTGTCTTCCTTACAAGAAATTTGTTTTGGACCTGCGAGAGACCGTCCACCTTCACACAGTCACCACATATACAGACAACATATAATTAAGAAGACAAATGTTTACCCCCCGCCCCAACATCCCCAAGTATTGCACATTGCCCTTAAGTTTAAAAAGTTAACCTTCACCTGCTATTAAGTAGCTTGACTGACAGTGGGATAAATGAAAATTTGTACCTGTTCAACTTATAGTTGTGTATCCTGTACCTTCTGCCTGAAGGCATCAATTCATACTCCTTATGGAGGATATGATTCGGATCTGTAGTAATTTTTTGGCCTTGCTAAAACATTATAACACGCTGTCATGTAACACACCTAACACATGTTATAACTTGTTCAGTTAATATACTGATTTTATCAATTCCAGATGCCACTTGGTGAAACACAGGATTCAAAGACCAGGTGAACATCATCAGTAGACTGTCCTAAAGCCCTTTACCACTGTAATGAAGTCATTATGATTTGGCCTCACTAGATTTAATAATAGAAAAGGTCTTTAAGAGGGTCCCTCCATAACCCTAACCCTCAACAATATTCCATCCAAATATTCAATATGTGTCCTATTGTACATATGTCATGATATAACACATGTTTGACAAACTCTTCAACACCCATTTAAAGGGAATTGCTTTCAAGTGTACATAATATACAGTATGTTTAGACAAAGCCAAATAATCATAGTAACAATCAGACACATTAAGAGAAAACAGTTTTCATGTCTTCCGAAGTCTGAGATGTCTGCACTACAGCAAAAAAAAAGGGTTTGAATGGAACATTGTCTACACACCCTCTTAAAGCTCTTTCCTTCATCTACAATGTCAAAACAAAAGAGAGAAACATGAACTATTTTGACTGATCAAAATAATTTTGAAAAAAATCTTGAATTTGATTTCAAAAACACTTGCTGATCATTAATAAGTGCAGACTGTGAGATTCACAAATTAACATCATCACTTTAAAACTCAGCACTCCTGCCCTCTGTTGGCTGACAGCAGTATAAGAAAATAAGATAAGATCTTGTCTTCCTTTGAAGAAATTTGTTTTGGGACCTGGGAGAGACCGTCCACCTTTGCACAGTCACCACATATACAGACAACATATAATTAAGAAGACAAATGTTTACCCCCCGCCCCAACATCCCCAAGTATTGCACATTGCCCTTAAGTTTAAAAAGTTAACCTTCATTTCCTGCTATTAAGTAGCTTGACTGACAGTGGGATTCGGATCTGTAGTAATTTTTTGGCTTTGCTAAAACATTATAACACGCTGTCATGTAACACACCTAACACATGTTATAACTTGTTCAGTTAATATACTGATTTTATCAATTCCAGATCCCACTTGGTGAAACACAGGATTCAAAGACCAGGTGAACATCATCAGTAGACCGTCCTAAAGCCCTTTACCACTGTAATGAAGTCATTATGATTTGGCCTCACTAGATTTAATAATAGAAAAGGTCTTTAAGAGGGTCCCTCCATAACCCTAACCCTCAACAATATTCCATCCAAATATTCAATATGTGTCCTATTGTACATATGTCATGATATAACACATGTTTGACAAGCTCTTAAACACCCATTTAAAGGGAATTGCTTTCAAGTGTACATAATATATGTTTAGACAAAGCCAAATAATCATAGTAACAATCAGACACATTAAGAGAAAACAGTTTTCATGTCTTCCAAAGTCTGAGATGTCTGCACTACAGCAAAAAAAAAAAAAAAAAAGGGTTTGAATGGAACATTGTCTACACACCCTCTTAAAGCTCTTTCCTTCATCTACAATGTCAAAACAAAAGAGAGAAACATGAACTGTTTTGACTGATCAAAATAATTTTGAAAAAAATCTTGAATTTGATTTCAAAAACACTTGCTGATCATTAATAAGTGCAGACTGTGAGATTCACAAATTAACATCATCACTTTAAAACTCATCACTCCTGCCCTCTGTTGGCTGACAGCAGTATAAGAAAATAAGATAAGGTCTTTATTGTCTTCCTTTGAAGAAATTTGTTTTGGACCTGCGAGAGACCGTCCACCTTTGCACAGTCACCACATATACAGACAACATATAATTAAGAAGACAAATGTTTACCCCCCGCCCCAACATCCCCAAGTATTGCACATTGCCCTTAAGTTTAAAAAGTTAACCTTCATTTCCTGCTATTAAGTAGCTTGACTGACAGTGGGATTCGGATCTGTCGTAATTTTTTGGCTTTGCTAAAACATTATAACACGCTGTCATGTAACACACCTAACACATGTTATAACTTGTTCAGTTAATATACTGACTTTATCAATTCCAGATCCCACTTGGTGAAAAACAGGATTCAAAGACCAGGTGAACATCATCAGTAGACCGTCCTAAAGCCCTTTACCACTGTAATGAAGTCATTATGATTTGGCCTCACTAGATTTAATAATAGAAAAGGTCTTTAAGAGGGTCCCTCCATAACCCTAACCCTCAACAATATTCCATCCAAATATTCAATATGTGTCCTATTGTACATATGTCATGATATAACACATGTTTGACAAGCTCTTAAACACCCATTTAAAGGGAATTGCTTTCAAGTGTACATAATATATGTTTAGACAAAGCCAAATAATCATAGTAACAATCAGACACATGAGGAGAAAACAGTTTTCATGTCTTCCAAAGTCTGAGATGTCTGCACTACAGCCAAAAAAAAAAAAAAAAAGGATTTGAATGGAACATTGTCTACACACCCTCTTAAAGCTATTTCCTTCATCTACAATGTCAAAACAAAAGAGAGAAACATGAACTATTTTGGCTGATCAAAATAATTTTGAAAATAATCTTGAATTTGATTTCAAAAACACTTGCTGATCATTAATAAGTGCAGACTGTGAGATTCACAAATTAACATCATCACTTTAAAACTCAGCACTCCTGCCCTCTGTTGGCTGACAGCAGTATAAGAAAATAAGATATAATTTTTCATTGTCTTCCTTACAAGAAATTTGTTTTGGACCTGCGAGAGACCGTCCACCTTCACACAGTCACCACATATACAGACAACATATAATTAAGAAGACAAATGTTTACCCCCCGCCCCAACATCCCCAAGTATTGCACATTGCCCTTAAGTTTAAAAAGTTAACCTTCACCTGCTATTAAGTAGCTTGACTGACAGTGGGATAAATGAAAATTTGTACCTGTTCAACTTATAGTTGTGTATCCTGTACCTTCTGCCTGAAGGCATCAATTCATACTCCTTATGGAGGATATGATTCGGATCTGTAGTAATTTTTTGGCCTTGCTAAAACATTATAACACGCTGTCATGTAACACACCTAACACATGTTATAACTTGTTCAGTTAATATACTGATTTTATCAATTCCAGATGCCACTTGGTGAAACACAGGATTCAAAGACCAGGTGAACATCATCAGTAGACTGTCCTAAAGCCCTTTACCACTGTAATGAAGTCATTATGATTTGGCCTCACTAGATTTAATAATAGAAAAGGTCTTTAAGAGGGTCCCTCCATAACCCTAACCCTCAACAATATTCCATCTAAATATTCAATATGTGTCCTATTGTACATATGTCATGATATAACACATGTTTGACAAACTCTTCAACACCCATTTAAAGGGAATTGCTTTCAAGTGTACATAATATACAGTATGTTTAGAAAAAGCCAAATAATCATAGTAACAATCAGACACATTAAGAGAAAACAGTTTTCATGTCTTCCAAAGTCTGAGATGTCTGCACTACAGCCAAGAAAAAAAAAAAAAAAGGATTTGAATGGAACATTGTCTACACACCCTCTTAAAGCTCTTTCCTTCATCTACAAAGTCAAAGTTTAAACACTTATCATTACTTTTTCTCTATAAATTTTTCAAACAAAGTATAGAAGGTGTTAAATAGTGAAAAGGCTTACTATACCTGTCTACATACAATGAAGGAATAAAGTATGTTAAAGTTATCTGCAGTCAAATGACATTAAAGACTTTAAACTATAAATAACGGAAAGAGTTATACTTACCTCTGAACTGAAAAGAAAAAGATTTAAAACCTATCTAGAAATACAAAGGAAACTTATCTCCAAAAGTTAAAAACTTATCTAAAGGAAGGGTTTTTTTGTTTGTTTTTTTAAATACAGAAATAAAAGTTTAAAGTTGGAGGGAAACTTACCTCTGAACTAAAAGGAAATAAAGATTTAAAACTTATCTAGGCACTGAAAGGAAACTTACCTCTGAACTAAAAAAAAGATTCAAAACTACAAACTAAATACAATAAAAGCATTAAAAACGTATCTACAGTACATGCAAAGGAAGGTTTTTTTTTTGTTGTTTTTTGTTTTTTTTCTTAGAGGGAAATGAAAGTAAGAAGAAGTTGGAGGGAAACTTATCTCTAAACTAAAAGGAAAGACAGATTTAAAACTTGTCTAGGCACTGAAAGGAAACTTACCTCTGAACTAAAAAAAAGATTCAAAACTACAAACTAAATGCAATAAAAGCGTTAAAAACCTATATAAAGTACATGCAAAGGAAGGAAGGGTTTTTTTTGTTTTTTTTTTGTTTTTTTCTTAGAAGGAAATGAAAAAGAAAGTTGGAAGGAAAGGTGTGTGAGCATGTTTGAGTGTGTTTGAGTGTGTGTGTGTGAGTGGCTATGAGTATGTTTGAGTGGTGGTGGTGTGGTACCGTCACATCTCACGGTTGTAGGGAGAGTCGGTCATCCAAGCCATGATCATCGCCGCCACTGTGTTGAAATCAGTGGGGGGAAGACCACCAGGCTGGGGACCGTAGACGGAGGGCCAGAGGGGCAGGGCCATGACGTCATCATAGTCTACGTCATCCACAGGCTGCTGGAGGGGTCCAGGCTGGGTCGTCCTTTCCTGAACCGTTCAGAGAGACAGAGAGAGGTCAGGGGTCAAACTGGTTCAGGAACACCCTTTAAGCTAGATGCAGTAGTGTGCGATAAATGTGTATGGTGACCTCAGAGCTAGGATACAGTGGTTTTGACCCAGTGTATATATCTGGAGTACTCACCTCCAGCTGGATGTCCTCCGGCCTGGCCTGTGGCGTAGAGGTGGATGGCTGCGGGCTGCGGCTGCGGCTGCGTCGGCGTCTCTCCGGAGGCTCCTCGGTGCCTCTGGAGCGGCTCTCCTCCCTCTGCCTCTTCCTGCCTCCTGCAACCTGTTAAAGCCATGAACAGAAGCAAAAAGTAAGGGACCAGGTCAAACTAGTTCAGTTATAGTCTTTTCAGACTGCTGCTGGTACGTCACTGGTTTCCATCTCTGTTTCCTGTGCAACTGAATGGATTTATTATTGTATTTCCATCCACCTGCTCTGCTTTATTACAAAATGGTACCATGAAAGGGTAAACACAGAGTTACTATACCAAACATTATCATTATAGGAATACTATAACTCTATAATAAATACTGGCAGAAAGTCCAGGTTACTCCTTTGATGTAACAGCTGTAAATGTTTTATATACAATGTTTGTCTGATGAATATTAACTGAGTATAGAGAGATATAACCTCTTCAGGTCAGATTTAATTTATTTGCAATAAGTCGCTTGCAACAGCAGGGGACACTGCAACACGTCCCATAATTACCTAACTAACTCATTAGTGCCACCTAGTGGAAATTCAACAGCTGCTGCAGGGTTTCATAGTGTTTTATGAAGGTGGCGTGCCACCTCATCTGAATCAAAGGTAACGCCTGTTTCATCATTGAGAACACTTTATAAACTAAAACATTAAACTCTGAGAGAAAAATTTCACACGTACGGTACGTCACTGGTGTCCATCTGTGTTTCCTGTGTAATTGAATGGATCATTGTATTTTATCCACCTGCTCTGCTTTATTACAAAATGGTACCATGAATGGGTAAAAAAAAAAAATTCACACAGCTAATGCCACATGATTAATGAACATGGACACTGTTTAGGCCATCAAGATGAACTCAAGTGATCAGATAAGATGTGTCAGGATCAGGGTGGCTAACCACCTCAGCTAAACTATTTACTGGTGAACTTGCCAGAGATCAATCAGCAGGCCTTTGCTGACGGCAATAATAACAGAAATCAGACGTGTAACACTCCAGCACACACTTCCACTCCACACTTCTCATCACACAGCAAATCACACTGGTCTCTGAGGTAAGCGAGCGACACATCAAACTTACTGATCACTTAGAGTAACGCAAGGACCGCGGCGGAACCAAACGCACAGTCGGCAGAACATCGTCATCCGGGCGGCGCATGAAGACCTGCAGGAGGATAAACAATCAGTGGGTCAGCTGTCCGCAAGACAGATGTTACTGCAGCTTCCAGGAGAGGGTCACAGGCCGATATGAGGAACGAGAGGCAAAACCACGTCGCAGCAACGTGCAGCTATGATGTGACTGGCTGTCATGGCAACACTGGAGAGGAGGAAGTTACACCGGCAGGATATGTGGGAATGCAGCTGAATCTCCTGTGCAGACAGACGTCTTGTCCTGGGTGATGCTTGGACCGCAGGGTGACATAGCTACGTCTTACCTTTACATGCTATCTCTGCTGAATGAGGTGCAGGACAGCCAGCTGAGATGTCCATCTGTCCCACACTTTAGCACAGACTTCTGTTTTCACAGATACAGCCTTCCTGGCAGGAGCTGTAGGTCTCTGTATTGTCCCAGGATGGGACACAGAGACTAACTTTCTCCCACCATGTCCCCAGCAGGGGGAGACTCGCATTTACAGTTTAACTCAGTTTAGCTCATCCAGGCAAATTGAAGTTTGAGGCATTGAGAACTACGATAAAAAGTCTCAATTGACTGTCATACTGATTGCGAATTAGCTGCTTTATGTAGAATTACAACAGAAAGATTTTTTTTTTGTTATTCAAGAGAGTGTTGTAAGTCAAGATAAGAGTAACTGTGTGAGGCATTAGTTTAGAGCTTGAATAATAAATGACGACATTTTTCAACATGTGGCACACATTATGTCATGGTTGTTGCAGTGTCACAAACATCACAGATGTAAGTGTTGTAAGTGACTTTCCATTAAACATACATTGAACTTTTATAATATGTAGACAAATGCATATATTCACAGATGGTATGGGCAATTACAATTATCATTTATACTTATTAGGTATCAAACTACACTACACTACTAAACTACACATTTAAAATACATTTCAAGATATTTCAAATAAGCACACACTCATAACAAATCCAAAAGGACACACACTTTAACCGTGTGCATCCCAGACAGCAAAAGCCATGAGTTTTACCTCAGAGGTGCTGGTACTGGTGCTGGGAGCAGGGTGCTCCTCCTGGGGGGTCCTACGGGGCTCTCTCCGGCAGTATGGGTGGTCGTGGAGGGGGGCTGGCACATCACACAACTGTAATGATTGAAATGCAGTTCAGGAATAGACTCAACTTCATTCAACACAACTATATTTGACTGAACATTTAATGAATGTGAAAATCAATTCACAGATAAGCACACTGATGTCTCACTGTTTCAAGCTATTTTGTACTCTGCATGTAAATGTAAGGGTGTTTCTGTCTTTATCTTTATGTGACATGAGGAAAACTAACTTCACCAAAAAATGGACAACTTTAAAATCATCAAATGAAGCATGAATGAGGGCTACATCCTGAGAAAAATAGACTGAAAGAGGAACCTCTATGGTGTCTTTAAAACAACAATCACTGTGCAATATGCAAGATTATATTTTCCTTAAGCTGTGCAAACAAGTCTTAAACATTGTCACCATTTGCTTGAAAATCAGCAGTCGGTTCAGCATTTGGCATTGTTACCTCTGTTCTCACATTTCAGTTATTTATACCAACAACTTAAATGTTTATTGTATATTTAATATTTTATTATATTTTACTGAACCAACTCGACGCTGCATGAAAGTCAGCTTTCGGCGCCTCAAGGCTTATATTTCGTGAAGTCTCGAATAAAGTGACTTGAAAAAAAGGACTTTTATTTGACGCCTCAGTTAAATTTAAAGCATGAAAGTCTGTGGGGCTGTCAGGTCAAGTTTTTGATGGCTCGAGGCTTAAATTTGGTTAAGTCGTCAAATACAATGACTATTAAACAGCAGAAAGTATTTTAATCAACGCTTCAACTGAATTTAAAAGTCAGTTTTTGAGGCTCTCGAAGTTTCTAAAGGCTGAAATTCAGTTGAGGCGTCGAAGAAAATTACCTGAAAAACTAATCTTTTTAGAAACAGTCAAATACTCTTACAGTCTCCATGATGAATCAGAAAACTAGATCCACTGGTGTCCTCTTTTGGCTGGTCGCTTGCTCGGTTTTCAGAAATTGTTTCTTGAATGCTTCTCCTCTAAAGTCTCAGAGTGAAATGATGAATTTGACAAGTGTCTTGTATTTATACAGTTTTGGTCGGACTCCATGGCAACCAGCTTCATACGTCATCACTCACAAACCACTGCTAAGTTGTTGTTTTTTTAAATAACAATTTTTCAAAACAACATCTGTGTTTATGATTAAAATGCAGTATCGTTAGCTAAATTAGCTGGCAACGTTGTTAGCTGCAGCTAGCTCGGTTGTTTTGTGGTTAGCCGCCATGTTTCAATTAGGCCTCCTGTAAATGTGTTTCAGAGAGACAGCAGCCTCCTGGTCGGACTGACAGGCCTTGTGCTGGACCTGGGTCACCTGCTTAGTGAACACATTGAATTGAAACGGTGTGTCTAGCATACTTTATATCACTACCTGTAATAACATCTGGTCGAACTGAGTCAATGGAGGTCAAACTTCCATATTTGTAAACAGAATATATAAAGCAGGTATACCTGGTCGCTGTTTCAGTGCAGCACATCTGTCACCTTTATCGTTACTTTGGTGTTGGATAGTAGAGCTCAGGAAACACAAGATAACCAGCTGTTGCTCCATGAAACATCTGGATAAAGCTGTAGAGCCGTTAGATGAGCTCGAGCTCTCATCATCACGTGACAGGTGCAGCGATTTCATTCAATGTGGCCTCAACAGATCAGTGACTGTGGTAACTTTATAGTTGAGATGCTGTAATGGTGAATCACTGCTCTCCATTCCACGTAAACAGATAAAAACTAAAGGTGAGGGAGCATTTTCAGTTATTGGTCCCAAACTGTGGAATGGTCTCCCACTTACAGATAGATCTTCCCCCTCGATTCATACATTTAAAACCCATCTTAAGACCTATCTATGTTCTATAGCCCCTTAATCATCAATATGATGGCATACCCGACCACACTGCTGAACATGAGTTTCTGTATTTGTGCAATGCTGTTTTTGTTATGATGATTACATCGAAATCTTGCACGCTGTTATTAATTTTACTAACATTCTCTTATCTATGATTATTTTTATTTGATCATGTTGTTTTTAAATGTGCTCTATATATAAATCTAACTTGACCTGACTTTACTACTACAGTCCCTTGGTATTGATGGGCTGCAGCCACAAGGTGGCCTCATTATCACAGTTTGTGTTTTCTTTAGGTACATATTTTGTGGAGTACCACTCGGCAGTTGCAGCTCACGAGGTTGGCGGTTTGATCTCTGGCCCTTGTGTCTGCATGTTGAAGTGTCCTTGGGCAAGATACTGAGCTTCAAAGTGGGTGCATTTGAAGGTTTATCTGATGAGCAGGTGGAACCCTGTGTGTTTACCTCGGTCACAAGTGTGTGAATGGGTGAAAGGTGCTTTGAGACCCGAAAAATGCACTATAAATGTAGTCCATTCCATTTATCATTACCACTATTAAGAATAATAATGTATATGTTTAGATCTGTGTACTGTTTATACACTAACAATTAATTTTACACAAGGGGAAACACTATTTTTAATATTGGAGCCTATGTCTCTGTGTACAACATGTTTGTCAGTGTAGAGTATAGTTGAGTTAATCTGTGTAGCAGTGAAGATTGGTACATCAGATGAGGTAATGTACATAACGGTTGGTCTTGTCTGGAAAATACTGCACATAATTGTTTGTGATGATGACCGACAGAAAGAGAAACTGACACACCCTCCCTGTTTCTGTGGACCAAGGCAACAGGTCAAAGGTCAGGGGTCAACTGCTCTTGAACTTATTTTTCATAATTATACATACATTTTCACACAGATCAGACACACGAAGAACAGCTTGTTTATGGGCAAATGTGTTCATTTTTTATTAGCATGAATGCCTGTAAAATATCCAGACTCATGAACTAATTGCAAGTGCCAGTAGTACACATTTATCATGGATGTCAGACTACTATACATACATGGATGTTCAATCTGCTTTGTTAACACTGATGCAAGCTACATGCTTAGGTGGTCAAGAAACAGGGTTGCACAAGTCATATTAATGTAAACAAACAGCACCCGAGCATCACCCTTTGAATAGTACTATACATAAAAAGCACAGATTTTTAAAATTTGTACAAACCTGAATTGTGTTTCTTAAAGACAACAAAAGCTCAAAATTGGTTATGTACAGATGAGCCCACTACTCACTAGTCATCTGTTATCACTGTAGTACTGATGTGCTTTTTTGCTGGGCTTTAGCAGTGTAAATGGAAACTCCGGACATGCTTTAGAGAGGAATAACTTATGTTCATAATTTCCCAGTAGTCTGAGGAGAGCATAGAAAACAGTCACAGTAATTTGTAGCAAGAGCGGCCACTTGTAAACAATGAGGGTGACGATCACCCTCTTTACATTATACACGTGAAATGTCAGCGTGGAATTGTCTGTGCAGATGCAACTATGAAGTGGAAACCATGGGGACAGAAACAACACGCTGCAATGGTTGCACTCTGTACTTTTGTCGTGCACAATCCCTGTGTAGTGTATTTTGCAGTTTACAGTTATTGCTTTACATTTTTTGACTTTCTGATGTGATCGGTGTCAGACATGAGTTGGAATGTATTTGTTCTTACAAATATAACAGACTATATTCTGAATCCTGAATAAGAAATACCCATTATCAAAATATAGTTTCACTTAGATTAGAAAACAATGTGCATATCACAATACTGATCTCAATAAACTTTCAATAATGGGCAGTGTGATTTGTGTAAACTTCCAGAGATAAAATGCATTTTTTTTTACTAGTTTCACAGAGAGCATATTAGCACACATACGACATCATGCACTGAGTCAAAACCATTTCAAAACTTTAAGTATTATATCAACACAGAGCACTTTTTCCTTTCACAACAGTGCAAACCAGTTTGAAAAAGACATCCAGTCATAACGGTGAATGTCAATTACCAAGCACAGAGAGCGAGAAACGGTCACGCATGAGTTTCAAACTACAAGAAATACAACATTCAGCAAACAACACCTCTGACAGAGAAGGAGTAAAAGACTATATCTAATAATTTTGTACAATACCCGACAATACTTATACTTTGACACCTTAGATGCCTTTTTTATGACCATCTTTTTTATTTATTTTTTGAGAAACTTTCCTCCTCTCAAATCACCCCCCTGATTGCCCTGGTTTTGAATGCAGTAGTGCCCTCACAAAGTGAAAAGGCACAGCTACATTTGATTGGAGTAGAAGGTGGGCCCTCCCACCTGGCTGTACTCAGACGGCTGGCCGAGGTTTCCCTGGGTGTTGTAGCTCCCTGACTGGTCAAAGCTTCCCTGGTTGTAGGGCTGCTGGTTAAAGGTGCCGGACTGTTTCTCAGATGCACCGCCTGCTAACCTTGCACCGCCCTTGTGCCAGCCAGTCTCCTTGAATACAGAGCAGATGTTCCCAGCCCAGAGGACAAAGTTGAGGAACCCAAAAGCCTGAAGAGAGGGAGGACAAGACAAAGTTATATTAAGTAAATTAAAAATTCAGGAATGCATATTCATATTATTTTATTTTTATATCTTTATTTTTATTCCTATGGACGGTATTTTATTCTTTCCAAGTTTATCTTTAATTCAAAAGAGACCGACTCTTTCAGCTCCTCTTCATCGTCCCCACACATCAGCTTCACCTGACAGTTCAGCCACTTTCATCTTTTACTCTTCAAAGGACAGTTCATCTGCTTTCACCGCTCACACATCAACTGGCATTTTAACGGACATTCATAACTCCTGACACTACCAACCCTTTTAGGTCTTAAATCTTCATCTTTGAATAATGACAAAAATCTTCTTCCGCAATCACAGTTTCCTACTACCCCCCCAGTTCAAGTATCTCGGTGTCTTGTTCACGAGTGAGGGTCTGACTGAACACATTTATCTAACTTTATACAAAAAAAGTCTAATAATGATCAATTTTTTTTTTAAATCATGCTCTACCAAACAGTTGATTTCTCCTTTTATGGTAAAGGTAGTGAAGCTAAGCTAATGTAATTCAATTTGACTGTATTGCTATGGAATTTAAAAAAAACAAACAAACAAACAAAAACTTCTCATCTTTCATTGTTATTAAATTACATTTAATGTTATCCAAGATATATGCTGAGAGAATTTCGTAAGTATGATTTTCCTGCTGTCAAGCTGAACCAAATGGTTAAAATGGCCTGTTACGGTAAAGGCAAAGATAATAAATTTACATTTTCTTCCGTTATAAAAAGACCTTCTATTTAATGGTATTTCATTACATATTTGATAGGAAAGAAATTATATCAGTAGATTTTTCACCATTTTAAAGATGTTTTCAAACTGCTGTTTTAATGAATATGTCGAATTAATATGTGGAAATAATACTAGTACTGGTAATACTACAAATTTAATGGTAACGAGTTGAGGTATACTAATATTATAAGCATTATAACAGTACATGGTATGTCATTTTGATTTTTTTCTTTCTGTTCTACAAATACCCTGAAGTGACATCTATCCGCCTGGTAAAGGACTATATCTATATCTGAATTGAACAGAAGGATTGGTCTTTAACAGGGTCTAACCCTCACTAACTCTGACCCTTTGGCAAAGTTTTATCTAAATATATGTTGCAAAGTCATGATATAACAAGACATTAGTTTAACAAGATAATAAACATCTCATTTTAGGAATTGTTTTATATATTATTATATATATATATAATATGTTTAACACAAATAATTACGCTACTAATTAGAAACATTACGAGAGAATAGTTTTCACATCTTCTAAAGTCTGACTGCTGCTAATGTCAAAATTCAATTACTGTGAAATGCATTTTAACAGCTTAATAAGACATTTTTTTTTTTTTTAGATTTTAATACATTTTGTGAGTTTGCAAAAACAGTATTTTTAAAGCTGACACAAATATTACTACATACCTCTACTGTACCTCTACTCCTGAATGAATGAAACATATCACCTTAACTTTTTGTGCTGTGGTAAAATCAGTTTGTCTGTGTTCAACTCGTTATAACAGAAGTGTCAGTGAGTGTTAATAAAATCACTTTCATATTCAGATAAATTTGTTTGTCAAGGAAGGTGTCAGAGTTTAAAGGCTTACATTACTTGTCAACGTACTGAGAAGGAATAAAGCATTTTAAAGTTATCTACAATCTAAAAGAAGACTTTAAACATAACTACAAAGTTAAAGGAATGAAAGCATTAAAGGAAAACTTCATCTGAAAAATGACTATTTGTATATGAGTTACTCACCACGCCTTACACTGAATTTTGTTTCTCTGACATGCCTTCTGAGCAAACAGAGAATCCAAAAATAGCAAATGTTTTTTATATGCTACTCTTTTTTTTTTTTTTTTTTTTGAGAAAGTCAGAGTGTGTGTCTGCATGCATGGGTGTGTGTGTAGTGTGGTACTGTCACATCTGTGGGTTGTATAGTGAGTCAGTCATCCACGCCATGATCATCTCCGCCACTGCCTTAAATGCAGCAGGTGGGAGACCCCCAGGGTGAGGACCATAGATGGGGGGAAGAAGATCTTGACTGCTCAGCTGATTGTGGTATCTCAACAACTACTGGACGTATAAAGTGCTGCAGGAATGAGTTGGCCATGACGTCATCATACTCAACATCATCCACAGACTGCTGGAGGGGTCCAGACAGGGTCCCCTGCTTTCCTGAACAGTTTAGAGAGACAGAGAAAGGTCAGGGATCAGACTGGGTCAGCTACACTCTGACACCCTGGCCCTGACCAGGACCCAAGGAAAGCAACTCAGCCTTGCAGCACATTTTTCCCAGTGGCCACTCGCAGTATTGCAGATGGACAGGTGCGGGTCGTGGCTCCCAAGTTGTCTCTCCTGCTACCACCTGAAGAAACATTTGGAAAATTAGCACAAAAGAAAAAGCTTCAAAGACCAGGTGGAATGGGACATTTACAGTAGACCGTCCTAAAGCCCTTTACCACTGTAATGAAGTCATTATGATTTGGCCTCACTAGATTTAATAATAGAAAAGGTCTTTAAGAGGGTCCCTCCATAACCCTAACCCTCAACAATATTCCATCCAAATATTCAATATGTGTCCTATTGTACATATGTCATGATATAACACATGTTTAACAAGCTCTTAAACACCCATTTAAAGGGAATTGCTTTCAAGTGTACATAATATATGTATATATAGTGAGATTGCTACTCAAGAATAAATGTAATGCTCCATCTAAACTCCTGTTGTGTTATACTGCAACAAATGCTGCATTAATTGTTCATCTTTTCTACACTCATCTGAATTTTGTACCTGTGAAAGATTTCCAGGAACTTGACAGTGAACTGAAAGTGTTCCACTAGTTTCAGTCCCAGGAGTTCAGCAGATATGGACCCTCGGCTTGAACATCTCTCTAATAAGTGCAGTCTCTGAGATTCATAAATTAACATCATCACTTTAAAACTCAGCACTCCTGCCCTCTGTTGGCTGACAGCAGTATAAGAAAATAAGATAAGATCTTTATTGTCTTCCTTCGAAGAAATTTGTTTTGGACCTGCGAGAGACCGTCCACCTTTGCACAGTCACCACATATACAGACAACATATAATTAAGAAGACAAATGTTTACCCCCCGCCCCAACATCCCCAAGTATTGCACATTGCCCTTAAGTTTAAAAAGTTAACCTTCATTTCCTGCTATTAAGTAGCTTGACTGACAGTGGGATTCGGATCTGTAGTAATTTTTTGACCTTGCTAAAACATTATAACACGCTGTCATGTAACACACCTAACACATGTTATAACTGATTCAGTTAATATACTGATTTAACAATTCCAGATCCCACTTGGTGAAACACAGGATTCAAAGACCAGGTGAACATCATCAGTAGACCGTCCTAAAGCCCTTTACCACTGTAATGAAGTCATTATGATTTGGCCTCACTAGATTTAATAATAGAAAAGGTCTTTAAGAGGGTCCCTCCATAACCCTAACCCTCAACAATATTCCATCCAAATATTCAATATGTGTCCTATTGTACATATGTCATGATATAACACATGTTTAACAAGCTCTTAAACACCCATTTAAAGGGAATTGCTTTCAAGTGTACATAATATATGTTTAGACAAAGCCAAATAATCATAGTTACAATCAGACACATTAAGAGAAAACAGTTTTCATGTCTTCCAAAGTCTGAGATGTCTGCACTACAGCCAAGAAACAAAAAAAAAAGGGTTTGAATGGAACATTGTCTACACACCCTCTTAAAGCTCTTTCCTTCATCTACAATGTCAAAACAAAAGAGAGAAACATGAACTGTTTTGACTGATCAAAATAATTTTGAAAAAAGTCTTTAATTTGATTTCAAAAACACTTGCTGATCATTAATAAGTGCAGACTGTGAGATTCACAAATTAACATCATCACTTTAAAACTCATCACTCCTGCCCTCTGTTGGCTGACAGCAGTATAAGAAAATAAGATAAGATCTTGTCTTCCTTTGAAGAAATTTGTTTTGGACCTGCGAGAGACCGTCCACCTTTGCACAGTCACCACATATACAGACAACATATAATTAAGAAGACAAATGTTTACCCCCCGCCCCAACATCCCCAAGTATTGCACATTGCCCTTAAGTTTAAAAAGTTAACCTTCATTTCCTGCTATTAAGTAGCTTGACTGACAGTGGGATTCGGATCTGTAGTAATTTTTTGGCCTTGCTAAAACATTATAACACGCTGTCATGTAACACACCTAACACATGTTATAACTTGTTCAGTTAATATACTGATTTTATCAATTCCAGATCCCACTTGGTGAAACACAGGATTCAAAGACCAGGTGAACATCATCAGTAGACCGTCCTAAAGCCCTTTACCACTGTAATGAAGTCATTATGATTTGGCCTCACTAGATTTATAATAGAAAAGGTCTTTAAGAGGGTCCCTCCATAACCCTAACCCTCAACAATATTCCATCCAAATATTCAATATGTGTCCTATTGTACATATGTCATGATATAACACATGTTTGACAAGCTCTTAAACACCCATTTAAAGGGAATTGCTTTCAAGTGTACATAATATACAATATGTTTAGACAAAGCCAAATAATCATAGTAACAATCAGACACATTAAGAGAAAACAGTTTTCATGTCTTCCAAAGTCTGAGATGTCTGCACTACAGCAAAAAAAAAAAAAAAAAGGGTTTGAATGGAACATTGTCTACACACCCTCTTAAAGCTCTTTCCTTCACCTACAATGTCAAAACAAAAGAGAGAAACATGAACTATTTTGACTGATCAAAATAATTTTGAAAAAAATCTTGAATTTGATTTCAAAAACACTTGCTGATCATTAATAAGCGCAGACTGTGAGATTCACAAATTAACATCATCACTTTAAAACTCAGCACTCCTGCCCTCTGTTGGCTGACAGCAGTATAAGAAAATAAGATAAGATCTTGTCTTCCTTTGAAGAAATTTGTTTTGGACCTGCGAGAGACCGTCCACCTTTGCACAGTCACCACATATACAGACAACATATAATTAAGAAGACAAATGTTTACCCCCCGCCCCAACATCCCCAAGTATTGCACATTGCCCTTAAGTTTAAAAAGTTAACCTTCATTTCCTGCTATTAAGTAGCTTGACTGACAGTGGGATTCGGATCTGTAGTAATTTTTTGGCCTTGCTAAAACATTATAACACGCTGTCATGTAACACACCTAACACATGTTATAACTTGTTCAGTTAATATACTGACTTTATCAATTCCAGATCCCACTTGGTGAAACACAGGATTCAAAGACCAGGTGAACATCATCAGTAGACCCTCCTAAAGCCCTTTACCACTGTAATGAAGTCATTATGATTTGGCCTCACTAGATTTAATAATAGAAAAGGTCTTTAAGAGGGTCCCTCCATAACCCTAACCCTCAACAATATTCCATCCAAATATTCAATATGTGTCCTATTGTACATATGTCATGATATAACACATGTTTGACAAAATCTTAAACACCCATTTAAAGGGAATTGCTTTCAAGTGTACATAATATACAATATGTTTAGACAAAGCCAAATAATCATAGTAACAATCAGACACATTAAGAGAAAACAGTTTTCATGTCTTCCAAAGTCTGAGATGTCTGCACTACAGCCAAGAAACAAAAAAAAAAAGGGTTTGAATGGAACATTGTCTACACACCCTCTTAAAGCTCTTTCCTTCATCTACAATGTCAAAACAAAAGAGAGAAACATGAACTATTTTGGCTGATCAAAATAATTTTGAAAATAATCTTGAATTTGATTTCAAAAACACTTGCTGATCATTAATAAGTGCAGACTGTGAGATTCACAAATTAACATCATCACTTTAAAACTCAGCACTCCTGCCCTCTGTTGGCTGACAGCAGTTTAAGAAAATAAGATAAGATCTTTATTGTCTTCCTTCGAAGAAATTTGTTTTGGACCTGCGAGAGACCGTCCACCGTTGCACAGTCACCACATATACAGACAACATATAATTAAGAAGACAAATGTTTACCCCCCGCCCCAACATCCCCAAGTATTGCACATTGCCCTTAAGTTTAAAAAGTTAACCTTCATTTCCTGCTATTAAGTAGCTTGACTGACAGTGGGATTCGGATCTGTAGTAATTTTTTGGCTTTGCTAAAACATTATAACACGCTGTCATGTAACACACCTAACACATGTTATAACTTGTTCAGTTAATATACTGACTTTATCAATTCCAGATCCCACTTGGTGAAACACAGGATTCAAAGACCAGGTGAACATCATCAGTAGACCGTCCTAAAGCCCTTTACCACTGTAATGAAGTCATTATGATTTGGCCTCACCAGATTTAATAATAGAAAAGGTCTTTAAGAGGGTCCCTCCATAACCCTAACCCTCAACAATATTCCATCCAAATATTCAATATGTGTCCTATTGTACATATGTCATGATATAACACATGTTTGACAAGCTCTTAAACACCCATTTAAAGGGAATTGCTTTCAAGTGTACATAATATATGTTTAGACAAAGCCAAATAATCATAGTAACAATCAGACACATGAAGAGAAAACAGTTTTCATGTCTTCCGAAGTCTGAGATGTCTGCACTACAGCAAAAAAAAAAAAAAAAAGGGTTTGAATGGAACATTGTCTACACACCCTCTTAAAGCTCTTTCCTTCATCTACAATGTCAAAACAAAAGAGAGAAACATGAACTATTTTGGCTGATCAAAATAATTTTGAAAATAATCTTGAATTTGATTTCAAAAACACTTGCTGATCATTAATAAGTGCAGACTGTGAGATTCACAAATTAACATCATCACTTTAAAACTCAGCACTCCTGCCCTCTGTTGGCTGACAGCAGTATAAGAAAATAAGATATAATTTTTCATTGTCTTCCTTACAAGAAATTTGTTTTGGACCTGCGAGAGACCGTCCACCTTCACACAGTCACCACATATACAGACAACATATAATTAAGAAGACAAATGTTTACCCCCCGCCCCAACATCCCCGAGTATTGCACATTGCCCTTAAGTTTAAAAAGTTAACCTTCACCTGCTATTAAGTAGCTTGACTGACAGTGGGATAAATGAAAATTTGTACCTGTTCAACTTATAGTTGTGTATCCTGTACCTTCTGCCTGAAGGCATCAATTCATACTCCTTATGGAGGATATGATTCGGATCTGTAGTAATTTTTTGGCCTTGCTAAAACATTATAACACGCTGTCATGTAACACACCTAACACATGTTATAACTTGTTCAGTTAATATACTGATTTTATCAATTCCAGATGCCACTTGGTGAAACACAGGATTCAAAGACCAGGTGAACATCATCAGTAGACCGTCCTAAAGCCCTTTACCACTGTAATGAAGTCATTATGATTTGGCCTCACTAGATTTAATAATAGAAAAGGTCTTTAAGAGGGTCCCTCCATAACCCTAACCCTCAACAATATTCCATCCAAATATTCAATATGTGTCCTATTGTACATATGTCATGATATAACACATGTTTGACAAACTCTTCAACACCCATTTAAAGGGAATTGCTTTCAAGTGTACATAATATACAGTATGTTTAGAAAAAGCCAAATAATCATAGTAACAATCAGACACATTAAGAGAAAACAGTTTTCATGTCTTCCAAAGTCTGAGATGTCTGCACTACAGCCAAGAAACAAAAAAAAAAAGGGTTTGAATGGAACATTGTCTACACACCCTCTTAAAGCTCTTTCCTTCATCTACAAAGTCAAAGTTTAAACACTTATCATTACTTTTTCTCTATAAATTTTTCAAACAAAGTATAGAAGGTATTAAATAGTGAAAAGGCTTAACTATACCTGTCTACATACAATGAAGGAATAAAGTATGTTAAAGTTATCTGCAGTCAAATGACATTAAAGACTTTAAACTATAAATAACGGAAAGAGTTATACTTACCTCTGAACTGAAAAGAAAACGATTTAAAACCTATCTAGAAATACAAAGGAAACTTATCTCCAAAAGTTAAAAACTTATCTAAAGGAAGGGTTTTTTTGTTTGTTTTTTTAAATACAGAAATAAAAGTTTAAAGTTGGAGGGAAACTTACCTCTGAACTAAAAGGAAATAAAGATTTAAAACTTATCTAGGCACTGAAAGGAAACTTACCTCTGAACTAAAAAAAAGATTCAAAACTACAAACTAAATACAATAAAAGCATTAAAAACGTATCTACAGTACATGCAAAGGAAGGTTTTTTTTTTGTTGTTTTTTGGTTTTTTTCTTAGAGGGAAATGAAAGTAAGAAGAAGTTGGAGGGAAACTTATCTCTAAACTAAAAGGAAAGACAGATTTAAAACTTGTCTAGGCACTGAAAGGAAACTTACCTCTGAACTAAAAAAAAGATTCAAAACTACAAACTAAATGCAATAAAAGCGTTAAAAACTTATCTAAAGTACATGGAAAGGAAGGAAGGTTTTTTTTTGGGTTTTTTTTGGTTTTTTCTTAGAAGGAAATGAAAAAGAAAGTTGGAAGGAAAGGTGTGTGAGCATGTTTGAGTGTGTTTGAGTGTGTGTGTGTGAGTGGCTATGAGTATGTTTGAGTGGTGGTGGTGTGGTACCGTCACATCTCACGGTTGTAGGGAGAGTCGGTCATCCAAGCCATGATCATCGCCGCCACTGTGTTGAAATCAGTGGGGGGAAGACCACCAGGCTGGGGACCGTAGACGGAGGGCCAGAGGGGCAGGGCCATGACGTCATCATAGTCTACGTCATCCACAGGCTGCTGGAGGGGTCCAGGCTGGGTCGTCCTTTCCTGAACCGTTCAGAGAGACAGAGAGAGGTCAGGGGTCAGACTGGTTCAGGAACACCCTTTAAGCTAGATGCAGTACTGTGCAATAAATGTGTATGGTGACCTCAGAGCTAGGATACAGTGGTTTTGACCCAGTGTATATATTTGGAGTACTCACCTCCAGCTGGATGTCCTCCGGCCTGGCCTGTGGCGTAGAGGTGGATGGCTGCGGGCTGCGGCTGCGGCTGCGTCGGCGTCTCTCCGGAGGCTCCTCGGTGCCTCTGGAGCGGCTCTCCTCCCTCTGCCTCTTCCTGCCTCCTGCAACCTGTTAAAGCCATGAACAGAAGCAAAAAGTAAGGGACCAGGTCAAACTAGTTCAGTTATAGTCTTTTCAGACTGCTGCTGGTACGTCACTGGTTTCCATCTCTGTTTCCTGTGCAACTGAATGGATTTATTATTGTATTTCCATCCACCTGCTCTGCTTTATTACAAAATGGTACCATGAAAGGGTAAACACAGAGTTACTATACCAAACATTATCATTATAGGAATACTATAACTCTATAATAAATACTGGCAGAAAGTCCAGGTTACTCCTTTGATGTAACAGCTGTAAATGTTTTATATACAATGTTTGTCTGATGAATATTAACTGAGTATAGAGAGATATAACCTCTTCAGGTCAGATTTAATTTATTTGCAATAAGTCGCTTGCAACAGCAGGGGACACTGCAACACGTCCCATAATTACCTAACTAACTCATTAGTGCCACCTAGTGGAAATTCAACAGCTGCTGCAGGGTTTCATAGTGTTTTATGAAGGTGGCGTGCCACCTCATCTGAATCAAAGGTAACGCCTGTTTCATCATTGAGAACACTTTATAAACTAAAACATTAAACTCTGAGAGAAAAATTTCACACGTACGGTACGTCACTGGTGTCCATCTGTGTTTCCTGTGTAATTGAATGGATCATTGTATTTTATCCACCTGCTCTGCTTTATTACAAAATGGTACCATGAAAGGGTAAAAAAAAAAATTTCACACAGCTAATGCCACATGATTAATGAGCATGGACACTGTTTAGGCCATCAAGATGAACTCAAGTGATCAGATAAGATGTGTCAGGATCAGGGTGGCTAACCACCTCAGCTAAACTATTTACTGGTGAACTTGCCAGAGACCAATCAGCAGGCCTTTGCTGACGGCAATAATAACAGAAATCAGACGTGTAACGCTCCAGCACACACTTCCACTCCACACTTCTCATCACACAGCAAATCACACTGGTCTCTGAGGTAAGCGAGCGACACATCAAACTTACTGATCACTTAGAGTAACGCAAGGACCGCGGCGGAACCAAACGCACAGTCGGCAGAACATCGTCATCCGGGCGGCGCATGAAGACCTGCAGGAGGATAAACAATCAGTGGGTCAGCTGTCCGCAAGACAGATGTTACTGCAGCTTCCAGGAGAGGGTCACAGGACGATATGAGGAACGAGAGGCAAAACCACGTCGCAGCAACGTGCAGCTATGATGTGACTGGCTGTCATGGCAA
Organism: Epinephelus awoara; assembly: GCA_035609425.1. Lineage (NCBI taxonomy): Eukaryota > Metazoa > Chordata > Actinopteri > Perciformes > Serranidae > Epinephelus > Epinephelus awoara. Next base: position 11,122,473 of record CM069296.1, on the reverse strand, counting down.
CACTGGAGAGGAGGAAGTTACACCGGCAGGATATGTGGGAATGCAGCTGAATCTCCTGTGCAGACAGACGTCTTGTCCTGGGTGATGCTTGGACCGCAGGGTGACATAGCTACGTCTTACCTTTACATGCTATCTCTGCTGAATGAGGTGCAGGACAGCCAGCTGAGATGTCCATCTGTTCCACACTTTAGCACAGACTTCTGTTTTCACAGATACAGCCTTCCTGGCAGGAGCTGTAGGTCTCTGTATTGTCCCAGGATGGGACAATACAGAGACTAACTTTCTCCCACCATGTCCCCAGCAGGGGGAGACTCGCATTTACAGTTTAACTGAGTTTAGCTCATCCAGGCAAATTGAAGTTTGAGGCATTGAGAACTACGATAAAAAGTCTCAATTGACTGTCATACTGATTGCAAATTAGCTGCTTTATGTAGAATTACAACAGAAAGATTTTTTTTTGTTATTCAAGAGAGTGTTGTAAGTCAAGATAAGAGTAACTGTGTGAGGCATTAGTTTAGAGCTTGAATAATAAATGACTACATTTTTCAACATGTGGCACACATTATGTCATGGTTGTTGCAGTGTCACAAACATCACAGATGTAAGTGTTGTAAGTGACTTTCCATTAAACATACATTGAACTTTTATAATATGTAGACAAATGCATATATTCACAGATGGTATGGGCAATTACAATTATCATTTATACTTATTAGGTATCAAACTACACTACACTACTAAACTACACATTTAAAATACATTTCAAGATATTTCAAATAAGCACACACTCATAACAAATCTAAAAGGACACACACTTTAACCGTGTGCATCCCAGACAGCAAAAGCCATGAGTTTTACCTCAGAGGTGCTGGTACTGGTGCTGGGAGCAGGGTGCTCCTCCTGGGGGGTCCTACGGGGCTCTCTCCGGCAGTATGGGTGGTCGTGGAGGGGGGCTGGCACATCACACAACTGTAATGATTGAAATGCAGTTCAGGAATAGACTCAACTTCATTCAACACAACTATATTTGACTGAACATTTAATGAATGTGAAAATCAATTCACAGATAAGCACACTGATGTCTCACTGTTTCAAGCTATTTTGTACTCTGCATGTAAATGTCAGGGTGTTTCTGTCTTTATCTTTATGTGACATGAGGAAAACTAACTTCACCAAAAAATGGACAACTTTAAAATCATCAAATGAAGCATGAATGAGGGCTACATCCTGAGAAAAATAGACTGAAAGAGGAACCTCTATGGTGTCTTTAAAACAACAATCACTGTGCAATATGCAAGATTATATTTTCCTTAAGCTGTGCAAACAAGTCTTAAACATTGTCACCATTTGCTTGAAAATCAGCAGTCGGTTCAGCATTTGGCATTGTTACCTCTGTTCTCACGTTTCAGTTATTTATACCAACAACTTAAATGTTTATTGTATATTTAATATTTTATTATATTTTACTGAACCAACTCGACGCTGCATCAAAGTCAGCTTTCGGCGCCTCAAGGCTTATATTTCGTGAAGTCGTCGAAAAAAGTGACTTGAAAAAAAGTACTTTTATTAGACGCCTCAATTCAATTTAAAGCATGAAAGTCTGTGGGGCTGTCAGGTCAAGTTTTTGATGGCTCGAGGCTTAAATTTGGTTAAGTCGTCAAATACAATGACTATTAAACAGCAGAAAGTATTTTAATCAACGCTTCAACTGAATTTAAAAGTCAGTTTTTGAGGCTCTCGAAGTTTCTAAAGGCTGAAATTCAGTTGAGGCGTCGAAGAAAATTACCTGAAAAACTAATCTTTTTAGAAACAGTCAAATACTCTTACAGTCTCCATGATGAATCAGAAAACTAGATCCACTGGTGTCCTCTTTTGGCTGGTCGCTTGCTCGGTTTTCAGAAATTGTTTCTTGAATGCTTCTCCTCTAAAGTCTCAGAGTGAAATGATGAATTTGACAAGTGTCTTGTATTTATACAGTTTTGGTCGGACTCCATGGCAACCAGCTTCATACGTCATCACTCACAAACCACTGCTAAGTTGTTGTTTTTTTAAATAACAATTTTTCAAAACAACATCTGTGTTTATGATTAAAATGCAGTATCGTTAGCTAAATTAGCTGGCAACGTTGTTAGCTGCAGCTAGCTCGGTTGTTTTGTGGTTAGCCGCCATGTTTCAATTAGGCCTCCTGTAAATGTGTTTCAGAGAGACAGCAGCCTCCTGGTCGGACTGACAGGCCTTGTGCTGGACCTGGGTCACCTGCTTAGTGAACACATTGAATTGAAACGGTGTGTCTAGCATACTTTATATCACTACCTGTAATAACATCTGGTCAAACTGAGTCAAACGAGGTCAAACTTCCATATTTGTAAACAGAATATATAAAGCAGGTATACCTGGTCGCTGTTTCAGTGCAGCACATCTGTCACCTTTATCTTTACTTTGGTGTTGGATAGTAGAGCTCAGGAAACACAAGATAACCAGCTGTTGCTCCATGAAACATCTGGATAAAGCTGTAGAGCCGTTAGATGAGCTCGAGCTCTCATCATCACGTGACAGGTGCAGCGATTTCATTCAATGTGGCCTCAACAGATCAGTGACTGTGGTAACTTTATAGTTGAGATGCTGTAATGGTGAATCACTGCTCTCCATTCCACGTAAACAGATAAAAACTAAAGGTGAGGGAGCATTTTCAGTTATTGGTCCCAAACTGTGGAATGGTCTCCCACTTACAGATAGATCTTCCCCCTCGATTCATACATTTAAAACCCATCTTAAGACCTATCTATGTTCTATAGCCCCTTAATCATCAATATGATGGCATACCCGACCACACTGCTGAACATGAGTTTCTGTATTTGTGCAATGCTGTTTTTGTTATGATGATTACATCGAAATCTTGCACGCTGTTATTAATTTTTACTAACATTCTCTTATCTATGATTATTTTTATTTGATCATTCATGTGTGAAGCACCTTGGTCAGTGCTTGTTGTTTTTAAATGTGCTCTATATATAAATCTAACTTGACCTGACTTTACTACTGCAGTCCCTTGGTATTGATGGGCTGCAGCCACAAGGTGGCCTCATTATCACAGTTTGTGTTTTCTTTAGGTACATATTTTGTGGAGTATACCACTCGGCAGTTGGAGCTCACGAGGTTGGCGGTTTGATCTCTGGCCCTTGTGTCTACATGTTGAAGTGTCCTTGGGTAAGATACTGAGCTTCAAAGTGGGTGCATTTGAAGGTTTATCTGATGAGCAGGTGGAACCCTGTGTGTTTACCTCGGTCACAAGTGTGTGAATGGGTGAAAGGTGCTTTGAGACCCGAAAAATGCACTATAAATGTAGTCCATTCCATTTATCATTACCACTATTAAGAATAATAATGTATATGTTTAGATCTGTACTGTTTATACACTAACAATTCATTTTACACAAGGGGAAACACTATTTTTAATATTGGAGCCTATGTCTCTGTGTACAACATGTTTGTCAGTGTAGAGTATAGTTGAGTTAATCTGTGTAGCAGTGAAGATTGGTACATCAGATGAGGTAATGTACATAAAGGTTGGTCTTGTCTGGAAAATACTGCACATAATTGTTTGTGATGATGACCGACAGAAAGAGAAACTGACACACCCTCCCTGTTTCTGTGAACCAAGGCAACAGGTCAAAGGTCAGGGGTCAACTGCTCTTGAACTTATTTTTCAGAATTATACATACATTTTCACACAGATCAGACACATGAAGAACAGCTTGTTTATGGGCAAATGTGTTCATTTTTTATTAGCATGAATGCCTGTAAAATATCCAGACTCATGAACTAATTGCAAGTGCCAGTAGTACACATTTATCATGGATGTCAGACTACTATACATACATGGATGTTCAATCTGCTTTGTTAACACTGATACAAGCTACATGCTTAGGTGGTCAAGAAACAGGGTTGCACAAGTCATATTAATGTAAACAAACAGCACCTGAGCATCACCCTTTGAATAGTACTATACATAAAAAGCACAGATTTCTAAAATTTGTACAAACCTGAATTGTGTTTCTTAAAGACAACAAAAGCTCAAAATTGGTTATGTACAGATGAGCCCACTACTCACTAGTCATCTGTTATCACTGTAGTACTGATGTGCTTTTTTGCTGGGCTTTAGCAGTGTAAATGGAAACTCCGGACATGCTTTAGAGAGGAATAACTTATGTTCATAATTTCCCAGTAGTCTGAGGAGAGCATAGAAAACAGTCACAGTAATTTGTAGCAAGAGCGGCCACTTGTAAACAATGAGGGTGACGATCACCCTCTTTACATTATACACGTGAAATGTCAGTGTGGAATTGTCTGTGCAGATGCAACTATGAAGTGGAAACCATGGGGACAGAAACAACACGCTGCAATGGTTGCATACTGTACTTTTGTCGTGCACAATCCCTGTGTAGTGTATTTTGCAGTTTACAGTTATTGCTTTACATTTTTTGACTTTCTGACATGATCGGTGTCAGACATGAGTTGGAATGTATTTGTTCTTACAAATATAACAGACTATATTCTGAATCCTGAATAAGAAATACCCATTATCAAAATATAGTTTCACTTAGATTAGAAAACAATGTGCATATCACAATACTGATCTCAATAAACTTTCAGTAATGGGCAGTGTGATTTGTGTAAACTTCCAGAGATAAAATGCATTTTTTTTACTAGTTTCACAGAGAGCATATTAGCACACATACGACATCATGCACTGAGTCAAAACCATTTCAAAACTTTAAGTATTATATCAACACAGAGCACTTTTTCATTTCACAACAGTGCAAACCAGTTTGAAAAAGACATCCAGTCATAACGGTGAATGTCAATTACCAAGCACAACGTTAGGCCATCTTTTTTATTTATTTTTTGAGAAACTTTCCTCCTCTCAAATCACCCCCCTGATTGCCCTGGTTTTAAATGCAGTAGTGCCCTCACAAAGCGAAAAGGCACAGCTACATTTGATTGGAGTAGGAGGTGGGCCCTCCCACCTGGCTGTACTCAGACGGCTGGCCGAGGTTTCCCTGGGTGTTGTAGCTCCCTGACTGGTCAAAGCTTCCCTGGTTGTCGGGCTGCTGGTTAAAGGTGCCGGACTGTTTCTCAGATGCACCGCCTGCTAATCTTGCACCGCCCTTGTGCCAGCCAGTCTCCTTGAATACAAACCAGATGTTCCCAGCCCAGAGGACAAAGTTGAGGAACCCAAAAGCCTGAAGAGAGGGAGGACAAGACAAAGTTATATTAAGTAAATTAAAAATTCAGGAATGCATATTCATATTATTTTATTTTTATATCTTTATTTTTATTCCTATGGACGGTATTTTATTCTTTCCAAGTTTATCTTTTATTCAAAAGACCGACTCTTTCAGCTCCTCTTCATCGTCCCCACACATCAGCTTCACCTGACAGTTCAGCCACTTTCATCTTTTACTCTTCAAAGGACAGTTCATCTGCTTTCACCGCTCACACATCAACTGGCATTTTAACGGACATTCATAACTCCTGACACTACAAACCCTTTTAGGTCTTAAATCTTCATCTTTGAATAATGACAAAAATCTTCTTCCGCAATCACAGTTTCCTACTACCCCCCCCCCCCCCCCCCCCCCCCCCGAGTGAGGGTCTGACTGAACACATTTATCTAACTTTATACAAAAAAAGTCTAATAATGATCAAGTTTTTTTTTTTAAATCATGCTCTACCAAACAGTTGATTTCTCCTTTTATGGTAAAGGTAGTGAAGCTAAGCTAATGTAATTCAATTTGACTGTATTGCTATGGAATTTTAAAAAAACAAACAAAAACTTCTCATCTTTCATTGTTATTAAATTACATTTAATGTTATCCAAGATATATGCTGAGATAATTTCGTAAGTATGATTTTCCTGCTGTCAAGCTGAACCAAATGGTTAAAATGGCCTGTTACGGTAAAGGCAAAGATAATAAATTTACATTTTCTTCCGATATAAAAAAGACCATATATTTAATGGTATTTCATTACATATTTGATAGGAAAGAAATTATATCAGTAGATTTTTCACCATTTTAAAGATGTTTTCAAACTACTGTTTTAATGAATATGTCGAATTAATATGTGGAAATAATACTAGTACTGGTAATACTACAAATTTAATGGTAACGAGTTGAGGTATACTAATATTATAAGCATTATAACAGTACATGGTATGTCATTTTGATTTTTTTCTTTCTGTTCTACAAATACCCTGAAGTGACATCTATCCGCCTGGTAAAGGACTATATCTATATCTGAATTGAACAGAAGGATTGGTCTTTAACAGGGTCTAACCCTCACTAACTCTGACCCTTTGGCAAAGTTTTATCTAAATATATGTTGCAAAGTCATGATATAACAAGACATTAGTTTAACAAGATAATAAACATCTCATTTTAGGAATTGTTTTATATATTATTATATATATATATATAATATGTTTAACACAAATAATTACGCTACTAATTAGAAACATTACGAGAGAATAGTTTTCACATCTTCTAAAGTCTGACTGCTGCTAATGTCAAAATTCAATTACTGTGAAATGCATTTTAACAGCTTAATAAGACATTTTTTTTTTTTTTAGATTTTAATACATTTTGTGAGTTTGAAAAAAACAGTATTTTTAAAGCTGACACAAATATTACTACATACCTCTACTGTACCTCTACTCCTGAATGAATGAAACATATCACCTTAACTTTTTGTGCTGTGGTAAAATCAGTTTGTCTGTGTTCAACTTGTTATAACAGAAGTGTCAGTGAGTGTTAATAAAATCACTTTCATATTCAGATAAATTTGTTTGTCAAGGAAGGTGTCAGAGTTTAAAGGCTTACATTACTTGTCTACGTACTGAGAAGGAATAAAGCATTTTAAAGTTATCTACAATCTAAAAGAAGACTTTAAACATAACTACAAAGTTAAAGGAATGAAAGCATTAAAGGAAAACTTCATCTGAAAAATGACTATTTGTATATGAGTTACTCACCACGCCTTACACTGAATTTTTGGATTCTCTGACATGCCTTCTGAGCAAACAGAGAATCCAAAAATAGCAAATGTTTTTTATATGCTACTCTTTTTTTTTTTTTTTTTTTTTTTTTTGAGAAAGTCAGAGTGTGTGTCTGCATGCATGGGTGTGTGTGTAGTGTGGTACTGTCACATCTGTGGGTTGTATAGTGAGTCAGTCATCCACGCCATGATCATCTCCACCACTGCCTTAAATGCAGCAGGTGGGAGACCCCCAGGGTGAGGACCATAGATGGGGGGAAGAAGATCTTGACTGCTCAGCTGATTGTGGTATCTCAACAACTACTGGACGTATAAAGTGCTGCAGGAATGAGTTGGCCATGACGTCATCATACTCAACATCATCCACAGACTGCTGGAGGGGTCCAGACAGGGTCCCCTGCTTTCCTGAACAGTTTAGAGAGACAGAGAAAGGTCAGGGATCAGACTGGGTCAGCTACACTCTGACACCCTGGCCCTGACCAGGACCCAAGGAAAGCAACTCAGCCTTGCAGCACATTTTTCCCAGTGGCCACTCGCAGTATTGCAGATGGACAGGTGCGGGTCGTGGCTCCCAAGTTGTCTCTCCTGCTACCACCTGAAGAAACATTTGGAAAATTAGCACAAAAGAAAAAGCTTCAAAGACCAGGTGGAATGGGACATTTACAGTAGACCGTCCTAAAGCCCTTTACCACTGTAATGAAGTCATTATGATTTGGCCTCACTAGATTTAATAATAGAAAAGGTCTTTAAGAGGGTCCCTCCATAACCCTAACCCTCAACAATATTCCATCCAAATATTCAATATGTGTCCTATTGTACATATGTCATGATATAACACATGTTTAACAAGCTCTTAAACACCCATTTAAAGGGAATTGCTTTCAAGTGTACATAATATATGTATATATAGTGAGATTGCTACTCAAGAATAAATGTAATGCTCCATCTAAACTCCTGTTGTGTTGTACTGCAACAAATGCTGCATTAATTGTTCATCTTTTCTACACTCATCTGAATTTTGTACCTGTGAAAGATTTCCAGGAACTTGACAGTGAACTGAAAGTGTTCCACTAGTTTCAGTCCCAGGAGTTCAGCAGATATGGACCCTCGGCTTGAACATCTCTCTAATAAGTGCAGTCTCTGAGATTCATAAATTAACATCATCATTTTAAAACTCAGCACTCCTGCCTTCTGTTGGCTGACAGCAGTGTAACACGCTGTCATGTAACACACCTAACACATGTTATAACTTGTTCAGTTAATATACTGATTTTATCAATTCCAGATCCCGCTTGGTGAAACACAGGATTCAAAGACCAGGTGAACATCATCAGTAGACCGTCCTAAAGCCCTTTACCACTGTAATGAAGTCATTATGATTTGGCCTCACTAGATTTAATAATAGAAAAGGTCTTTAAGAGGGTCCCTCCATAACCCTAACCCTCAACAATATTCCATCCAAATATTCAATATGTGTCCTATTGTACATATGTCATGATATAACACATGTTTAACAAGCTCTTAAACACCCATTTAAAGGGAATTGCTTTCAAGTGTACATAATATGTTTAGACAAAGCCAAATAATCATAGTAACAATCAGACACATTAAGAGAAAACAGTTTTCATGTCTTCCAAAGTCTGAGATGTCTGCACTACAGCCAAGAAACAAAAAAAAAAAGGGTTTGAATGGAACATTGTCTACACACCCTCTTAAAGCTCTTTCCTTCATCTACAATGTCAAAACAAAAGAGAGAAACATGAACTGTTTTGACTGATCAAAATAATTTTGAAAAAAATCTTGAATTTGATTTCAAAAACACTTGCTGATCATTAATAAGTGCAGACTGTGAGATTCACAAATTAACATCATCACTTTAAAACTCATCACTCCTGCCCTCTGTTGGCTGACAGCAGTATAAGAAAATAAGATAAGATCTTGTCTTCCTTTGAAGAAATTTGTTTTGGACCTGCGAGAGACCGTCCACCTTTGCACAGTCACCACATATACAGACAACATATAATTAAGAAGACAAATGTTTACCCCCCGCCCCAACATCCCCAAGTATTGCACATTGCCCTTAAGTTTAAAAAGTTAACCTTCATTTCCTGCTATTAAGTAGCTTGACTGACAGTGGGATTCGGATCTGTCGTAATTTTTTGGCTTTGCTAAAACATTATAACACGCTGTCATGTAACACACCTAACACATGTTATAACTTGTTCAGTTAATATACTGACTTTATCAATTCCAGATCCCACTTGGTGAAACACAGGATTCAAAGACCAGGTGAACATCATCAGTAGACCGTCCTAAAGCCCTTTACCACTGTAATGAAGTCATTATGATTTGGCCTCACTAGATTTAATAATAGAAAAGGTCTTTAAGAGGGTCCCTCCATAACCCTAACCCTCAACAATATTCCATCCAAATATTCAATATGTGTCCTATTGTACATATGTCATGATATAACACATGTTTGACAAGCTCTTAAACACCCATTTAAAGGGAATTGCTTTCAAGTGTACATAATATACAGTATGTTTAGACAAAGCCAAATAATCATAGTAACAATCAGACACATTAAGAGAAAACAGTTTTCATGTCTTCCAAAGTCTGAGATGTCTGCACTACAGCCAAGAAACAAAAAAAAAAAGGGTTTGAATGGAACATTGTCTACACACCCTCTTAAAGCTCTTTCCTTCATCTACAATGTCAAAACAAAAGAGAGAAACATGAACTATTTTGGCTGATCAAAATAATTTTGAAAATAATCTTGAATTTGATTTCAAAAACACTTGCTGATCATTAATAAGTGCAGACTGTGAGATTCACAAATTAACATCATCACTTTAAAATTCATCACTCCTGCCCTCTGTTGGCTGACAGCAGTATAAGAAAATAAGATATAATTTTTCATTGTCTTCCTTACAAGAAATTTGTTTTGAAACTGCGAGAGACCGTCCACCTTCACACAGTCACCACATATACAGACAACATATAATTAAGAAGACAAATGTTTACCCCCCGCCCCAACATCCCCAAGTATTGCACATTGCCCTTAAGTTTAAAAAGTTAACCTTCACCTGCTATTAAGTAGCTTGACTGACAACTGGGATAAATGAAAATTTGTACCTGTTCAACTTATAGTTGTGTATCCTGTACCTTCTGCCTGAAGGCATCAATTCATACTCCTTATGGAGGATATGATTCGGATCTGTAGTAATTTTTTGGATTTGCTAAAACATTATAACACGCTGTCATGTAACACACCTAACACATGTTATAACTTATTCCGTTAATATACTGATTTTATCAATTCCAGATCCCACTTGGTGAAACACAGGATTCAAAGACCAGGTGAACATCATCAGTAGACCGTCCTAAAGCCCTTTACCACTGTAATGAAGTCATTATGATTTGGCCTCACTAGATTTAATAATAGAAAAGGTCTTTAAGAGGGTCCCTCCATAACCCTAACCCTCAACAATATTCCATCCAAATATTCAATATGTGTCCTATTGTACATATGTCATGATATAACACATGTTTAACAAGCTCTTAAACACCCATTTAAAGGGAATTGCTTTCAAGTGTACATAATATATGTTTAGACAAAGCCAAATAATCATAGTAACAATCAGACACATTAAGAGAAAACAGTTTTCATGTCTTCCAAAGTCTGAGATGTCTGCACTACAGCAAAAAAAAAAAAAAAAAAAGGATCTGAATGGAACATTGTCTACACACCCTCTTAAAGCTCTTTCCTTCATCTACAATGTCAAAACAAAAGAGAGAAACATGAACTATTTTGGCTGATCAAAATAATTTTGAAAATAATCTTGAATTTGATTTCAAAAACACTTGCTGATCATTAATAAGCGCAGACTGTGAGATTCACAAATTAACATCATCACTTTAAAACTCAGCACTCCTGCCCTCTGTTGGCTGACAGCAGTATAAGAAAATAAGATGAGATCTTTATTGTCTTCCTTCGAAGAAATTTGTTTTGGACCTGCGAGAGACCGTCCACCTTTGCACAGTCACCACATATACAGACAACATATAATTAAGAAGACAAATGTTTACCCCCCGCCCCAACATCCCCAAGTATTGCACATTGCCCTTAAGTTTAAAAAGTTAACCTTCATTTCCTGCTATTAAGTAGCTTAACTGACAGTGGGATTCGGATCTGTAGTAATTTTTTGGCTTTGCTAAAACATTATAACACGCTGTCATGTAACACACCTAACACATGTTATAACTTATTCAGTTAATATACTGATTTTATCAATTCCAGATCCCACTTGGTGAAACACAGGATTCAGAGACCAGGTGAACATCATCAGTAGACCGTCCTAAAGCCCTTTACCACTGTAATGAAGTCATTATGATTTGGCCTCACTAGATTTAATAATAGAAAAGGTCTTTAAGAGGGTCCCTCCATAACCCTAACCCTCAACAATATTCCATCCAAATATTCAATATGTGTCCTATTGTACATATGTCATGATATAACACATGTTTGACAAGCTCTTAAACACCCATTTAAAGGGAATTGCTTTCAAGTGTACATAATATACAGTATGTTTAGACAAAGCCAAATAATCATAATAACAATCAGACACATTAAGAGAAAACAGTTTTCATGTCTCCCAAAGTCTGAGATGTCTGCACTACAGCAAAAAAAAAAAAAAAAAGGGTTTGAATGGAACATTGTCTACACACCCTCTTAAAGCTCTTTCCTTCATCTACAATGTCAAAACAAAAGAGAGAAACGTGAACTATTTTGACTGATCAAAATAATTTTGAAAAAAATCTTGAATTTGATTTCAAAAACACTTGCTGATCATTAATAAGCGCAGACTGTGAGATTCACAAATTAACATCATCACTTTAAAACTCAGCACTCCTGCCCTCTGTTGGCTGACAGCTGTATAAGAAAATAAGATAAGGTCTTTATTGTCTTCCTTCGAAGAAATTTGTTTTGGACCTGCGAGAGACCGTCCACCTTTGCACAGTCACCACATATACAGACAACATATAATTAAGAAGACAAATGTTTACCCCCCGCCCCAACATCCCCAAGTATTGCACATTGCCCTTAAGTTTAAAAAGTTAACCTTCATTTCCTGCTATTAAGTAGCTTGACTGACAGTGGGATTCGGATCTGTAGTAATTTTTTGACTTTGCTAAAACATTATAACACGCTGTCATGTAACACACCTAACACATGTTATAACTTGTTCAGTTAATATACTGATTTTATCAATTCCAGATCCCACTTGGTGAAACACAGGATTCAAAGACCAGGTGAACATCATCAGTAGACCGTCCTAAAGCCCTTTACCACTGTAATGAAGTCATTATGATTTGGCCTCACTAGATTTAATAATAGAAAAGGTCTTTAAGAGGGTCCCTCCATAACCCTAACCCTCAACAATATTCCATCCAAATATTCAATATGTGTCCTATTGTACATATGTCATGATATAACACATGTCTGACAAGCTCTTAAACACCCATTTAAAGGGAATTGCTTCCAAGTGTACATAATATATGTTTAGACAAAGCCAAATAATCATAGTAACAATCAGACACATTAAGAGAAAACAGTTTTCATGTCTTCCAAAGTCTGAGATGTCTGCACTACAGCCAAAAAAAAAAAAAAAAAAAGGATTTGAATGGAACATTGTCTACACACCCTCTTAAAGCTCTTTCCTTCATCTACAATGTCAAAACAAAAGAGAGAAACATGAACTATTTTGGCTGATCAAAATAATTTTGAAAATAATCTTGAATTTGATTTCAAAAACACTTGCTGATCATTAATAAGCGCAGACTGTGAGATTCACAAATTAACATAATCACTTTAAAACTCAGCACTCCTGCCCTCTGTTGGCTGACAGCTGTATAAGAAAATAAGATAAGATCTTTATTGTCTTCCTTACAAGAAATTTGTTTTGAAACTACGAGAGACCGTCCACCTTCGCACAGTCACCACATATACAGACAACATATAATTAAGAAGACAAATGTTTACCCCCCGCCCCAACATCCCCAAGTATTGCACATTGCCCTTAAGTTTAAAAAGTTAACCTTCATTTCCTGCTATTAAGTAGCTTGACTGACAGTGGGATTCAGATCTGTAGTAATTTTTTGGCTTTGCTAAAACATTATAACACGCTGTCATGTAACACACCTAACACATGTTATAACTGATTCAGTTAATATACTGATTTTATCAATTCCAGATCCCACTTGGTGAAACACAGGATTCAAAGACCAGGTGAACATCATCAGTAGACCGTCCTAAAGTCCTTTACCACTGTAATGAAGTCATTATGATTTGGCCTCACTAGATTTAATAATAGAAAAGGTCTTTAAGAGGGTCCCTCCATAACCCTAACCCTCAACAATATTCCATCCAAATATTCAATATGTGTCCTATTGTACATATGTCATGATATAACACATGTTTGACAAGCTCTTAAACACCCATTTAAAGGGAATTGCTTTCAAGTGTACATAAGTATGTTTAGAAAAAGCCAAATAATCATAGTAACAATCATTAAGAGAAAACAGTTTTCATGTCTTCCAAAGTCTGAGATGTCTGCACTACAGCCAAAAAAAAAAAAAAAAAAAGGATTTGAATGGAACATTGTCTACACACCCTCTTAAAGCTCTTTCCTTCATCTACAAAGTCAAAGTTTAAACACTTATCATTACTTTTTCTCTATACATTTTTTCAAACAAAGTATAGAAGGTATTAAATAGTGAAAAGGCTTACTATACCTGTCTACATACAATGAAGGAATAAAGTATGTTAAAGTTATCTGCAGTCAAATGACATTAAAGACTTTAAACTATAAATAACGGAAAGAGTTATACTTACCTCTGAACTGAAAAGAAAACGATTTAAAACTTATCTAGAAATACAAAGGAAACTTATCTCCAAAAGTTAAAAACTTATCTAAAGGAAGGGTTTTTTTGTTTGTTTTTTTAAATACAGAAATAAAAGTTTAAAGTTGGAGGGAAACTTACCTCTGAACTAAAAGGAAAGAAAGATTTAAAACTTATCTAGGCACTGAAAGGAAACTTACCTCTGAACTAAAAAAAAGATTCAAAACTACAAACTAAATACAATAAAAGCATTAAAAACGTATCTACAGTACATGCAAAGGAAGGTTTTTTTTTTTTTTGTTTTTTGTTTTTTTTCTTAGAGGGAAATGAAAGTAAGAAGAAGTTGGAGGGAAACTTATCTCTAAACTAAAAGGAAAGACAGATTTAAAACTTGTCTAGGCACTGAAAGGAAACTTACCTCTGAACTAAAAAAAAGATTCAAAACTACAAACTAAATGCAATAAAAGCGTTAAAAACCTATCTAAAGTACATGGAAAGGAAGGAAGGGGTTTTTTTGTTGTTGTTTTTTTTGGTTTTTTCTTAGAAGGAAATGAAAAAGAAAGTTGGAAGGAAAGGTGTGTGAGCATGTTTGAGTGTGTTTGAGTGTGTGTGTGAGTGGCTATGAGTATGTTTGAGTGGTGGTGGTGTGGTACCGTCACATCTCACGGTTGTAGGGAGAGTCGGTCATCCAAGCCATGATCATCGCCGCCACTGTGTTGAAATCAGTGGGGGGAAGACCACCAGGCTGGGGACCGTAGACGGAGGGCCAGAGGGGCAGGGCCATGACGTCATCATAGTCTACGTCATCCACAGGCTGCTGGAGGGGTCCAGGCTGGGTCGTCCTTTCCTGAACCGTTCAGAGAGACAGAGAGAGGTCAGGGGTCAGACTGGTTCAGGAACACCCTTTAAGCTAGATGCAGTAGTGTGCGATAAATGTGTATGGTGACCTCAGAGCTAGGATACAGTGGTTTTGACCCAGTGTATATATTTGGAGTACTCACCTCCAGCTGGATGTCCTCCGGCCTGGCCTGTGGCGTAGAGGTGGATGGCTGCGGGCTGCGGCTGCGTCTGCGTCGGCGTCTCTCCGGAGGCTCCTCGGTGCCTCTGGAGCGGCTCTCCTCCCTCTGCCTCTTCCTGCCTCCTGCAACCTGTTAAAGCCATGAACAGAAGCAAAAAGTAAGGGACCAGGTCAAACTAGTTCAGTTATAGTCTTTTCAGACTGCTGCTGGTACGTCACTGGTTTCCATCTCTGTTTCCTGTGCAACTGAATGGATTTATTATTGTATTTCCATCCACCTGCTCTGCTTTATTACAAAATGGTACCATGAAAGGGTAAACACAGAGTTACTATACCAAACATTATCATTATAGGAATACTATAACTCTATAATAAATACTGGCAGAAAGTCCAGGTTACTCCTTTGATGTAACAGCTGTAAATGTTTTATATACAATGTTTGTCTGATGAATATTAACTGAGTATAGAGAGATATAACCTCTTCAGGTCAGATTTAATTTATTTGCAATAAGTCGCTTGCAACAGCAGGGGACACTGCAACACGTCCCATAATTACCTAACTAACTCATTAGTGCCACCTAGTGGAAATTCAACAGCTGCTGCAGGGTTTCATAGTGTTTTATGAAGGTGGCGTGCCACCTCATCTGAATCAAAGGTAACGCCTGTTTCATCATTGAGAACACTTTATAAACTAAAACATTAAACTCTGAGAGAAAAATTTCACACGTACGGTACGTCACTGGTGTCCATCTGTGTTTCCTGTGTAATTGAATGGATCATTGTATTTTATCCACCTGCTCTGCTTTATTACAAAATGGTACCATGAAAGGGTAAAAAAAAAAATTTCACACAGCTAATGCCACATGATTAATGAGCATGGACACTGTTTAGGCCATCAAGATGAACTCAAGTGATCAGATAAGATGTGTCAGGATCAGGGTGGCTAACCACCTCAGCTAAACTATTTACTGGTGAACTTGCCAGAGACCAATCAGCAGGCCTTTGCTGACGGCAATAATAACAGAAATCAGACGTGTAACGCTCCAGCACACACTTCCACTCCACACTTCTCATCACACAGCAAATCACACTGGTCTCTGAGGTAAGCGAGCGACACATCAAACTTACTGATCACTTAGAGTAACGCAAGGACCGCGGCGGAACCAAACGCACAGTCGGCAGAACATCGTCATCCGGGCGGCGCATGAAGACCTGCAGGAGGATAAACAATCAGTGGGTCAGCTGTCCGCAAGACAGATGTTACTGCAGCTTCCAGGAGAGGGTCACAGGCCGATATGAGGAACGAGAGGCAAAACCACGTCGCAGCAACGTGCAGCTATGATGTGACTGGCTGTCATGGCAACACTGGAGAGGAGGAAGTTACACCGGCAGGATATGTGGGAATGCAGCTGAATCTCCTGTGCAGACAGATGTCTTGTCCTGGGTGATGCTTGGACCGCAGGGTGACATAGCTACGTCTTACCTTTACATGCTATCTCTGCTGAATGAGGTGCAGGACAGCCAGCTGAGATGTCTATCTGTCCCACACTTTAGCACAGACTTCTGTTTTCACAGATACAGCCTTCCTGGCAGGAGCTGTAGGTCTCTGTATTGTCCCAGGATGGGACAATACAGAGACTAACTTTCTCCCACCATGTCCCCAGCAGGGGGAGACTCGCATTTACAGTTTAACTCAGTTTAGCTCATCCAGGCAAATTGAAGTTTGAGGCATTGAGAACTACGATAAAAAGTCTCAATTGACTGTCATACTGATTGCAAATTAGCTGCTTTATGTAGAATTACAACAGAAAGATTTTTTTTTTGTTATTCAAGAGAGTGTTGTAAGTCAAGATAAGAGTAACTGTGTGAGGCATTAGTTTAGAGCTTGAATAATAAATGACTACATTTTTCAACATGTGGCACACATTATGTCATGGTTGTTGCAGTGTCACAAACATCACAGATGTAAGTGTTGTAAGTGACTTTCCATTAAACATACATTGAACTTTTATAATATGTAGACAAATGCATATATTCACAGATGGTATGGGCAATTACAATTATCATTTATACTTATTAGGTATCAAACGACACTACACTACTAAACTACACATTTAAAATACATTTCAAGATATTTCAAATAAGCACACACTCATAACAAATCTAAAAGGACACACACTTTAACCGTGTGCATCCCAGACAGCAAAAGCCATGAGTTTTACCTCAGAGGTGCTGGTACTGGTGCTGGGAGCAGGGTGCTCCTCCTGGGGGGTCCTACGGGGCTCTCTCCGGCAGTATGGGTGGTCGTGGAGGGGGGCTGGCACATCACACAACTGTAATGATTGAAATGCAGTTCAGGAATAGACTCAACTTCATTCAACACAACTATATTTGACTGAACATTTAATGAATGTGAAAATCAATTCACAGATAAGCACACTGATGTCTCACTGTTTCAAGCTATTTTGTACTCTGCATGTAAATGTCAGGGTGTTTCTGTCTTTACCTTTATGTGACATGAGGAAAACTAACTTCACCAAAAAATGGACAACTTTAAAATCATCAAATGAAGCATGAATGAGGGCTACATCCTGAGAAAAATAGACTGAAAGAGGAACCTCTATGGTGTCTTTAAAACAACAATCACTGTGCAATATGCAAGATTATATTTTCCTTAAGCTGTGCAAACAAGTCTTAAACATTGTCACCATTTGCTTGAAAATCAGCAGTCGGTTCAGCATTTGGCATTGTTACCTCTGTTCTCACGTTTCAGTTATTTATACCAACAACTTAAATGTTTATTGTATATTTAATATTTTATTATATTTTACTGAACCAACTCGACGCTGCATGAAAGTCAGCTTTCGGCGCCTCAAGGCTTATATTTCGTGAAGTCTCGAATAAAGTGACTTGAAAAAAAGGACTTTTATTTGACGCCTCAGTTAAATTTAAAGCATGAAAGTCTGTGGGGCTGTCAGGTCAAGTTTTTGATGGCTCGAGGCTTAAATTTGGTTAAGTCGTCAAATAAAATGACTATTAAACAGCAGAAAGTATTTTAATCAACGCTTCAACTGAATTTAAAAGTCAGTTTTTGAGGCTCTCGAAGTTTCTAAAGGCTGAAATTCAGTTGAGGCGTCGAAGAAAATTACCTGAAAAACTAATCTTTTTAGAAACAGTCAAATACTCTTACAGTCTCCATGATGAATCAGAAAACTAGATCCACTGGTGTCCTCTTTTGGCTGGTCGCTTGCTCGGTTTTCAGAAATTGTTTCTTGAATGCTTCTCCTCTAAAGTCTCAGAGTGAAATGATGAATTTGACAAGTGTCTTGTATTTATACAGTTTTGGTCGGACTCCATGGCAACCAGCTTCATACGTCATCACTCACAAACCACTGCTAAGTTGTTTTTTTAAATAACAATTTTTCAAAACAACATCTGTGTTTATGATTAAAATGCAGTATCGTTAGCTAAATTAGCTGGCAACGTTGTTAGCTGCAGCTAGCTCGGTTGTTTTGTGGTTAGCCGCCATGTTTCAATTAGGCCTCCTGTAAATCTGTTTCAGAGAGACAGCAGCCTCCTGGTCGGACTGACAGGCCTTGTGCTGGACCTGGGTCACCTGCTGAGTGAACACATTGAATTGAAACGGTGTGTCTAGCATACTTTATATCACTACCTGTAATAACATCTGGTCAAACTGAGTCAATGGAGGTCAAACTTCCATATTTGTAAACAGAATATATAAAGCAGGTATACCTGGTCGCTGTTTCAGTGCAGCACATCTGTCACCTTTATCTTTACTTTGGTGTTGGATAGTAGAGCTCAGGAAACACAAGATAACCAGCTGTTGCTCCATGAAACATCTGGATAAAGCTGTAGAGCCGTTAGATGAGCTCGAGCTCTCATCATCACGTGACAGGTGCAGCGATTTCATTCAATGTGGCCTCAACAGATCAGTGACTGTGGTAACTTTATAGTTGAGATGCTGTAATGGTGAATCACTGCTCTCCATTCCACGTAAACAGATAAAAACTAAAGGTGAGGGAGCATTTTCAGTTATTGGTCCCAAACTGTGGAATGGTCTCCCACTTACAGATAGATCTTCCCCCTCCATTCATACATTTAAAACCCATCTTAAGACCTATCTATGTTCTATAGCCCCTTAATCATCAATATGATGGCATACCCGACCACACTGCTGAACATAATTTCTGTATTTGTGCAATGCTGTTTTTGTTATGATGATTACATCGAAATCTTGCACGCTGTTATTAATTTTACTAACATTCTCTTATCTATGATTATTTTTATTTGATCATTCATGTGTGAAGCACCTTGGTCAGTGCTTGTTGTTTTTAAATGTGCTCTATATATAAATCTAACTTGACCTGACTTTACTACTACAGTCCCTTGGTATTGATGGGCTGCAGCCACAAGGTGGCCTCATTATCACAGTTTGTGTTTTCTTTAGGTACATATTTTGTGGAGTATACCACTTGGCAGTTGTAGCTCACGAGGTTGGCGGTTTGATCTCTGGCCCTTGTGTCTGCATGTTGAAGTGTCCTTGGGCAAGATACTGAGCTTCAAAGTGGGTGCATTTGAAGGTTTATCTGATGAGCAGGTGGAACCCTGTGTGTTTACCTCGGTCACAAGTGTGTGAATGGGTGAAAGGTGCTTTGAGACCCGAAAAATGCACTATAAATGTAGTCCATTCCATTTATCATTACCACTATTAAGAATAATAATGTATATGTTTAGATCTGTACTGTTTATACACTAACAATTCATTTTACACAAGGGGAAACACTATTTTTAATATTGGAGCCTATGTCTCTGTGTACAACATGTTTGTCAGTGTAGAGTGTAGTTGAGTTAATCTGTGTAGCAGTGAAGATTGGTACATCAGATGAGGTAATGTACATAAAGGTTGGTCTTGTCTGGAAAATACTGCACATAATTGTTTGTGATGATGACCGACAGAAAGAGAAACTGACACACCCTCCCTGTTTCTGTGGACCAAGGCAACAGGTCAAAGGTCAGGGGTCAACTGCTCTTGAACTTTTTTTTCATAATTATACATACATTTTCACACAGATCAGACACATGAAGAACAGCTTGTTTATGGGCAAATGTGTTCATTTTTTATTAGCATGAATGCCTGTAAAATACCCAGACTCATGAACTAATTGCAAGTGCCAGTAGTGCACATTTATCATGGATGTCAGACTAATATACATACATGGATGTTCAATCTGCTTTGTTAACACTGATGCAAGCTACATGCTTAGGTGGTCAAGAAACAGGGTTGTACAAGTCATATCAATGTAAACAAACAGCACCTGAGCATCACCCTTTGAATAGTACTATACATAAAAAGCACAGATTTTTAAAATTTGTACAAATCTGAATTGTGTTTCTTAAAGACAACAAAAGCTCAAAATTGGTTATGTACAGATGAGCCCACTACTCACTAGTCATCTGTTATCACTGTAGTACTGATGTGCTTTTTTGCTGGGCTTTAGCAGTGTAAATGGAAACTCCGGACATGCTTTAGAGAGGAATAACTTATGTTCATAATTTCCCAGTAGTCTGAGGAGAGCATAGAAAACAGTCACAGTAATTTGTAGCAAGAGCGGCCACTTGTAAACAATGAGGGTGACGATCACCCTCTTTACATTATACACGTGAAATGTCAGTGTGGAATTGTCTGTGCAGATGCAACTATGAAGTGGAAACCATGGGGACAGAAACAACACGCTGCAATGGTTGCATACTGTACTTTTGTCGTGCACAATCCCTGTGTAGTGTATTTTGCAGTTTACAGTTATTGCTTTACATTTTTTGACTTTCTGACGTGATCGGTGTCAGACATGAGTTGGAATGTATTTGTTCTTACAAATATAACAGACTATATTCTAATTTTACGAAACTATATTCTGAAACCTGAATAAGAAATACCCATTCTCAAAATATAGTTGCTGATTTTCTTTATCATGGTTTTATAAATTGAATATTTGAAGTTTAGCCCTGTTGGTCTGTATTTCTTTCTGATGTTTTACAGTAAACCAGACCTGGCAGATAAATCAAGACAAGGCCTTAACAAACTGCTGGCTAATGAGGTCCCCATTGACATAAAGCCAGTCAACCCACCACATTTTTACAGACATGCTGCAAGTGAGCCGAAGAAGCTGTTCTGGGTGCGAGCACAAGGATATATTGGTAAAATGCATTTAACCCTATGGGCCCTAGGCGTTTTTGGGGTAATTTCACTGCCTTTACTTTTAAGCTCATATCACAGTCATTATAAAGGCTACATGCACATGCTATATCTTGTTTGTTTGTTTTTTTCAGGACAATGTGGGCTATCCAAATTTGCCATCATTCCATGTCCTCCTATGTGCCTGTATTTTATATTAATTTTTATATCGATGAAAAAAACAAATCTGTGTTACTAAATTCTTACATTTTTACATGTATCTCACCATAGCAAGTTGAAAAATGACATATTCTGCCATATATGAAGAGGGGAGACTCTCTGGAATCTGGTAATATAAGAACCATGATGCTGGGACATTTTGTCCAAAACATGTGGTTTGTGCCAGGTGGACAAGATTGCCAGTATTTTTTCATTATTGCAAGAAATTCTATTGACTCATTCACAAGTCAATTTTGGGCATTGGGGGGGACACATGTCCCCCTCAATGTATATGGTGACTACGACTGCGCAAAGGTGAAGTGGCTGGTCTTGTCATACAAAGTTTGATGGAGTGTCAACTGGACAATATGGAGATATTTGCATCTTGAAAGTTGGACTACAAATGTGGACAGACAGGGAGAAACACAGGCAAGCCTAAGACGCAGTAAGATACGATATTCCTCACGATATGAAGTGACTGATAACAAGATCTGTATCATGGATTGTAAAGAAATTCGTTAGGTCTTTATTTTGTAGACAATTATTCTGTATTTATAGCATGATGGGATGACAGCACACTGATGTGTGGTATAACTGAAAAGCTCTGCTCCTGCACTTTCATGTGATATGCATGGCATTTCTGTGCGAGCCTGCATTCGCGAGTAATCCATCCAACAGTAATGTGTGTGCAGAGCTTTATGAAAGCTCTGTTATACATAATTTGGCTTTAAATTTGATAAACAGATCAACTCAGTTGTCAGCTCAAGCTTCTTCCATCTTAGATCCATTGCAAAACTTAAATAATTTCTGTCCATAAAAAATTTAGAAATTCTTCATGTCCTCCGGATTAGATTATTGTAATTCCCTCTACACTGGCATCAACCAGTCAGCACTGTCATGCTTGCAGCTCATTCAGAATTCAGCAGCAAGACTCAATACTGGTACCAGGGGAAGTGATCACATTTCCCCTGTATTGGCCTCGCTACCTGTAAAGTATAGGATTGATTTTAAGAGTCTTTCATTTGTTTTAAAGCACTGCATGGACCAACACCAGATTATATCTCAGAACTCCTCACTCCCTATTCCACCTCTCGTCCCCTCAGATCCACTGACAAATCACTGCTTTCTATCCCACTTACAAAGTTAAAAACTAGAGGTGACAGAGCCTTTTCAGTTGAATAGTCTGCCACAAACAGTTAGATCCTCACCCTCTATAAATATTTGAATTTGAATTTATTTAAGGATAGCCCCTTGAGATGTAGCATCTCATTTTCAAGGGGGTCCATAAACAAACATATACAGTACATAGAACACAAGACAACATTACACTCCATTACATACATAACATATAACAAATACAAACTACAAACTTCTTGCTCACCACTCCACACACAACCCCTACCCACCTAGGTCTAACATAGAAAATAGACAAATTGAATAACAAATTGAATAACAAGGATCAATGATGAGACCATAACAAGAATAAAGAAAACAAATTAAATATATTCAAAGCCTGGCTAAAAACCCATCTCTTTGCCTTTGCTTTTGGTGATTTATCATGAGAACATATTGTTTGATATTCATCTTTTTCATTGAATTTGCTCAAGGAACTGATAAGCTTGGCCTTAGAAGGCAAAATGAAGAAAGGGTCTGTGATCTAGATAGATGGGTACGTGGAAGTAGGCGTCCTTCAGATCCACTAAGGTGAACCACTTACCCCTTTCCACGGATTCCAGAATCTGAGCTGTGTTCAGCATCTTGAAAGGTAGAACTTTTATGAAGGTGTTTAGTTGCCTCAGGTCTAAGATGGGAGGAATCCCAAAACCAGGAAATACATGGAGTAGAAGCCAGCAAGCTGTTCGCCTGGAGCTACTTTCATTATTATCATTATAAGATTTCCCCCACAAACACCTGTGCCTGGGCCGGGTCCCTGACAATGGTCATGCGAAACCCGCCAAAAGGAGGGGGGCGCCACTGAAACTGAATTCTGTACCCCTTTGATACAGTAGCCAGTACCCTGGCACTGTTCCTTCCTAGCTTTCCAGGCATAGCTGGGAGCAAGTTTTGGCGGCTGCCCCCCGTACATCCCTAGGCAACACCCCCCTGAGGCCCTGGACCTTGTGGGGGGCGTGACATCATGGCAGCAGGCATAGATGCACCAATGTCCCTTGTAAGCTGGGAATCGGTGACAAGAGCAGCATCAGTCAGGCTCATGGTGCCCTGGTCATCAGGATTGGTAGTACTCCTAAGAGCTGCCAATAAAATAGCGAGAGCATTTCCCGAGCGGGCTGCTCATGTGGCTGCATTATATGACTGACATACCAGTCAGTCAGTCTTGTCGCTCTCTTGACAGTGTGGATTCACAGTCATGCGCTCTGGACCCAGAGATGTCAAGGCTGCCATTTCCCGCTCTACAGGAGGCATATCCTCTAAACCAGTCTCCGGAGCATACTGGGTTTTAGCCAACCTCCGACAACTGGCATTAATCTGGGGCACCCCATTGGGGGCACTCCATTCCATGCCTGGGAGTACTGGGACTGCGAAATGCCGACCCAAACCTCGTCCACCGGGGCAGGGGCTTCCATAGGAACACTGAGACCCACAATTTTTGCTGCACTCATAACCCTTGAGATGATATCCATGGGTGAGAGCTCACTGTCACCCATATTGCTGAGGCTGAACGCTCCCCCAAGGTGAGTGGACTCAAGCTGTTCAGATTCAGCAGCACCTTCAGACTGCTCATCACCCTCAAAGGGTGAATAATTGGCATAAAGAGAGTGAACATCAGGCAGAACTGCACCATCATCCTGATAAGGGGATAGCCTGACAGGGGAGGGTTCTTCTGAGCACACTTGCACCAATGTGGCTGCCAGGATCTGTAGCTGAGTGTCATCCTGTGGACCAGCTACTAGTCGGGCGAGGCGCAGACTGCGGAGCATGTTTCTTACCTGAGCCCCGCTTGCGGTGAGGGGTCTGTTCCTGCCTACGCTTCCCGGAACATTTCTTCGAAGCATGTCTCATTTCCCTCGACTGAACAGGTGGAGGCTGCACTGCCCCTGCATGGACCGACTGCTCCACCCTTCTGGCTCTCTGAATATGCTCCTCCACCGGCAGCTCAACTGCTTCTGCACAGGGATTCTCAATATCACTCATCAAATGTGACATGCCCAGACAAGCAGGGCATTCACGGTGGCTATCGTGGGGGTCTGTGATACCCCGACCAAAACAGCACAAATGTTAAGCCATTACGGCCCCCCAGGTTTTCAGACAGGTGGAAAAAGAGTACCCAACAGCTACAAATAGCTGACAAAGGGGAAGAACAATAAGTAGACTGCTTACAGTTAGCCCCAATCACAAATAACTGAAAAAAGTTGAATGAAATCAAATTTGCCCATGACACCCACCAGTTTTATGCAACAAGAAAAAAAGGAGGGGTGCGGGAGCTGGAAAATGGAAGAACAGAGCTTAAAGGGATAGTGCACCCAAAAATGAAAATTCAGCCATTATCTACTTACCCATATACCAATGGAGGCTCTGGTGAAGTTTTAGAGTCCTCACAAACTTATGGAGATCCGTGGGGTTAGTGGGTAGCAGCACAACTGCACACCTAATGGCTGATGGCGACCCAGATTAAAACGTCCAAAAACTGAAGAATTGAAACCATAAAATATCTCCATACTGCTCGTCCGTAGTGATCCAAGTGTCCTGAAGCTCTGATAAAAAGTTGTTTGGAAAATCATCATTTGAACTCTGTCTTTAGCCTCATTGTAGCCTGTAGCTCTAACTGCCTCTGTGTACACTGCGCTGATGTGTGTGCGCTTGAGTGAGGCCGTGAGACATCGGCACCGCCTTCATGTGTGTTCACATGCTTTCGCTGGTCTCGCCTGCAAGCACGCACATGAGAGCACGGTCCACAGGGAGGCAGTTAAATTGCAACTTGCAGGTTAAATTTTTAAAAAAAAAAATATATATATACATAACCTTGTCTGAAAATTAAAGTTAATTCAGAATTTATTATGGTTTATACTACATAAGGGCACAAATTCAGAGGAAAAAGTGGCTCTTTTTAGCTCCTCTTCTAAAAATTTTTTTTTTTTCAACATCTCCTGATACTACGTCACGAGAGGGACTCTGCGTCCTTGACCCTGCCTCTGTCCAATGCGCAGTAGTAGGTGGTAGTGAGTCTGAGCGGTAGTAAACTTGTGAGTTAGTATTCTTTCGGATGTTAACAGTGCATTTCACCATTTGTGATTATGCAAATCAAGCTCTACAACCACCGTGCCACCACCTTTGATCATACCTACTGATGCTCCAGATACGCCTGCTGCCCCCCACTCATCAAGCCAAGTACTGTCTGCTGGAATGAACTCAGCTTCCAGGCCTTCCTTTGTACCCCAGCCACAGCATATTCCTCCTGTTATGGGTCCTCCCCCCGCTGACTCCCGCAGTACACCTCAACCAGGTGTAAGACACCCTGCTGCCACCTATCTGCCTAAGGCTCTACCTCCGGCACCACCTCATGCAGCAGATCGCGACTGGCCCATTTGACAGATCACATAATGGTCTCAGCCAGGCTCTGCCTCAGGAAGGATCTCTACCTAGACCATATGTGTTCCCCAGTCAAATCTTGCCTTACATTGATCCACGATCTAGCTTGCAGCATGCAGTTAGACTGCCTAACCACAGCTCCAACCTGCCACATTTGATGCCAGGGATGACAATGCCTCAGCCTGATCCTAGAACAGCAACGGGTACTAACATGATGGAGATGTTCATTGCAACCTCATATGGGATCCCAAAGCCTGCCCCACTGTATTTCACCAGCGGAAAGGAGTCTTACTTTGCACTACTCAGAATGGCTCTGGATAGTCTGCTTAGTGGCCATACACATCATACAGAGCAGTTCAAATACCAAGTTCTCCTGGAACACCTACAGCTACTGAGTGCTTACAAACTGGCACAAGCATATATGCATGACCCCAAGCCATACACTACAGCGCTTCAAGCTCTCCAGGACAAATATGGTCAACCTCGCCAGTTAGTACAGAGCAAGCTTGGGGCCATCTTGAACTCTCCACCTATAAAAGCAGGGGATCCAGAAGCCTTTGACAACTTTGTCTTGTCGGTACACGCTTTAGTAGGCATGCTCTGGTCTTTAGAGGGTGCGAATGGCTATGAACTGCGATGTGGCTCTCATGTCAATAGGCTACTGAGCAAACTGCTGGCCAGCTATCTAGATGTTGAGTATAGTCTAAGCCATGGCATACTGAGAACTGGAACTGACAGGACTTAGACGCTGCTAGACTTCTCCTCATGGCTACAGATAAAATCACAAGCCAAGCGCATCTCTAGTCGAGCAGCGGACATGATCCAGGACCCGACCAAGCAATTCAATTCAATTCAATTCATACTTAATTAAAGACACATCGTCCATAGCACCATAAGAGCAAGATAAACAGCATACACAATTAATAAAAGATAACAACAATACACAATAAAACAGTGATGTACAGAAAATAAAATATAAGAGTCACACACAAGTGTACAGGCATGATCGCCAGTGACTCCACATCTTAGTTGTGAACCTGACTGAGCTGAGTGCAGGGTCAATTAGGCATGAAATAATACAATTTAATGAGTTAGATACTCTACATATGAATCTATACATCAGATTCTGTATCACTGCAGCACAGGTAGGGACCCCAACACTAGCAAACATATGACTTGCACTGCAGCTTCTTGGAGCCTTAAGCAGCAACCTCATACAATCATTGTAAGCCACAGTGAGTCTCTGCATGCTGCTTTTCTTGTACCGACACCACAGGTGGGCAGTATAAAGAGAAGTACAGAATGCTTTAAACAGACAAATCTTTACATCCACTGAGCACATGCTGAATTTGCACAATAGCATGTTTGCTTGAGCATACATTTTTCGACATTGTCTATGAATATCCTTGTCATCGGAGAGATCATTTGTCATGTAATGACCGAGATATTTCACCTCGTCACACTCTGTGAAGGCTGAGTCTGACAGAAACAAATCAGGAAAGATTGATCGTCTTTCTTGCCTACTACAGACAATCATCACGTTGCTTTTCTTTGCATTATACTTAATGTCAAATTCAGTACCATACTGTGAACATATCCTCAGCAGGTGCTGGAGACCAGCACTATATGGACAAAAGATAACAAGATCATCAGCATACATTAAGTGATTAATGAGAGTATCTCCTACCATGCATCCTATGCCACAATTATTTAACTGGACAGAAAGGTCCTCCATATAGATGTTAAACAGGACTGGTGATAAAATGGGACAGATATAGAGTTTCCCCACTATACTCTTATAGTCTATTTCGCATACCAGTACACAAGGATTCTAACTAGGTATCCAAGAATACCTCTCTGACACAGTTTATTAAATAACTTTTCATGGTTTATGTGATCAAATGCTTTTGATGCATCAATGAAACACATAAAAATAGTGGTGTTTTGTCTCTTATATTTATCTTTATCTATCTTTAATGACAGGCACTAATAGAATTGATAACATAGATTCAGGTAGTATACCTTGTACTAGAAACCCTGTGAAACATATAGCAGGCAGGATAGACAGTTTTCCACTAGCAAATTTTAGATGTTCAGCACTGATTTTGTCAAAGCCACAGTCTTTATTGCCACTTAACTCTGCAACTGCTTCCTGCACTTCTTGAGGAGTAACAGTAACATTTGCATTATTATCTATTTCGCCCATTTCAAACACATTACCCCTCACACAATCAAATAACTCACAATACTGCTTCTGCCATAACTGAGATAATTCATCAGTGCCACTCACACCATCAATATTCAATGGGAGAGGTAGTTTAGAGTTATTTATTACTCTGATTTCTTTCCAAAAGTCATTTGAATTCTTGCTTTGCATTTTTCAGATCTCATCATATTCTCATGCCTTTTAATGAAACAGAGTGCATATTTAAAATTAGCATTTGTGCATTTCTTATATTCAAATGTTTCTCCATGCTTTTGTCTACCTGACTCTACCCATAATTTAAAAGCCCTTCTAGCCTCGGCATGTAGTTTTTTAACATAGTCATTCCACCCTGGCTTAAAGGTGAACACAGATTTAGGCCTACACAAGAACTTGCTGGCCTCACTGAGGGAGTCTACAATACAATTATATAAAGAACACAACTCATTACAGTGTTGCAAATTATTACAGTTTACATCATTACACACAATGGCATGTTTCGGCAGTGCAATTTTTCCCAATAACATATCAGACTGACAACAATATTTGTTGAAATCTGCTTTAGTCAAGTTAGACCAGTCTAATTTCCCTACATTAATGTTGTTATCCACTGTCAGCAAGAAGGGCACATGACCCATATTTATCCACATTAAGAATGGCATATGGTCAGTAGTGGCCAGATCATAGTTAATTTTCATGGCATCTAGTGAATCATGTGCATCAGCTGTACACAGACAATGATCCAGCCAGGAAGTCGTGTGCCAAGCGTCACTAACATAGGTAAAGCTGTCATCAGGCATAAGTACCTTGCTGGAGAGAATGAGTCCACTATCCGAACAGGCCTGCAGTAAATGCTAAGTAAATAAAGAGCTGGTATCTGATATATCAGCATTCATGTCGCCAACCACATACAGTATATGCAGGTGTAGGGACTCTCCTGAATAAAGCACATTATACTTGCCAGTCTATTAAGATAGTCATCTTCATTTTCATAACACTCATGAGGTGTGTAAACATTCAAGATTAGAAGCTTTCTGTCATCAAAATTAAGCTCAAGTCCAATGGCCCAGTCCAACATCCAATCTAACAGTGCTGGCCAGCTGATCATATTTTTTATTCTAGAGGATAGCCACTCCGCCTGGAATCCTACCCCGGACTATTCTTGTGCTAAGATCAGTGGTGGATTCACCTGCCCCATTAAAGTCTTTGCTCAGTGAGTTCAGTCCTTCCAAGTGCTGTTTTGCTAAAAATGTTTCTTGTACACACAATATGTCACAGTTCTCCAAGAGTTTATCCACAACAACACGGTGTGATTTATCCGCTTCACTTTGGCCAAGACGCAGCCCGCGCGCATTGTAAGAAGCAACACAAATACTCATATAGTGTTAATTTCATGTTGACTTGGCACTGGCTGCCGTCATATTCCTGCTCACAGGCCAGACTATGACTCCCAGGGCAAGGGGTGTGTGTTTGAACCCTAGACGCTGCGGTTCAATGCCGCTGTCAGATCTACCAGTTGCGTGCAATTTGTGTCTGTGGGTCTCATAGTACCGGCGCACATAGATCCCAGCTCGCCACAATTGTGGATTGTACATGTCAGAAACATCATTACATTCAGCAGTTATGTGAAATGAGCTGTATCTGTTGCGAGCTGTTTCAGTCTTTCTACAAGTTACTGATTTGTTGCCTAATGTCTCAATCAAGTAATTACACAAAGTGTTGGCAAGGGGAGAATCTGGTCGCGAAGACACTCACCAGCTTGGTTGTAATCACCTGAATGTTGCTCACAGTGCCAGTTCCAATAGTTCATGCGTCCTTCAGCGCATGTTTCCTTTGCATTTGCATTGCATGTTGTTTTGGCTGAGCCTCTGCTTTTTGGGGCTTTTGCCTCCTTCCCTCCCTCGCAACGACTTTCCACGGCGGGGATCTCGATGGGGTCTGCCGGAGTGGCGTGTTCGATGTCTCTGCAATGACATCCTGTTGCGCGGGGCCTCCCGGCTGTGCTCCAGGTTGCGCCAAGGCATTATGCCCATGTTTCAGTCCCGGTGCACGGCTCTTCTCCATTGCCGTCACCTGGCGATCCATGGCCGCTGTAGCCGCTCCCAGGCTCTCACTCACACTGGCCTGCACTTCCAATGTTCTCCTGAGGTCAGCAACCTCTCGTCCCAGCCGCTCGACCCTGCCGAGCAGCGCCGAGGCATCCATGCAGCCAAAGCCCACAGGTGGTAGCTCATCAAGGAAGTGCGAAACAAACCTGGGGGTGCTTTTGCTGCATTCATTTAACAGTTTCAAACATGCCTTTAAGTTATTAACGTCCTTCTGAGGACCTTTATGCGTGACACAGCGCTGAGTTGTTTTTGGGCACACTTCAAACAAAAGCCACTTGGAGTCTTTAATCCACTCAGAAGAGAAATCGTTTGTCACAAGAAAAACAATCTCATCATGGCTTAAAGTCCTCATTTTGGCGACAAGAAAGTTCAGCAGTTCATCTTCTACTATAACCTTCCCATCAGTGGTTTTATAAATCTCAGGTTTCAATCGAGGACAAGCAGCGCCTTCTCCTCCTGCACGCACGCCTGCCACGCCAGCTATGTTGCTCAAGCAAGTTAAGAAAGGCAAGAAGACACAAGGTTCTCCCTCTACTGTGTACTACAACGCAGACAGCCAAGTCAACAAAGCGTCCCCTCCAGGTCCAGGTCACAGCGCAAATCCCTCCAATGCTAAGGCCAAGATAAAACCTTACTGCCCATACTGCGACACCCGTGAGCATTACCTCAGCCTGTGCCCCACTTTCAAGACCTTGACCACAACTCAAATCACAGAGTGGATTAAAGGTAAAGGTTGCTGCCGCTGTGGCAGGAACCATGCACCTGACGCATGCACTCTTAAAAAGCCCTGTAAAGACTGTAAGCAGCAACATCTCACCGTGCTGTATGAGGCTTGTCAACAGGAGCCCAAGAAAGTCTTGATGGTCAACGCCACTCCAGACACCATCTACATTGACCACCCGAACCGGCCTCAGAGAGTCATGCTTAAAGGATAACTTCGGTATTTTTCAACCTGGGCCCTATTTCCCCATGTGTATGTGTGTGTATGATTCATGGGTACAACTCGTTTTAAAATTGGTTCAGTATTGAGGGAGGCGGATGCAGCCGGCAGCCGCGAAACGAGTTATAACGGTAAATGTGGGGGCAAATGTGTTCCGTATACATTTGCGCATTAAAAGTGTTTTTTTTCGCCACAGTCCGGCTCATATCTCCAGCGTAATCTCTGTCAACAGCATGCAAATCGTCTGTCTTGCCTTCACTTCCTCTGGGCTGTGTAACGACATGTCACGTGACCTGTGTTGCCGGAGGTAAACAGACGAGCCATGCTCAGAGCCGGTCAGAGCGGGGTTGGTTGTCCCGGAGTACAGTTGAGAGTTTTGCTGCATCGATTGAAAACAATGGTTCGTGTTTGTGCTTATCCGAATTGCAAGAACAGGATGTCGTGCAACACCCCGCATAGCTTTCATAGGCTGCCTTTGTCAGACGGCGAGATGCTGAAGCTGTGGCTAATTGTGCTACAACTGGATGCTAACACTCCTCTCCACTGTGTCTGTAGCTGGTCTCTCTACTCGTGGGACAGCTGTTTTCTTGAGGACATACATATATACATGTATATTTTTATACATATATATACATATATATATACGTATATGTAAGTAGTAAGTAAAATTTATTTGTATAGCACTTCTCACAGAGAGGACTCACAAAGTGCTTCACAGGATTAAAATACCAACAAGACTACATACATACAAACATACATGTCACATACAGAGACACAAAAAATGAAACAGGTGTTGCAAAACAAATCACTTAAGACAAGTTAAAGAATGCCTGCCTGTATAGATAGGTTTTAAGATGCTTCTTAAAAATATCAACCGATGCTGCAGCTCTCAAATTCTGTGGGAGGGCTTCCACAATCTGGGCACAATGGACTCAAAGGTCCGGTCACCTCTAGTTCTAAGCCTAGTGCGAGGAACTGCCAACAGGCCGTGATCGGCCGACCTAAGTGTCCTACTAGGAACGTATACGTGCAGCAGGTCAGACAGATACTCAGGTGCCTGACCATGAAGGGCTCTGAAAGTTAAAACAAGGATTTTGAACTGGATCCTGAAGCTGACAGGAAGCCAGTGTAGGGAGGCCAGGACAGGAGTAATGTGGCAGTTTTTGGGTGATTTGGTAAACAGCCTGGCAGCGGCATTCTGCACCAATTGGAGGCAATCTACAAGAGATTTGCTGAGACACATGAAGAGAGAATTGCAGTAATCCAGACGTGATGACACAAAGGCGTGAATGATCATTTCTAGTTCAGCATGTGATACAACAGATCTCAGTTTTGCAATGTTTTTAAGGTGGAAAAAGCATGTACGGGTCAACACATGGATGTGTTTATATGTACATGCTAGCAGTGGTTAGGCTTGCAGATTGTAACCTACCAGCTGAAACTTCTCCCATGTGCCAAGGGTGAACTCCTTGTTATGATTCCTTCAGTGTTCAGGAGATTTTTACAGGGAGCCAAATTATCCACACAAGGCTCCTCTTCTCCAAAACTAATAGATCAGGTGAAACCAGTAAAAACACTGAAGAAAACAGTTTTACATTATGTTTTACGGTTCTCCAACTCTGTTTGGCTCGTCAGCCACTAGCCCAGTGCCTGCTAATGTGTGCTCCCCTTTTCTCTCTGATAACTTAAAATCCAGATGTTCAGGAGGTTTTTACTAGGAGCTGAAAAATCCGTAGAGGTCCTTTCCTTTCCAAAACGAACACACCCTGTGATTTAAACTGCTATAACCTCTGAGTAAAGCATCTTTAATGTGGAATTGTTGTTGTGCACCATTAGGAGCAGCATGTCCAATTTCGTTGTAGCTGGTATACAATGACAATAAAGGTTTCTATTCTATTTAACGTTAAAAATCAGTGTTTTTCTGTCACCATTCGGCTCATCGTGGAAGGGCTGCTCACTACAGTAGCTGACATGAACACACAATGGTTCTATCTAGAGGCAGTGTTTGGTTTGTCCATTTTGGGCTACTGTAGACATGGCAGTGCGACATGTTGTTGACTCCGTGGACGAGGACACACTCCCTATATTGATATTAATAGCTCTTTTTAAGTTAAAGAAGACATGACAATTCTCATTTTCAGGCGATTATACACTAAAGAAAACATACTTATCATATTCCATTTCTGCCAATATATTCCTCTAAATTGTAATAAATGTAATACTCAAACTAGAACTAGTAGAACTAGAACTATGAACTGAACCGAGCAGCTCATCTGCACATGTACGTCCATTGTTTAAAATCCACTTTGATTCATCCTTGCAGATGCAGACACAACCATGTACAGCTGAAAATGTGCGCAAAGCCAAGTATCCCTTGGTTTTTTATTCAATCTTATAATTTTTAGAGGGGCATCGAGGCCAGGCAGAGAGTGAAATTTCTGCCCTGGTTTCAACAGTTGCTGGCTGAATTGACAACTGTTGCTGGCAGATTTTATCAGCCCTAGCTAGCTAATGAAGCTTACATAAAGCTGGATCTGTGCATTGGTTAATGCTGGCCCTGGCTGACTTTTGAATGTTTCCTGCTGACTCTTTTTAAAATGAGAATCATTTGTCTGATGTGTCCATAATATGCACTTGTTGGCTACACGCATAATATTGGGTTGAAACACTGAGGCAAAAGTCATGACAAGAAGCATTGTTCTTATATTGCAGTGAAGCTAATTAGTCCTAGCATATTGTTTTATTAAGAAAAAAGATCAGGCTGTTATTTTGTGCTAATGTTAGAGTGAAATTGTGTGATGTAAACACAATAGTACAAACTGAGGTTGTGTACACTATTGAATTTATGTTTATACATATTTAGTGTTCACAGTTATGTTAAGATGTTCTGGTATCAGGTATCTCCACCAGTCAGTGCTGTTCAGGCAGCTGGGAGTTCTTGTGGTTGGAAAAAAAATAGAGAGAGTAGAGCTTGCAGGGGATCAAGCAGGTAAAATGGCTGACTGACCTGTGTTCAGACCTCACTAAAGTTATGAGGAAAACTCAGAGCATATTGGACTGTTATACTTCTCACACACCCATGTCGCTTACACTAACATTTCCTGGGCCTCCAACTTTACAGTTTAGTTTGGAGTGAGATTCAGTATTGCTAAAGTCAGTGCATTTTATGAGTAGTGTTGGGGCAAACATGTTACAAATCAACTGAGCAACAAAGTAATGTCTGACTGTTACATCACATTACATTTGTCTGCAATGAAGTAACAAATTACCTGGAATGATGACCTCAACATTTCTGCCTTCTTTTTCCTATCCCAACGTAATGAACTTGTTTTCAGAATATATTTCTATATACAAGAAGAAAAACACATTTTTGATGTGAGAGAGTTATTTAAAAATGTTTCTCCGTGTCTGCTATGTGTCAGTAAGTATGCAAATGTTGTGCTCTTTTAAAGTTCTCCTGTTTATAAGTGGCCAAACAAACAAATAATGAAACTTTAAATACAAGTTAACACTCAGACAAAACACTAAGACAAAACACCTTTTTGTGTAAATCAGAAAAAACCTTTATTGTCCTTCACAAAGCAATGATAATTAGACTTTATGACTTTGACATAGCTCAAAAAACAAGCACATAATGTCAACATATTGGATAGAAATCACCAAACGCATCTCTATTGTGAGGCTATCTGAATGTTTAAATCAACAAGGTTACATATCTGTATTCTTCTCCAGTTAACCTGATCCATGTCTTATCAAAGCATGCAGTATATCTATTAATAAACACCTAAACACAATGTTCTGTTAGAAAGAAGAAACTTTGGATGACATGAGAGGGCTAAAAAGAGCAACAAAAAGAAATCAGTAATCAGTATTGCTTTCAGTCTCATAAATTGTTTGACACAAATCTCCTGATACATATATATACATATATATATATATATATATATATATATATATATGTATATATATATATATATATATATATATATATATATATATTTTAACATTTTTATTACTTAGTGAGACTTTATTTTTTTCCATGTCACTGACTGAATATAAAACAAAAAGGATTTATTTAGAACAATCACAATTGTACATACCCACTTATTTGCATTTGATCATTTGTATTAAAACTCAAATATTCATTGCTATGATTATATTACACAAAAGTACAAAGGTAAAATATGAGAGATTATACTAAAGAGTGATTGAAGTGAATTAGTAAATCATTCAAGGAGAAAAAAATCAAAATAATCACCTGTCAGTGTTTATTAGCTCACTCCATTAAGATGTCAGCCCGTCCCTAAAAATCAGAATGAAAAGAGAAGTAAACATGTTTATAACTTCCATACTGTTCACAGTGTTGAGACATCAGCTCAGATATCAGATTGTATTTTGTACTCACAGGTGATTGGTTAGGTGACCTTCAGTGTTATATACTGACACTAACTGGATAACATACTGTTTATTTTATTAAATTTTTTTGATAACAAAAAGTGACAGTAAAAAACGAGGTCAATACTTATATGACCAAGTACAGTAACCTTGAAGAAATTTGACTTTTGCTCAGTTGTTGTGTATTATATAATTTGCAATCTGCAGCTGAGATATATTTGATAGAAACTTTGCTTTCACTTCAACCAGAAATTACCACAATAACACCACCTACCCCAACATCACCAAGTCCTCCAGTGAGATTGGTCGCAACTGGAGGACCTTGTGGAGGCAGAGTAGGTATGGTTGTAATAGCAATTTCCCGTTGAAGGAGAGGCAAAATTTCTATTAAACCACATGAAAGCTGCAGGTTGTATTCACACCAGAATCGAGGTGAAGTCCAATTTCCTCAAGGTAACTGTACTTGATCATTTAATCATTGGGCTTGTTTGTTACTATGATTTTTGTTGTAAAACAAACAAAAAAAAGTCAATTCTGTATGGTATCCAGTTGGTGCCAGGATATAAGGGGCCATTTCTAGTAATTTGTGATCCATACAAACTGAAGTCTGCTTACTGTGTGGAAACACACTTACCTTCACAGATGACACTAGCATCCTCAGAGTGACCACAGTTGTGGTTCCCTAATCCGCGATGTGGACAGTCTCTTAACGAAGACTCACTCCCTGAACACCCAAGGTCATCTAGCCAAATTCGTCCAGTGCCTTGTCCAAAACGTGCCTGTCTTGGTGCCCCCACAGCCCTGCCACAGCCCAGCTGTCGACAAACCACCTGAGCGTCATTCAGACTCCAGAAGTCGTCACACACCGTTCCCCACTGGCCATTGTGGAGGATCTCCACTCTGCCAGAGCAGCGGCTGGCAGAGTTGACCAGTCTCACTGAAGGTCCAGGTGTTGTTTGAGAAACTGTGAAAATAAAGACATTAAATATCAATGGGATAAATCAGATGATTTCCTTAACAAATGATAAGTGTCTGTTTTAGGGATATAAAATCACATGCTGCTCTTTCCAGCAAACAAGCTTTGGTAAGAAGGGTTTAACAGCATTCTTGGATCAAGTATACAGTACCAATAATGTACTTTATAGAAGTGCGTTAATCATTGGGCTTGTTTGTTACTATGATTTTTGTAGTAAAAAAAACAAAACTCAACTGTATGGTATCCAGTTGGTGCCAGAATATAAGGTGCAATTTGTAGTTATACATGAACAATACCAACTGGAGTCAGCTTACTGTGTGGAAAGACACTTACCTTCACAGATGACACTAGCATCCTCAGAGTGACCACAGTTGTGGTTCCCTAATCCGCGATGTGGACAGTCTCTTAACGAAGACTCACTCCCTGAACACCCAAGGTCATCTAGCCAAATTCGTCCAGTGCCTTGTCCAAAACGTGCCCTTTGTGGTGCCTCCACAGCCCTGCCACAGCCCAGCTGTCGACAAACCACCTGAGCGTCATTCAGACTCCAGAAGTCGTCACACACCGTTCCCCACTGGCCATTGTGGAGGATCTCCACTCTGCCAGAGCAGCGGCTGGCAGAGTTGACCAGTCTCACTGAAGGTCCAGGTGTTGTTTGAGAAACTGTGAAAATAAAGACATTAAATATCAATGGGATAAATCAGATGATTTCCTTAACAAATGATAAGTGTCTGTTTTAGGGATATAAAATCACATGCTGCTCTTTCCAGCAAACAAGCTTTAACAGCATTCTTGGATCAAGTATACAGTACCAATAATGTACTTTATAGAAGTGCGTTAATCATTGGGCTTGTTTGTTACTATGATTTTTGTAGTAAAAAAAAAAAATCTCAACTGTATGGTATCCAGTTGGTGCCAGAATATAAGGTGCAATTTGTAGTTATACGTGAACAATACCAACTGAAGTCTGCTTACTGTGTGGAAACACACTTACCTTCACAGATGACACTAGCATCCTCAGAGTGACCACAGTTGTGGTTCCCTAATCCGCGATGTGGACAGTCTCTTAACGAAGACTCACTCCCTGAACACCCAAGGTCATCTAGCCAAATTCGTCCAGTGCCTTGTCCAAAACGTGCCTGTCTTGGTGCCTCCACAGCCCTGCCACAGCCCAGCTGTCGACAAACCACCTGAGCGTCATTCAGACTCCAGAAGTCGTCACACACCGTTCCCCACTGGCCATTGTGGAGGATCTCCACTCTGCCAGAGCAGCGGCTGGCAGAGTTGACCAGTCTCACTGAAGGTCCAGGTGTTGTTTGAGAAACTGTGAAAATAAAGACATTAAATATCAATGGGATAAATCAGATGATTTCCTTAACAAATGATAAGTGTCTGTTTTAGGAATATAAAATCACATGCTGCTCTTTCCAGCAAACAAGCTTTGGTAAGAAGGGTTTAACAGCATTCTTGGATCAAGTATACAGTACCAATAATGTACTTTATAGAAGTGCGTTAATCATTGGGCTTGTTTGTTACTATGATTTTTGTAGTAAAAAAAAACAAACAACTCAACTGTATGGTATCCAGTTGGTGCCAGAATATAAGGTGCAATTTGTAGTTATACGTGAACAATACCAACTGGAGTCAGCTTACTGTGTGGAAACACACTTACCTTCACAGATGACACTAGCATCCTCAGAGTGACCACAGTTGTGGTTCCCTAATCCACCATGTGGACAGTCTCTTAACGAAGACTCACTCCCTGAACACTGAAGGTCATCTAGCCAAATTCGTCCAGTGCCTTGTCCAAAATGTGCCTGTCTTGGTGCCCCCACAGCCCTGCCACAGCCCAGCTGTCGACAAACCACCTGAGCGTCATTCAAATTCCACAAGTCGTCACACACCGTTCCCCACTGACCATTGTGGAAGATCTCCACTCTGCCAGAGCAGCGGCTGGCAGAGTTGACCAGTCTCACTGAAGGTCCAGGTGTTGTTTGAGAAACTGTGAAAATAAAGACATTAAATATCAATGGGATAAATCAGATGATTTCCTTAACAAATGATAAGTGTCTGTTTTAGGAATATAAAATCACATGCTGCTCTTTCCAGCAAACAAGCTTTGGTAAGAAGGGTTTAACAGCATTCTTGGATCAAGTATACAGTACCAATAATGTACTTTATAGAAGTGCGTTAATCATTGGGCTTGTTTGTTACTATGATTTTTGTAGTAAAAAAAACAAAACTCAACTGTATGGTATCCAGTTGGTGCCAGAATATAAGGTGCAATTTGTAGTTATACGTGAACAATACCCACTGGAGTCAGCTTACTGTGTGGAAACACACTTACCTTCACAGATGACACTAGCATCCTCAGAGTGACCACAGTTGTGGTTCCCTAATCCGCGATGTGGACAGTCTCTTAACGACGACTCACTCCCTGAACACCCAAGGTCATCTAGCCAAATTTGTCCAGTGCCTTGTCCAAAACGTGCCTGTCTTGGTGCCTCCACAGCCCTGCCACAGCCCAGCTGTCGACAAACCACCTGAGCGTCATTCAAATTCCACAAGTCGTCACACACCGTTCCCCACTGGCCATTGTGGAGGATCTCCACTCTGCCAGAGCAGCGGCTGGCAGAGTTGACCAGTCTCACTGAAGGTCCAGGTGTTGTTTGAGAAACTGTGAATATAAAGACATTAAATATCAATGGGATAAATCAGATGATTTCCTTAACAAATGATAAGTGTCTGTTTTAGGGATATAAAATCACATGCTGCTCTTTCCAGCAAACAAGCTTTGGTAAGAAGGGTTTAACAGCATTCTTGGATCAAGTATACAGGACCATGATCATTTAATCATTGGGCTTGTTTGTTACTATGATTTTTGTTGTAAAACAAAAAAAAAAAGTCAATTCTGTATGGTATCCAGTTGGTGCCAGGATATAAGGGGCCATTTCTAGTAATTTGTGATCCATACAAACTGAAGTCTGCTTACTGTGTGGAAACACACTTACCTTCACAGATGACACTAGCATCCTCAGAGTGACCACAGTTGTGGTTCCCTAATCCGCGATGTGGACAGTCTGTTAATGAAGACTCACTCCCTAAACACCCAAGGTCATCTAGCCAAATTCGTCCAGTGCCTTGTCCAAAACGTGCCCTTTGTGGTGCCTCCACAGCCCTGCCACAGCCCAGCTGTCGACAAACCACCTGAGCGTCATTCAGACTCCAGAAGTCGTCACACACCGTTCCCCACTGGCCATTGTGGAGGATCTCCACTCTGCCAGAGCAGCGGCTGGCAGAGTTGACCAGTCTCACTGAAGGTCCAGGTGTTGTTTGAGAAACTGTGAAAATAAAGACATTAAATATCAATGGGATAAATCAGATGATTTCCTTAACAAATGATAAGTGTCTGTTTTAGGGATATAAAATCACATGCTGCTCTTTCCAGCAAACAAGCTTTGGTAAGAAGGGTTTAACAGCATTCTTGGATCAAGTATACAGTACCAATAATGTACTTTATAGAAGTGCGTTAATCATTGGGCTTGTTTGTTACTATGATTTTTGTAGTAAAAAAACAAAAGTCAACTGTATGGTATCCAGTTGGTGCCAGAATATAAGGTGCAATTTGTAGTTATACGTGAACAATACCAACTGGAGTCAGCTTACTGTGTGGAAACACACTTACCTTCACAGATGACACTAGCATCCTCAGAGTGACCACAGTTGTGGTTCCCTAATCCCCGATGTGGACAGTCTGTTAATGAAGACTCACTCCCTGAACACCCAAGGTCATCTAGCCAAATTCGTCCAGTGCCTTGTCCAAAACGTGCCTGTCTTGGTGCCCCCACAGCCCTGCCACAGCCCAGCTGTCGACAAACCACCTGAGCGTCATTCAGACTCCAGAAGTCGTCACACACCGTTCCCCACTGGCCATTGTGGAGGATCTCCACTCTGCCAGAGCAGCGGCTGGCAGAGTTGACCAGTCTCACTGAAGGTCCAGGTGTTGTTTGAGAAACTGTGAAAATAAAGACATTAAATATCAATGGGATAAATCAGATGATTTCCTTAACAAATGATAAGTGTCTGTTTTAGGGATATAAAATCACATGCTGCTCTTTCCAGCAAACAAGCTTTGGTAAGAAGGGTTTAACAGCATTCTTGGATCAAGTATACAGGACCATGATCATTTAATCATTGGGCTTGTTTGTTACTATGATTTTTGTTGTAAAACAAAAAAAAAAAAGTCAATTCTGTATGGTATCCAGTTGGTGCCAGGATATAAGGGGCCATTTCTAGTAATTTGTGATCCATACAAACTGAAGTCTGCTTACTGTGTGGAAACACACTTACCTTCACAGATGACACTAGCATCCTCAGAGTGACCACAGTTGTGGTTCCCTAATCCGCGATGTGGACAGTCTCTTAATGAAGACTCACTCCCTGAACACCCAAGGTCATCTAGCCAAATTCGTCCAGTGCCTTGTCCAAAACGTGCCCTTTGTGGTGCCTCCACAGCCCTGCCACAACCCAGCTGTCGACAAACCACCTGAGCGTCATTCAGACTCCAGAAGTCGTCACACACCGTTCCCCACTGGCCATTGTGGAGGATCTCCACTCTGCCAGAGCAGCGGCTGGCAGAGTTGACCAGTCTCACTGAAGGTCCAGGTGTTGTTTGAGAAACTGTGAAAATAAAGACATTAAATATCAATGGGATAAATCAGATGATTTCCTTAACAAATGATAAGTGTCTGTTTTAGGGATATAAAATCACATGCTGCTCTTTCCAGCAAACAAGCTTTGGTAAGAAGGGTTTAACAGCATTCTTGGATCAAGTATACAGTACCAATAATGTACTTTATAGAAGTGCGTTAATCATTGGGCTTGTTTGTTACTATGATTTTTGTAGTAAAAAAAACAAAACTCAACTGTATGGTATCCAGTTGGTGCCAGAATATAAGGTGCAATTTGTAGTTATACGTGAACAATACCAACTGGAGTCAGCTTACTGTGTGGAAACACACTTACCTTCACAGATGACACTAGCATCCTCAGAGTGACCACAGTTGTGGTTCCCTAATCCGCGATGTGGACAGTCTGTTAATGAAGACTCACTCCCTAAACACCCAAGGTCATCTAGCCAAATTCGTCCAGTGCCTTGTCCAAAACGTGCCCTTTGTGGTGCCTCCACAGCCCTGCCACAGCCCAGCTGTCGACAAACCACCTGAGCGTCATTCAGACTCCAGAAGTCGTCACACACCGTTCCCCACTGGCCATTGTGGAGGATCTCCACTCTGCCAGAGCAGCGGCTGGCAGAGTTGACCAGTCTCACTGAAGGTCCAGGTGTTGTTTGAGAAACTGTGAAAATAAAGACATTAAATATCAATGGGATAAATCAGATGATTTCCTTAACAAATGATAAGTGTCTGTTTTAGGGATGTAAAATCACATGCTGCTCTTTCCAGCAAACAAGCTTTGGTAAGAAGGGTTTAACAGCATTCTTGGATCAAGTATACAGTACCAATAATGTACTTTATAGAAGTAACCTTCAAGTGTCATCCGAGTAAGATGTGTCAGTAACCGTAGTCATGATGAAGCAAAGTCCTCATTTCAGTAGCTGTGTTCAAGGGGACTGCCCATTTTTGTGATGGCCCCAGTAGACCATGAATATCCCATTTGACTAAAAGCCCATTTGTACAACAGCACATTATTCTGAAATGAAATGCCCATGGCCCCAAACAGCTATTTCTCCAGTGGCACTCTCCTGCACAGGAGCACAAGGCTAATTGTTATGTAGAATAATGTCAGTGGACCTTTCCACTGGGGTGAATGTACCTCTTTTTGGCTAGTACTTTGTTGGTTGGTTTGCTGAGATTGGTTAAGGTTAAGGTATTAAGAATATCAGGCTAAACCTGTCAGAGGCAGAGTAGGGTGAGAAATGCCTTTGCCATTGTAGAAAGGTCCAGTCACTAATTAGCTGTGTGCTCCTGTTTGTGAGACCGTGTAGCCTATTTTCAGAAAGACGGCCCTTCTTTGCAATCCACGTTTGTGTTCAGGATAATGAGCTGTCATCCAAATGTGCTTTCTATCCAAAAGGACATTTTATGGACTATTGAGCCTTATAAAATATGGATCATCAGAACAATGGTATGACACTGTATTCCATCTCTAACTGTTGAGATAAAAAATAATCTGAGGCTCAATCTTGAGATTATTCTGCAAATAGTTTTCTAATAAATAAGAAATAAAGCAGTTTCTGATCAATCCATACCAGTTTCAGGTTACAATTAACATCTTCCGGTTAGGTCCCACCCATTTCCAATTTAAACTCCACGCAGTTCTGCTTTATGGATCTGGAAGTGGGTTAGTACGGATACGAGTACAGATGATAATATAGTTAATTAAACAGATACAGATTGGCTTGTAAACCAGTGTTTGTGACTTGCACAAAATGACAGAGAGCTGAAGTACACTAATGTCACTTAGTGGCCCAAAACCACAGCTAAAAGGCAAATGAACATTTAACTAACATTTGCCAAAATAGAAAGAAATAAACACAACTAACAGGATGGTTAGCTTGTTGTGTACCTGAACAATAATAATAATAATAATAATAAGGCCATTGTTTGCTAAATGTTAGCACTGGCTACTTGATAAAATGATTTTAGCTTCATATTGGATATTAGCTATTATATGATTATATGTCAGGGTTATGTTTCTGTTTGTCTGTTTCCCTTGTGGTTGCATTTCATGCTAACGTTACAAATTTTGAGTTGAAAAAGTTTCAGATTAAAAATTTGTGGTTATTCTGAGTGATGACCCCCAAGGAGAAAGTAAAAGAGGAGATTACTTAAATGAAAGTCTCAGCTTCCTTGACAGAAAATAAAAAGACTGGTTGATATTAATTTCATCAGTGTGTTTAATTTCTATTAATAGATCTGATGGGGTTTTTTGGTATACAGTTTGAGAAAACAAATCTCATTTCTTGTTTTTTTAATGCACAATGGCACCTTTTTTACGTTCTAAGTACACATTTTGATCATTGAAAACCTGGTTTGTGTAACTCAAAAAAATAGTATTGAGAAGAAACAGAATACGTCACAAGTGCTATCATTAAACATTTATTGACTAGAGCTGAAAAAACACTCCAAACATTTCTTCAAGTACTGTACAGTTTTGAGTACCTGTACTTTTCATTCCATTCTCCTTCCATTTTATGCTACTTACTACTTGAACTTAACTACAGTGCCCCCCCCCCCCCCCCAGACAGGCTGAAAATCTTGGGGTTGCCCACCAAAATACCCATAACCCCCTTCCAAAAACAGGCAACAGCAATTGTAACAAACTTACAGGGTAATCGAAGAATGGACACATACATTTGAGGTAGCCAACAACGGTTTTATACATCTGAAGAACTTCTATTAAGTTCAAATAAACACAAGAAATGTGTGCTCTAGAGAAAGGATCATCACTCAGTGAATATCCTCTTAAGCCCTATGATAAGCTATTATGGCATGGCTTAACTATACAGACAAGTGAGCAGCAATAACTAACATGTCTTTGGGGTCATCAGGTGGGAAGTGGGAACCTACTTTCACAAGTGTTTTGTCTAGTTGGTCCCACGACACCTCCAGGAGGCTAGACAGTGATCTCTGGCATCCCAGAGACACTCCCCTAATGCCAGGTCTCACTGCTCCCCACACCAACCCAACAACCTCCTTTACCTTACATTACACATGGCTTTCTCAGCCCAAACAGCACTGCCACCTTCAACAAACCCAGGCTCGGTTTATGTGAGCTCCAGGTAGTGACCGTGCCGATACTACCTTTCCTGGCACATTCACCATACCCTATTTCACATGCTACATATCATAACTCCAATATAAGCTTAAGTTAAGGGAGATAAGATTAACTCACAACCAGACCAGGCATCTAATTGAGACAGGAGTTTGTTTGTCAAAATGTGTAGCCACACTGGGCTAGTAAAAGTGATTGGGTGTTTAATTGGTATTAGGCTCTTAACTTAAATTTTACAGTTTTTACATTTCATACTAACATAAATCAATCAAAACAGCATCCTGTAGTTCCAACAATCCAGTTAATTAATTCAGTACCAGTTAATATAACATATGCTTCCAAACCTGTATAAACAGCTGCATCATTACTTGGCAAAACTCAATACACACACAGTGAAGCTGGCATCGGCCGAACACTACAAAGACAGAGTCCATGTGGCGGGTAAAAAACTCTGCCCCACTCCATCCAAGTGA
Source organism: Epinephelus awoara (assembly GCA_035609425.1). Lineage (NCBI taxonomy): Eukaryota > Metazoa > Chordata > Actinopteri > Perciformes > Serranidae > Epinephelus > Epinephelus awoara. Next base: position 11,077,648 of record CM069296.1, on the reverse strand, counting down.
CACGTCACATCTGTGCCCCATGTATTTCCTCCATAATTATCTTGTGCACACAAGATAAAAAATTGTCACCTTTCAGGAATTTAGGGGCTCTGTAGTTATTGTATATGTTTCAAAACAATTTTCCAAAATGGTGAGAACTCATGCCACTACTTTGAAAATGTATGGCTTTTTTACTGTACAGATATTTTTATTAAGTTAAAAAAAGGAACGAAAAGCAAGTATGTTTAATGTATTAAGCTTAATGAGTAACCTGATAATAAGTAAAACATTTTACCTGACCATCCAGTTATCGTCTGCATCAGCAGGAGCAACAGCGTACCCCGAGCCATCGTCATTACAGGACACACACCTGCTGAAAAGGACAAAAGAGGTATTATGACAACCTGCATCAGAACAGGCACCAAAATACTGGCTTGCACAGTGATGGATGTAAATGTAAATTCTAATTTACAAAATGACCAAATCATGCTACACTCATGAATATTAAGGACAGAAAGTAGATTAGATTAAAAGACGGTGTATTGCCAGTGCCCTTACTTGCCTTATAGTGGCTTTTTGGGAAGCAGTGAGTAAAGGAGCTTGTTAGAGAATCCACCTGTGAAAATGGGACCAATGTTAAAATCAGTGCTGGTGTCCAGAGACATGACTATGATATTATTAGGACCTTGTAACACTTAAAATACAAATTGGATTTTAAAGATAAACAACACAAGGGCTCAAATTGGCTAGGGAAGAGAAATTAAACATTGTTTGTGTTCATTGGCATTAACCAATCATTTCTCATGAAAACTATAAAATGTACTGTGCAATGTATACATTCACTGTTCAACATCACCATTTCCCCCAGTCATGTTGTTGTCATCATCATTCACTTACCTTTTCCAGGTGTGACACTGACAGTCGTCCTCAGAGGCTGAGTGGTAGTGCTCAGCAGTGCTGGAGAGAAGAGTCCCAGCAGGCCTGTGCTGCCTCCCTTGATGCACAGTTCATTTTATAGGAGTTTGAGTCAGATCAGATGGCACAGTGATGCTTGGTATGCTCTGAATTGGATGCCAAGATCATGCTTTGTTTAAGAAAGAATGTTGCATATCTAGATGGGTAACTCTGACAAGTTAGGCAAGCTTAAGTTGTTTGTGCTTTGTAGTAATTTGTGATTATGTCTGTAAATGAGCAAACATATAATTATTTCTGTAGGGTAATACCTAGCCTATTTGGTACTGCCTTTATGTTATTGAAAATAACAGTTGGAGCTTTTGTATTTTACAGTATTTAGCAGTATTTTCCACGGGGTTGTGGTAAATGAAAAATCCTCCTCAGGACAGCTTGCATTGTGGGAAAACTTTTTGAAACTTTTCTGCCTGAAGTTTAATCAGACTGTCGTGATGTTTGAGCAACTGTGTAGCACAGAGTCATAATTCTGTCACAAAATCACATGCTCTGTCTTACGCCCACATGGAGTACACTGCTTAGACTGTTTAGTCTTTACTAACATATTGCACATATTTGGACAGGGCAGTGTGGTCTTAAATCAAACAAGGCCACTGTGCACTTTAATGACGATCCCAAGATCTGGCAGCTTTTCTTCCTCTGCTTGGTGAATTGCAACTGGCACAGCATTATCACCAACATCAGACCAATGGCTTTGACTCACAAAATGAGTGCTGTATGTGCTTGTTCTCTCACATGACTTCTTTGTATTTGTTTCTTTCTTTATTTCTTGTATTAAAAGTAAATGTGCTTGCATGTCACACTTCTCTATCTATGGATGCCTGTGGCTGATACTGGCTAGTGCTACCTTTATTGTCTTTTTCAGATTTGCAGTATTCCTCATAAGCTGCAGGGTTTTGGGTCAGCTTTAGAAATAAGGTTTCTTTGGAAAAAGACACAGAACTGAACTCAGTAAACTGTATGCTCCTAAAAGAAGGGAGGGCAAGGCCTACTCGACCCTAGATTATACTGTCTGTGTGTTTAAAATGGCTCATGGGGCCAAATACTTGAAATGTTTTCAAAAACTGTGTTTCTAAAATCCTGCAAAGAGAAGCTGTCAAAACTGGGGAAAATGTGACACTGGAAAGGGCAGACAAAGCTGCAGGCAGGGGTATCCAAACTTTTTTGAACAGGGGCCAGATTAGGCCCAGGGGTTCTAGTAAGTCCTTAAAAACCCTCCAGCTAATTCAGAATGCAGCAGCACGTGTACTAACAGGAACTAAGAAACGAGATCATATTTCTCCTGTTTTAGCTTCTTTGCACTGGCTCCCTGTAAAATCCAGAATTGAATTTAAAATCCTACTGTTAACTTATAAAGCTCTAAATGGTCAAGCTCCGTCATATCTTAGAGAGCTCATAGTGCCATATTATCCCACCAGAACTCTGCGCTCTGAGAACGCAGGATTACTCGTGGTCCCTAAAGTCTCCAAAAGTAGATCAGGAGCCAGAGCTTTCAGCTATCAGGCTCCTCTCCTGTGGAATCATCTTCCTGTTGCGGTCTGGGAGGCAGACACCATCTCCACATTTAAGACTAGACTTAAGACCTTCCTCTTTGATAACGCTTATAATTAGGGCCGGCTCAGGCTTGCCCTGTACCAGCCCCTAGTTAGGCTGGCTTAGGCCTAGTCTGCCAGAGGACCACCTATAATGCACCGGGCACTCTCTCTCTCTCTCCCTCTCTCTCTCCCTCTCTCTCTCGTATCCTATTACTGCATCTTGCTAACTCGGCCATTCTGGATGTCACTAACTCGGTTTCTTCTCCGGAGCCTTTGTGCTCCACTGTCTCTCAGGTTAACTCGTATTGCAGCGGTGCCTGGATAGCGTGACGTGTGTGGTTGTGCTGCTGCCGTGGTCCTGCCAGATGCCTCCTGCTGCTGCTGCTGCTGCTGCTGCCATCATTAATCATCTTCTACTTCTACTGTTATTATACACATATGATTATTATCATACATGTATACTGCCAGATACTAATATATACTTTCAACATATTGTATCACAGTAGCCAGAACTATAACGATAATATTATTACTTTTATGAATGTTGCTGTAAGCTACTGTCATTACCGTCTGTCCTGTCTGTTTTCTCTCTCTCTCTCTCTCTCTCTCTCTCTCTCTCTCTCTCTCTCTCTGATTGATTAGATAATGTGAAAATACCTGGGGGTCAGCTGCTTCTCACATCATATGGGTTATTAAAAGTATTCCCATACAAATGAGACAAATGCAACTGTTTCATCTTTCAGTGAAAGGGTATTCATCTTTCCACTGCTCCTGCTGTTGACTTTATGCTTCTTTGATGTGGCCATGTTTGCTCCCTAGCAGGAAATGTCTCCTTGGTTACTGTTTGTATGCTTGTTTACCGTCTGTTTATGAAAACACATTAGTTCCACCTGTGTAGTTCCTACTTGGTGCATGTCTACTAACTGTTTGATGGTCCTGCCATCGACAGGTGAATGGAGAAAATGCAAAGTGATCTCGTTTAAATAATCAATATTGTGTGGGGGCCACATATAGTACACTGTGAACAACAAGCTGTGAGCCGTATAAAGATCTGTCCCTGAGCAGCGATTGACCCCTGGACCAGACTCTGGACGTGCCTGGCCTAGGGGCTCTTCTCCTTCTCCGGGAGAAACTTTTGAACAAATATTCTATGTGGTCTCCTCCTCTCCAGCCACATTCCCTGTTTCTCAGGCCCTTTCAGTACAATGTTCCAACCATTCACCAGATTTACTCAGACTTTCTCTCCTTTCCCCATCACCTGACCTACACACAACACTGACACTGTAAACACATTTACTATTGAGACTGGCTGAAACAACCACAGTTGACCTGTAGGAACACTGTAGAAAACAACAATAGCAGTAATGTTACAGAAACATGCACAAACAGAGAGTGATGTTGATACATCTGCTGCCCTAGTGCATGCTGGGAGGCTTCCACTAGCCTACACCTGCCCTCTGCAGTGGGAGGGTAATTTACTTGTGGTAAAATATTTATTCAGGGATGTTTGTGCTTCCTGGCAGAGACATGGCAGGACAAGGAAGCATTTATTGTACTATACACACGTAGGCTGATGTGGGTCACATATCAACTATGATGGATGAAAAGTTACAGCAGCACCAACAGGTTTATTGTTTGTTTCTGGGTTTGTTTGTTTTTTTTGGTGTGGTAAGGTAAAGTGTGAGAACATTCTGCACGCCCCAGATGTACTGGCTTTAGTCCAGTCTAAATCACAAGCCTTTACTGGAAGTTTTCATCATAAACATCTGACAAGGAAGTTGGAGATGTACCTTGGAGATATGCCATTAATGAATGCATAGTCACACAATGAGTTAGTGAAGTCTATTCTCTGCTGCAGTGCGGGTCAGCTTGTGTAATGTTTTATACTTTTATTGTCTTTTTCAGATTTGCAGTATTCCTCATAAGCTGCAGTGTTTTGGGTCAACTTTAGAAATAAGGTTTCTTTGGAAAAAGACACAGAACTGAACTCAGTAAACTGTATGCTCCTAAAAGAAGGGAGGGCAAGGCCTACTCGACCCTAGATTATACTGTCTGTGTGTTTAAAATGGCTCATGGGGCCAAATACTTGAAATGTTTTCAAAAACTGTGTTTCTAAAATCCTGCAAAGAGAAGCAGTCAAAACTGGGGGAAATGTGACACTGGAAAGGGCAGACAAAGCCAAGGGCAGGGGTATCCAAACCTTTTTGAACAGGGGCCAGATTAGATAATGTGAAAATACCTGGGGGTCAACTGCTTCTCACATCATGTGGGTTATTAAAAATAATCCCATAAAAATGAGACAAATGCAAACGTTTCAGTGAAAAGGAATAAATCTTTCCACTGCTCCTGCTGTTGACTTTACGCTTCTTTGATGTGGCCATGTTTGCTCCCTAGCAGGAAATGTCTCCTTGCTTACTTTTTGTATGCTTTTTTACCATCTGTTTATGAAAACACATCAGGGTTAGGGTTAGTTTTCATCACCAACATCTGATAGGAAAGTTGGAGATGTACCTAGGAGATATGCCATTAATGAATGCAGTTGGGGTCAATGAGTTTGTGTAATGTTTTCTACTTTTATTGTCTTTTTAGATTTGCAGTATTCCTCATAAGCTGCAGGGTTTTTCTTGGTCAGCTTTAGAAATAAGGTTTCTTTGGAAAAAGACACAGAACTGAACTAAATAAACTGTATACTCCCTAAAAAAAAGGGAAGGTAAGGCCTACTCTACTCTAGATTATACTGTCTGTGTGTTTAAAATGGCTCACGGGGCCAAATATTTGAAATGGGCCAGTGGTCAGGTTACACAACAAACTCCCATTCCTATTCATTGAAGGGCGTTATGAACCAAAATCCACTCGATATATAAGTTGTTGCACTCCAGAGAAAAGGTTTTCATTGTGGCACAATCCTGCACAATCCTGGAGGCGTGGGCCTGAATCACAGGTTTGATGCCTTTGGTTTGACAAAATCAAAAAAGACTTGCAATCTGACTTGGACTTTAGCACCATTAACTTTAATGATATGTGTTGCGTCATGTGAAGTGTGACTTCACTTGAACTGCACCTTTTGGACTTGAAAACACCTTTCGCCCAAGGACTGAGAAGCATGTGTTTTAAAAAGCCATGAATCAATTAATTTTCCTTCATTTCCCAAATCCACTAACATTAAAACTATTTATTACCAGCAAGCTGACACCAAGCAGCAATCTAAGGCTGAAAAATGAAACCAATGCAGAAATGCCAAAAATTGCAGTTCATTGAATGGCCACTAGAGGCTGGCTCCAAAACAGAGTCAATCCCCATAGACCCCAATGTTAAAATGCCCAATTTTACAGCAGATGTAAACATGTTTACAGCCTGGTACAAAAAAACTGTTTTGTTCTCCATGGCTAATTTCAACATTCACGAAATATTTACGGTGGTAACTTTTTATATAACTCGCCCATTTACATTTTGTCAAGGACCAAAGTTCTGCATATTTATGGGAAGGCCACTTGAGTGACAGACTGTCTGCAAGGTGTCGCCACAGCCCATGAGTCGAATCCAATTCTCATTCCTCCACAGCTACAACTCTTGTTCAAATATGTTCACTTTTACCTCCAAGATAATAATATGGCGATGGTCGAAATGCTGAACTCAAGCCTTCAAAACAGCAGTCCACAAACCAGTGGGTGTCATCACAGTAGTGATTATTCATACAGTCTATGGTTGACAATTCTTCAGATCTATGTGTAGCCGGGTGGGAAAAGTAGCTGGTTACTAACGCCACCAGAGGGCACTGTCTCATGTGGGGGAATTGTTTTAGAGAGCGGTCCGGAGAACGGAAGTCGCCATCTTGTTTACTGCAGTGTGGACACGCTACGTTTCCTGATGTTTATGGACTGTTTTGGGAGGTAAATGTGTTATAAGGTGTGACTGTGACATGAAATACCAAGTGATACACGTTCAAAAGTAATGTAGGTCTACAGACTGTAAAATGTTGTATGCTAATGAATCTGTTTGTGTTAGATGCTGACAGATAAACAGGCTGTGTCTCATGTTGGCCTTGAGAGAAACCCGTTGGATGTCATCTAGTTAACGTTCTGCTGTTAACACTGTTTGTGCTCCAGAACAGATGCACACGTTAGTATGCTTTATAATTCTGCACATTCATTGTAATATTTTGACCTGTGAATGTAAGACTGTTAACTGAATATGTGAACTTGTTGTGTTATAGGGTCGAGAGAACCACTATAGTTATTTTTGCACTCTGTTGCCAGCCTTAAATATCCCGTTGTATTTTTGATAGTAGTCTACAGAGATATATATATATATTTTTTTTTTTTACTGCAGATACAGAAGAGAACAGTCTGCTAGTTTTATTTTGAAACTCTATTATTTATTTTGTTGTAACCAAACACCACCTTCTTTTGTTCAGAATAAAGACCCCTAAAAGATATTTCTGTGTCCTGTGCCAATCCTCTCTGCCAGGCTACACATTTTGGTACCAGGAGTGGGGTTCTGCAGAATTGGTGTTTGTGCAGTCTTTTTTTTTTTTGCCAGGTAGGCTACACTAGTGTGCTAGAGTGCATAAAATAACTATAGTGGCAACAATCCCCAGCGCCTGGTGTTGAAGAAAACCTACAACGGTGAGGCTTTCCTGGAGGTGCAATTGTGGACCCGGGACCAGCGACCAGGCCGCTGGAGATCAGTCAACGCTAGCTACACAGGTGGAGGCTGTTCGCAGAGGAAGCGGACGAGGTCAACACAACCCAGCTGGGCAGGCTACCGAGAGACGTCGGTATCCCAACACTGAATTAAGTTACACACAGACCCTCCACCATGTCACAGAGAAGCAGTGATGATGAACAGAGTGCAGGGGAAGACACAGCAATGGACCCTGTTGCTGCACTTCAGGCCAAATTATCTGAACTGAGTGATAAACATGACCAAGCTATGGCCACAATAACTGCCCTGAGTAGTGGGGCTAACCGATCATATGTGTATTTGCCAAGAGAACGCCCCATCCAACCTTTTAGTGGTGACACTACAGTTGATGGCCGTCCCGTTGATGAGTTTCTTGATGAAGTACAGCGGGCTGTCAGGGCTAGGGGCCTAGGTAAGGACGATCAGGTTGACTTCATCCTCTCTCTTCTCAGAGGTTCAGCACTTGAAGAGGTCAGGTTACGTACAGACGGTGAATTAAAGGAACCTGATGACATTTTCGATTTTCTCAGAGAAGCCTATAGAGAGAAGCGCAATGTAGCCCAGCTGTTACAGACCTTCTACGGACGTCACCAACAGGAGGGTGAAGATTTCTTTGACTACTTACACACACTGTCCCAGATCCTTCGCTCTGCCCTTAAGCAAAAGTCTGATGCAGTATCTGACGCAAAAATGGCAGTAAGAGACCAGTTTGTAGAGGGAGTCAACGACTCCGCTCTCAGAAGGGAACTTCGCAAAATGGTAAGAGAGAAGCCAGAGTCTTCACTTTTTGATGTGCGTCAGGAGGCTATTTCCTGGTCTCTAGAAGACAGACCCAGTAACACTAAAGTTGTAAAGAGCAGGAGCATACTATGTGATAGTGTGGGTGAAGGAGGTCAGGCTACAGGTAGTGCGCCAGAAAAGTCATCTGCTACCCTAGATGATATCCTTAAAGTGGTTTCTGAACAAGGCAAGGCTATTGGGGAGTTAGTCAGTGTAATGAAGGAAGGAGTTACTTTCAGGGGAAAGTCATACCAAAGTGGAAGATCAAGACCAAAGTTCCAGTTTACAGAGGATGGAAAGCCGATCTGTTTGAAATGCAAGGGGGTGGGACACATTGCTAGGGAGTGCCGACCACGCCCACAGGAGAGTCAGTCCACTGCCCGTAGTGCATCCTCCCAGGGAAACTAGTTTCCTCGGTTGCCAAGAGCCGGGCAATCCGAGGCGTGGCTAAAGGCTCTCAGACCCTCACACGTGAAAGATTTTTTGAGCGAGCAGTAGGTATGTGTCCGGAAGTAGAAGTAGAGGTGGGCGGGGCTACGGCTAAGACCCTGTTAGATACCGGGAGCCAGGTTAGCACCATCTCTGAGACATTCTTCCGACAGCACTTAATAGGCGAGAATGCAGACATAACTCCTACAGCCAAATGGCTCAAGCTGACTGCAGCTAACTCACTGCCAATCCCATACATAGGTTACATTGAGCTAGATGTACAGGCCTTGGGGTTAACTGTGCCTGAGTGTGGGTTTTTGGTAGTCAGGGACCCAGTCACAGAGCAGACTGAGTCAAAGGACCAAGAGCTAGTGTCAGATGAACATAAGGCAGAAAAGAAAGACACAGAACAGCAGGACAAAGAGGAAGACCACAGGCCAGAAGAGCCCTCTCCTGTGCTCATTGGTATGAATGTGATTAAGAGATGCAGGGAGTTGGCTATTGCTAGTTTTGACTCAGCTCTCGGAGGGGAGCTTAACTCGGCTTGGAGGGAAGCTTTTCAGAGAGTGCAAGCAGGTGAAGTGTTGGAGAAAACATCTGCAGCCAGGATAGCAGGGAGAAATACAGTGCATGTGCCAGCAGCTTCAGTTGCCACAGTATATGCAAAAGGGCTCAAGGAACCCTCTGCTGATTCAGCATTGATGATACTAGAGCCTACCAACACTCCCTTACCTAATGGCCTCGTTGTAGTTCCTACTCTGGTAGAGCCTAACAAGCATGTGTTTCCCGTCCAAGTGGTGAACTTTTCGCAGGAAGATCTTTGGTTGTCGCCCAGAACCAGACTTGGTGTGCTCAGTGCAGTTGAGTGTGTTGAGGAGGCAGCAGAGGTGCACTTTAATCGCATCTCTGCTGACCATGAAGAGGTGTCAGTGGACAAGAAAGAGGCTGGGGCATCAGATGATGAACTGCAGTTCATGTTGGAGCGCCTAAAAATTGGTGGCTCACCAGAAGAGCAGGCTAAGTTAGCTGTACTGTTGGCTCAGTATGCAGATGTGTTCGCGTTCAAGGATGAGGATCTAGGCTATGCAGATAAGGTCCAACATGAGATACACCTGGTCGATGATGTACCAGTCACTCAGCCGTACAGACGTGTATCTCCCACACAGTACAAAGAGGTTAGAGAACACATAACTCAACTTCTTAAAAAAGGTGTAATCACAGAGAGCACTAGTGCCTATGCATCCCCAATCGTGCTTGTGAGGAAGGCAGACAACAGCTTGAGGCTCTGTGTAGATTACAGGCGACTAAACTCCAAGACCAGACGAGACGCATTTCCGTTGCCACGCATTGATGAGTGCTTCGATGCACTGCATGGTGCAAAGTTTTTCTCGACCATTGACCTTGCCAGTGGCTACCACCAGGTGGCAGTACAAGAGAAGGACAGACATAAGACAGCTTTCACGACTCCTTTTGGGTTGTTTGAGTACACTAGACTGCCTTTTGGTGTCTGTAATGGGCCAGCGACTTTTCAAAGACTCATGCAGGCAACCATGAGTGACTTAGTGTTTCAGATCATGCTTGTGTACTTGGATGATATTTTAGTCTACTCGCCGACTTTTGAAGACCACCTGAGACGGCTTCAGATTCTGTTACAGAGACTCAGGGAGACAGGGTTAAAGGTCAAAGTAGAAAAATGTCATTTCCTCCAGTCCAGCGTGCGTTTCCTTGGTCATCAGATCTCAGCTGAGGGCATAGGCACAGATCCAGACAAAGTGGCTGCAGTGGAACAGTGGCCAGTCCCCACCACAGTTAAAGACTTGCGGTCTTTCGTAGGATTCTGCAGCTATTACAGGAGGTTTCTGCAGGGGTTTTCCCAGCTGGCAGGTCCCTTACATGATGTAGTCAATGCATGCATCAAAGAAAACAGCCCTGCTAGGTCAAAAAACCTGTTGAACAGCCTATGGTCACCAGCATGTCAAGAGTCCTTTGAACAGCTGAAAGAGAGACTTATCAGTGCTCCGCTACTAGGGTACGCTGATTTCTCCCTTCCATTTATCGTAGAGGCTGACGCCAGCAGTTTAGGACTAGGGGCAGTTCTCTATCAGCTACAGGGAGGAAAGAAACGTGTGATTGCATATGCCAGTAGGAGGCTGAGAAGTGCAGAGAAAAATGACAGAAACTACAGTAGCATGAAACTGGAACTACTTGCTCTCAAATGGGCTGTGTCGGAAAAATTTAGAGGGTACCTGTTAGGGTCACAGTTCACTGTAATAACAGACAACAACCCTCTGTGTCACCTGAACTCAGCAAAGCTAGGAGCTATTGAGCAGCGCTGGGTAGCCCAGTTAGCTCCTTTTGACTTTGAAGTCCAGTACCGTCCCAGCCGGTGTAACACAGCAGCCGACACCCTCTCTAGGCAGCCATTAGCAGGGGAGCCCGAGGCAAATGGAGATGAGGAGTTTGATGGTTGTGTGTCCATCTGCAATGTGGTAAAAAAAAGGGACAGCTTTAGGGCCAGAACTAGTCAGTGCAGGTGTCAAGTGTTGTCAGGTCAGGCAGGCTCGTGTCACAGCAATTGAGCAGGATACTGATGTTGCTGACCCTCAGGGTAACACACCAACTCTGCCGGGTTATTCTAAAGATGAGTTGCAACAGTTTCAGAACACTGATCCCACACTTAAGTCCTTCCGACACTTTTGGGATCGGGAAGAAAAACCCACCTATCAGCAACGAAGAGGTTTGCCCAAACCTGTTATCTCCCTACTCAGACAGTGGCCCAGAGTTAGGGAAGTTGATGGATTGTTGTATCGGGTTGTGGATGATGGATATGGAGGTGAATGCCAGCAGCTCATTTTGCCAACTTGTTTAAAAGAAGCTGTACTTCAGAGTGTGCATGATCACATGGGACATCAGGGGATAGAGCGCACGCAGAACTTACTGAGACAGAGGTGTTTCTGGGTTGGAATGCATGAGGATGTGGAACAATGGGTTAAACAGTGCCAGAGATGTATACTGACCAAGCTGCCACAGCCCAAGATACGTTCCCCTATGAAACCCTTTCTAGCCACCAGGCCTCTTGAAGTTGTTGCAGTAGATTTCACTATGTTGGAACCTGCCTCCGATGGCCGAGAAAATGTGTTGGTAGTTACAGATGTATTCACAAAGTTCACACAGGCATTCCCAACACGGGACCAGAAAGCTGACACAACTGCCAAGGTCCTCCTTCGAGAGTGGTTTATGAAGTATGGTGTGCCTGAGAGGTTACATTCAGATCAGGGCAGAAACTTTGAGAGCGAAGTCATTCAGGAACTGTGCAAGTTATATGGGGTTAAGAAAACTCGTACCACACCACATCACCCCCAGGGGAACGCACAATGTGAGCGTTTCAACCGAACACTCCATGACCTCTTGCGCACACTTCCGCCAGAGAAGAAAGGCCGATGGCCTGAGTTTCTGCCAGAGCTGGTCTATGCATACAATGTGACTCCTCATGCCACAACAGGTCACTCACCATACTACCTCATGTTTGGGGTGCACCCTCACCTTCCTGTAGACGCTTTGCTGGGTCAAGAACAAGTGCTGGATCGGAAACATGACTGGCTAGTGGTCCATCAGGAACGCTTAAATGAGGCGCACCACAGAGCAAGGCAGTATGCTGAACAAAAAGCTGCGGAAAGACTAGAACTGGACAAGGGCAGGGTGTACTGTCCCCCTGTGGAAGTCGGTCAGCTAGTTTACCTACGCCACTGGCCCCAGGGTAGAAACAAAATTCAAGATGCTTGGAGTCCTACTTTCTACAGGGTTGTTGAGGTTCAGGGCAGTACACACCTTGTAGAGCCAGTGGAGGGTGGGCCAGCTAAAAGGGTCCACAGAGCCAACCTTAGACCATGTGTTGGTCCAGTTCCTACACCCAGGAAAAGGAAAAGTGTAGCCCTGACTGATGTTGCAGCCACTCCCACTGGGGTTGGGAAAGATCACTTGGATCCAGACCCTGAGTATGTGGTGCTGGAAGAAGCCACATACCCAAATCTAGACCAGGAACAGGACATGGACAGAGGTGAAATTCCTGAGCAGAACAGTGAGGTCTCAGGACCTGTGGACATTGAAAGTACTGCTGTTGCTGTACCGTCAGTCGATGAACATTTGATGGAACCTGAACAGCCTGCGCCTGTGATCCGCAGCAGAGCTGCAACAGACGTTGAGGTGACTGCACCCGCTCCAGCCCCTCGCCGGAGCCAGAGGGCGAATGCTGGGATGCATTCAAACCCACATCACATCCCTAGGTCAACATGTAATACTATTACTGTAAGTCCTGATGAACTGTCTCAGTTGTTGACCAGTATGGGTGCTGTGTTCTTTGAAGTTAAGTGTGTTAACTAAGTCACCGAGGACGTTGCCTTCATAGCAGGGGAGAATGTAGCCGGGTGGGAAAAGTAGCTGGTTACTAACGCCACCAGAGGGCACTGTCTCATGTGGGGGAATTGTTTTAGAGAGCGGTCCGGAGAACGGAAGTCGCCATCTTGTTTACTGCAGTGTGGACACGCTATGTTTTTCTGATGTTTATGGACTGTTTTGGGAGGTAAATGTGTTATAAGGTGTGACTGTGACATGAAATACCAAGTGATACACGTTCAAAAGTAATGTAGGTCTACAGACTGTAAAATGTTGTATGCTAATGAATCTGTTTGTGTTAGATGCTGACAGATAAACAGGCTGTGTCTCATGTTGGCCTTGAGAGAAACCCGTTGGATGTCATCTAGTTAACGTTCTGCTGTTAACACTGTTTGTGCTCCAGAACAGATGCACACGTTAGTATGCTTTATAATTCTGCACATTCATTGTAATATTTTGACCTGTGAATGTAAGACTGTTAACTGAATATGTGAACTTGTTGTGTTATAGGGTCGAGAGAACCACTATAGTTATTTTTGCACTCTGTTGCCAGCCTTAAATATCCCGTTGTATTTTTGATAGTAGTCTACAGAGATATATTTTTATTTTATTTTTTTACTGCAGATACAGAAGAGAACAGTCTGCTAGTTTTATTTTGAAACTCTATTATTTATTTTGTTGTAACCAAACACCACCTTCTTTTGTTCAGAATAAAGACCCCTAAAAGATATTTCTGTGTCCTGTGCCAATCCTCTCTGCCAGGCTACATATGTGATATTCACATAGATAGCAAACCAGTGCTTAGCTAATATTACAGTTGGACTTGTGTGGGACTCCTGACTTGACTCACTTGACTCAGGACTTGCCTGTCTTGACTTGAGACTTGACACAGGACTTGCCTGCCTTGACTTGGGACTTGAGTGCAAAAACTTGAGACTTAGTTGTGACTTGCTAAACTATGATTATAGAAATATCATCAGGATCTGTCCGCTCTGCACGAACAGCAACTGGAAAACCAGTTTAGCACAAAGTGAGTAAAGATTAACATCCTGGGGTAAAAACTGACGTTTAAAACTGCCATTTTTACATTGACTCCGATTGTTCACATTAGAGCAAAATTCAAAATGGTGTCAAAAATTCAGTTTTTGAGATAAAATTCTGAAATTTGCCACACATCATCTACCATGACTCATTCATTTTTTTCATGAACATCGAAGATTTATTTAGCAAGAATTTGCATGTATATGTTTACAGTCAAACATTTGGATGCACTTGGCTCAATTTTTGATAAAACAAAAATCTGAGAAACGTAGTTTTTGTAGGACAGTCTGAAGAAGTTTGGTGTCAATTGAGCAAAAATTGTGGGAGGAGATAGGTTTAAGAAGTTTTACAGTTTTTGAAAAAAAAACCCTCATAATTTTTAATAGGTTTAAATGTACAAAGGTTTCTTCAGTATTGGGGCTACAGTTTGATGAAAGTTGTGAAGTTGTTTTCAAAGTTTTGAACTTTAGACACTTGCTGTAGCGCCACCATCAGGACTACTGGCTTGACTTTACAGCTGAGGATATCTGGCATGAGACTGGACCTTTGTGCAAAGTTTGGTGAGTTTTCACCCATGAGAAGTATGATTTCCTCAGAAGAAGAAAGAAGAAGAATACCTAGGATTACAATAGTGGACCCTAATTATAGGGTCAGTCAGGGTCATTAAGAAAAAAGAATAAAAAAAAAAAAGGTTATGAGATGTATTTATTTTTTTCTGCTCATGTCATGCAGGCACTCTCTCTCTCTAAAGCAGAGAATAGGCCCTCCAAATTAGTCTTTATGGGCCCCTCCACCATATGGGCCCCAGTGTAACTGCACTGTCTGCACTGTCCATACTTATGCCCCTGCATAGGGCCCAGAATATGGTGCTACACCTCTGGTCAGCGTTTATCCTCTTTCACCCTGCCATCCTCCCCATGATATGTGACCCTGCTACATTTCAGTCTTTCTCCTTCATTCCAGAAAGATAAAGTCTGGATGAATGGACTGGTTGGTAGATATGGGAAGGGAGTGGATCATTAAAGGGCCAGTGTGTAAAATGGGTTGAAAACCATTGAAAACAGTGACATCAGTGGTCAAATTCTAGATTGCAGGGCTCACTCGCTCACCCCTCCCGTCGGGTAAATGACGGTGGCCTCGTAGGGACAAAAAGCCTTGCGCAGACAGGAGTTTTTCAGGAGTAGGTCTATCTAGCAAAAAGGTGAATGTTTATTTAGAAATCTAAACCATGTTTCGATATTGTAATGAATCCCTCACGAGCAGGAGACCAGAGTAGCGTTCGGGAAAAAGGCCCGTTTATTTGAGCACTCCAAAAACTCGGGTACCCACCTCCCCTCTCTGTTCCACCAATCTCCAGCCCGCACACTGACTGACAGCGTAGCCTGTAAACAGAGCTCAGCTGTTTATTTAGCCTAGCAATATCTCTGGACTGTAGCAGCTGCAATGGACGACTTTGAACGCGATTTTGAAGAGTTTTTTTGTAGCGGACACAGACCCAGAGCCATACCTGTTTGAGCCGGAGTACACAGATGAGGAACTCCATGTGTTGGATGCTGAGTGGACGAGGAGAGAGGCTGAATCCTCCGCTCCCATTTTGCTGCACAGAATGGGATTCAGAGCTACCATCGTTGGGGAGATATATCATCAGGAGGAAAAGCACCGCAGAGAGTGCATCACAAGGAATGAAGTTGCGTCTTCTTTTCCTCGCAGATGACGGTTCGGGTTCATTCTCTCCTGTTGCGTGGTAAGTGTGGTCCATTCGCAAACTTTATAACTAAAAAAACTTTTCACTACTCTATCGACGAACTCTCTGCTGTTTCCTCCTCCCTCTTCCTTCCTCCCGCTGTCTTCGTTGGTTTATTTATACACGCGAAACGTGTTCTCTGGCTGGCTGGATTGTCCGCTCAGGCTGCCGTACATACATGGCGGCGCAAGATGGCGACCTCTCTAAAGCAAGGCCTTGCTATACATATATGTAAAAGCATAATTATAAGGCTACGAAAACCAAACGAATTTTATTTTATAGCAATTATACACTTATATAAACATATTAATGGGTAGAATATTCAGATTCAGATTCAGATTTGATAATAAACCATGCCAAATATTACACACTGGCCCTTTAAGGGTCTATAGGGGGTTAATATTTCAATGAAACTGGTTTAATAACCAGAATATAACTTCTTTAGAAAGATTCGTTTTTATTTGAATTATTAAGTTTATGTGAAGTCATGATGTTACACACTCCGGTACAGCGGGGGCGGCATGCTCCTTTAACGTTGGTTTGTAGCCCGACACTAAAACTACAGACGAAGAAGAACAACATGGCAGAGAGAATGGTGGGTGTCATCTGTGGCGCTCGCGACTCCACTAATAATTGTGATGATTCAGGGGGTACTGTGTCACCGAAACCACCTGAAGATGAGAGCTCGGAAAGTCCATCAAGTCAGCATACCCAGGACCTGAAGAGCGTCCTGGTCACCAGCGTTTTAAACCTGGAAAAGCTTGACGTAGACCTGTACAGGTAGCTGCATGGCTAAAGTTTATAGCTGTCGTTGATTAATGGTGCGTTCATAACTGTCAGAGTTTTTGTTATTATGGGTGTCCTGCTAGAAAATAGGTGAAGTCAGATAGAAGTAGCCAGAGTTAGCCAGAGTTAGCCAAAAGGCTACTTCTCAGCTGTTGTCCCTCGGCCCCACTGGCCATTAAAACAACAAATAACACACACAACATATAAAGTTATTAAAGCAAAACATGAACAGCTGAAGAGGGTGAAAAACTCAGAGGAGCATTATGGCCTAAGGCAGCATGAAATGTAGGGCGTGTAAAAAGCAGGAAATAACTTTAACAGTTCTAAGAGGACAATCAACTCAGCCAATCAAAATATGACACAATAACATCAGGTCAGGAGAGACACAACACAAAGAAGACAATCAGCTTAAAGCTGTCAGTCTGATAGATATTGCCTTCTTTGAAACATCTTTGTTTCCTCATACTCGTGACTTTTTAAATCTCTTGCCAACAGTTTTCTGTAATTGGAGGATGTGCTCATGCATTGGGAGTTTTGAGTGAACAAGTACTTTGAAATAAGCCTAAAATAAGAAGTGTTCCCATCCATCCCATATGACCTGAACACAGCATGAGTCCTTCAGGTGTTGCACATTTCTGTTAAACAGAGGCTTTTTACGTATTGTTGATACAATGAAACAAGTGAGCTACAACTCTGTAGGTTCAGTGCATTTACTGAGTAAATAGAAATGAACATGGCACTAAACAATTTAGACCTAATGCAGTGATACTGTATTATCCTACAAATCATTTGATGAACATGTTGAAAATCTGATGTCACAAAAAAATGTCCTAATGTTTTAAAATGGTGTCTGCAGGCTGGTGAAAGATTTCAGTGGGTGACTTTCCCTTAAAGTTTCTCCAAAACAGAACAGTAAAATGACTTTAATTTTATAAGGCCATGGTGAGTGTCATTCAGAACAGGACAACACTTACATTTTCAGCAAACCTATTAAGGAAAGATTCATATATAAGACAGTGCTGCAGTGCATTTTGATGTTTGATATTTCTCTTTAATATTCTCCAAAATTGTACAGTAGAATAATTTCAGATTTTATATAGTTATAGTCAGGGTCACTGAATAATTTATTTACTGTCCAGTTTATTTATGACATCATAGAAAGCAAAACATGAACAGCTGAACAGGGTAAAAAACTCAGAGGAGCATTATGGCCTAAGGCAGCATGAAATGTAGGGCGTGTAAAAAGCAGGAAATAACTTTAACAGTTCTAAGAGGACAATCAACACAGCCAATCAAAATATGACACAATAACATCAGGTCACAAGAGACACAACACAAAGAAGACAATCAGCTTCCAGTCAGTCTGAAAGATATTGCCTTCCTTGAAACATCTTTGTTTCCTCATACTTGTGACTTTTTAAATCTCTTGCCAGCTTCTTTCTGAGATGAATGTGGTAAATGGAGGATGTGCTCATGCATTATTTATGACCTCCAAAACTCCAAATACTTCCAAATTTGACATTAAAAGTCAAGGACATTTTGAGCAGAATTCCACTGGATTCCTGCAATTCAACAACGAAACAGTACAAGAAAACTCCACAGGTGGCCTTGGAGTCAGAGCACCTGTGGGTGTGTACCATATGTGTGCAGGGTCTTAAAACGTCCCAGAATAATTTAAATTAGCTGCATCTCAATCAGCTACATTTTAGTACAGCTGACATTTTAACACATCAGTGTTACAATGAAAAGGGCAAGTCTGAATAAATAGTATACCCCTTCATATTTTTTATTTGTGAAACAGTTAGTAGTTTTAATGAAGCAAAGACAAGACCTCTCTGGCACAGTGTCATTATTCACTTCACAGTGGTAGGATCTGTGGTTGCTGTATTTACTCAAATTTATTTCCAATAAATTTGGGTAAAGTCATACTCACCGCACAGCATTGATCACCCTCACTGTCAAAGCATCATCTTGTTGGACTGCTTTACATACAATTAAATTGCTTTGCTATTTTTCCCCAGAGGGACGCACCACTGGGTGCCCAGCACCCAGCGTTTGTTTGGGGGTCAAATAGTTGGTCAGGCCCTCGTTGCTGCTGCCAAATCAGTTGGAGATCATTTCTATGCTCATTCTCTCCACTGCTACTTTGTACGAACAGGTAAGATTTAGCATCATTTTAAAAGTGCTTGTCAACAATGGTGCAAACCAAATGTTGAAAAGCAGGCTCACAGTTGATGCAAATGATCTTTGATAGAATGAATGAACCTACAGAAGACTATAACAGCAGTTACAGGCTTGAAGTTTGTTTATTCATGGGATAAACCCCTTGAGTTGTCACAACTCGTTTTCGAGGGGGTCCCACACACATCATTTAAACAATACAACAGAATAAGAGACAATACAATACAATACAATAAAATAAAATACAAACAGTGCAATAGAAAATAATATAACAAGACAGGACAAACAAACAGAAGTCATTCAAACAAGTTGCAACCACAGTTTGGACAATGTTCAATAAGATATGGTGACAGATTCAATGAAAGCATGAACAAGTTGTTTCCAAATAGACAGGGCTTGTTTAAAACAGCTCAGGGATGAAGAAGATCTAATACCCGCAGGAAAGTGATTCCAATCGTTTGGAGCTTTAAACATAAATGCTTTTCTACCGATTGATTTACTAGTACGTGGAACAGAAAAATAAGGTTGAGTGGAGTGTCTGGTTTGATAATTGGTGGTAAGTTGGACAAAATATTGTTTAAGATAAGGGGGGTAGTTAAAGTAAATACATTTAAATATGAATTTCAGCCAGTGAATCTGTTGTCTTATATGTAAAGATGGAAATTGAAGAGCCTGGTACATTGAACAATGATGAGTATGATAGGGACATTCAAGTATAAATCTACAGATTCTATTATACACATTTAAAAGTGGAGCAAGCACACATTCAGATGCAGAAATATACACGACGTCACAGTAATCTAATATTGGAAGAATAAGTCGATTAACAAGTTTCTTTCGGACATTACGAGTAAAGCAGTTTCTGGACCTATGTAGTATATTAATTCGACAATTAACCTTACGTACAGTATGATCAATGTGCGTTTTAAATGATAGGGTGGGCTTTAGCCATACACCAAGATATTTGATTTTATCAACCTTCTGCAGAGGAGTAACGTCTTTACAAGATATAACACAAGGACCTACAGTGGATTTCAATTTGGAATTTGTGCCAGAGATCATGGTGAAAGATTTGTTCTTGTTAAGAAGTAGTTTGTTGTGCAAGAGCAAATCTTAAAGTCTTAATATTAAAGTCAGATTGAAGGGTGGCTTGAACTTCAGATAAGTCAGATTTCGATGTGTAAATGTCATCTTTATACAGTTGCGCACAGGAGTTAATTAGAATGGATGGTAAATCATTAACGTATAAAGAAAAAAGAAGGGGTCCCAAGGTTGATCCTTGGGGCACACCCCTTTCCTGAACCAACAAGTCGGAGCATTTACCATCCAAGACAACACATTGTTTCCTGTTATGGAGATAGGAGTTAATCCACAAAATTGCAATACTAGAGAGACCTATGTTATGAAGCTTATCTAATAACAAATAACGGTAAACAAATTTAAATGCTTTGGTTAAATCAGTGAATATTGCACCAGTAACTTCACCTATACCTGCAGCAGTAAAAATATCATTCGTTACTTTCAACAAGGCAGTAGTTGTTGAGTGATTGGATCTAAAGCCAGACTGAGAGGGTGATAGAATATTATTAGTCTTGAGGTATTGTGACAGTTGATAATAGACCAATTTTCCAAAAAATTTTAGCAATTGAACAAATAATAGATATAGGTCTATAATTATTACAGTCAAGAACATCTCCTGCTTTATGGAGTGGAGTGATTCGTGCAGATTTCCAAATGGTAGGTAATTCACTTGTTAAAAGTGAGAGATTAAATAAATCTGCAAGAGGATACATAAGAACATTGGCAGCTAGTTCAATATATCTATTTTCTAGACCGAGAAGTCCAGCACTACTGTTTCCATTGGATTCCATAATGGCACTCAGTACTTCCGTTGGCATGATTTTTCTGAATGAGAAAGAAGAGCTGCGAGAAGGTGGAGAGTTACCACACAAGTCACTGGTATATGAAACACGAAGTAGAGTAGAACAGACAGAAGAAACATGCTGATTTAATGCTTGAGCAACAGATAAATATGGAGTTAGATCAGTCTCAATATTCACAAATGCACACTCTTCAGCCAATCACATGAGCGTCCCGCCACCACCCCCACGTGGGGTATGTTTTAACGTTGTAGCTCAGAAGGTGGCAGTAATGCAATTTGTGAATATTGAGACTGATCTAACTCCATAGATAAAGAGTCGTGTAAAATTGTATCATCAACTCTTATTTGATTAATAGTATGTTTTTCTTCGGTGTTTGTAATAGATTTAATTTTCCACCAAAATTGTTTTGGATTTTTGAAATCAGAGTTCAAACAATCAATATAATAATTAGACTTGGCATTACGGGTTTTGACTTTACTCTGGTTTCTAAGTTGCTTATACACTTCCCAGTCAGCATTGTTTCTCATCCTACGGTAAGTTAACCATGCTTTATCCCTCTGCCTAAAGAGACTAATAATAAGTTCAGGGGTGATCCGGGGCAGATGTTCACCCCTGAACTTAACCATTTGCCATGGAGCATGTCTGTCAAGCACTTCATTATACTCTGTGTTAAAAAAGTCCCAGGCATCATGTACATTCGGTATTAATTGAAATCGGTCCCAGTTTATGTTAATCAAATCATTACAAAATAAATCAGAATCCATTTTCTTAAGCTGCCTAATCTTGATCAACTTTGGTGGTGATTTGGGAAGTTTAATATTCCATACACAATAAATGATTGAATGGTCACAGTTACAGATACAGTGACCCATGTGCTTCACCTTACAGTTAGTTTATCAGTGTTTGTGAACATCAAGGCCTCTGTCACAGATTCAAACTCATCTTCTGACTGCAGTCCTATCAGGATCAATGGAATGACCTGGTAAATTAGTCACAGTCAGTCCCTGACAGGTATTGTCCTCACAGCTGTCTGTTGGGTGTTTTTTAGGGGATCCAAAGATTCCAGTGCTGTACCAGGTGGACCGCACAAGAGATGGTCGCAGTTTTACTGTACGCTCTGTGAAAGCCATCCAGCATGGGCACCCGATATTTATCTGCCAAGCGTCCTTCCAACTGCTGCAGCCAAGTCCCCTGCAGCACCAGTTCACCATGCCGCAGGTCCCTCAGCCTGAAGACCTCCTCACTGTAGAGGAGCTTATTCATCTTTATCTCAGGTAAAGCTGCCAAGAGTAGTTGATAATGAATTAGTCTGTTGACATGACATTAATTGAACTATTTTCTATTATCGAATAATCTTTGTAGTCATTTTTCAAATGAAAGTTAAAGCTTCTCAAATGTGATGAGTTGCTTCTTTTCTCCATCATGGTTTTATAAACTGAATATTTGAAGTTTAGCCCTGTTGGTTTGTATTTTTTCTGATGTTTTACAGTAAACCAGACCTGGCAGATAAATCAAGACAAGGCCTTAACAAACTGCTGGCTAATGAGGTCCCCATTGAGATAAAGCCAGTCAACCCACCACATTTTTACAGACATGCTGCAAGTGAGCCGAAGAAGCTGTTCTGGGTGCGAGCACGAGGATATATTGGTAAAATGCATTTAATGCACATTTGCATTGCATTACATTACAAATATTAAATCGTCTCCATACTACACTGTGTAATGGGAGGGTATTCTCAGAAATGAATAGCATGGTTCCTAAACATTGCGTTGTATTTGCCCAATTCTTGAGTAAGTAAGCTGAGAGTCATCTGTGATACTGAATGACTGCAGCAGCCAAAGTAGTGATACAACACAGTTACATATAGTCAGGATATAGAAATAGGGCAGATTGTGAGGGTAGTAGCAAATAATTTCATTGCAAAGCAAATAATAAAATAATCCGAAATAGAAGCAATATGAAAATAAATTTACCATGTAAAATACAATCCAAACAGTGTTTGTTGATGCATTTTATTTGTGTGTTTATGCAGGTGAAGGCAACATGAAGCTGCATTGCTGCGTTGCTGCTTATGTATCAGACTTTGCATTCCTGGGCACGGCGCTGCTGCCTTATCCCAACTACAGGGCGCACTTCTCAGCCTCCCTGGACCACGCCATGTGGTTCCACAACACTTTCCGCAGTGATGAGTGGATGCTGTATGAGTGTGAGAGCCCATGGGCAGGTCAGGTTGTTGTTTACTTTCTGTCTGCTGTACTTCATTTTGTTCTGTCTGTCTCAGCACTTCAATTTGACCTTTTCCACTGCAGGAACTTACAGACCCATAACCTGGTGCTTTGCATAACCTGAATCTGTAAGATCCCTTCAGATCTAGCTTCTGCTTTGTTTTTCCAGTGTGTTACAAACAAACCTGACTGTTTCTGATAAATGTCATTGAAATGTGACACTGGAACCAGTGTTGTCATTTTATTTCCTGCTTGGTTGGAGTGCCTTGGCAAGATGTGCAGTTTAGCAACTGGAGATAGTGTTGCACATAAATATTTTCTTTGCCATTTACAGGTAATGACTTCTCCCCCCGCAGTGGGGGGGACTACAGTTGTAATATAAGCAGAACCTGTGACACCCTTAGTTATGGGTCATTCAGAGCGGAATATGTAGGTTGCGCCCATGAAAAACGTGCAAAATCTTCTCTGCCAATGCCAAACAGATTTTTTTTTTGCTGTTGACTCGTGTTTGGTGTTGTTTGGTGGATTGGATGATTGAGGTGTGAAGAAACAAGACATAGTGGCTTTTTAACAATGTATTCATTTAACAAACAGGAGCCTCAGTAGCTTGTGGGAGAACCATACACAGCCACAACAGCCAGGCACCACCTCATGCTGGTCACCAGCCTGGTCACACACTGCTGTGGGATGGCATCCCAATGTGGTTGTGTTGGTCACTGACAGGAACAGCACGCCCAAGCTGATCCCACAAGTGTTCAATGAAGTTGAGGTCAGGACTGCTTGCAGGCCATTCCATCCTCTCCACTCCCAAATTCTGGAGGTAGTCTCTGATAAACCCTGCTCTGTGGGGGCAAGCGTTGTCATCTTGGAAGATAGAGTTTGGTCCCAGACTGTGGAGTTATGGGATTGCCACTCCTTGCAGAATTTCATCTCAATATCTCTCTGCGTTGAGATTGCCTTATTTTTCCAGTGAGGGAGATGCCGCCCCACACCATCACACTGCCTCCACTTAAAGATGTTTCTCTATTAGTGCAGCAATCAGCGAAGCGTTCTTCGCATTTTCTCTACACTTTGACCCTACAATAGAACTGCCATAGGCAGAATCTGGACTCATGGTTGAACATAATGTTCCTCCACATGTTCAGGTTCCGGTGCACGTGTTGCCGACACCAGCTTAAACCTCAAACGGGCCTGACGGTGAAGGGCAGTCATGGCAGGCCTCCTGGCAGCCCTATAAGACCGGATATTGGCTGCGTGCAGTCTGTTCTGGATTGTCTGGGCAGAGAGCCGTCGGCCATATCGTCCTGCAAACCATGACTGCAAATCTGTAGAAGAATGCTTACTGTTCTTAAGTGCTGACAGGATGAGGAAACGGTCTTCTTGGAGTACTGTCTTCTTGGGACACCCACTCCACAGCCTGTCTCTGAAATCTCCCGTTATATGGAACTTGGCCTTCAGTTTGCAGGTGGCACTAGGACTCACTCCAAATAATGCCACAACTTGGTTTTGCGGAACACCAGTTTGAATTTGCCCTATCGCACAAGCTCTATCTAGATCAGTCAAACATTGCATGCCGATTCTTGGAGCAGACACCAACTAAAAACGTTAACAACATGTTTCTCTTCCAGAATGTCAGCTGAGTGCAGACTGTCATCTCTATTGAGCTCTGCCCTCTTGTGCCTTTCTTTTGTTCAGTTCTCAAAAACGTCCTTGTTACTGATTCATGTGACTTTTGTTTTTACTCAGTAATGGATGTGACTTGAAATATAGCTAAGGATACTACTTGTGATAAAAAGTATTTAAGTAAAAGTAAAATTGAAGGTTTCTTAAAATATTCCAAAAAGTACAAGTGCTCACAAAAAACAACTATGTTACAATAACAGGAGTAAATGTAATTCATTACTTCCTCCTCTGGGGCATATTCACAACGCTTCCTAGTACAAAGAGTTTCCAGTGACAACATTTTAAAATAAATTCTTATAATTATGATGTTTTGTAAAATGTTTCCCCTTACAGTCAAGACTAAATTGATCTCTGTACATTTCTGAATAGTATGCATATTTTCTATGCTACTGTTGTAGCTTAATGCTTACTGTTCATTTCAGCTGTGCTTATTAAAAGCCTAGATGCCATTACACTTACCTGCATTCTGCTTTAGGCCTAACATGTGGTTTGTGTTGTGTCCAACAGGGGGCAGCAGGGGACTTGTTCAGGGCCGACTGTGGAGGAGAGACGGGGTGCTGGCTGCCTCGTGTTCCCAGGAGGGTGTCCTGAGGGTGAAACCAGTCACAGAGCCCAGCAAACTATAAGCACATCCACGAGATTTCTTTAAATTTTAATTATTTGTAACTGTAATCACAGAAATATTGTTCAGCTTTATACATAAAATGATTAATATAATGATAATAAATTAATTATTGTTTTATTAAACATGTTTTTTTTTTCAGCCAATAAAGACTGAAAGGTTATAATGAGTGAATGTTTGTCATTTATTAGATGAGACGTGTTCATAACTTTCTCACACTTGAATCTTTGAATCTTCATTAATGGTCAAAATTCAACAATGCCAAGACCAAATTCTGCTGCAAGGACTTGGCTGTAAGTTTTAAAGTGTGACAGTTCTGACAGGTCACATATTGCTATGACAAAATGAGAAATATAAAGTATGGCCATTTGTTTGATGACGCTTTTGGAAAGGCATTACACATACATGGTCAATATTTACGTTATTAATAGGCTAATAATGGAAAAAAAAACTGCTTGCCACTGGGCTTGGTTGTGAAAAGAGGTAACCAAAAAAATTGAACAGTCCAAAAGCTCCACAAAGTAGAAACTTAGATGGCACAACATTTGCATACCTGTCCAGCAAATGCAACTACCAGCAGCTGTCCCATGGGTTTAAGTAAAGGTCTGCCTGTTGAACAGAATACAGCAGGTGACTGGGATGTAGAGCAGGACAGTGAAGGAAAGCAACAGCCTGATTCACCAGTGGACAGTGAAAAATGTAAATGATTGTGGAGAAGGACAGTCAAGAAAATGTACAACCTGACCCTGTAATGGAAAATGAAATAGATACAATCACTAGAGCCAGACATCTGTGAATGTACAGCCTGATCCTCCAGGAATGACTTTAAAAAGGGAAATTATTAAGGAACAGGACAGAACTTCGTCCACCTGCAATAGCTGACAATTTCCACAAGGTGGCAGACTTGATGAGAGCATAATCATATTCTGAATAAATAAGCATAATGCAATAAAAGACATACAGAAAATGTTAGCGAGGAACTTACTGTATAACACAGCTAAATTTGACACGGCTAACAAAACGCTACACAAAGATGATCATTAGATACTCTGTGCGTTTTGTGTCTTGCTGCCTGCTGCACTACTTGGTTGTTATGTGGTTAGCGCCCTTGGTTACCCCTTTTTTCCCATCATGCATCACTGCTAGAAGAGCTGTAAGGTAACTGCGGCAACGCGTTTTCATGACCTCAGCTTTACTGTATGGACAGGAAAAAACTCGTTTGTGCAAACAGTGAACGCTAATTTAAATTAATGGCCGCCAGGTAACGCTTAACTTAGCTTTTAACTAACGTTACAGGGCAAACGTAACGTAACGAATAACTAAGTAGCTATGTTAGCTATGTTTGCTAACGGTATGCTAGTGGACAACGATGGACGCCTTATGTTTACCGGTTACGTTACTTCAGTATTGACGTGACTGTCACTTAAAGCTCACAGAACAACTCAGTTAATATTAAGCTAAGATAGTAGCGTTTATAATGTAACCTGGCGTTATTCATGACAGTTTATAGCGAATGAAATGGGATCTAACTTTGTGGTACAACCTGTTTCCAGGTGTATGGATGCACATAAGAGCCAAGTTTGATGAGTGGATCCGGTAGAGAATGGAGAAGGAACAGCACAACACTGTCGTCTTCAATTCCTCGAAAAGAGAGCTGTTTACCACGAACAATGGATACAAGTCCATGCACAAAAGACTACGAGCTCAATGGAAAATCCAGAGGTAAGTGTTTGTGGTATAACACTAATTATTTCTGCTATCAGTGGCTACTTGCTTTGTGTTGCACAGTAGTTGACTTAATATCAAAGTAATTCCTGCAAAATAAATGCTGTCTCCCCCAGCATGAAGGAAGAGCTGTCTTTGGAGAAGCTGAAGGGTGTCAAGTTGTGGATAACTGCAGGCCCAAGGGAGAAGTTCACGGCATCAGAGGTGATGTCTGAAAAGAAGAAAAAAGCTTGCATTTTTTTATAGTGAAAAAAATAGCATAAACATGATTTATACATTTCCATGTAGTAGCTGTTGGCGTTGGAGATGGTAGAAGTGGGCAGGGCTGGGGAACTACTTTGAAAGTTTAGCTTTGCAAGCTGCCAGTTAATTTATACTGGAAGAAGTTGAACTAAAAATTACAACAAAATATGATACAAAAAAGTCACATGCCAGCATTCAATGTGACTCAGCTGAGTTTATTACAAAACATGTCTACTTGTTCACAGGTCATACATGAAACAAAATAATAATATACCCCACTATTCATCGGAAAATGCAAGGAATTCCAGGTTTACTAGCAAGCTACTGCAGTAACTAATAACTTTTAAAGTGCTGCTTTTAAAATGTGCAGTCAGGATTTCACATGTCTGTTTTCACATTGTCCCATTTTATTATAGCTTGAGTTACTGAAGCACTACCTGGATGGAGGAGGAAATGTCCTGGTCATGCTCGGTGAAGGAGGAGAAATGAGATATGACACCAATATCAACTTTCTTCTGGAGGAGTTTGGAATAATGGTCAACAATGGTGAATACTTATATCTGTTGAAAAAGACAGTTGACATTATCTGTGCAGTAACAGGTATTTTTGTTATGTTTGTATTAACGTCTGTGGTGCTGTTTTCTTTCTCCCTATCACTGCTGCAGATGCTGTTGTGAGGAATGTGTATTACAAATACTTCCATCCTAAGGAGGCGCTTGTGTCCAATGGTGTATTGAACAGGTTTGCCCTCAAGGCATATATTTTTATCATGCACACCACTTTTATATTGTATGTTGTAATACAGTTGTCCCACAGTGTTTGTAGCCTGTATATGTGTATATAAAGGAGCAGTATGTAGGAGTTAGTGACGTCGAGTGGTGAGGACTGCAGATTGTAACCAGCTGAAACTTCTCCCATGTGCCAAGGGTGAACTCCCAGTTATGATTCCTTGAGTGTTCAGGAGGTTTTACAGGGAGCCAAATTATCCACTGAGGGCTCCTCCTCTCCAAAACTAACACATCAGGTGATTTAAACCTGTAAAAACACTGAATAAAGCAGTTTTACTTTACGGTTCTCCTCCACTGTCTGGCTCGTCGGCCACTCCCCAGCGCCTGCTAATGTGTTCTCACCTCTTTTCTCTGATAACCTCAGATCCAGACGCTCAGGAGGTTTTTACCAGGAGCCAAATTATCTGCAGTGGTCCTTTCCTTTACAAAACAAACACACCCTGAATTCTGAATAAAGCAGTTTAACAGTAAACATTTGTGTATTTCTGACACTGTTCAGCTTGTCGTGAAAGGGCTGCTAACTACAGAAGATGACATGAACACAATATGGTTCTATCTAGAGCCAGTGTTTGGTTTGTCTGTTCTGGGCTACTGTAGAGACATGGCAGTGCAACATGTTGTTGACTCCATGGATGAGAAACTGCTCCCTATGTAGATATAAACGGCTCATAAAGAATTTCTCATTCTGATTCATTCTAAGGTAAAGAAAATATGACAATTTAAATTTTTTAGTTGATATATATAAAGTCCAAAAGTTTCTGTAGAACTAAATCAGTTACGTCCCAACCCATACTGAAATTGCCATGGTACAATGGCTGATATTCGCGTGAGTAACTGGAAACCAATTATATGCTAAAAAAAACATACTTATCATATTCCATTTCTGCCAGTATATTCCTCTAAATCTTACACACTGCACCTTTAAATGTAGATGTAATTAATGTAATACTCTTAAATAGCACCATTTGTACACTGATATTCATCATAGTAACAATTTTGCCTTTTTCTTGTTTAGAGAGATAAGTCGGGCTGCTGGCAAAGTGGTCACAGGAATTATTGATGATGAAAATGTTGGAAACAATGCACAGTAAGTGATTTGCACTGATATTCTATTTATCTACATCAAGTACTACATTTAATGTTTTAGAGGGTTTCTGAACACAAGCTTTTCTGTCGGTATTTGTGTAGGGCACTCACATTTGTGTACCCATATGGAGCCACACTGAGTGTAATGAAGCCTGCTGTGGCTGTTCTTTCAACTGGCTCCGTCTGCTTCCCCCTCAACAGGCCAGTCCTGGCCTTCCATCAAGGAAAGGTCAGAGGCACAATGTAATTTTCATACATATTCCCAGACCATATAACACTGGTGTACAGTTGTGAGATGATGTTGACAGAAGTCTTGTGTCTTATAAAGGAGGCTGGCAAGCTGGTAGTGTTGGGTTCCTGCCACATGTTCAGTGATCAATACATAGACAAAGAGGAGAACAGTAAAATCATGGTGAGTGCAGCTACTTTTTTTGGTTAACATATCAGAAGGGTAGAAGAGTATTCTGCTCTTCTGGGGAATTTGTTATGCATCAATTTTTGTGCACCACAGCCTGTCATACTTTTTCATTGCAGGATGTCGTGCTTCAGTGGCTCATGGCTGATAATATTCAGCTCAATCAGATTGATGCAGAAGACCCAGAGGTGAGGAGATATACTTGACAGGAGATTGGCATCACAAATATGGTCTTTTAAGTCAGCCAACATCCATCTTGTCCTTTTGTCCCCTAGATCACAGATTACACCATGTTGCCAGACACAGGGTGCCTGTCGGAACAGCTCAGAGTGTGCTTACAAGAGGGTGATGAAAACCCTAGGGACTTCACCTCTTTATTCGACATGTCATTGTTCAATTTATCAACTGACACTTTACCCCAAGTCATCAGGTGAGAATGCAAAATATGCATGAGGAGGCTATCCATGTATCACTGCTGTTTCTTCTTCACAGCTAATTATTTTTCTGTAAATGTTTTCTGCAGCGCTTACAAGCAACTCAATGTCAAAGATGAACCACTTCAGCTGATCACACCACAGTTTGAGACGCCTCTGCCTCAGCTCCAACCTGCTGTAAGTTCAGTCCTGCACTCCTGTCCCAGCCAGTTATCCCACACAATTCCTTTCTGGAGTAACATACAAATGAAATTTTGCCCACGAGTTTAAACCCAGTGGTGTGTGTTGTCTCATCTTTTAGGTCTTTCCACCAGCCTTAAGTGATCTGCCTCCTCCCATGCTGGACCTGTTCGATCTAGATGAGACTTTCTCCTCTGAGAAAGTGCGCCTAGCACAGCTCACTAATAAATGTAAGTTCAGTACTCCATTTAACAAAGTCGTCAACTGGTTAGGTTTAGGACTGTTACTAAGTTCTAGTTTATCTGTCATGTAATTTGATTCCGCTCTGTTTACAGGTACAGACGATGATCTTGAATTCTACGTGCGTAAATGTGGTGAAATTCTGGGGGTGACTCCAAAGTTGGATAAAGATCAGAGGGATGCCAAGCACATCTTGGAGCACATTTTCTTTCAGGTTGTAGAGTTCAAGAAACTCAATCAGGTGAGAATGAATAAACTCTTAAAGCTGTAGTTTGTAACTTTTCATTTTTGCTGAAACTGTCAGCACACCCACACAGCATTACATGAGGCAGCATAAACAATAATCTCCTTCCTCCTCCTAATCTAAGAATCTGCAAAAAAAAAAAAAAAAGGGCAGTGAGGTCTTTAGACTCTAGGTATGCAGCCGTCGATCATGTTAATCCCTGCTCAAACTGTCATCAAAAAGGTTAACCTAGGCAGCACTGATCAAATATGAATGAGGATTCTGTTACTACATTGCTTATTTTTCACCTCAGGTTTTCAGAAACATTTTAGTGTACCGTTTAAAATTAGTTTGTGACCTGGCTGCCATGTTGGAAACAGCTAAGCACCGCAGCAAACTCTTTACAGCTAAAGAGTACACTAAAATAGGTTTCTGAAAACATTTACGATGAGAAATAAGCAATGCAGTAACAATCTTTATTATTTGATCAGTGCTGCAGAGGTTAACATTTTGACTGGAATTCTCAAGCAGTGATTGACAGCTGTGCTAGAGAGACTTGGTGGTTGTTTTCATCCACGTGTGGTAATGCCATCAAAAGCAATTAAGAGAGCAGAAGAATTACATTTTTCCACAGGTCAAATGTTTCATGTACTGCTGTGTGGACATAAGTCAATTTCAGGAAATAAGGTTATTTAATAGAAACATTACCCACATCTTTAGAAGAGATTCTGTTGAAGGCCTGGTCTGAAAACATGTTTTACCCCTTGTAGGAGCATGATGCTGACGCAGAGGCACCATTCACTCTGATGTGATTGGATTCAAGAAACATGTTAGCATTTTCATCTGTCTTTTCAATATACTGAAACATGACTAAGCAGATGTGAGTATATTCCTTCAGTAAAGGAGAATGTAAAGGGACCATTACAGCTGTTGTGGAAGATGCAGTATCAGCATGGGTACTGTTTGTTTAACAAACTGTATATACAAGAGATGTGTTTTTATATCTTTCTAGAATTCATTTTGGAAGAAGAAAACATACAATACACTTAAGCAAATAGTCATTGATACTTTTATTTAAATATTAAGCAAAGCAAACTTTGTTAAAAGCGTAGAGAAGTCTGCAGGAATCTCCACACATGCATCCTGTTTAAAAAAAACAAAACAAAACAAAACAAATATAGCTTTAGAAACAAGGATTTGCAGATTTTGCCAGATAGTGCAGTTAATGAAAGAAAACTAGGCAGCTTACCTTGACATATACACCTGGTGTTTAAAATCCACTTTGATTAATCCATGCAGACAGTCACGCACAGCTGAAAACCTTACACTTCTTCCTTTCAAAACTCTGAATTTTCTCCATGTTAAGGTTGTGTTTCGAGGGACAGTCTAGGCCATGTCAGGGAGAAACTTCTGCTGGTGAGTGTTGTGTGGATTCGGGTTTTGGACTCCATGTTGACTCCAGAGCACTGGACTCCATGCAGGGTATGAAGCCGTTTTCTGCTCTAATCAATGACACATCCCACGACATCTGAGAGGCAGTGAGGTCACTGTATGACTGGTCAAAACAAGCAGCCTTTTTTGGCTTTTGAAGGAGCATGTGAGGAGTGGAAGACTGTCTGTGTGAAGGCACAGCCAGGTGACAATTGTCAGTCTCTTGAGTGTTTAAGTTGTTCATTGGAAAGGCCTGAGAGGGAGAACTGGGGTCTGATGACAGGCACAGAGAAGCCAGGATAGACAGCCTGGAGTCGGATCCTTCAGCCATTGTGTCATTTGACACTCTTGACGTCGACAGCTGCTCCATCGACAAAGCAGACAGCAAACTCTGTTCCTCGAAAAACTTCTTGTCAAGCTCTGACGGAGATGAACACTCAAAGCTTTTCATATCTAGGAGGTACAATGTTGGATCCCACTTAAAATTACATCATCTCATCTGACCTTAATGACTATATTTATCTTTAAAACCAGTTTTCTTACCTTGAATGACAAAAGCTTTTGCCATTGTGTCCTTGGGCCAATGAGTATCAGCTGAGCTCCAGGTGGGTTTTAAACTGTTGAAGCTGCCTGTTAATTGACCCAGCTGGAGGTTGGGCAGGTCATCAATCTGGAGGAGGAGGGGGAACATACAGCCTGGTAGAAGTGCAGACGCATTTGTGATCACTTTTTGTTTTTCATATATATTTTGTAATTAAATATGTGAATAAAATGTTATTTTAAAGATGTATTTTGTGTGTTTTAAATGTTTTTTTTTATTATTATAAAGAAGAAATTGTCTTAAAAATGACTCTTTTTTACATTCCTGAGCACTTTTATGTGAATAAATAGGGCTCCAGATAAGAAAATGTACATTATCAATAAATGTGTTGATTACTTTCTCCAGTTAATTATTTCATTTGTCTATATGTGTGTTAAAATAATGAAAAGTGCCCATCACAATTTCCCAGGGCCCAAGATGATAGTCGTAATTACAAAGTAGTTGAAAATAGTTTTTATATAATTATATAATAAGTATTAGTGACCGCTTTTAATTATTTTCCATTTTTCTCACAAAACATTTTTTTATATTAATTTTAAGGGGTCTATAGGAGACGGTGTACAGATTATACTCGTCACTATATTGTAAATGTATATCTGGAGGTAATATAATTTATTCGTTTTTTATGATTTTTATTTGACACAAGCCCTTTAAGATTTTATTTTGAAACTGTTTCCTGTCTGGCCCGTGATTCAACGCGCACATGTAATGCGCATGTACGTCACCGCCCGGCCTCGAAGCTGGAGAAGGGCGCGAGATAGAAATCCAGGAGCGCGGACATCTAGGGGGCTCCGCTCCAGCTGGTTTCAGGCTGCAACGTTACCGTTCAACAACAGCGGACACCATCACTGGCCTCCTCAGAAAGACAATAAACACGCGGAATACAAGGACATAATATCAAATATACACGCACATGACGAGCAGGGGCAGCAGGACATATCGCCGTCTGACCGTAAACAACAGAAACAGAGGGAAATGTCTTGGTGGCCGCGCGGGTAAGAAGTTGATCTTTGTATTGTATCAACGGTAGCGTTAGCAGCAAGGTTACTTATTTTATCACAGTCATGTTCAACATTACCTTTTTATATGATAGTATTAGGGGCGTTCAGTTGGCAAAGTAAAGGGGTTGCTTTTTGACGTTGTATTACTTGTGAGTACTTCACGGACTCAGTTTGTGCCGCCCTTTTCCGTAGACTCACGATAAACAGGCTTCAATATGTATTTAACGCCAGACACTCTGTTAAATCACAGCAACCAAACAAATCTAATACTGTACTGATGTTATACTTTGCCAGCAGTAGTGTATGCATATGAGCTACCCGCCAAGTCTCTGTCAACCATATAAATAAACCTGATAGTCAAGTCTTCCTCGCCATACCATAAGGGCGGGTCAGCGGCTAGTTTCTGCTTTCTCAGCAGCTTTACTGTTGCACATCACAGCTGTTTGTTTCTCAGTGAGGATGGGGAGGAGGCCATGCATCCAGACACCGATTCTGATGTGGCAGAGCAGAGAGACGGTGGGAAAGTGAAGGTGAAATGGACACAAGGGGAGGTGATTGTCTTGACTTGCCCCAGTTATTTGCATTTTGTCGCAGCGACTGCTGACGCTGTGGCTCTGTGGGACAGGGAACATAAACAAGCTGATTTGTTTATGTTTACAGGATGACAAGCTCAAGGCCCTGGTTCAGAAACTGGGACCAAATGATTGGAAATATATTGCCACCTACATACCAGTGAGTTTGATTATCCTTTTATGGTGCTGATATATAATAAGCTTCAGGGCCTCCTGGGCTAATTTATGTTGACAGAAATCTCGTTCACTATTTTAATCTTCTTCTGCTTGTTTTATTTTGCTAAGAATCACACTGAGCACCAGTGCCAGCACCGCTGGTTTAAGATCTTGGACCCAGAGCTGGTTAAAGGCCCTTGGACCAAAGAGGAGGATGAGAAGGTAGGTGACTCTAAAGGTAGCAGTGCAGGGGTTTAACATTTGACAGGTGATAACACTGTGCCCAGTATGATAATTTGAAATGAGTACTTACTGAGATGCATTCATTCCTCAGGTTATAGAGCTTGTTAATCTCTACGGCAACAAACAGTGGGCAATGGTAGCGAAGCATCTGAAGGGCAGACTGGGGAAGCAGTGTAGAGAGCGTTGGCACAACCACCTCAATCCAAATGTGAAAAAGTCGTCATGGACAGCAGAGGAGGACCTCATCATCTACAAGGCTCACTGTCTGCTCGGAAACCGTTGGGCTGAGATCGCCAAGCTGCTCCCTGGAAGGTAATATTCTCCATCTACATGAGCTCAGAGGGTGGTTTTAATTGTTGGCATGGTTTTGCATGTGGAAATAAATCCTCTCCAAGGGACTTCTGTTATATTTATTCACAGAACGGATAATGCAGTGAAGAATCACTGGAATTCAACCATCAAACGGAAATTAGAGATGGGCTTCTATGCTGGGGAGGTCTTCAAACCAAATGAACTCGAAGAGCTGTTGGCCCGTGTTAATAAAGATGTGCAGGTGGGCTGTCCTCACATGATGCTGTTCTCTAGGATGGATAAAGTATTGAACTGTACAAACAGTGTTTGAAATTATTATTATTATCATTTATTTATTTTTTATTTTTTTGGTGACACAGATGCCCAGTTGCTCACAGGATGGTGCAGAAAAAGATCCAGAGCAGAAAACGCATTCCTCAGTAAGCAACCAGTCATACCCATTTGAAAAATATCACAATTTAAATACAGGGTGGCCTTGAATAATCAAATCTCTGACAGTGGATGGAAAACACACTTGTATGTTACACAACGGTGATCATATTTTTAATGTCAGTATTCTTACCATTTGCAGGAGATGCCTGTCTCGGCCTCAGTTCAAGCCGGCCCCAGTGAGGCAGGGCCATCAAAGTCTTCGTCCTCTCCAAAGGACA
This sequence comes from Epinephelus awoara, assembly GCA_035609425.1. NCBI lineage: Eukaryota > Metazoa > Chordata > Actinopteri > Perciformes > Serranidae > Epinephelus > Epinephelus awoara. The sequence goes on along the minus strand of CM069296.1, from coordinate 11,042,416 downwards.
GTTTAAGCCCCAAGACTGAAGCAGACACCTCAGGAGAAATGAGCGTTACCAACTGGGTGGTGGACAGCTCTGGCTTTCTCTCCCCTACTGGCCCAGCACTTAAGGAAGTACTGGACATGGTGGATGGGGTGAGTACCCCCCATAGTGTTGTAAAAAACATTATTGTTGTTAATGCAAAATTGCATTAAATGTCAACGTACACACTAGTGGAACAACATTGGCAACACGATCCCTTATTCCCAAACCAACAGTAAATTCAGTTTCTACAAAAGGCACTTTGTCAAACACAGTAGAAAGCATCTGGGTCCAGCAACATTATATAGTTGGATTTGGGTCATTGAGTGACATTACTAGGTGGAACAGTAATCAAGATAGATGTTCCCTTTGTTTTAGGTGGATGCAACCTTTTTTTTAAAACTATGCTGACTTACAGTAATGCTGACCATAACCCAAAGGACACGATGCTTGATTTAGTTGAATTGTTGTGCATTTGTACTGTTGTAAATGCTAGGCTCAGCCCAGGGGTGCAACTGCCTCTCCTCACCCTTCCCACCCCATGAGACTTGGTAGGTGAATGTGAAAATTTACAACAACTTGTCCAGAGTGTTGGCTGGGTGCAGACAGTCACCTGTGTGTTTCTCTGCCCTCCTTCAGCTGCAGATATACCTGCAGCTTCTTCTCTCCTGCAGCTGCTGATTTATCTCTTTTCTTTTGTTCCATTCTCACACAGTTTATCAGGATTGATTCATGTGACTTTTGTTTTCATTCAGTAAATGTTGCTTGCGTACTTAAGTAAAAGTAAAAATACAGATTTTTTAAAAGGTACATAAAAAACAACTTTGTTAGAGTAATGAGAGTAAAAGTAATGTTTCTTACCCTCTGCTAACTTAGAGAAGAAAATTGTCATTGTCATGTTATGTCATGACATGTCATGTAGCCTTGTTATAATTACCTTTTTAATTTAAAGAAAATTAAAAATGTATGCCCTCAATGTCATCTTTTTTCCTGGCGACATCAAAGATGGTATTGAATGTCAATATTTTTCAAGATAATTGTATCAACATTAGACATTTAAGTGTCGTTACAACACTTATCCCCAATAGCCAACAAACCACACCGCATAGCATGTCATTTAAACATGTGATTAATAGCTTATACTCCCATCTAGGCTGCTGCATTGTGACCTGTTTTCTCGGTCAATGACAAATAGCATACGAAGTTTAGTTATATACAAATAAAATAGATTACTGCTTCAGTTGTGCGTTTTTATTATTGTATTTAGAAGAAAAAAAGCTTCTTATGACGCAATAACAAAATTGTTTAATCTTTATATTTTATGACCTGTTACCTTTCTTTACACCTCCATACTTTTCCAAGCATAGAAAAAGATTTAAAAAGTGTAGCTGGTTGTAAAACTTCAGAGTGGCAACTAGATGTCCAGCTTACAAATAAAATGTCTCTTCTGTCATCAGGATCTTGATGGCTGGTGCAACCTAGCTGCCTTCGACCTGCCTGAGGACAGCCCGAGCCCAGAGCGCCACCAGTTTCGTTTGGAGGGCAGCGCCTTGCAGGAGTTAAGCAAAGGCCACAAGGGAGAGCTCATCCCTATCTCTCCTGGAGGGGTCACTCCGCCCTCCATACTGAACCGCCGGAGCCGGAGACGCATCGCCTTGTCTCCGGATGGCAATAATTCCATGACTCCCAAGAGCACTCCTGTCAAGATCTTGCCTTTTTCTCCATCGCAAGTACGTTATTTCATCCTGTATCACTGACTTTAGTGCTGCTCGTAATGTCGCTTGAGATTGTCCAATAACTAACACGTGTTGTTCCAGTTCCTCAACATGTGGACCAAGCAGGATACTCATGACCTGGAGAACCCGTCTCTCACATCCACGCCAGTGTGCAGCCAGAAAGCCATTGTTACTACACCACTACAGCGTGACAAGACCCCCCTCACCCAGAAGGAAAACTCAGTGTGAGTGGTCTCTAACCAGCTGATTCCATTTTGGTTCCAGTTTCTGGAAAAATACCTGGATTCATTAAGTTTCAGTGCTAGCAAACCTTGTGTCAAAACTCCTATCTCCCCTCGCTCTCACTCAAGAGTAATAAAAAACATAATGGTAAAAGGATTCTCTCTTTTTAGCAGATTAGATCAGCTGTATCTTATTCAAAGTAACTCAGTAATGGTTAAAATAAACATTTGTTCTCTGGTTAATGTGCTCTCTGCAGCTGCTATCTGTGTTCAGACAAAGTTTGTTTGTGAGAGGAAAGACCCATCACTCTGTAACACCAGTGCACTGAGTGTATTTGCAGCTCAGCTGGGACCAACACAGTGGTGCCTCGTCTCTAAAGGAATGATCAACTGTTAGTCTCATGTCAGTTTAAGAATCCTCCAGTTAAACTTTGATTCATATCAACATTTGAATCTGATTAAGTGCTCTGAAAACTCTACAGTTGTTCATTGAATGTGTCATGACTTTATTAAACATTTTATATATTAAAGGGTAACCTCTGTATTTCCTGGACCCTATTTTCCCATATTTTTGTGTCTTAGTGACTAATGGGAACAATCATTTTTGATATTGGTCCAATATTGAGAGAGGCCAAAACTGGCTGCAGTGTAATTCCTGCAAGCAACTGAGTAACGTCAATTTACACCCACTAAAAGTGTTTTTGCCACTGACAGGTTCAGATTGTTATTTTAAGTGTCTGCCAACTTAGGAAAGGATCATAACAAAGGTCGACCCTTTTGTTAAAGAGTAAGATCCTATTTATTCAACAGGAAACAGACACGAATTCACCAGACTCCATTTAAATAAACAGCAAGTAGTGACGTACAGAGCCAGCATATTTATACATGTTCACAACTCCTTCAGTTCATTACTGAGTGGATTAAGGGCTTGTTTCAACCAAACCAGACTATTGTTATATCAATGGAGATACAAACCAGGGTGGCTTCTGTGAGTTTTATTTAACTTATTTCAATTTTAAATGAAGTGTGTTTTACAATGATAAAAATGACTTTATTTAAACAGAGTCTGGTGGGTTTCTGGTGGTTCAACGAAAAGGGTCTTACTATTAAACTCAAAAGGTCGACTGCTGTAGGGATCTTTTCCAAATTGTTGTCAGACACGTAAAATAACAATCTGAGCCTGTCAGTGGCAAAATGGGCAATTTCAGTGGACTTAATTGATAATGCTTAATTGCAATTACAATTACATTGCAGTCTGTTTTGTCACTACAGGCTGCGGTCCTCTTGCTCAATACTAGACCAGTGTCAAATATGTTTTTTCTTATTAGTCACTTAGACACAAAAACATGGGGAAAATAGGGTCTAGGTGATAAAATACCAAACTAACCCCATGGGATACTCGTCTCATTTGGAGGTTGCGGGCACAGGTTTTGAGCATGACTTATGCTGCCACTAAAACTGTGTTCTGCCATAGCCAACAAAAGGTGATCGACATCTTTAAGCCTGATAAGGGATTCAAAAGGATCTAGATTCAGTATTGCATTTGAATTTGATTTTAAATCTCACATTTTGTTTTCATGTAGATTTGTTACACCCAACCACAAGTCTGACCTCTGTACGACCCCACGAACTCCGACGCCGTTCAAAAATGCCATGGAGAAGTACGGGCCTCTGCAGCCTCTGGTGACTATCTTTGATTATCGGCGAAAAGCAATCGCTTCTTACTTTATGGCTTTTATCAGAACTGCATTAACACCATTTCTTCCGCTGTGTCATCTCAGCCTCAGACTCCGAACCTTGAAGATGACATAAATGAGGTCATCTTAAGAGACTCTGGGATTGATCTGATCGTTGTACGTTCACCTCCGCCTGAGCAAAGACGCAAAACAATGGTAACCGAGTCAACTTTAATACCTAACTCCTATTTTAATCCTTTAACCCCTGTTAAAGATATACTGTATCATTTATACATATTAGTACAAGATCATACAGAGCCAGTATGTCACATACTCATTTATCTTACATATTTAAAGATGGATTGTTAGATCAAGATCAGCATTTTCTCAAAAAGACCACTAAAAAACCTGAATATGACGTTAAATAGCAAGTGCTAGCGCAACAACAGCTAACCCAGACATAAAGTCAGGGTGTAGCTCTATAATGGTGCATCCTAATGGATTAGCATACTGTAACTTAATTATCTTACATGCAAAGGGTAGCTTGTATTACATAATAAAGATCAGTGAAAGTGTGACTTGACCTCAGATGTTTGTATGACAGTTTATGCTTGTGATCAAGCACCTGTAGCAATCCAAGTGTGTGTTAAACTAGAAATATAGATTGTCTGTACAAGGCAAACATTAAATACATGCTGTTTCTCACCTTGGAGCTTTGCATTACAATGACAGTCTTCCACTAGCCCCATTTACACACTTTAAGTTATAAGTTAATTATGCTCCGAGCAGTTTTGCTGACAGAGCCTCCTGTCCTTCCTGCTCTTCCTTTTTTCATCCTCATCCTATTCCTCCATCTTCTTCCTCCTCAAAATGCAGAGCCCTGTCTTATTGCAGCTATAATGTTGTGTTTTCCTATTCCTAGCATCGGCCTCCCATGAAGAAAGTACGGAAGTCATTGGCCTTAGATGTCGCAGCCTGCCCGGTGACGCCTACATCCAAACGCAAATCCATCAAAATTGAAGCCAAACACACCATCAAGGTAAAAAATAAAAGAAATAAAGACGTGTTATTAGACTGTTCATATATCTGATGCATCCTAATTGTTTTGTCCTTATATTTTGGCCACAGGAAGAGCCGGTACTAGTTTCCCTCAGCTCCTCCTCATTCTGCAGCAAGCGGCATGAAAATATTTTGGATCAGGGCTTCCTTTTGGGACCTAGTGATAGCGCCATATTTACAAGCACAGCGACTCCAGTTCCAGTAAGTTCCACCTTTAACCTTTGAAAGATTGAATATTCTCAGGAACATAGCTTTTCTACTCTAACCTACTGTGATGTTTTTTTGTTTACTCTTCAGATGTCAAAAGAGTGGGAGACAGTTGTTTGTGGACAGACAAAGGACCAGCTCATAATGACGGAGAAAGCAAGACGCTACCTGCGCTCACTAAAATCCCACGCACCCAACCGTGCCCTGATTCTGTCCTGAGACGTGTCTCATCTTTACACCATGTTACTTGTGCAGAACTTAATGTTGCTCTTCCCCCCTGTAGTTTTTGCTGTTGTAATATGTGATGGAGAAAAGGAACATGTCGTGTAGGTTTAGTATGGTTTTTGAACAAGTCGTTGGCAATTAAAACACTGACAATATGGTGCTTTTAGACTTAGTCTCATTCCAGTTGCCTTGAGCAAGGCTTGAGAAAGAAGTCCTGAATCACATGTCAGTATATTGTGACTTAAACATGAAAAGAACAATGAATGTAAAATTAAAATATCACTGCTATATACTTTTGCTATCACTGAAAAGGCATGGTTTTACATCGCATAATGTGTCTGTAATTTAACATTTTTTTAAAGTTGTGAGGAGTACAAAGACTCAGGTTGCACCTCCATATCTTAAATTCTGATGTATAACTTGAATATGGAGTAAATTCACAGGTTGATCAGTCATACATTTAAAGAAGGGGTCCATGTTGAAAATGTAACATTGTCTTGTTGTAAGATCAGTTTAGCATGTGTCTAGATTTAAAAGTGAGGACCTTGGGGGAATTAGATGTCTGCTGAAAAAGTGACTGCAGCGCACATCAGTAATCCATCAAGGTGATTTACTGAGATCCAACCAAGTGCTGAGAAGGGCTCTGGAAAAGTTTGTTACTGTATCCATGTAGTTGCAATGTCATAGAGGCATGGATGCTTTACCACAGTTGATGGCAAGAGTATTATGTGATTGTGACTGTTTGTAAATATGTAGTGTTGTATGTTTTTACTTCATCATACAGCATTTTGTTAAAATTTAATAAAATACCAGTATGTCCAGTATACAGTTTTCTGTTGATTACATTGCAACAGCACATGACAGCATACCTGGAATAATTCCTTGGGCACTGGGCAGACTCAGGGGTAGAGAGGTTGAGAACCAGTGGAGAAAATGAATGGATGGATCTATTCAATATTTTACACATGAAATTGTTATTCAATTTGTTTGCCTTTCTAATTTCACTGATGAAGTGTACAAGGTGCTGACAGAGATAGTAGGTATTACTCTTTTTTTTTTCTTTCTTTACAAAAAACATTAACAGCATTATTATAATTCAAACAATTACAGAACCGGCAGCATTTTGAGAATATGAAAATACACCAAATAAAAAAATAGAAATAAATTTGTATAATATATAAAAAAAAAACACACAAATTAAGGAAAAAATGATACCACTTAAATAAAGTACTTTAAGCAATATTGCAAACCAGCTTAAGTAATTTCTCTCAAATACTGATACTATCTGCTACACTAAGGATTTATGCGACGTGTACTTACATCGGCTTTTATTTTGAAATGCAGCCGGATATTATACCTTAGGTGACAGCTCACTCTGATACACCGGAAGCAATCGTCCGTTTTGGTGACGCTGCATTAGACTGCAAGACATGGACCGGTCTAGTAAGTGAATTAAATCATACATTTTGTATGAAATGTTAGATATGTATGTTTTCCGTGTGTTTTGTGTGTCTATATGGCTCGCGAGTTTCAGAAATGGTGAAGAAATAGCACGCGGGCCGTGCAGTGTGTTGCTTCCTACTAACGATAGCTAGCCCGCTTGGTAATGTTAGCTTAACCTGCAATGAACGAGCGAGCGTTATTTCAATGAATGAATACATATCGTAAGAAGAGATTGTGAATTGTGAGAATAATGTATTGTTTCCTCTCCTCGGTGTTAACCGGGAAATACACCTTTGGAGCAGCCGGCAGGTTAACATGTTTCCGCGGTGTGTCCGCAGGGCTGCTCGGGTTGTTCCTCCTCAGCCTGGCTCTTGCTGGAGCTCAGGCGCTCACACCGGCGCACTACCTCTCCCTGTCTGATGTGGGCCGACTGCAGAACCTCCTGAGCCAACAGTTCACCGACCTGGACTCCGCTTACTACTCAGTTGTGGGTCTGACCAAGCTTGGGGCAACTGTTCCTGATCACGAGGTGAGGAAATCACTCTATTATGGGTTAACACATCTGATGCAGAAGAATCTTCAAACAGTCACAGTCACGATGTCTGAATGCTTTATTACATGAAATGCTGATCCTCAGTGTTGGTTTGTTTTTTATTTAAAATGTGTTTCTGTAAATTGTGTGCAGGAGGTATGCCAGTTTCTCAAATCCCAGCTGGATCCCACAAGTGTTGACTCTCTCTTCTTTGCTGCTGAGACCAGTCAAGCCATTTCAGGATGTGAGGTATGCTGGTGTCTGCCGTCTAATCTGCCCTACTGCCAGTCTTAACGTTCAAAAACATCTTTGGAGTAGATACATGTGTAGCTATAGCTGAGAGTAAATATATATAAGATCATTCACAAGTTTTTTTTTCCAAATGTAGCACAGGACATGTGGAATATGCCAGCATTATTTGGGTTTTTAGGAGCTTTCTTTAGACATGTGTACAGCACATTCAGACATTTGGTTTGCGACAGACAGCCTTTTGCCTGTTTACCCTCAGCTTTTTGCATTGTCATGGATGTGCTGTAAACAAAGAAACAATTTGCATGGCCAGGGTAGGGATGCAAATCCTAAAGAATAGCCCCCATTTTAATGGGAAGGAGAAACACACCTACTCTTAAACATTAAGAAAAGTTTTTATATCAACAGGTTTTTGAATGTATGCAAATATCGCAACGCTGTCCCATTTTAAGAAGGTGATTGAAGGAATGAAAGAGGGAGGCTGTGTTTGCATAGTCAAGCAAGTCCGCATTAGGTGGAAAAATTTGAAAAAGTCTGATTTGCCGTAAAGAAGCATAATTGCACTTGCAGCTCCAGCCGTTCCTCGCATCCATTTTTTGACATGACAAACAACATGTTAAAACACAATAATTGCAGTATTTACGGCTTCATGTAAACAGGAATTTTAGTGGAATATTTATTTCCATAAGCAATGTAAACAGCTGAGTAGAATTATTGAATCGTCTGTTTATATGAGAATTTTGTCCACTTCATAGATCCCTGTATCCAATGAAACTCGTGACATCCTTCTGGCAGCAGTCAGTGAAGATTCAACCATGACTCAGATCCACAGAGCCGTGAGTGCACTCAGCTCTCTAGGGCTTCCTCTGGCTTCCCAGGAAGTTGTAGGTGCCTTGACAGGTCGCATCAACAAGGAGGACAATGTTATGGCGTAAGTGTTAATTGTGTTGGCAAGGGAGTGCAGTATCATTCTGCGTGGAGAGTCTTGCAGTATTCATGAGCAAATGATTTGAGTAATTTAAAGCCATTGAAATTTAAATTGTGTGTCCTGTCTATACAGTATCACCTCAGCTCTGCTAACAGCAGCCCGCCTGTCCCAGCAAGCAGAACTTGGAGGAATACTGGAGGAAATTGAGGTGAGCTTTTATACGTCCACCAGGTGGTGCTGTGTGACTGTGTTTTGTCTCAGCACGAGACACACTGCACCATTAAATATACAGAAATTGTTATTATTATTAACAGAATTAAGTTTAGACACCTTTTTTCCTCTCAGGACCTGACAGCTCGTTTGGATGATCTTGGTGGCATCTACCTCCAGTTTGAAGAGGGACTTGAGGCGACTGCCATGTTTGTGACAGCTGCTTATTCCCTGTCAGATCATGTGGACATGGAGCCCCCTCTGAAGGAGGTATGATTTCTGTCTGTCAGGTGTCCGCCTTTCTCTGCATGGGTTTTTTCAGTGTGAAAGTGATTAAAGATGTGTTCTCCACACAGGACCAGGTCATCCAGCTGGTGAACTCTATCTTCAGTAAGAAATCCTGGGACTCTTTGTCTGAGGCCTTCAGTGTGGCAAGTGCCGCTGCCGCTCTCTCCAGCAACCGCTTCCATGTGCCAGTTATTGTTACTCCTCAGGGCCCAGCCACAGTGTCCCACAGCCAGCCAACCCTGCAGGTACAGATGTTGGATCTCACCCTAGCTTCAATCCTCTTGCATGGTTTATAATGTCCTCAAAGTGACACTGTTTCTCTGTCTGATTCACAGCTCCTTGTTACTGATGTCATGTCTCAACCACTGGCCTCTGCCAACGTGCTGGTGGAATCTGCGTACGCTGTGGCCTCCAAGAGTGTCATTCTGAACCAAGCACCTTTCACACTTAACGAGTATGTATCATTTTAGCTTTAAGATATTTACCAAGGTTTCCTTTACTGTTGGGCCAGTTCAAAAATTTTCAAACCAAATTGATGTCAAGCCAAACACTGGATCAGACCATTGTACTAAAGTTTACCACCAACTGTCGCACTTAACTTAGCAGCTGTTCCCGAGTGCATTATACCAATACTGTGTCACAAAGGCAAACAAGCATCCCACTATCGTGTACCATTGTGTAACATTGGAGCTCTCTGTCCACACTGAATACAAAATATGCACATCAGTTACTTTGTATAAACAAACCAAATAAATATCAGCTGTGCGCTCGGATCAGACTGGAGATTTAACCACTGAAAAAGGTGGTTGAATAGCCTACTAGCTATCTTCCTACGTTTGTACTTTTTAAACAGAAAACCCCCATTGAATGCTGTGATATTTAATAGAAATTACGTACAATATAGCTAACAGGAGGTAGGTTGTTATTAGCAACGGTTATTTACCTTACCAGAAACCTTATTTTGTTTTTTTGTAGTGGAAATAAGGAGGTAACGTTATCCTCATTTTAACTTAAGGAATCATCCGATCCTCATGCATTGTGGTGCTTTCAAAGCGAGTGACAGGAATGACTAGAAACATGGCATCTGACAAAAGTTCAGCTCAAAATGGCACATTGTGCAGCTCGCAGCCAGTTTGGACACCTCCTTCGTGGGCTTCAAATCTGAAATGTTGGCATATTTGCATAGTTATAGTTTTTTTGAGTGACTAACTCTGCAATGTCTCGTCCTGTCGCCCAGTAAATCACATGAACTTCCTCATTAACACAACATGTGTCGGTCTACCCTCCAAGGTACTGTACTAGAGTTTAAACTCTTCTATGTTGCCGGCCTCGACTCGGCAGCAAATTGCAGCATGGCCTGTCACACTAGTGGCGCTGTTTATGAACAAACATAGTATTATGTTAATCACAATAAAATTGCATATTACTTTTACAGTACAAGTTGGATTAAGCATCCGAGGCCGTCAGCACAGGTTTGCTGACGTTCGTAACTTTTTAATTTGCCAGAATGTGTCATAATGCAAATGCTGGTACATCCAGTTTGCATAAAATCAAACTGGTTTAAGCTTGTACACCAAAGCGGCCCAGCAAGACTGGAAATCAACCCACTTGTAGTTCCCCTCTACTTGAAAATTAGCTCAAAAACCTAAAGAAACATACACACAACCTTTCATTACCTCATTGCTCAGCCCACAAAGCTTACATAGTGTTCACAGAAATGATTGAATTATAATGCAAATAATAGCATCATATAAATGTAATTGATTTGTTTCATTCACTGTGAATATTTTGTTTAACTACCGGTAGCACATTCAGTTTCTTTACAAGATTTACATACTTAATTTATTTGTCTATTCATTTATTTATTTATCTTTCTGTTGTTGTTATCTTTCTTGTTCCTTTTTTTCCTGATTTTCAGTGGCGTCTTTGAACTGAACTTCATGTCCAACCAGCCAGCCAGTGGATATTACCAGTTTACTGTTGCAGTAACCGGTGACAGCCGTCTTGTTGCCAACCATGTTGAGGTACGGTGGCGGTCAGAATTGGAGACATAATATTTAACTGTAGTGGAATGGATGTTTATGGATTGGCATGCTGCTCTCATGCCCTTACTTAATATGACTTTGTATTGTAACTCTGTCCACCTCCAGCTTAAAGTGAAGGTGTCCACTGAGGTGGCTGTCACTAACATGGACCTCTCTGTGGTGGATAAGGACCAGAGCATCGGCACAAAAACCACCAGGTAAGGAAACAAGTTTGATAAGTGAGGCTCTTTTCACACAGCTATTGAATACTAAATGCTTTTCTCTTTTCAATGACTCAGGGTGGACTATCCGTCCAAAGCCAAGGCCTCCTTCACAGCAGACAGCCACCAGAACTTTGCTATGGCCTTCCAGCTGGTCGATGTCAACACTGGAGTGGAGCTTACCCCTCACCAGGTATGTAATCAGGGTGGGACATGAGCGCACCATACAGTTATCATGTGGTTGGCCAAAACAATCAGGAAAACAGCCAACCACTGCGACCACTCAGGAAAAATTGAGCTCTCTGTCTTTGTTCAAGTTAAGGACCGATTTATTTTCTCTGTCACAGACTTTTGTCCGGCTGCACAATCAGAAAACTGGCCAAGAGGTTGTGTTTGTGGCTGAACCCGACAGCAAGAATCTGTACAAGTTTGAGTTGGACACAGCAGAGCGCAAATCAGAGTTTGACTCCATGTCTGGTACCTACTCCCTCCACCTCATCGTTGGGGATGCCACCCTGGAGAATCCCATCTTGTGGAATGTGGTGAGTGTCTGCTCAGACTTGGTGGTGCTAAAGAGGATTAATTACTGATGTGAGTTGATTTGCTGAAGACAAGTTGTGGTCATTTCAAAGGCTGATGTCATACTGAAGTTTGTGGATGAGGAGGCCCCAGCAGCCGTTCAGCCCAAGACTCTTTATGTACCCAAACCAGAGATCCAGGTAATGCTTCTGCACTCCTTTCATTTATATCAGATTAACTGCCTGATGATGGAAAATCAAGCAGCATGCAGGAGCTCTCAATCCAGCAGTTTAAAGTCTCTTCTTATCTCTGCAGCACTCTTTCAGGGAACCAGAGAAGAAGCCTCCAACAGTGGTTTCCAATACATTCACTGCACTCATCCTGTCTCCCTTCCTGCTTCTGCTCATCCTGGTAATATTTCAAAAGAAAATGTTTTCTTGTTTTACTTTTTATTTTTGCCAACAGCTTGAAGGGAAAATCTGCCTGCGTGCTGAGTTCATTTGCACATGGAGCCATGGCAGCAGTGCCCTCATGTACCAGGATGCATTGCGTGCAACTTTCTGACGCCCATAGCTACTGCTTGCCTATAGCTATTACTTTGTTGCATATAGCATTACGTGACAAAAATGCTCATGTCTCAGTTTGTTCAGGATCCTAAAAAGGGTCTGCAGCACACCTCTGTCCAAATGAGGAATAAAACTTTAAAGCATAGTAATGCACACACAGACTCTCCAGGGTCTGTGTCTACAACAGCATCTTAGGAAACTCCTCACTGTGAAATTTGTTGCACCAGAATGATTCAGTTTCTGTTGGCCTCAGAGGGCAATTTGAGCAAAGGCACCATCAGACGGTCTTTGGTCTCAGGAGTTCAGGTTCTGGAGGGTTCCCACCGGCTATATCCTCTATTCAGCTGCAGCCTCGGTTTCTCTCCACTTCATTTCTTCAGCAGTGTACTCTGCTTTGAATAACCTAAATATCTGAGTCAGCCAAACACTGTCAAATGCATCTGCGTTACAGCTGCTTGACTAGGTAAAAAAAATCATACTTGTGATTATTTTACTCAATATTGAGGTCATGATTAGTTAACACCATTAATCACTGACTTTGGAAACATCATAAGTTTACTTTTTTACAGTGCATTCTCCTGAACTACAAAAAACTTCGACTAAATTACTCACAGGTGGTGCGGTAGTAAATGAAATGTTAGCATAATGTAATGTTAGCATTAGCATAACATAAAGACAGCTCAACAGGCTGCACCTGCAAGGGTCGTGGTGGCAGCAGTTTATCTTTAGAAACAGAGTCACTAAATCTAGAGAGAAAGTCGCCAAGTTGACAACCCCACTGTGAAGGAAAGGGGTCCACTGGATTTATAACACAAGACAAAACAAGAGCCTCATTGTGAAACTGAATGCAGCACAATAATTGTTTTTATTTAAATTACCTTGTTTTCATTATCATTGGGAAACAAAATCATAATTTAAAATGAAATCATCCTAACAGGATAACAGTTATGGAAAATTAATGAATGACTGAATAACTGAGCAACCCCAATCTTTGTGCATATTTTGGGATGCAATTTTTGCTGTTGGAAATGTTCCTAGTTAGCAATACATGTAAAGAGAACAAGGAAGTTCTGTTTTTGAGCAGCACCTAGAGCGCGTCACCTGACTACCTGGAGGCTAAATCCAACCTGTAGTTCATCCGGCATCCAACTTCGTCACTGTATCGACAAGTGGTGGCGCTGGATGCTGGAAAAAACAAAAGACTTTAAAGCTGCAAATTCGTCTTTCTCTGTCAATATAACACACACACACACATTGGAATGTATTGCTTCAATTGACTACATCTACCATCAACACTGATTGGACGTCCATATAAAAGGTGGCAAATTTTCCCTTCACCTGATCATTTTTTTAAAAATAGAATTAAAACTAATTTACTTCTATTATTAATCAAAACCTTTTTTTACTAGATCTTTCAGCTTTGATATTATTGTTGTATGCACCATGGTCTAGTTTCTTTACCCAGAAAAGCTCTTCAGTAGGAAGCTTTTGTATACACTGAATGAGGCTCCAGTACTGCATGAATATAATGTTTATTTTAATTTGAAATCACAAAAGCGACAGTGTATTTGTTTTTCCCTGGCATTTGCCGCGCTGACTAATAGTTATTGTTGCAGTGGAACAGCGCATTGTGTGATAGGTGATAAACAGTTTTTCAGCCCCTTTGTTTGCAGCTCTTGCAGGGGACGAAACTCACATTGTCTTTTATTCCCCCACTTGTCTGTAGTGGTTTAAGCTTGGAGCCAACATCTCGAACTTCAGCTTCTCTCCCAGCACCATTCTGTTCCATGTCGGCCACGCAGGTTAGTCCCAATCTCTGAAATGAATGTTTATCACAGATGTGTTTGTTTTACAGCCTTGTCACCAACTGTTCATCTGCTGTTGTTCACAGTGATGAGTGAATTTCAGTAATGACTGTGGGAAACATCCTGCATTATCATAATTTGCGTGATGCATTATTCATAAAATTCCACACACAAAAACTTTGTATGAAACATCGCCCCAACCCCACCCACATCACCTCTAGTTCATTATTAAGTTAGCGTTGTGTGTGTCACAGTTAAAGTTCCACCCAGATTTTACAGCAGTTTTACAGAATTTTGAAAAAATTGGCAAAAGAAAATGCAAGTTAATGATTTCTATACACTACATTAAGATTAGGAGGTAATGTGCAAAAGTTGGCAATCCTCCAGTAAACATACTTACAGTTTTTAAACTTGATATGGTCATACCGGACTCCTTGAGAGTGCACACACATTTCAAAAAAAACAAATGCCAGTGAAGCCGGCATATTCAAATGTTAATATGTGCATAAAAAAACAAAATGAATTATGTTAATGGGATTTGAGGTCATGTCCATATAAGTAAAAATCATTTAAGACAAATAATATAAATTTTATTCCACAAATATTTCTTATTTCTCTTGCAATATTTCGGTACAAGAATAACTATAAAAGTTCATTGCTGGCACCATATTTAAATAATGGTCACATGACAGAGACAAACCAGCTTTTCTTATGTTAAAAGGTAAATTAAATAGTCTGAATGCTCATCAAGCCTCAAAACCAATCCTGACTGGTCCTATGAAAGACTTTTAAGATGTATCAGAAATGTCTCCAGACACTCACCCCATTAGGGAACTGTTAATACATGCAAATGCACATCTCAATATTTTCACCAAAAGTGAATGTACCTGGAATATTCAAGTGCCAAAAAGCCTGTTATGTTACTATGGTAACCGTGAGTTGTCGTCACCAGTTGTAGCTATAGCATAAAAAAAATGTTTTTTTGGGTTGTGTGCTTAAATGATCCCAATCGTTTCCAGCAAAGTTAAAACCTAGAGAAGTCTATAGTTTTAGTCGAGGACAAGGTCACTTTCAATGTCGCCTGTCAGTGGTGCCATTCCCCCGCTTCAGAGTGCAACATTAATGTGGATTTGCATCATCTTACAAACTTTGTCTTGAGCAGACACCGTTTATCACCAGTACTGCACATGGGCGTCTCTCAGCAGAGATGAGAAGAAAACAAGATGTCTCACTCCTTTGATACTTCCGTCAGCAGCCCAGGAGAAAAATATTAGAAATATTTTAGATCTTTGACATTTTTGACTATATATTTTAATTGCGTGAATGATTTTAGTCAGTGGACATCTGGATTTTATGTTATCAGAGCAACAAGCTGAACAAAAACCTTATTGGCAGCTCAGCTTTAGCCCCTGCCTTACAGGACAGCATCGGAGAAATGCTGTTTTTCAATGAGACATTCCAGTGTTTGTTGCCATTTAAAATCACCAGATCTGTTAATTATAAAGAGGAGGAGACCCTAGCGGGTAATTCAGCTTCTGGTAAAAACCTCCTGAACAGCTGGAATTTAAGTTATCAGAGAACAAAGTTGAGCATATATTAGCAGGAGCCTGGCTTGAAGCCTCTCCACAACAAGCTGAACAGTGTCAGAGAAACGTTGATTTTTTTTTAATGTGAAACTACCGTATTAAGTGCTTTTACGGGTTTTAACCTCCTAGTCTGTTTGTTTGGGAGTGGAAGAAACCTCTTTGGATATTTCGGCTCCTGGTAAAATCCTCCTGAACAATGAGCACTGAAGAAATCCTAACCGGGAGAAACTGGAAGTTATGATATAGCTCCGCCTTTTATTGATTGAGACATCTCTAGCAACAGAAAATTATATTGTATGTTTAACATGCTGATTTTGATAGCAATTTTGTTTGGATTTTAATGTTCCAGCCTAATTTGTTTTATTTCAGCCATGCTTGGCCTGATGTACGTCTACTGGACTCACCTGAACATGTTCCAGACTCTGAAGTACCTGGCGATTATCGGCGGTGTAACTTTCCTCGCCGGGAACCGCATGCTGGCCCAGAAAGCAGTGAAGAGGTATGTCTCCTGATGGTGCACGTCACAAATGGTTCCTAGAGAGTCCTCAGTGCCAGAGAGAATGCCTAGCCCCTTTTCAGATGACGAGGACTCGGGTGCTTTGAGGCCTCTTGGTAGTTCTGAGCCTTAAACCTGCAGTAAAGTGCCTATCCCATATCCTAGCTCCTCAGTTGGTCCCCAGAGGCCGACATGAATACCAGGCTCTCTGTCAGAAGAACAGCTTGTGCCTACTTGGACCAGGAGAGAAGCGTGGCAGCAAGATCTACAGGGGTGATGATCTAAGTGGGCAATTTCCTCACCATCAATATGTAGAGCCCTCAAGGGGCCAGAGTGAGCAATTTGTAGCTCATGTCTCTGACTCAAAACATCACTCTGTAATTGTTCACTTTTACTTCTTACTTTTACGACAGCCCATTTAACCCTTTAAAGCAAGTGAAAAATTGCAATTAATGATTTCACAAATGTAATTTTTCCAGTGAGGCCTTTTTTTTCTTCTTCTTCTTCTTCTTTCCTGCTAGCCTCTGTCTCCTTGAAGCTGGTGCCTGTGTCTTTTTAACCCCTCTCTCCACACCTCGCTGTCTCTGTACTCCTTTTTCAGGATTGCAGCAGAGCAAAGTAGTAGGTTGGCAAAGTATAGGAGCCTACGATAAAGCCCCCATTTGTAACAAATGAGTCGGTCGCACTTCCAGGCTGAAGTAAGGGCATCCTCATAGTCGGCATCCTCAGTGCATTTCCATAGTGGCTGGCAGCGTGCATGGCTGTGTGGTGCTCAATCATTCTAACGCAGAGTGTTCACATGTACTTGCCGCCCTCCCCCTTGTTTGCCTCTCACTCATCTCACCATGATCATTACGACCATGGCCATACCGGCACTTTGGTAGTCCCTCCATTGTGGTCTAACACCCATGGTTCTTGCTGTGTTAATACTTTTGAGTGACATGTTTTGTGTTCATGAGCCAAGGTATGCATCGTCCAGATCTTAGACATTTGTCATGAGAATTACTCCGTGTTCTTGCCAAAATATATTGTTGTGGAAGAGTGTACATTAAAATGCATGTTTGAGCCTTTACATGACTTGTCAAAGATCGGACATGAAATCAAACCTCCAAGATTTCATTCTTGTCATGTTTGTTATAACTAATGTTTGCCTTTTTTTTTCTCTCCTCTACAGACTTGAGAAAAAATAAGAGCAAGAAAATTAAAAGAAGACACTGACGAAGCTCATTTTTTGTTTCCAAGGAGTCATTCAACGATGCATCAAATCAGACTTTAAACGCGGCGTGGCAGTTCAAGAAACCAATCGACAGTTAAACATGCAGTTTGTCTGTGTTGCCAAATGGAATAAATCGAGATATCACAGTGTTTCCGAGGACGAACGTTCGCTCACTGACCCATACTCTTACTGAGGGCTGTAAAGCTACTGATCATTGCACTTCATCTTCCTGTGAGATTTGTTTTCTTGTTGTCCAACATGCCAGTGTTTTCTAAGAGAGCTGGGATTTTTATTTGTGGTTTCTTGATGGATTTTGGGTTGTTCTGTGTTTTTTTTTTTTTTTTTGTACATTTCTCTATTTTCTCTCAATGCCCATTTCACCTGGTAACAGAAGCTGTTAGTCGACTTGTGTCAGCTGATAAAAACCATTGGCAGCAGCACTGATACTTTGAACATTACTAACTATGCCAGTGTGTTTGCCCGTTTGGTGCATCAGATGTGTAGGAGAAACAGTTGTCCCCTATTTGATACAGAGTTGGCATCCCCCAGAAAAAATTGTTGATAATGAAATATGGGCAATTTGAGGAAATGATTTTTTTCTAATGAAGAAGAAGAAATAAAGAATTTGAGGTGGATTTTTGTTGTTTTTCTTTCTTTACTATAGGGAAAACATCAAATACATCTTAAAGGGACAATACACTCCCAAATTAAGAATATATACTTTCCCCATTATCTTTACTGACCTACACCTACACATAGGAAGCGTACATCTTGTCATGGACAAGAGGCGCATGCTGGTGATGCTGATGATGTCCTCCTCGGCTAAGCTGTAACTTTAGCTTGCTCAGAGGTGCTAGGTGAGCCAGTGGCGGATGCATGCTTCTTTTCT
Organism: Epinephelus awoara; assembly: GCA_035609425.1. Classification (NCBI taxonomy): domain Eukaryota; kingdom Metazoa; phylum Chordata; class Actinopteri; order Perciformes; family Serranidae; genus Epinephelus; species Epinephelus awoara. Next base: position 11,024,305 of record CM069296.1, on the reverse strand, counting down.
TGTGATTTGTTTGGAAGGTGTTGTTCAGTAGACAGAAAATAGTTCCTACATGAAACTGCTCACAACAAGGTATTACCTTGAGTAACTGGGTCATGATTTCTGGAAAGAGACATTGCTGTTGATAATTAGGGTCCGGGCAGCTAAGCTGTGTGAACAATTGGAGTCAATGTAAAAATGGCAGTTTTAAACATCAGTGTTTCACTTATGAAGCAAATCAGTCATTGTTACAAACAAATTACCAACATCTCCATGCTGTCTAGATGCAATATGTGTAAAATGCCCGGACCCGACCCATCACTGCACAGCAGCTATAATTCCCTCAGAGTATGTCCTTGCTGAGTGTCTGTAGAGGGTTTATAACAAGAGAGAATATTATACCAAACAGACCATAACTCCTAAACCAGCCACTTGATTTGGTTAGCTTCGACTGCCAAAGCCTCATGACTTCAGCTTAACTTAGAGACACATGCATGCACAATACCAGGACTCCAGAACCACACTGAATGCAATCTTATTTAATGTTGTTCATTTAAGTGAAAGAACCTGTGAGGGACTTTGAGCTTTGAATGAATGAATGAATGAAAACATTTTCTCAGTCAGGCTCTTATTATAGAAAAGTTTTGGTTTTCACCTGTTTTTTATGCACATTTTTAATTTGTGCATTAAAAGACAAGTGGAAACATTTGATAAAAGGTAAATATTAGTGCCACCTACTCTATATTGATGAATCAACTCCTGGTTTTCAAATAACAGAAAAAACATAAATTTGCATTTTCTTTTTTCAGAATTTTGAAGATCCTGTTAAAATTTGTGTTCTATTTGAATGGAAACCCAACTAGTGAGAGATATTCCTTTTCCTGTTTTTTTTTTGTCTGTGCTATTTTTATTGGTATGAAGTGGGTTAGACTCACCTGGAAAAACTGATGTCACATACTTGTGTGCACTGTATTCAGGATTCAGCACCATGTGAATCAGAACGACTGTTAGCTTAGGTTGCTTAAAATTAAATCTGGTGTTTTTTAAAACTTCGATTTCTTTTTATTTAATCAAAAATATATACAGTCTGATGTTATAAAGAAATACTCTCCTAGGTTTTCAGGGGCTTTAAATGACCCCAACCTATCTTTTTATTAAAAGTATTATCAGCATTTCATAGTATCATGTAGTTTAACATATGTCAGTGCATTGTGTGTGCAAGTGGGTAAGTGAATAGGGCACCCACAGCTTATTTATGTTTTGTATATAAGATCTGTCAAGTAACTATAGCTGTCAGATACATGTAGTGGTGTAAAAAAATGCAATATATTTTTCTAAAAGGTGGTAAACTAGAAGTGTAAAGTAGCATAAAATGTTTTGTACTTTTCACCCCTATACCTTGTTCAGCATTACCACACAAATTTTATGACGAGTCTTGATTGTTGTTCAAGATTTCAGTAATATCATTATTGTTTCAGTAGCCATGTAAACGTGAGTATTTCTGTTAAAGCACGAGTACCCAGTGCCATTTTTCCACAGTCATGAGCCGGGCTCAGGTTTTCTTCACAGCTTTAATGGAAATAAAAAACATATCATGAATCATTTTCATCTGCAGGGAACATGTTGCAGTGATTGTGATGAAAAGTGCCGTCAGCGAGGAGCGCTGGCGTCCTTCTGATCCTCAAATCTCAACTCAGCAGTCTGTAAAGAGGAAAGACTCCGGTTAGTGACACACTAACAGTCAGTATGTCAGTATTGTATGCTTTCATTAGAGCTCTGAGCTCCAGAGTGTGTACTGAGTGCTTTAATGCTCTTCATTTACCTGGGCCTCATGACATTCCCATGCACTCCTGTGTATCTCTGATTGCTTTGGATGGATGTTAGATCTTCTTTATACATTCCTTCATAGATATCTGACTGACGCTTCATGTAGGTCTCACTTTCATGTCTGTAGAAACATCAGTAATTCATGTTTCATTGTGTATTTCTGTTGGTAACCTGAAAACATACTGTGCTGTTCCTGTTGGATTTGCACTCATTGGAGTGACATCATTCCTCTTGTGTTACGTACCCCAGCCGTTTGCCCATGATTGTCTGAAGGAATTTCCTGGCAGAGATTTGACCCAGGACTTTCCTGTAACTGTTTGTGAAGATGGCATCCGCGTGGCGTCCTGAGCTGAAATCAGAAACAGGACAATTTACAGCAATTCAGTTATAACACAACAGTGTTCTTGAATAGCTTTTAGAAAAAAGATAAATTGCACTGCAATTAAGCAGCAAACCCCAGATTTTTAGATATCTTTCTATCTCACCTCACTGTGAACACTTTTCTATCTTCTTAAAAGTAAATAGTTCCTATAAAAACTGTCAACGGAGAGCTCTGTGACTAGTGACTTGTGCACTTTTTCTGAAAGGACATGTTAATGTTGAAGTTTTTAAATATATAGAGTCACACACACAGTGACATGTTAGCATCACATGGTTAATGTAACCTGCTGGTTATCAACAGGTTTAAGAACAGAGTAGAATTGTTTCGGTGAGAATGGATGTTAACCGCCGCTGCGGGCCTGTAAAAATCTGTAGGGACTGGTTTTAAGTCCAGTCTGTAGGATTTAGTGGCACCTAGTGGTGAGGTTGCAGATTGCAGCCGACTGAAAACGAAACAGTGGGTGACACAAATACACACAGGGCCTCCTCTTGAGCCAGTGTTTGCTTTGTCCATTCTGGGCTACTGTAGAAACAACATGGTAGACTCTGTGGAGGAGGACCTGCTCTGTATATAGATATAAATTGCTCAATCTAAGGTAACAAAAACACAATGATTCTTAGTTTCAGGTGATTATACAGTAATGAATATTATATATATATATATATATTATATTCCATTTTTAACAGTTCATCCTGCTAAATCCTACACACTGGCCCTTTAAAGGTGACAGAATTCTTAGTGGCAGATATCTCAAAAACCAAATCTATCTGCACTGGTGCCAGAGAACTGAGATTTTTTTTTTAATTTGGGTACAACAAGATTAAACCAGATTCTGGATCAGCCTCTGAGTCCATATTGACAAACTGACCGTAACTCTGCTCGCTCCCTGGGGGGACTTGTTCCTTCCTCCAGCTGCTCTGATGGATTCTTTATAGAAGATGTCATCAGGATGGATGTATCCCTCTGGCCGAACCTGAGAAATATCCTCATTATCTTAATGAATGAAGAACACTGTATTCAAATATCTTCACACATTCTATACCATACTGATATGTAAATGTAAATTTAATTATTACACAGAGTCTTAATGGTCAAGATGGATTTTAAACTACGAAAAAAAAGCCTCAATCTTCTTTTTACAATATTTTCAATCTCATAAAATTAGATATTCTGCTGCTGTGGTACAGGACACTGCGATTAAACTGCAGTGTGGTGACTAATACAGACATCTTGACCCTTTTTAGCATAACAAGTGCAGAAGGCACAGCTGTGACATGCAGAGTAAACGTCATGTGCTTTGTACAAGGATGTGTCCATTCTTTGAGCCCTGACACTGTCATCAAGTGATTATCTGTAAGTATTGAGCTCAAATCAGTTTTATTCTGGGTCTATCTTCATCTGTATGTAAACTATAACATATATTAAATACTTCACAGATAGATGATATATTTTCTGTTGTTTAGATACCCACACTAAACTGTAAACATGTATATATATGTAAAAAAAATAAACCTTAAACACGCTGTATATACTGCATATACTGTCATATCCAAATATCTCATGTATATAAAGACACAGTTAACCTTCCTGTGTTTATTCCAGCACCGTTTGCATTCTGCTCTATAGCAAATAAAATACAGAGTCAAATTTCAAAAATTCCATGTATGTGTACACAGGTAATACCTGGTCAATAAAGCACATCGTAATTCTGATCTTCATGTTATATTTCTGCTTTTAATTTTTTCCATATCATTTAGAGCAACTATCAGCTGTTCTCCGAAGCTGAGCAATATTTGATGAAGAAAACCTGTGGTTTTAATTTGTCAAAGATCCATTTAAAAATCTTTATTCAGTATATTAATATGCTTCAATGAGTTTTCAGCACTTCTGCTGCCATTGGTAGGTATCTACAGATCTGAACATTTGAGTTGACCAGTCATTAAGAGTTGAATAACTTTAAAAACATTAAAACACTAGCACTAAAAAAACAGTAAAGTAAATTAAAGTAAATTTGTCAGGACTTACCTAATGGATGGGTAGAGTGGAGAGCCTGATAAAGACATGACCAGGCAACAAAACAGCAGCAGTGCAGCTTTCTCCATCCTCACAGCTAGTCCTGGAGAAGAATGAACGGCTAGAATAAATGACAGGAGTAGAAATTACATTAGAAAAAACGCTGAAACCACAGTTTCCTTCAACCAGCCTCATCGCTCTGCTGAAGGCACTGAAGTTGCAGCAGGCAGAGATGTGTACTATGATGGAAAATGTCAACATATAATCTGAAATGTAGAAATTTTAAAAGCATGGTCATTAAATGTATAATAAACACATTACACATGGTGGAAGACTTACCTTGATATTTTGTGTCCCTGTAGTTCCTCTTTATTTGGTGCCTTCAACTCTCATCATCTCTCACTGCCAGGAACGTCTTGGCAGAAAAACAACCTCTGGAAGAGTACTGTTTGTTATGCCTGCATCCATGGTCAGTTTATACTGAACCTGTAGCTCCCAGTCACTCCCACATCACACATGATCACACTCTCTCTCTCTTCCCAAGGCTGAGTGGTCTGCATGCTCTCGCCCTCTTTTTGTCCTTCTCTCCTTTCTCAAGTTTGCTTTATCACTATGACCATAAGCAAATAACAGAGATGCCAAGCATGTTGTATGATCTGGCGCATGTACTTTTAGACCACAGGTGGCGCTCAAGCACCTACTCTTTTAGCCTCTGACTAGATAAGTGCCCTCTTTGCAAGACTTTTTTGGGGGGTTATTTCCATTCTAAATTTTCTTTATTTATCTATTTATTTTGGTCCATGGCAAGGCTCAAGCACAGATAGACCCCCAGCTGGTACTTTAACACCTGCCTTTTTGGCCTCTGATTATATAAGTGCCCTTTTTGCAAGACTTTTTTCTGTTTCTTCTTCATATTTCATGTTTTTAACCTGTTTTCATTCCCAAGTCATCAAATACCAAAACTCCATCACAGCCCTAGGTGTCTGATAGCAAAAAAAAAAAAAGATGTTTTGGGCTTAAATAAGTTCAGTTGTCACATAACCTAACATGATGTAAATATGCACACGAGTGACATCAGTGCGTGATGACTGTAGTTTGTGTAATGTTACCTTTAAATAAGTGTGACTTTTGGTTTCACATGGGATGTACGTATGTAAGCTCTGTAATGTTACATTAAAAGTGCACTGATTTTGTTTCACTTTGGACACAAACTGCAGTCTACTGGGTGAAAGTCCGGTTTTGTTTGACCCCCTTCTCACTCTTTATTCTTGAGTCCTCAATCTCAATCCAAGCCCGATGGGTCTTAAATAGCGTCATGGGTTGGAGCAGGTTTGGGCCAAAAATGTGTGCTAATTAGCCAGGGTTTTATTAATAAAACAAAGTGAAAAGGTAAGCACTCTGTACTTAATTAATTTCATTATTACTTATTTGAAATATAAATTCAACATAATATTACAGATATTATATTTTGATTGATTAATCGATATCATCTTCCATTTCTTTTGCCTAAGCCTGGTTGCTCCTTAACCACTTCATCCGTTTCAGCAGCAGACAGCAGCACCTTCTCCTTCTCTCCCTGCAGGCAGGAAGAGAAGGAGAGGGGGCAGCCAGGCTCTGTGCCAGGCTCTCTGTTCTTCTTCCCCGCCCGAGGGAGCTTCTCTGGTGGGGACATACAGTGCAGAGAGACGGTGATCCTCTGAGCTGGTCCATTTTCTGCTGGAGAACCACATAGCTAGCACTGCCAGACAGCCGGTGTGTCCGGGGGGTCGTCGGGCTTGGTCGGACTCAGGCTCAGTATTTTATGTGATGATCTTGATGGGCCGGGTTTGGCCTTCAACTCACTTAGGTTGGTTCTGCTTGGGTTATAATTTTTTTGGCCCATTGAGAGCCCTACTTTGTACGACATCAGTTGCTCCCAGCATCAAGCAGACTGTTACTGCAGATGAGTGTATATTGCGCTCAGTGAAGAGCCTGGTGCGTCTCATAAGGACACTAAAGGGTGCATTTGGTGCTGACATCACATGTTGAGGGATCTGAGTTCTAATTCTGTCAGACAGCCACCACAGTTAAGGCGCCCTGCAGAACAGCATCCATGTCTGCCTGACCTGCCCCTGATCTTAGTTTTACTAATACTACTTTGGTAAAACTACATATAGCCTGATTAAAGTACCAAAAGTTAATACTGTCTACTTATTATGCAGAATGGTCCATACCAGAAAAATAGATATATTATTGAATTATGGACCCATTAATCACTTTTATGTTGCAGCTGGTAAAGTTTGTGCTAATCTAATTAGGCTACTATAGGCCTACTGCTAGGTAGCTTATGAATTTCCACTAGATATCTTGATCTGTAATATTATATCCTGATTTATTTGTTGAATATACTTTTTTTTTTATTAATCTGAGTCTGTAAAGTTATCAAATAAATGTAATGGGTTAAAAGTACAATATTAGAGGAGAGGAGAGGAGGACACACTTAGCCTGAGTCGATTAAAACATTAAAAAATTAAGAAAAGTTCACAAAAAAGGCTGTTCTCTAAATAAATAAAACAATAAACCAAACAGTGTACTGTCTATTTATTCAGAGAACAGCCTGTTTCATTCAATTTTGTGTAAACTTTTGATGATTTTTGAATTGTCATTTATTTGTATGGAATGTGGAATTGTGTTCTTGTGATAAATATAGACATGGTGAATGGTAAAGAACATTGTCCGTGTGTGAATTTATAATTTTGTAGAACTCTGTTTAGTATTAAACATCTGCATGAGTGTGTGGGTACTGAAATAAATAAATATGTAAGTACCTAAATAAAATATATGCTACTTTATGTCACTTTATTTCTTATAAATAATTCTGAGAGGGGTGCCCTTCTTTTCACCAGAGTACCTGACCCCCAACATGTGTGTGCACAGCGCTGTATACAGTATAAGTATATATTATTTAGAATATAAGAAAAAAACAACAACGAATGGTTGGCGCATTACCAGCCTACTGTTATGAAAGAAATATAATTATTGCAAACAAAATTTAAAACATATAAAAAACAAAATAATGCGCATGATAGGATGAGATTTGCTTGTTTATGTATAGAAAATTAAATGTAGGCTAATGGACAGTTTGACAGCCATTATATAATCTTATAGTGTAACCATTATGCAAAATGTTCCCTAAAATAAAGTGTCCACAACCATCGCCTGTCAAGGAAAGTAATAGAATAAAATAAAATAATCAGGAACACCTTTAAATTAGTCTAGTTATATCAGCTTACTGGACATTATGAAAAAAAAGCATAAAGTAGAATACATCTGAACAGCTCAGACATTATGTTTTATTAACGAGACCTTTTATAGACTCAAAGGTTTATGTTGTCACCTTGTATTTAACAACTGGTGCTACAGGTGGATTGACAGCATGTCTATAGACAATGTTTCTTCTCATAAACATTACATCAGTGCATTCTGTCTCTGGAATATTCATAAATAATGATATATTTTATTTTGATGCCACCCCACTCTTCCCCTCCCCACACCTCTCGTCCTTGGGCCCGAGTTTGCCACCATAACGTGAAAAACGGTTGTGCACTGTATAAAGCACCACAGCGTGGTCAGCTTTTAAGACTGACTCAAGACTGTGGTGATTTATTAAAAGCCAATTTTGAAGATTTCGCCGACGTCCGGAACGTTGTTGTACATCAGGAAGATTTCTAGACGGACCGTGATATGGACGTACCCAGGGACATCTTTGGCTTGTTGGAAGTCAAGATGATTCCCTGTCGTCTTCTTACATCTTTGCTGAGCAGCACACCGTAAGGTGCGTTATCATCCTCTTTTTGTCTGTCATAGCCTTCAGGACTTAGAGGAACAACGTAGTAACAAAAACGACAGAGTAAAATACAGTTGGCTCCCGAAACTACGCCATATCTAGAAATTAGGACGAAGAAAAATAATTAACAACCTGTTTTATGCTTGTGCACCTGAATCCGAGCTTATTTTAATATTTCCGAGCTAATTCAGGTAGCTATGATATATAAGGTAACATTTCTGCCACCATACTTAAAAGTCATTATTACTGGCGTGAAACCCTCTCGTTTTTGTCAGTTCAATACTTTTTTCCGAATTTTCTTAACGTTACTTTGTAATGGGGAGATACTACTCTTGATATTTAGACATCTTTGGCTCCACATGATATGAGTGCCTGAATGACATTTACCCACCGTAGCTAGCAGTTACATGGTGATGTGTTCAGAAAGATAAACAAGGGACACAGTGTTAGCTACTGAGCAGCGTTAAAAGAAGCTAACTGCAGTGCATGGTGGCTCACTCAGAGCTAAATCTGACAGTTGTTTGTTGGTTAGTTAGCTAACTAACCATGGAGTACCTGAGTAAACTCTTGTTTACCATTCCCCAACACTGGAGACCCCTCAGGTGTATTCATCCCAGACATTGTTCTAACTTAGCGAACACTAGTGTAACTACAAGACAGAGGAAGACAACTGTAAACAAGTTCAAGAGTCAGATATCATCTGGTCCAAGTTTCCAGGATTTCATCAAAGGAGTTTCAGTGAATAAGACTCATGTTGCTGATGATGAAGAATACAAACATAGTTATCTCTCTGAGGACTTGGACATGGGGAATTCAAGGAAAGGTTAGTCTGCATTACTGAAAGCCATCAAGTTAATTTTGATAGTGTGGAACAAACAACAACAACAACAAGTGTTTTGTGTTAATATTACAGTGTATTTTGAAACCTATGGATGTCAAATGAATGTCAACGACACAGAGATAGCTTGGTCCATACTGCAGAGGAAGGGATATCAGCGCACAGTCAACTTAAGTGAGGTAAAGAATCGCTTTTTAAGATTTTAACATCATTTATATGCAAACAGGTGACAAAACAAATCACTGTGCTTACAGGCAGATGTTGTCCTTCTGGTAACATGCTCCATAAGGTAAGATAATGTTGCAAAATGTTATGTTTTCAGTAATAAGCTGAAAAACTTTTGCTTTAATTCAAGATTTTACAATGTTTAACCCAACTCCTTAAAATTGTCATTAAAAGGCCTCCATGAGACCAGACAAACTAAATCTGATGCACCAGCTAATGGACAGACTTTTCTTTTCACAGAGAAAAAGCTGAACAAACGATCTGGAATAGACTACAACAACTAACAGCTATGAAGAGGAGACGGTTAAAGACTCACACACCAATGAAAATTGGGATTTTAGGTAAGTGAGATCACTAATATACAGATGTTTGATTGTCTAACAGATGTAGAAGATCTTTATGGCTGTGTTTGTCCAGGCTGCATGGCAGAGAGACTAAAGACAGAGCTTTTGGAGCGGGAGAAGCTTGTAGACGTTCTCGCTGGTCCGGACGCCTACAGGGACCTTCCTCGCCTCTTGACTGTAGCTGATGGAGGTCAACAGGCAAGCAACGTGCTGCTGTCGTTAGAAGAGACCTACGCTGACGTCATGCCCGTTCACCACGCTCCTCAGGGAAACAGTGCTTTTGTGTGAGTGTGCAAGCTGTTCCCTGAGCAACTAAGGTCTTTGGAGGAAGTAGTCAACTTCACCCTCACCTCGTGTCATTGTCTCCAGCGACACTGTGGCTTTATATCGTAACCTATGATGATGTTTTGTGTGTCTCTTGCACTGGCAGGTCCATCATGCGAGGCTGTGACAACATGTGCAGCTACTGCATCGTTCCCTTCACCCGAGGGAGGGAGAGAAGTCGACCTGTCTGCTCCATACTTGAGGAAGTTCGCATGCTCTCTGACCAGGCAAGCTATAACCTCAACACTAACCCTAAGTGTGTCAGTTAAACTCCTACTCCCCCACACTGGTAGCAGTACTAGGGCTATTACAGGAAACTTCTCTAATTTAGGAAAAATGCTGCATGAAATTTATGAGGCAAAATATTGAAACTGAGAAGATCAATTAGTCCAAATGGTGCTTTAAAAAGCTAAGCCTATGTAAATCTGTGCAGTACAGTAATGTATATGTAGTGGATTAATGATTCCAGCTCTCTCTGACGAGTATGTGTGTGGTGGATGTTTTTTTGTTCAGGGTGTGAAGGAGGTGACTTTGCTGGGTCAGAATGTGAACAGCTACAGAGACACGTCAGAGGAGCATTTCTGTGGCTCAGAGCCGACCACGCTCAGCCGCGGCTTTAAGACTGTGTACAGAACCAAACAGGGAGGTCTGCGCTTCTCTGACTTGCTGGACCAAGTGTCACTCATCGACCCCGACATGAGGATCAGATTTACCTCCCCTCATCCCAAGGATTTTCCTGATGAGGTACATGACACACTTTACCCGCTGAACACACATTCTCAAAGCGTTAAATCTCATTACAGCCCAGCATAGGTGTTCCTCAAAGCGCCTTTTTGCTATTTGATCACATTTTGCAACAACACTCTGCCACCTTCTGTGGAGAATCCCCTGTAGGGACTTGGCAGATTGAAGCTTCCTGTCCGGCTCTGTGTTGCTGGTGTTTACAGGTTTTGCATCTGATTGCGGAGCGAGGGAACATTTGTAAGCAGATCCACCTTCCAGCCCAGAGTGGCAGCAGCAAGGTCCTAACAGCAATGCGCCGTGGGTAAGTCAGCACTGTGCTTTTTTCCCCCCAAACTGAATTTTCAAAACCGTTTGTAAAGTTGTTGATGAAGTCTTTTAAAGTGTCACAAAGTGCTCTAATAGTGTTTTTTCTTATATAATATACAGCTACACAAGAGAGGCCTACCTGGATCTTGTCGAGAACATCAAGAGAATTATTCCAGGTAGGCTACAAAACGTCCGGCTTCATTATTCCTTCGACTTTCAAGGATGGCAGGAGTGTTGTTACTTTCAAGATATTTAACTCAAGCAAAAGTAAAATTACCCCAAAAAAAGATGTGACGCTGTGTAAAATGTAAGTAAAGCAGAATTGTAGAATGTTAAAAAGATGATGGTTTGATTATTGGTTTGAAAGGGCTATCCTTGAAAGGCTCCGCTGTTCACAAGCAAGAACGGTCGAGGTTCACCGCTCTGTGGAAAACTGTGGAGAAACAGTTCAACACTTCAAGAACATTTCTCAACAAACAATTGCAAAGAAGTTATTTTTGGTGTTTTCACCATTTACAACCCACGTCAGGGTCAAGGCTGAAAAGCAGAATTGAATGGCTGTGACCTTTGACCCCTCACCCCTCAGGTGAAAGAGGAAAAGGGCCATCCATATTGTTACCAGCTTAAAATTCAAAGCCAGCATCTGTGATGGTGTGGGGGTGTGTGAGTGCCCATGGCATCATGGGTAACATCACACACACATCTGTAAAGACACCATGAATGCCAAAAGGTGCAAACAGGTTTTGGGGCAACATATGCTGCCATCCAGACGGCAGCTTTTTCAGGGACATCCCTGCTTATTCCAGCAAGACAATTACACATATTCTGCGTGTGTAACAACAGTGTCGCTTCATAGTAACAGAGTGCAGGTACTAGACTGGCCTGCCTGCAGTACAGACCTGTCTCCAATTGAACATGTGTGACATATTATGAAGCACAAAATACGACAATGGAGACCCTGGACTGTTGAGCAACTGAAGTCGTATTTAAAGCAAGACTGGGAAAGAATGTCACTTTCAAAACTTGAACAATTAGTGTCCTCACTTCCCAAACACTGACCCTAACCCCATAGTAGTAAAGGTTATCAGTTTGAACATCAGATATCTTGTCTTTGTGCTGTATTCAATTGAATGTAGGTCAGAAAGGATTTGCAAATGATTGCATCATGTTTTATTTACATTGTCCTAACTGCTTTTGGAGCCCTGGTGTTAGATGAATGTTAGAAGTAGGTCAGTTGATATGTACTTATTTCCTCAGTATAAAGCTTTCTGTTACACCTCCATTTCCAGTGTTTCCTTATTTGCCAGTCTGTGGGTTTCCATTCACATCAGCAATGATCCAAGCATTTATTAGCACATGAACATGAGTGGGGCCTTTGAAACAGATGCGACTTGAAATGCAGCAAACTATAGTCAAACATATTGCAGTAAAAGTATGTATGTGTAAAAACCCAGCTGACAATATAACCCAAAGCGCATTTGCTGTGGTATAACCATCTTGATATTGAAGTGTTTGGTCTGTGTTTAACATTAATGACGTGTGTGTGTCAGAGGTGAGTCTCAGCAGTGACTTCATCTCAGGCTTCTGTGGTGAGACAGAGGACGACCACCAGCAGACTCTGTCTCTGATCAGAGAGGTGGGCTACAACGTGGGCTTCCTGTTTGCCTACAGCATGAGAAAGGTTAGCTGTTGTGAGTTTATAATGTACCACTCTGTATTTTAAAATGAAATCCAGGCTGTTATCTTATAAAATGTTCTCTGAAGTGGCTTCATAAAAGATCAAGATTTAGTAACCGCTCTCGTGATTTTCTCACTCAGAAAACTCATGCCTCCCATCAGCTACGAGACGACGTGCCAGCTGAGGTGAAGCAGAGGAGGCTGGAGGAGTGTATTACTGTATTCAGAGAGGAAGCTGCAAGGGTCAACACTGCTCTCATCGGCAGCACACAGCTTGTCCTGGTGGAGGGAGTGAGTACTGCACACATTACCGACACAACTCTCTAAAGATGTCTGATTTATAAAAATGCATGAACAGATATGATACTCAGTGTCAGTGATATTCCCTTAAACCTGAGTACAGGAAGTTTTATTTATATTTTTAATTTGCCTCTAAAATAAATCCAGACAGCAAAGACACAGCTGCCTCTCTGTGCATCGTCTGCCTGTGATGAAGCTTAGCTTGAAATGGCACTGGCTAATTTTTGAGAAAAGTGTAACTGAAGATTGGGTGGTATAATCATAGTTTCATAGTTTTAACTATGCTAGTAGTGTTGTTTTTTGCATGGCTTGATCGGTGTGGGGCTGTTGATCGGCCCTCCACTTTGGTTTAGACTGAATATCTCAACAGCTTTAGACTGATTGAAGTTTGGTTTGATTGTGTTGTATGTATGAGTGTGTAAATCATTATTGGTTGCATACAATTCAGAATCACATGAAGCACAGTGTCCTGGTTGTGTTTACATGATGCATTGTGCACATGTGACAGGCATGTTAAAGTCATTTTAAAAATCTCTTCAGCAGCTAAGATTGTCATTAAGCTTACAGCCACAATTTTGGGATACATACCATTTTTTAGTTATCACAAATTCCTCCCAGAGCGGCGGCGGCACTCCCAGTCATCTGGTTTAAACCAGGTCAAATGATATCAGCCCGTTATTTATGATAACCTGATCAGTGCATTGAGAGTGCGGCGCAGTCCAGAGAATAAAAAAAACTATTGATCTACTAATTAATGTAGAGTGATTGATAATTTAATGAATGGCCTCTCCAATAAAATGTCTTAGTCTTCTTTATTCTGGTGACAGCAGCAGATTGTGCACATCTCTGTTCTGTTATTAATTATTCATGACACTTTGGCAGCGCTCCAAAATACACAATACATTCACTGCAACGTTTTTCGGTATCACTGTGTCACCACTTCTCCTCAGCATTTTTGCCTTCGAGTCTTAAGACTCAGAGCAAACAAACAGCTCTTGTTTAGCTTGTTTATAGTATCCATTACTGTAATGGTTAATTTTTGGGTTTGTGAGTTGGGTCAGCTGCTCGTAATTCAGGACGTCTAGTCACCCTGTCTATATATAAATGTATATATTCCTTATAAATATAAGACAGTTTTCCTTTTTATTTTCTCTTCTAGTGCCACTTTTACCACTACACCTACGTTTCGTTGTACAATCCTGTATTGTATAATGACAATAATAAATCAGTTCCCATTCCAGTTTGTTGGTGAAAGGATTTATTGGCTTCTATAGGAAATATAGATATACTATATATACTATAGAAATACATAAATTGAATTAACAATGTGTGATGCTGCTCACAATGGATGGTAGTAGTCGTCCTGTACCACTGGGGGGTTGCTGTAACCTGTTACCAGGCAACACCGCTCATCTCTGGTTTCCACTTTTATGCAGGAAAGTAAAAGATCTGCCAAGGACCTGTGTGGGAGAACTGATGGCAATATGAAAGTGATTTTCCCCAAAGAGGAGGTTGCTGTTCAGCCTGCTGAATCCAACACTGCAGCGGTCAGCGCTGGAGACTATGTGCTGGTGAAGGTGCGGCTTAAAACATACAGATAGTACATCATTTTTACATGCTCTTCAAAATACAGCCAGACTGATACAGCCCATATTGTTAGTAGATATTTGTTCACTGCACATATATTGGTAAAGTGTATGGTGACTGATAAATAACAAGAAGGTTGCAGACAGAATGCCAAGGATATGTTTAAGGTCTTTTAGAAACGGTGTCATTTTCCATCAGAGAGAACTGAAAAGGTTATTTTGCAACTGTGAAATGTTGCACTCACTCACAGCACATATCTTTGTCACTATTCTTTAGTCAAGACATGTAAAGGCCCTGAAAACATATTTTCTCTTCGTATTTGTGTTGGGATCCTATATGGACACACTCCTCTGCCATAGAACAGGTTTGGCTGTCTCACACAAGACTTTTTGTATTTCATGTCTGTGCCTCCAGCCGACATCAGCTGTGGCCAGAGGCATTATGGTTTTTGGTTGTGTCGACGTCTATATGCCCGTCTGTTCCATTCTGTTGAACACGACATCTCAAGGACACCTTGAGGAAATATCTTATCTCTTATCTCAACTGTTTAAATTTGGTGTTCAAAGGTCACTTTGACCTCACAAAACCAGCCATAACTCAAGAATTCATATGCTGATTATGCAAACTTTCACACAAATGTCGAACAGGATAAAATAATGAAGTGATGACATTTTACCTCCAAAAGGTCAACTTCGCTGTGACATCATAATGTTCTGCAGAAACTCTTTTCTAGCCATTACTCAACAGCATAACTCAGACACAGAAGGGCAGACATTTGGTCAGATACTGAATCGGTGACTCTAATTTTGGGTGTCCAACTTGAAAATGTGATTGTATTGATCTTCTGCTGGGCTGAAGATGTGTGTGAAGTATCCATGTTTTAAAATGTGTAGCTTTTTTGCAGCAACATCCACATGTGAAGCATTGTTGACTGTCATGGCTCCATATGAGTCTGTACAGACATGGATGTAACTGTAATTTGACCATTTTGCAGAGACATACAACCACAAGGTGATCATTCTAGTTTTCTCTGTGCTCCTCTCACCGGTTTAAAGTGGATGTGGTTCAGTGGGGGGAAAAACGTGTCACATACTTGCACCAATCAGGATTTAGAAAGAGAGTCTGTGCTCAAACAGCACACACACAGTCCCAATAAAGCAGAATGGCTTAGTTTTCAAGTGTTATTAAACTTGTTTAGTCATAAATAAAATATTTGATATTATACAGACACACTCCACCAAGAAAGTTATGTACTTGGTTTATTTTTCAGCAGGATTACAGAAAAGCCACTGGCCTGATTTCAGGAAACTTGGTGGAAGGATGTAGCGTGAGCTGAGGAAGAATCTATTTAATTTCGTATCTAAATAATGGGGCGGATACGCTCATTATTTTTCACTTCGGTAAACCCTGCGAGATAGGGCACTTGGCCTCGGCGGAGGTCTGTGTTGTCCAAGTGCCCTTTTAGTTTAAATTGTGTTTTTATGTTGAAAGACTAATATAAGTTGATGCACTGTTATCTCAAATATTAGAGGGGCTTTTGCTCTCAAAACTTCTGTAATAGTTAGGCTCTGTTTTGAATATCAGGAACATTAACTTGAGAATGGAGATGGAAAAACATGTTTCTCAAGTACCTAAAATGAAACATCCATCGCAGGTGTTCAGATGCAGGCACACCTTTAATACAACAATGTAAAACTCGTGTCTTCCTGTGACACACCAACAGTCATGTTAAAAGGACAAGGTAACATGCTCTACTAGTCAGCGACAGCAGGACATCACTTCAACAGTCATCACAGTCTGGTGCTTTAATAGAGTTCTTCATTTAATCCTTCTCTCTTTGATGCTTTGTGTCTTTATTATAGATACAGGCGGCTAACTCGCAGAGCCTGAGAGGCCGGGCTCTCAGTCACACCTCCCTGAATGGCTCTGTGAAGCACTGTGAGACTCTGCCAAGGCACCAGCTAGATGAACATGCGGACTCTGACTCAGCCATGATTGAAACATGTCGTTGACTGACACAGGTGACACCACAAGAAACAAACTGTTAGTGTTTGGGAACTAGCGCTCCGCCTATTTCTCTTGAATGATATTGAAGCAGCACGGCTGTTTTGGTAATTTTGGTCACCTTACAGTCACATAGGACTGCTGCGATGACTTGTGAAAATGGCAACGTTATTTATGAAGTGCAGCGGCCTGCAGTGAAAAGTTGAAACAATCAACTTCTGGAGAAACTCAATCCGTCATCACGCTGCAGTGACCACTCATATACGCGGCAACCAGATCGAATGTTGCCCGCAGTCCACAGGAGTAAGAAATAAAGTGTCTTTCTATTGTGAAATATATTTCAGTGAGTAAAAGGAATAAAGAATGTGTAACAGCTACAGTGCTACACTCGCTTTGTTTGTGTGTGCACATGTGTGTCTTTTGTGGCAGCAAATTCACTAATGATGTTCAAAAGTGAATTCTACAGATCCCCAGGCAAACATTTGCAAACTTAACAAAGACAAATACTCGCTTAGATGGGGTGGACGGCTTTCACCCTCCACTTCCCCACAAATATACCATTTAAGTGACAACAAAATACTGCACAAGCCTGCAGCTAATCGGCTCAACACCTGATTTGTTGTGAATGCAGCCTAAGGCCCCGTTTACACCTGGTGTTATCATGCGTCTTATCATGCGGCGTATCTAACTTCCCTGCTCTGCGTGCAGACAAAGATGTAAATCATTTCCATCTGCAAAGACCAGAAGACAAGCACGTCCCCTGGTCCCGCCACCTCCAAAGAGCTAGGAGATTACTGCTACAGGAGTGTGAGCTCAGCGTCAGAGACAGTTGGAATGTGGTCTGAGTGACTGAAACTCTAGATTGTTTGAGTGCATTCACACCTGTACTTTGAGCTGTTTGCTTGTGATCCAATCACCCAGGACGCATGTTAATAGCAGGTGTAAACAGGCCTAAGATGCTGAAACCAGTTTGGATGATGTAAATTATGTTTGTTTTACACATACAGCTATGACTGATTTGTTTTGTCTGGTACTTGATTGATGTCACGGCATATTTTATAGGACTCTCCAAACTGCAGTAATAATATCATAGATCAGCACATTTGTAGAATCGCTCTGTGAGTCAGAAACGTTGAGAGGCAATTTGTCCAAAGTCAGCAGCAGAAAGTGCTGTGATCTGCTTTGGAAGGTGCATGTTGTTTCAAAAAGATAATTGTGGTGACAGCAGCAGATCCTGTCCTGCAGATTGTGTCCTACTGTGACATGACTGCAGTGACCCTGCTGGAAAAGTTCACTGCGCCATCTACATTTAAATGTGTATTTATTTGTGTGGAGGACCTGGTCTGAGTTTTCATTTAAAGAAAAAGAGTATAACAAACCAAAACATGATAAAAACCTGAGGTGACATCCACATGCAAACATGAGATCTGCATTTCTCTGGATCGTAGGTAAGTAATAAACATACGTCATTCAGTTTTTTTCTTTGAAATTTCTGTCAGGTAGATAAAACTCTGGCTGCGATTATGTCTTCATGGTGGCATGTCCTCGTGCACAAATAAATCCTGTGAGTCTCCAGAAATGCCGTTTAACCGCTGAACTGAACATCTGTCCCAATCAGCATATAGTCCTGGAGAAAATATAAAGCACAGCAGTTCAGAACAGATTACAAATTAGAAATAATGTTGATCAACTCATAATTGAAGATGTTTTCTTCGAGTTATTGGACCTTATTAAAATCCCTGTTATAAATTTAAAAAAAAAAAATGCAGCTTTATAGAAAATATCCAGTGTCTGACCTTCAGGACCTGAAGCTGAGTGTTCACAAGCTTCATCTTTCCAAGTGTAGGAAGTGGGTATCCCTTTGCAAGTTGAACTATGAAGCAAAATTCACACATGTAGATAAATTTACTGCACAAATCCAATAAGGCAAGCATTGACAGTGATGTTATTACAAGTAGCAGGGGCTTTATACTAAGTTTTGATTATATAGTACAAATAATGCAGCTCAAGGTTCTTCACATGAAAAGATAGGATATGGATGAAATAGATAAAATAAAAAAGAAATACAAAAAGTACAACATATAATGACCTTAGGATAAGTGGACTATTAGTGAGTTTAAAACTGGTTCAACATAATTACAGTGAGAATGAAAAAAAGTGGAAATATAGACACTAGCAATGTGCAAGAGGGTAAAATATGATGTTAATAAATAGTTTAGTATATTAGTATTTTTACCTAAGCCAAGCATTCAAATCCTTCACCACTGCTACTGACACATTTACAGCATCACAAATGTTCTGCCATTCCCAGGGCCAGTTGCACAAAGCACCTTAAGTGTACTTCTTAAGTATGACACTTAAGGCTTATATGAAAGACCTCACTAATAACTGACTGGAACGATCTTGTTGCATAAAACCGCAGAGCTATCATTAGCTGTAAAGGGGCTGGAAGAGCGCAGCCTTGGAAAGTTGAGTGATCCAATTCCAGACGGTCACAATCATAGTCTGACTTCTGGTAAAATTTTAAGTGCAGAATCAGTTGCTCATCATTAAGTGTGTCCATCGGGCTCCTGGTCACAGAACACTCCTCTCAGGATGCTGTAATTTTTCTCATTTATCTCCATAAACTCAACCACGTTGCAGTTAAGATGGAGTCAGGGGTACTTAATGTTTTGTCCTTTCTTTGGTTACGAAGATTCTTTGTGCAATAGTTAAACAAACTTTAAGCAATACCTTAAGTGTAAGACCAAGATAAGGAGAAAAACGTACATCCTTTAACATTTTTAGAAAACCTTAAGAAGAAGACTTGATGTTGATGTTTGATGTTTTGTGCAACTGATTTTTTTTTTCAAGGAAACCTTAACTCAGACTTGAAGGAAAATCTTAACTTAAGTTTCTTTGTGCAACTGGTTGCTGGTTTTTAAATCGTCAACACCAGTACTGACACTCTGGAAAATCACATTTGCTTAAAGTTTATTTAACAGTGCATTGATTTCACCACTGTCGATCTTCTTCCTCTTCTTACAGCCTTTGTTTGATGGCATCTCTCCAATTCTTGGTCATGTGCAAGGGTGTTTGCACACGGCACAACACCTGCTCTTAAATAGCGTTTAGGTTGTGTTACTTATGTTAATAGGTAACTTATTATCAAATGGGATTCATCATTGAGCCCACCTGAGTAAGAGGAGATATGGATGGTAACGACTGTTTGTTGCATCTAGAGTTGGCTTCTTCTTTTTTTTCCCCCTCTTGATAGAAAATATAAGAGATCTTTATGGAAGAGCCCAAGGTCTCCAGTGTTTTTCTTTGGTGAATATAATATGCTTCTGTAGAAACTTGATTTAATCTACAGAAACCTGAACACGGTCGCTTCCAGGACAATAATGTTTTGTATGAAAATATAATAGTGTGATAGGACCATGGGGGATAAAAAAGGTTGAGAACCTCTGGTATAGTCTGCTTAAACTCAAGGCCTGAGTTAGGTCCTCTGTGTCATTATGGATCAAGAGGAGTTTACTCTCGAGGGAAAAATGTTTTGTAGCAGCACTGCTGATGTTGGATTTGAAACTTAAATCAGAGTCTAAAGAATGACCAAATGCAAACTTTTAACTGCATGCAACAGCCTGAGTACATGACATGGCACCAAGTTCATGAAGAGTACAAACTGAAAAAGAAAGAACTCACCGTTCAGTTTAGGTATCACGACCACTTTGACGACCATTTGGAGGATGTTGTCGAGGGATCTGACCTGCAGGTTGTAGTTAGGGTTTATTTGTTATGTTGGTACTGATGGTGAACACTGTGATTGATATTAGAATGCTGTTCTCACCTGAAACTCTCCCACATAACTTGTCCCCAGGGTCAGATCCATTCTGTGCAAATTAGGCAAAATTAGGCTGTGATGTTCATCTTTACAAGGACCTTTGACCCCATTTTTTTCCTCTGAGAACAAGTAGCGATTTTTAAGTAACTCACTTGTTAAGGCTGACAGCTCCAGCCAGCCTCATTCCACTGACAAACACTCGGGCGCTGACACTGGTCTCCTGTAAAGACAACACGGTGAGAAAGTTACTTTTTGGTGTTTCTTTGAACCACACAAATGGCTTTGACTGTGTCACCTACCAAGTTCAGGACAAAGAGAGGGGAAAGTGTGGCGTTGGGCTGGATAGCGTAGGCCGTCACTGTGCCAGTGGCCTGAATGGTCACATTGTTGGGTTCAAAAGTAATGACAGGGTTTTTCACTGTCTTCACCAGCAGTTTCATCATCAGACCTGGGAAACGCTTGGCAACCTGAAAATACACAGATACATAGTTGACAGATTGCTAATAAAGATAATGCTCCTTTAAGTGAGTGGAGTGTGTTTTCACCTGTGGGATGAAGACTCCAAATGTCTTGGTGTTGAGTCGGATGGGAGAGCCTTTTGGGATCTGTAGGCAGAAAGGTTATAGATCAGTATGACATCACGAGAGTAGAATGATGAGGGAATCAGGAGGCTGCAGCTGACCATATCATCAGTGATGTACAGGCTGAGGAGTCCAGCTGTGTTGTAGACGAAGGCTGCAGAGTCAGCGGTGAAGGCAGACAGGCCCATGTACAACATGTTGTTGATCTGGGGTGGCAGGGAAAAGGCTGCGGGGGAGAACGGAGGCTCCTGATGCTTCCCAATGTTGTAAAATTCACCCTTAATGAAAAAGAAACAACACAGACAATAAAGTAACGACATGACCATGGCTGTCTGTTAGATATAGTATATAAACTACACAGTGTAGAACACTTCTTTACCTTCAAGCTCAAGTCTATTGAAGACGAGGAGACTGTGGGCGATGACACCATGGAATATTCAATCTCTGCATACTGGTCCACCTTGGCTACAACTGCAAGAAGGCAGAACGTCTCTTATATATTCAGAATCAGTGAAACATCCAAACATTTCACATAAAAAAATAATGATTTACCATTGAGAGTTTTCAGCTGAGGGTTCAAATCAGATACAGCATCGGCCACCAGAGGGCAGATCTGCAACAAGAAAGACCAGAAAAAAATGTATGCCCAGACTCCAAAAGAATCTTACACAATATTTCTGACTGGAGAAAACGGTTTCTGCTGTTTCTTTGCACTCTCAAAACATCCTAAAACTAAAAGTTGCTCCTAACCAGCTGAGTTAAGAAAAAAGGGAAACAAAAGTGCAGAAACAGGGAACATGCATATCTTGACATTCAGTCATGAAACAGAAAATGCACTTTCCAGACCCAGTGGTGGAACATACATTTACTCACGTACAATTTTAGGTAGTCATAGTTTACATGAGCACTCTAATTTTCTTTATACTTATGCTCTACTGTGTTTTGGCTGGGAATATTGTATTTTTTACTCCATTGCATTTATCAGATAACAATAGGTACTATTTTATTTACAAAAAAATCACTCAATAAGTTTTCAAATTACGTGGTGGTGGGCTCTAAATGTGTAAAAATCTTGTGCTGGTAACGTGAAAACAATGCAAAAGAAAAGTCAGTGAGAACCTTTTGTCGTGGTGGACACACATAGTAAGTATGAAGAGTGAAAGAGGCCGTGTAGGGTGGGTGGGAGGGGTGTTACATGGGTCAGACAGACATGGACTTTTAACCAGGAGACTGCTATTCGTGTCTCGTGAAACCAGAAGTAAACGTAATTATGTGAATTCATGGACTTCATGTAAGTTTATGTCACTTATGTCCCATACGTAATTATTTTCATGAAACCACAATCTCTTTGTAGTTTCTCTAAATCTAACCTAAGTCCCTAAGTTTCCTGTGACCATTCATGATAGACTTTACATTGGCATTGTTTTTGTGTTGTCAGTATGTAATTTTAACACATTTCATGCCCACCACCATGCAATGTGTTGTTAGGAATTTGTGCCCATTTCATGTATTTCTGTGAGACTGTGTTAGAAGGTGAAAGATTAAACCACCAACCCATACAGTATTAACAGATGTCTAAGAGTTGTTAACAGATCTACCAAAAGCTGATTTCCCCTCTAAACTTCTCAGATGGTTTTATTTGAGTAACTGTTCAGGGCCCAAAGAGATCAAAGTATCCAATATTTCACAAAAAACAACAACAATAAAAAGCAAGGATTGTTACAAGTCCAAATAATGAAAAGTTGGGGTATCAGAAGTTTGTTTCGTCTCTCCTCTCCTGTTACTCGTGTTACGATCCCTTAGATTTATCTTGGACGCTTTTAGATGAGGTGCGTCCCCCAGGTTGGGAAACACGAAACTACCTATGGGTATAGAAAATATGTAATACTGAGAGAAACTTCTAAAGGTGCAGTAGGTTACTATTTTTAGAAATAACCCTCTGTCATATTTGCTAACCATGCTGTTCTGTATTAAAGGTGGGGGAGGGGAAATGGGGGGACAAAGTTGTCTTGCATTTAAGCCAGCAGTGGAGGTGGTAACAGCACCAAATCGATGTCTGGGGGCAGGCAGGACAGGACAAGGAGCTAACAGTACTTAGCTGATAACTAAAAGAAGAAGAACAGCAATTGAAAATGTCTTCAAATTGGGAAAATAATGAGGTCACTGTAGTGACAGGATGCCGCCATTGTTTGGTTCTATGTAAAAATGTAAAGCTCAATATCTTGACTGAGTGAGCTTTGCAAACACAATAGCTGAGAAACAACCACCAGCAATGTAAAAACTGCCCGTCCCTCCTTTGCTCACAACAGTGTAAACAGAAGATGACACATAGCTTGCTTTCACTTTTTGTAGGTCTTCTTCTGTTTACTTGTCTTTGCCATGTCGACTGCTGTTGGCAGCCCAGCGTGTGCACGAGCAGTGACTGACACTCAGTTAGAGAGGAGGAGCCGGAGGAACCTGTTTTTCCCCAGATGATCTGTCTCATGTAGGCTGCTAGTGAGAGATTACAGTGACTGAGCTAATATGACACAAGAAGTTTTTATTACAAAAGTTGCCTACTGTAGCTGTAACTGCATTTAGGAGGATTCCTTGTTGTAAATAAGATACTTAGTGAATACAACCACAGAGAAGAAGGGGGATGATCAAAAACAGTAGTCTCACCTGTTTCTGCAGTGCATTACGTAAAGCCTTATCAATGAAGTTTTTAAAGAGATTGTACAGCCAGCTGAAACGAAAAGCAATCACAGGAATTAGGGCAGTGTGCAGTGTGTCAGGCATGGAAAGGAAAGAAGTGGACACTCACATTGCATTCCGTCATATGAGTTTAATCATAGTACGCAGCAGGGTTTCTGTTACCTGGCTCCACCGTGGAATTTGATGCTCGCACTGCCCACATTGGCTGCACAGTTGACGCTACTGACCGTAGGTCGACCTGTCTCATCACTCTTTATGGCAATACTTGTAGTGACAGTGAGTGCGTCGACTTTCAAATCAAAAGATCCGCTGTCCTTTCTGTTAAGAGAGGAGTCACTGCTGTAGCAGATACGTATATCTCAAAATGGATTTAATGTAGTGTTGAAGACAGAAACCTTTTCTCACTCACATTATTCTGAGGTACTTGACCCTCCAGTTTCCGTGCAGACTGATGAAGGCGTTACCAATGGAAAGTCTGACTCCAGTCCCTGGCACCAGATCCACCGCAGACTTTGGTAATCCCACATCCACTATTTGCATACTGGAAGAGAGAGCATGCATGTTTAAAACGCACTTGGGGAAAAAATATCACCTTAAGTATCCCAGTTTCATATAGAATTTACAAGATCGTTGAATAAACTGGTGCATTACTTTGACAGGCTGTACTGGACCTTGCCAATGGGAGACACCTTCTGTGTCCCTGAAAAATCTGGAACTTTGATGGTTTTGAGTCTCTGCTGGATCGAAGCCATCCCCAGTTGTCTGCCTAGCAAAAAGCAGTTAAGGGAATTTGATGATGAAACTCTCAAGAGTCAGGGCTTTTCAACTGAATGAGGAAACATGCTGCAAACCTTACCATATTCAAGACCTTTTTCTGTTAGCTTGACCTTTACTCCAGGATTGATGCTTGAAGTCATGGGGATTAAAGCCCCCAGAGTGAGCCAACAGCACAGGAACATCTTGACTGTTGGGTGATAAAAAGGACAGGATCATCATCAAAACACATGACAAGACACCACAAACCAGGCCAAACCAAGTTCCTGCTTTTGTCTGGTTGACCTGTTTGTTGTCCTGCAAGAAAAGTTTGAAAAGCAATAAATCACAGCTTCCTCTTTTAGAGGAGTGCTTCTTCTTTTTATTATAAGTTACTGATTCTTTTTTCAAAATGTCCCATTCATAAAAGATGATCATAATCTGACATAACTTGTGTCAGTGGCTTCTCCTTACAGCACACCACCCTTTTTGAAATTAATGTCAAGATTTTCTCCATTCCATGATCAAGACAGTCTAAGATAGAGTTGCATGTATAGTTTGTTAGTCATTTTCTAAATAATGCAAAAATGTGAGAAACTTGAAGAGCCAAACTGAAGTCACATTTGTGGAAGCGGTGTAGGCCACGTGGTACATGAAGCTCTGCAATTGAAACCCTACGCTGATAAAAGTACAGTAGTATTATCAACAAAATAAACTTTAAATTGACAGATTCAAAATCAAAAATACATTTTATTCTCTCCAATATAATGGAACTAGATGATAGTCAGCTTGTGGTGCTCAAAGCAAAAAAAAGGTTAAATACATTTGGAAAAACTCAACATCAATGTCTTCTTTCAGAAATCATGATCTGGTTACTCAAGATAACGCACAGACCTTGCTGTGAGCACTTTTGTGTAGCAACTATTTTCTTTCTACTGACCTACACCTACCTACCGTATCAGAGTGCGGAAGGAAGTGTACATCTACTCATGGATGAGAGGCTTGTGCTTGTAAAGATACTGACACACCAAACCGACAACAAAGAACTAGCGGCAACGAAAGCCAACTGTTACGTCGCCTCACGTCGCCCTGTGTCAGTTGCATTTGAACAAACTACAAAGACTACATCCGACGGCCAACTAGCACGTACGTTCTGCGCCTGCGTGAGAGGAAATAACTCAAAAAGGGAAACCAGAAGTCCAAGGAATGCATGAGATAAACAACGTAGCAGTTGCCTACTGCTGTTATAAACCAAAAAGAAGAAGAAAAAAAAGTTTTTTCAAAGAGAGTGGTACATCCTGTCAGCCGAGGGGTGTCCTGTCTGTGCAGCCGAGCACCGCAGCACCTCCACGGACTATTACATCCAGATGGTCCCAGTGTTTCCTCCTCAGGCTCCACTTCAATCAACTACCCGACAAACCCGCTGCTTCTTCCCACTTTAACCTGAATAACAAACCAGGGTTTGGTGCTCCGGCTGGATCCAAACGGGGAGCCAGGGCTAGCTGGGAGGCTAACTGGCTGTGCTTCCCTCCAGTCCTGCTGCGGCTAACGCTCCGCTAGCGTCCGTTTGGATCCAACTGGAGCACCGAGCCCCGGCAGAGAAAAAAAATTGTTCCTACATGCAACTACTCCCAACAAGGTTTGCGGATTACTTTGAGTTACCAGGTCATGATTACTGCAAACAGACATTGCTTTTGAGCTCCTCAATTGTATCTTTTGCACCTAAAGCACCTCAAGCTGAGTGCCATCTACTTCTATTATATTCAAGAGAAGGCAGACTTTGTGTCTTTGTGGCCAGTATCTCCAACACTCTGCAACTCCCCCCAAAACAATCTAGACTGATAAATGACACTACAGGTAAGAGGAAAATATGTAACATTTCTTTTGAGGTGACCTGTTCCTTTAAAGTATCGAAAGTACTGGTCTTGCGTGTGACTCATATGACTCATATATCTCAATAACATCTGGAATGTGACAAGAATTCACAAGCCATAGAGTTTGGAAACCAGGGGTTTAACTTTAACAATATATTGTATTTTGTAAGATATTTATGTGTTTTTAAATATTACATTTAATGTGAAAATGATCACCACTACAGACAAATTTCATGGAGTCAAAAGTACAGTATTTCCCTCTGAAATGTAGTGGAAGAGAGGTAAAGCACAAACAAAACTGTACTGACAGACATTAATTGAGCAAATGTGCTTTCCACTGCAGCCTTGGGTTGGGGAGTCGTGCCTCAGTGGAGGCCTGTGAAAGAGCTGACTGTCAGTGCTGCAAAGAATCACATGACCCCTGATAAGTCAGCAGGCAAGCATGACTTTTATTAGATAAGGCTGAGATTAAAGGCCTAGTCCACCATTTTTGTCCATTTTGAATATGATCTCAATCACTGTAGAAAGATTTTAAAGATGGAAAAAAAGCACTTTTTGGAAAATTTGAATCATTGCGTTTCTAAACACATTTCCAATATTTCAGTGTCGGCAAACACAGTAACTGTCACGGTGTCACAGTGCTTTGCCACAATCATGGGCTCTATCAGCTGTCTGGGAATGAAAAAAAAAATCAAACTGACTTGATCTTGTACTTGGTTTATCTGGTGACGTTGCTTAAACCACAGAATGTAGCATGTTCCAATTGACAGACTTAGGCTCTGAACATGTTTGTGAACAGGCTGAATAGTATAGACTGACTGAACTGACAAAAGACGTGTCACTATAAGTGGAAAGCTCTCTTAAGGAAGATTCTATGTGGGTCAAAAATGCAGTAAAGGGAGAAGGTTTGCTCCCAACAAAAAATACTATGTGTCAAAGCTGATACAAACAGTGAATTATCAAAGAGAAAAAAACACTGCAAAAAACATTAGGTACATCAATGTATTATTCAACAAATAACACTGTAATTGAGGCAGAGGTCGACGAGCACATCCTTCACACCAAACAAATCATAATCAATTGCACACTTCAGGGCAGTTTATCCTCACTGGAATCTATCTTTGCAAAAAAACATTTCCAGATACTACCATTCAAAGTTCCTTTTCACATCAAGGTTAGCGTGATAAATAGTCATTAGAAATAATAAGCTCTAAGAGCGAATGTAAGAAACTATCCAGGATATAATACGGTGAACATACACCCACTCTTACCTTAAGCAGCAGTTTGTCAGGTTTCTCCTGATGTGTCAGTCCAGCTTTCAAAAAGGCATAGTGAAAGAGGAAGGGAGGCACATGGCCTCTAATTTACTTACTCAATCAGGAACTGAACTTGGCTCGGGGACTGCCCCAAACAATGCAACAACAAACAAACTCACTGCTTCCTGCTCTCTTGTAATCTCTTCAAAATTACAAAATGTTGTCAGTGCTCTTTTCTTAGAGTTGTTTGCAGAAACAACAAACTGTGAAAGTTACAGTTTCAAATGAATGACATGCTGGTTTTGATCTTTCTAGTTCCTTGTAACAATGCAGTGTAAATAAGGAACTCAAGCTGCTCAGTGCAGGCCGCTCTTGAGTCAGTTAAGCTAAACCTGAACCATAACACCTCAGCAGAACTCAACAACAGCAAATGATTATGAAAAGGGAATTATAAGCACTGAACTGTGAGTCTACTGTACCATACTTCTGTGTCTGCGGCTATAGAGAATAAAGGGCTGTAGTGTTCTATATTTCACAATTTACCTCTTCCATTGCTTGCTGTTATAACACAAGTGGTGGTAGATAACACAATCATGATCTCCCTTTGTGTCTCAACACGGGCAGAGCAGGATTTGCTCATGTATCAGAGAGTATGATGTAATTTTAAAAACGACACTTGTTATCATCGTTAGATTTTTCTATAAGTTGATTGTAAGATACGTCATGTAATGATGCAAGTTCCTGTAAACGATCTTCTGTTTTGTAAAGAGCATTGATATAAAAATCTCCCACTCAAAAGGAATTACTAAAAGGCTTTATTGTCAGGGCTAAAAAATCTGAAGTAACTCTTAAGTCATACCCATTACATTCAGTTTTCTTTCATATATGTGGTCAAAATGCAGCAGTCCATCCTTGAAGGGCTTTTATCACCATACAGTAATTAAAACGTCTGAGGGGTTGTGTGAGCTGTCTACTGAGTGATAGACTGTCTGATATTGTGTGTTGGTAGCATGATATCAGGTTTTGAATTTTGGAGAACCAATTTTTTAAAGCACCAAACCATAAAATAGTTTTCATGTCTGTGGCTCGAACAAAGCTGCTTTAAACTTGGAAAATCAATGCTAATATAGTTACTAATGCTGCTGGCTGGCCTTTTGATGGCCTCAAAGCAGTCCGACTCTTTGTGCAATTTAATATTCTGATAAATTTAGAATCATCTTTTTCTTTTTCTTTTTTTTTTTAACCAAAACATTTTTAAGTGTTTCATTAAACATTCAGAGGTTGAAATCAAGGATATCCACAGGGAGGCTGTCCAAAAAGCAGATTATGGCTCAATTTCTATCCCTGTTTAATTGGGAAAAAAAAGAAGAAAAAAAAAGCGGCTTGAGAGAGACATGGATCAAGAGAGGATTGGCAGAGGCCCCACAGAGACTGCTTATGCATAGGGCCCAGAATTTGGTGCTCAGTCTTTTATGGTTAGGAAATGATGATAATGTTTAGGCTTAAAATACCTGGTTTTGGGGGCACAGTGCCTGCTGGAAAAGCAGTGACATCTCAAAAACAACTGCTTTTTCTGACTCTACTCCAACAGGAACACCCTTCATGCCACTCTCTTGGCTGGTCTCTACAAAACACCCACATTTGGTGCGTTAAAAGCAATGACTAAAAAAAACAACTGGTTTTGGTGTTGATTGGTCTTGAGCAGTATTATGCATCTTGCAGGCGTCTTGTCTAGGTGTCATTTCATCCACCATCCCCTCCACCTCCTGTTAACCAAGTCAGCTCATATACTACATCACTTTAGAAATGTTGATATGATACAAATGCAACACATCTGTGGCTTGTAAAAACATACAATGCTGATACTTTCTTCTGGCGATGTGGGCTGTTGTCATACCTCTTTAGAATTTTTGCTTAATTTAATGGAGACACCGAAATTTCAAATCATTTAAATTCAATTTTCATTTTGCTGATTTGTCTTATTTGTCACTTGCTTTGATTAAAGATTAACTAATTTGTAGAGAAGTAGATGCTATAACATTTTGAATTTCAAATAACTGTATTATAAACATAAAGCTTTACTGGGGTTGTAATTATTGGTCTATGACTTGGAAACTAGCATGATGCCTATGAACTAACCCTGCAGCTGTTGAATTGCAATAACAAGTTACAGCCTCTTCAGTAACTTTCACCGTCAAATACAATGAAGCTTGTGTCCAATGCCCACGTAGAATTTCTTAAAATAATCGTGACCTAGATTCTTCTTTTCAAGATTAAATCACATTCAAATGATTCCCTGTAGGGAATCTGTGAAGTGCGCTTGTGACCCAAAGTGTGCCAGTTTGGACTGGCCAGATAAATCTGGGTTGGGAAAGCTGCTCAGTGTCTGGATCAAATTGTGGTTGTACTGGGCAGCTTCCAGGTGTGAATGTGTGTAGCAGAACGAGTGTGAACAGAGCGGCACTGAAAAATAGACCATTGCTCTCAACGATACATCCCTGAAAAACCCCAAACAGTTTTGCTTCATGCTTTCAGAAGCTTGTATCTTCAACACATTAATGTGAAAGGGACAGGAAATCAATAAAGAGAGAGAAGTTTCAATGCAGCCTCTGAAGGCAGTTTGACAGAGCTGCTGTGAAAATTATTGCAGTGTATTTGTTATGACAGAACAACACAACACTTGCTTTCTGGTGACAATAAGGTCTTTGTTTCTCAGGAGAAGAAAAGTGTTTGTGTCAAACTGAGCAATTCTTTGTACTTTTTATGAAATGAATTAGCTTAATTACAAAAATTAATGGGTGAGTTGAATGAATGCTCACTAAATGCCTAGCAACGGTTGCTGTGCCTTCTGCTATTTTAACCTGTTCTATGACCTGTGGAGTAATCTTAAAGGGCCTTCACTCCCGTAGTACACCAATGGTAAATTAGACAGCTCTGTGGGGACGTGTACAGACTACAGACCGCCCTATTTAGCATTTAAATACGCAATATATAAAAGTCACATTAAAAAAAGTCATTTTAAAGAGCACAGTAAGTGACTCAAATCAAACGTGGCCACAATGTTGCCTCACCAACATGTGCAACCTGGGTCTGGCTAAACTGCTAAGCGGTAAAATGCTCATGGTGGATCCTCCAGCGGTGACTTCTGTGTTCGCAGAGTAACTTTTCCCCTCAGTAAAGTGTAACCCAAGCGCCGGCCTCTGGGGCTGAAAAATAAAGTCAGCACAAGTGTGCAATAACTGCAGTTCCTCAAATGGCCATTTGAGGCTGGCTCCAATAGTGGGACAATCCACAGAGACCCCCATGTTAAAGGGATAGTACACCCAAAAATGAAAATTCAGCCATTATCTACTCACCCATATGCCGATGGAGGCTCAGGTGAAGTTTTAGAGTCCTCACATCACTAGATCCAAGGGGAGAGAGGGTAGCAACACAACTCCACATAATGGAGGCTTATGGCGCCCCAGATTCAAACGTCCAAAGACACATAATTGAAACCAGAAAATATCTCCATACTGCTCGTCTGTAGTGATCCAAGTGTCCTGAAGCTCTGACATAAAAAGTTGTTTGGAAAAACGTCATTTGAACTCTGTTTTTAGCTTTATTGTAGCCTGCAGCGCTTTGTTTGGGTGCACTATCCCTTTAAAATGCCCCACATTACAGCAGATAAAAACATGTTTAAAGCCTGGTACAAAAGATAATATCCCCATTCATGACAACTTTATGGGGGGTGAATTTTTATATAACTAATCCATTTAAATGTTAGAAAGGCTTAAAGTTACACACAATTAAAGATGTGGCAGCTTTAAGTGGCAGGCTGTCTGAGAGGCATCACCTCAGCCTTTGGGTCAGATACACCCATTGTACCTCTACATCTTCACCCTCTCGTCAAAATACAGAAACTTTTGACTTTAAAAATCCAAGATGGCAACGGCCAAGATGTCAAACCCAAGGCTTTAAAATGGGAGTTTACAAACCAATGGGTGACATCATGGTGGCTATGTTGATTATTTTTATACATTCTATGGCATAAATGTACAAAAATATGATGTGGGTGTGCCAAATGCACCTGCATTATTAGTCTGTTCACATATTATCAGGACATGGAGCAAGAAGTGTCATACTTGTATGCAGAATTATCATTCAACTGACTTGAATGACAAAAAGCTGTAGTCCAGAGTGAGACCAGAGAGCAAATCCCAAAGACACTCCACCTGAGGTTGCTCTTACTTGTTGGGGCTTTTGGGACAAACAGCATTGTAAAGTCTGATGTGTGTCGACACAAAAAGAGCACTCTGTACACCTTCGGGGGTGAGGGATGAAAAAGAGGCTGAAGATGCTCTGCAGCTTTCTACAGAGGGGATGAAAGTGTAGTCCGAGGAGGAGTTCACACAGAGTTCAGCATCATGCTCTCCTCTGCTTCTGCCTTCAGGCCTAACACAGAGCCTTTTACCTTTTTGTCTTTTCCAGTAAGTTCCACTAACCCCAGGACAGACTGTGGGGCTTGTTGTGGCCAGCGACTGAATTTTAATCATGAGCTCTGAAATTGTTCAATTACTGAAATTCAAAGCTGGTATTGTAATCTGACCTTTAAAACATTCAGGTGCAAATTAATTGAAAAGGTTTTAAATGTATGTCCTGTGCACTACTTTGTTTCAATTGCACTGAATTTGTCACATAATACAGGTCTACATCTCTCTTGTGTGTAGCCACTGCTGTTATTTTCAATATCTAAATTTGTTACAGAAATGTCATATAGGGTTTCCACCATACTGTGATGTCATATGTAAAGATCAAGGTGTTTTCTTTTGAAGCTGTGGTTGTGGTGCACTCCTGCCCCCCTGAGGCTGAAGGCAGTATGGCATCAACATGTGTCAAGATCGGTCAAGATACAAATCCAGGCCATCAAACATGCTCGATTGGTACAGTTTAGTTGCACAGTTTGACTCAGCAGAGAACAGTGCTGTTTTTGTCATGATGTTTCTAATACAGTGTCTTATTAGGAAAAAGCAATCACAGCTGCTGCCGGCTTTTCTCAGATCTGCCAGGAAAATCCCCCTAATATTTTGTTTTGTGTCCCTCAGGGCCTCCACACTGTTCTTTAAACAAACATCCTCTTCACTTTGTTAACCCTCTCCATGAGTGCTTGTTTTCACCTCCAAAATGACATTAGTGTTTGCCAACAGAGTCAGTCTCATTTCTCAGTATTGTGCCTGAATATTTCAGAGTTGAAAACAGCAGACGATGGTGCAAGTTAGTGTAAACTCACACTGTAATTGTATTTTGATGACAGAGGAGTATGCAAAGAGAAGTTTATCTGTGTGCAGCGCTCTGTGTGTGGCGTTCTCATTTACTTTGTGTGGAGACCCAAATCATTTAAAATCAAACACATTATGACTTAGACCAAAGCAACAGCCAATCATCAGTGGCTGCGCTGTGTTTATCTTGATTGACAGATAAAATCTTTGAAATGAAAGGTGGCTTTGTGACATAAACAGACTTTGGGAAAGAATCGAATCACAACTGCTGGAATGAGATACAAAATGACATGCAATAAACTAAAGCATTGTGAAATATCATTCAGTAATAATACATTTTCCATTTATTTGGCTCATTTTGTTCAAATTTCATGGTTATATCACATATTTTGATGTTGATTTATTCCAGAATGTCTTATTCATTTACTTAAATTTGAACATTTTTAGTTTCTGCACATTTGATCTCTAACATAATAATAATAATAATAATAATAATAATAATAACAATCATATTATATGTACATAATTATGAAAAAACAAACCACATAAAGTACTGTCAATAGGAATGACTGTTTCCAAAGTGAATACACATGACACCATCAAAGTGTTGAATGTAGAGCTGCTGAGCGAGCATAAAGAACATAAAGAACGAGCTGTTTTATAGGCCCGGCGTGTGATGAATGTTTTATAATCATACTGTATATAGTGCTGTATATAATATGAGGCTGAGCAGAGATGGATGAAAAACTCATTACTAACC
The DNA here is from genome assembly GCA_035609425.1 of Epinephelus awoara. Classification (NCBI taxonomy): domain Eukaryota; kingdom Metazoa; phylum Chordata; class Actinopteri; order Perciformes; family Serranidae; genus Epinephelus; species Epinephelus awoara. The sequence continues at coordinate 10,990,933 of CM069296.1, read as the reverse complement.
TGTTTGCTTTCCTATCCAGTTAAAATATTTTTGCAATGGAAAAAAAGACCTTGAAAAATGATTAAAACATTTTTCTTGCTTTCTAGAAATCAATATCGTCAAATGAATAAACAGGCGAGTGGAGTATATTTGTGCTTGTGCCTGAGATTTGCAAGATCCTGCTGCAGTTTTCTGCAAATGATTTATAAAGGAAATATTGACGACAGTACCTTCCGCTTAGGTTGGTGAGTCATGCCACACACCCTCATATCAAACTGATTTTCTTACTTGCTTTGCTTATTTTTGTTTAAAGTCTTATGAAGTCTTGTATCTTTAAGGTAAACCGAGGGCATGAGACATTTTAAATGCTCTGGCAGTCAAGTAATGGGATGACACAGATGGCCTGAGCACCCTGTGGTCACACTGCGGGCAAATTCATTACTCTTTCCTTGAGGATGGAAGAGCCTCAAGGACATCCTACCACTTATTTCTAAACACAAGGAAGCGAAACCAGCAGCCTGTCTGTGCTGTGTCTTTTCACTCAGACCGCAAATTCACAGAGAATCATAAAACATTAGGACTTGTCTGGATGGAGCTGTGTCATGCCATGAGTTAGTGTTTGACTGACCAGAACAACTTTTTATTCACTGCAAGAATGTGACAAAGAATGACACATCATCTACACTGTCTCAGAAATTTTCCATATTTGACTGCAAGATTCATTTGGTAGCAGTTAAGCTAAGCTATTGAAACTGATGTGATTTCATTCAGTTCCACTGTTTAATGAGTTGTGTGATTTATCCAATAATTCAAGAGCAGAGGTAAACACTGGGAGATGGTTAAATGAGTGGTTGCGTATCTCCTTTGGTAGCCTCTAATGACTCCAAATGACAGCGAGAATTAATTTAAACTGTACCCTGAAATGATGCAGCGGGGCATCTGTGAAACGCACACAGCATGCTCATGATTACCACCCAAGTCTTTGATGGCTTTACACCAAAAGATACCAAAGGGACAGTTTTAACACGAACGAGTCTGGCTTTCTCTAAACGGACCGTCTGCTCACTGCTGAGTAGGAGACAGTTTGGATTGATATTTCAAATCTTCATTTCCTGTTTATGTCGAGTTCCTGGCTGTTACTGACTGCACAAATGTTGGAAGATTTTTCACTGCTCCAGACACAATTCATGAAGACAAGATGAGACCAGTGTATTCTTATATAACAAGGCTAAGAGTCTTCAAGCATGCTAGAGGCTGTGTGCACTCTGCACTGAAGCACATGGTAGTTTGAGCTAAATGCAAACATCTGCAAGTTAACATGATAATGCTCTAAACATGCTTGGTACATGCTCAAGTTAAGCAAGTGGCAACCTCCAGGACACACGTATAGCTGCAGCCACATTCCATTTGGAGCAGAGACAACACACCCCTACAAACTGCAGCCATCACCGACAGCCTACATGACAAACTCACCAACACCACACAAAAAATATGAGACAAATTGGAGCAATAATCCACTTTATACTTCATTATATATGACAACGTGAGTTACATTATAAGTAACAAGATGTAACCCATACCCTAAAACTCCATAGCTAGCTAAATGCTAACTTAGAAATTAGGGGTGACGGAGGATGATCGTGTAGACATGGTGGCTGGGTCATGTAGATGTCCCAGATGTCTGCTGTAGGTTGCCAAGTGGCCACTTGAAGCTGGCTCCAAAAACATGTCAATCCTCATAGACCCTGATGTTCAAATGCCTGACTTTACAGCAGAAATAAACATATTTACAGTCTGGTACAATACATGATGTTGGTCTCTATAGCTAATTTTCGCAGTTATGACAACTGTGTGAGGGAGATACATGCAGTCTTTTCAAAATAAACTTACAATGTTGGTAAAATACCTCATATTCTCATATATCCTTATAGCTGTGTTTTAAACTGACGCTGTCTGCCGGCGTTATACACTGACACCACCTGGCAACTCATCATTAAGGTACCAGCCAATGCCAAAATCACTGACAAAACAGCAATATTTGAAGACTTGGGAATAAGAACAGGTTGTTGTTTCTTAGGTCCCTCAGTCAGAGGCACTGCTTGCTCCTCCACATTCTCACCCTCGCATCCAAATATGGTCACTTGTGGCACCAAAAATCCAAGATGGCAACAGCCAAAATGGGATTCCACAAACCAATGGGTCACGTCATGGTAGCTATGTTCATTATTTTTCATACAGTCTTTGATGTTTAGCCAGTATAGTGTTTTGTAGCTTAATTACCATGTTTGCATGCTGACATTTGAAACTTAGCTCTAAACACAGGGCAGCTTCGCATGCATTTGGTCACAAACTTTAGAGCTGGACAATCAAAAATTTGACACGATGATGATACTGGAGGAAAAGTCAGGGGAAAACCAAAGTTATTACAATTCATCCTAAGTGGGACATATGTGTGTGTCCAATCTATCCGAGTTCTTGAGACGTTTCATTCAAAAGTTAAGTTGGGGGTCACCAGAGTTAATGTGATTCATCCTCTGGGAATCACAAAGGGAATCATGAATGTCTTTACGAAAGTTCATGCCAATCAATACAGTAGAAATTTCGCTGGATCAGTGAAAGCTCTGACCTGCTAGTGACACAAATGTCACATCAGCATGAAATAAAGGCAGATTTCCTGTGCATGTTTTTTATTTGACAGTGGTTCTAATTCAGAATTAACTGGATGTGAGTAGAGCTCGGCTTCATCATTTAAAATGTAACGACACGCTGCACAAATCAAAGGGAAATTTCAGTCGATGATGAGCTAAATCAAGGCTAACTCATTCCAAACACTCAATACATTAGTGAAGGACACTGCAGGGACAGCAAGTAGTGGAATTAGAAAAGTTGCTTTCCAGAATCATAAAAGAGCCTCAGCCTCATATTGACAGGCTTCCTCCCACTGAGGTTGTAAAATGGTCAGTGCATCAGCCAGCGGAAAAGTGCAGTGAATATCAATCAGGCAACTCTGGGCCAGCAGAGTGATAGCTGACCACAGAGAGAAAAAGACGCATAAAGAAAGAGAGACTGGTGGGGGGTGGATTGATTTTTTAAACAGGAAACAGTTTGGAATAACTTTGCCCTGTGTACAACTGGCTGACTTTCAGATCTGAGAGTTTGCCATGTTAAGATTTACAGCTAATGTGTAGATCTATAAGCAGTTATGCGAATATCAGTTAACATGGATTTTCTGGATGACTGTCATAAATAATATTCTTCTTATTAATATGCGATCAGGTTACAAGGCTCCACATCATGTTCCCTCAGAGTATCTTTAATAATCCAACCCAGAGGGTGTTGAGTTGGTGTTTGGGACAGAGTCTGTGCTTGTCAGTGCATCTGTGGAGATGTATGCAACACATTAGGCCTGATGAGCTGCATACACTGACACTTCAGGTGAAACTATGTAACTTTTAAAAAGAGAATAAATGCATTATTCTACCTCTCAAAGGTAACTCATGCATCTCATTACACACTTTTTGCTGGTATGACTAATAGCGGACAGTGGCTAAGGTTAGCTAAGGTTTGACAATGTTACACAGTTGTTGATAGTTAACGACCATTACTGAGCCACTTTATAGCACAGTACTAATAAGCATTTGGGATGAAATAAAAAAAACAAAACACGTTTAATATCATATCATGATGGTCGGTTTCAATTGAAGTTTCTGCCTGTAAAATGAGAAAATCCCTGGGAAAATTAAGTCTATAGCCTCATCTCCACTGCATGGTACTGGCACAGCTCTACGCAGCTCGTTTGGAACCGTACTGTCTTGGTTTTCCACTGGCAAAAGTTGTGGATAGTTCCTGGTACTTCTTTGGTACCACCTCATTTGAGGTTCGAAGCGACCTAGCCAATACTAGAAGGTGGAGTTAAAATGCTGCAGACTACTAATAGGTCAGAGAGAATCATCACTAGCACACATTTTTAAATAGCCAAGCTACTGTCAGTAGGAACAGCTACTTGACCCAGATTTAAAAAGATGGCAGCCTGCAAAACCATGCTGTGGGCAGTTGACAAAGTGCAGACACCTCTGTTTGGTTGTGTATGAAAGGATCCAGCCAGAACTGGATGGAGCAATATGTCATGGAAGATTTGTGCACTGTAGCTATGACGTTCAGCTAAGAGTTCCACCTACACTGACCGGGTACTATCTGCAGTGGAAAATGAAATTAAGAAACTTACCTGGTGCCAAAAGTGAGCTAGGTGGAGTTGAGTTGAGCCGAAGCATTCAGTGGAAATGAGCCATTGGTGTTGCTCTATGTTTTGGATCCATTTATTCAACACTGGGTCCCACAGAAATCTGACATTGTCAAATTCTGCACACTGTAGTCTTTAGAGGTCTGGAGTGTGGTATTTAGTGGCCTCTTGCGGTGAGGTTGCAGATTGCAAGCAGCTGAAACCTCTGTGTGCCAAGTGTGAAGGAGAACAGTTGCCAATGCAAAAATGCAAAATGTTCTTCTCTAGTGCCTGTGATTGGTTTGTTCATTCTGGGCTAAAGTAGAAGAACATGGCAGGGAACGTAAATATAAACGGCTCATTCTAAGGTAACAAAAACACAATGATTCTTAGTTTCAGGCAATTCTACCCTAATGTAAACATGGTAATCAATATTATATTCCATTCCTGCCTATATATTTCTCTAAACCCTATACACTGGACCTTTAAATTGCATTCAGACTGAATGCAAAGCTAATTTCAGTCAATATTATAAGTTATTGCAAAGGCATGAGCTGATGCAAATAGAGGTGAATTGGCCCTGGTGAGTGAACACCAGTGAAAATACATCAGCATGAGTTAAATGTTTCAACTTTGACAACTAATTTGCATTATCTCTATGCTGTATTGCTCCAGTTTATGAATATTCAAAAACAAGGAAACCTGAGAGGGATTTGAGGAGAAAAACAAAAAAACAAAACTCAAATTCATGTTGACTTATGACATTATTTAAATCTGCATTAAAACTACACTTGGTAACTTCCATGAAGACAACTTTTTGTAATATTTGCTAAAACTGTCACAACATCCAGACAATAGCACATGAGACAGTGCTAAATGAGACAAATAACCAGTGAAAGATATTCATATTCCTCTGCCTACTTTATTGCCATTTAGCATTTCCTGGATACAACAATCAATCAGAGCCGAGGAGACTCTAATGCAGCTGTCAATCACTGTTAGTTAACTGCAGTCAATTTTTCAAACTAGGCAGCGATGATCACATAAGAATCAAGATTCTGTTACTGCATTGCCTACTTCTCACCTTAAATATTTTCAGAGACATATTTTAGTGTACTGTTTATCTGTAAAATGAATAAGTCTGTGACTGGGCCACTGTGTTGGAGATGGTCGAGCACAACCCACCAGCCAGACAAACCTTGTCACTTTCAACTAAACAGTACACCAAAATATGTTTCTGAAAACATCTGAGGTAAGAAATAGGCAATGCAATGACGGAGTCTTGATTCATATTTGATCAGCGCAGCCTAGTTTGACAGTTTGACCGCAGCTCACGAGCAGTAATTGACATGATGGACAGTGGCATTAGAGACTCCTCGACTTTTCCTTTATATCCAGGAAAGCCATTTAAAGCGCTACATGGCGTTAAAGTAGGCAGAGGAATATGAATATTCTTCTCTGGTTATCTCTCTCATTTAGCGCTGTGTGAATATAGTGACAGTATCAGCAAATTGGATTTTTTTGTTTTGTTTTATAGGGTACAAATTATAGCTTGAACTGATTTTAGATTGGGCCACCTGGGGGCAGTGAAAAAAAGCTGTAAAAAAAATGCCCTAAAAATGCCTGTTTATATCACTGTAATGCAATTTAATTGTGAACCAAGGTGGAAAATGGGCTGCATTGAGCCATACTCCAATAAATTCATCTGACAGGCAGCACAGAGTGGGTTTACTGCACTTTTTTGAAACAGCTGCCCACTGCTGCTGTTGGTGAGAGCGATGAGACTGAACCAAACAGTAAAGTTGTGGGTTCTAAAACCAAAACAACTAATTAAAAGACACTGAAAAGCTCAGCAGAGCTGAGGGGAACTGCAGAGAAGGGTGATTATTATCTATGGGGCTGTCACTATGAGTGATCCTTTTCACATTGTCATTTGATCCATTGTAATATGAAAATACTGACATTAGTAGCTTTCAAGTCCAAGCTTTCACACAAACTGAATTTATTCATCCATGCACCAATGTTATTCAGTGTGGCACAATTTATCAAAGATTTAATATTTTTGTATACACATCATATAGCTCATAAATTTCGCACTGTGATAAATGTTCCCTCGCTTATGCATGTTTGCTGAAATACCTCTTGAAGTGTTTGTGCTTCTTAGTATCTTGAAACTTTTCAGTGATAACGTTTGAAACTTTCACTTCCCCAGTAAGTCATGCTTTGACAGGGCCATTAAGCAAATGAATGTTTGCATGTGAGATGTTGTCAGATATTGTGTTCACTGAGCCCCGCTGGAGTCTGTGCTGACCTGAGCTGTGTTGGTGCAACGGAGATGAGGGAGCCTCAGATCAATGGTTCAGTGTGTTGGGCATAAAAGGAGCAATGTGCCCCAGAGAGAAGGGCTGTCTGTGCCCCAGCGCCATGCAGCTGTGGGACCCGGGCACCCATCCATGCCCTCTGCTCCATACACTGTTAGTCCTCCCTCTATGGCCAAAACACTGCAAGCTGTAAAATTATTTCCATAGAGGACTGCACTGAAAATACATCTGCTACTGCAATGCAATGTTATGTATCATTTCAAAATATGTGTAAAGTGCTTTAAAACCTAATATAGATGGATTCTGAGAGCAGTGAGCAGAGTTCGGAGAGCAAGAGAGCAAATGACGTGTGTCAACTCACGAGTCAGTAACTTTCTAACCTGTGTTTGACTTGTCGCTCTCTATTCCTGGAAAGGCTGCTACATGAGCCCAGTGAAGCAGCAACAGGAGGGTGGGAGATATATTTTTAAATTTTATGAGTTTTACAGTTGTTTCATCCGTTTATCATGTGTTCGGAAATTCAACGATCCCTGAAATCTGTTTGAGTTTTCGCAGAATGGGAGGCAGAGCAGGAGCTCTTTTGTGACCACAGGGCTTCTTGCTCAATAGCACACACAATAAGGCCTCTTTAGTCCTCTCTGACATGTATGGCTTCTGATCTTAGATATTAGATTCCCTGCTGCACCCCATTTATCTCCTATGGTATTGTGCAATGGTGTGGAAACCTTTTACGACAGATGTAAACAAAAGCTGTTCCTTGATTCACGCTTGCAGACAAGACAGATACAAACATAGGGCTAGTCTGAGATCAAATTCAACTTATATGTAAAACCATCTGTCCAAATCATGACCTGGTTACTCAAGATACTCCACAGCACCTTGTTGTGAGCAGTTTCATGCTCAGGCTGAGTTAACCTTGATGACTTCATCTTCAGAGTTAATTTCTCAATATAGATAAAGAGCCACAGATAACATTATATAACCATTCTCACAGGCCAGTTGTAAAAAAAGGTAAAAGTCTAAGTGTGGGTGTAAGAAGGGTTGTTAATAGTGATGAACCCATAGAGAGTTATCACCCAACTTTGCAGTCCCCCTCAGCTCCACAGAGTGTTTTAACTTACTTTTGTTTTTTCTTTTTTTTGGCCATTAAACACCACTGTCCTCCTCTAAACCTTGTTTCCATCCACAGAGGGCAGCTGTTTATAGTGACAAATTGCTGAATTCCCACTACTTACCCAGAACTGAATAGCTGAAAGACACTTAAGCCACTTTTCCACTGCACAAAAAACCTGCCAACACTTGCTAAAATCTGGCTTTTTAATGTAATAGAAAAGGTTTCAATCAGTATTCACGCCGGGTCAAATGACTCTGCAGTAGTCATCAGTATTTATCAGCTCTGGCTACCATTGTCACTGATGAAAACACAACATTGGGGTGAATGCGTCAATTTTAGCCCCTTGACCATCAAGATATAATGATGCACCACTACAACATGTCACGGCCTTCGTCCAAGCAGCACTCGAAGTCTGTGCAGAGTTTGACAGAGAGCTTGAATAAGTGAGAGATATACAAAAATAAGCAGCCACCGTGAAGTTTTCACAGGCCTCCATGCTGCTTTCTACTGTTTACCTAACCTGTTTTCTGGCCTGTCTGTGGCGTCCAATGTGACACACTGGAAGTATAATAATACTGCTCCCTACTGCTGGATGTTTGAACTGTGCATTAATTGCTAACAAGTTTGTCAGAACAACTTTATACGGTGTAAAAATGTTTTTGGCTTGTTCTGTGCCTCAAATTATGTCACTTGAGTCAGCGTCAGTAGAGCTAAAGACTACAGGTTTGAAAATGAAAAAAAAAAAAAAAAAAATCAGAGTTAGGAAGACATGAGTCAACATGACCTCTGTAGCCCGCTCCTCAACTCCAACTGAGGCTAGAGGCTTGAAGCTACATTAGCCACTACTAGCATAAGTAACATGAATCTCTGACTGAACTCTCAGTGGTTGAGTTGCATTGTGGGTATTGTAGGCACTTAAAAGGAGGAATGTGTGAAATGAAAAAGACACTATCGTTGGTTCTGCTGCATCCATTTTGATCATTTTTATATCTATCCATTAGGGCTGGGAGATAAGGCAAAAATCAAATATCACAATATTTTTGACCAAATACCTTGATAACTAGAGCAGCCTGGTTCAGAAAAGTTAAAAGAATTCCATCACTTTACTGTGAAGCAGCCTTTAAATCTGGGAAAAGACAACACTAATGATATTACAATATCAAAAATCTAAGATAATATCTGGTCTCATAACACAATAACGATACAATATCAATGTATTGCCCAGCTCTATTACCCATTATAGGTCCAACAATGTTACAGTCTTTTAACCGTCCAAAAAAGAATTAACATAACACCGAAATTATCATATTGTCAGCAGAAACTGTTGTGGATGGTGAAAATAGTGAATGGAGCTGAAAGTTGTTCCAGCAATGCTACTGAGAGAATCTCATCATGAAAAGAATGGAATAAAATTGGTTTTCAGATAATGAAATGCCTTACCCCCGCAATTCAGATGTATTAAACCAGTCTGTGTCTCACTAAAATTCAAATGAGAAAGCTACAAACTTGAAATCGGAGGATAATTATGACATTTATTACATACAACATTATCACTGAGTTCTTAATATGAGTCTGTCTCTGTGGGAGCACACACTCAGAGAGCAGTAGCACTGAAAGGGACATGCAGTTCATTTATGCTTTGGTACAGCAGAAATTTGACCATGATTATTTTCAGTGTGTGTGTGTGTGCGTCTGTGTATGTGTGTCTTTGCAGTATTTGGGTATGAGCTGAATTTGAGGTTTTGCCAATACATGAATCATCAGACCGCTTATTTTCATCCATCAGCCACCCAGCACACAGAGGGTCGACAGTACACAAGTGGAACAGTTAGGAGTTACCCATGCATATAAACAGCTTCTCAGCATAGACTACACTTTATTGTCCATTCACATTATTGTTCTTGGTTATCAAATACATATATTTTTGAAATTATTACAATGAGAAACTGCAATGTATGCTATATACAAGTAGAATTTCTTTGAAATTTGAACCACAGATTTATATACTTTCCAATTTCAGATGCTGATTTATTGGTCTCAGATTTTCCAGAAGAAAATGTTTTGTACATATTATGTATTGTACCTTTATGAAAACCACGAAGACGTTATGTTTGCACATTTCATGCATATCATATCATATCATTCATTCATTCATTTTCTGGTACCGCTCTCCTGTTAGGGGTCGTAGGGGTGCTGGAGCCTATCCCGGCTGACATTGGATGAGATGCGACCTGTCCAGAGACAGACAGACAACCACTCACACTCACAGTCACACCTACGGGCAATTTTGGAATGTGTCTTTGGAATGTGCGAGGAAGCCGGAGAACCCAAAGAAAAGCCATGACACAGGGAGAACATGCATACTCTGCACAGAAGCGCCACACCATCGTGCCGCCATAGATAGCATGACGCGTGCAAAGCTGCCGACAACCAAAAGTGATAATTTTTTACCAAGACATCTAATTGTGTCACCAAAACCGGGTATTTTAAGCCATGACATGATCCTAACCATAACCACATGTTCTTTTTGTAAAACCCTAATCATTCGTTAACCAAAGAACTGTTTAAGCGTAAAGTTTATCTGTATATATTTATTACAGTTGACTAAAACCAAACTAAAAACTAAAAAATATTTTAGTTAACCAGACTGAAGAAAACAATGAAAACCAAATGAAACAATATTGTGGACCTACAAACTAACATAAATAAAATTTAAAAAAATGTACAGGAAATGTTTTTAGTTTCATGTCAGTTTGGTCAAATTTGTCAGCACGACAGGCATAAGGAGGCATTGGTGCATATGTTTATTGAGACTGGCATGTCTACATTACTGTAATACCTACTCTGAACTTGCCCCTGAGAAATACTCAGTAAAAGTTAGACTGAAATGTGTAAACCCACTCTGGAAACTAACTGAAACTAAAGTGAATTAAAAAGAAAAAATAATAAATGAGAATTTAAAAAATACAAAAATGATGCAAAAAATATACAATACAAAATTATAATAACTGGTTTTAAAGGAAATTGATCATTGTACCAATACAATTGCTGTTGGATTTACATGTAAATGCCCTGGAAGAGTACAGTAAATTATTCAGTTTTTCAGACTCTGATTTTGGTTTGTCTGTTTTACTTTCTCACCATCCTCTCCCTCTAATAAGTCTGACATACTGCGAAGATCCTTTTTTCGGTACCTCATAATGAAGACGTTGTTGGAGTCAGTTTCAGTAAGCTGTTGTTATTATTGTTATGATGACCACATGTGGGCGGAGGGTCACAGGGTTCAGGATGCCACGGTTGGTTTCCCGTGCAGCTGCGAGGGAACTGTGTTGCTGTCTGCAATCATCGAACCTGTCCAAGCACACATGCATGGTGGAGCGTGACAGGCGTGTTCCCCTCTGACCCCTGATGCTGCACAAATACGTGTAGGGTGAGGCTAGAAAGTTAAGCCCCAAAAATAAATCAACACCTGGGCATCATAGCGTTGTCTTGTTAATTGAGGAAAGATGGAAAACTTCAACGCTCCAGTGGTTAGACAAGCCATGCCAAGGTTAAATGTTAATTTCCTTTAAAAAAAAAAAAAGACTGAATTTCAAAATGTTCTCTTTAAAAATGTCTTTAACGTCGTGTTTTATTATCTAGGAAATAAAATGGATCTACTCTGTAGTGTTATGAGTCTTATCAGTCAAGGTCTTCCTCTGAAGGACAAATAAATCTCATTTGTTTTAATGTTACCATCAATCATTTTGTCAAATAATGGGTGTCACCCCCTTGCGTTGGACATCTGAAACCCTTCACACCTCCTACAAGCATAAAAACATCCACCACATAATTACTGACAAATGAAAACAATTCATTTACACTTAGACCCATTAATGATTTGTTTGTCCTCCATTTTCCTCTGACAGAGACTACACTTGAAATGTGACCTTTTAAGTTTGTGTTTTAGCCACAGCACCTTCCACCGCCACAGGAAAGGTCATGTGATGGTGGAACAAATGAAGAGAAGGAAATAGCCGTGTCCTGGCCAACAGATAGCACAGAGGGGGATAAGACAGTGAAGAGACAGGATGCCTCAGCTCTCCTCTGAGTCTTTTCAAAAACACTGTAAATCACTTGGACGGGCCCACTTTATCATTTCACTCCAGACTCTGTCACACAGAGAGGAAGTTTTGTATAGGATGTGACTGTTTTACATAAACACGTGACCTAAGTGCTAACTGTTAGCAGCAAGAAGAATAGAAAAAAATTGGATTATTTCCCAGGTGCTGTGCAAGGCATAGCTCTTTTATGGGTATTCTGCATAACTAAATAGGTAGTGTTCAAGTGGAGTTAATATGCTGTGAAGATGATGCTATTCTGGTGGCTCAGTAGGTAGATGCCCAGCAGGAAGGACCCAGATTTGATTCCAGGTCTGTGTGGACACCTGATAAAATTTGCTCTGGGGGAGAAAGAAAAGTGGTGACTTCATGAGACAGCAAAGTTTGAAAGCTTATCCATTTCTTTTTTTTATTTTGTTTTGGCTTCATCGAATAGCATCATAAAAGCAGACAGGAGAGATGCCAGGTGGCTTCACTAGGCCCCAGAGGTGTTTGGAAACCCAAAGTGCTCGATATTAAACAGCTAAAAAAGACAGCCAATTTTCTTTTTTTTTTAATTTATGTCAAATTTTATTTCAGAATACTGGCCCTAATCCCCAGGGCGTCAAATACAGCAGCTTGGCCAATGTACTTGGCCTATTTTTACCCAAACCATGGTCTCTTTTTCTAAACCAAAGCATTTTTGTTGTCTAATCCTAATGTAGTTGCCAAAACCTACATTTTCTGTGAATGGTGAAAAGACACTGTAGCATGTGATGAGCAGAGACTGACATTTATCCCTGTGCCTTCAGAGACTAAAGGGATACCTAGAGCATCATAGTTTGAAGCATATGGCCACTGACATCAGCTGTGTTGCAATATTACAGTCGTGTTGCCCCCGCCCTCTCACCTTTCAGCCAATCACATGGCCCCTGCCCTCCCTGCTATCAAATTTAGCCAGTGAGGTCCTGGTAGCTAGAGCATCAATGGCAACGTTATTTGAAGTCATTCTGAATCAACCTACGAGAGTCTCCTGCTGTAGATAAACACAGCCCAGTAACTAACCCTCTTTAGCTTTGAAGCCTTAGCTTTAGCAAAGCTCCTAACTTGCTAACTAGCTAGGCTGCTGACCGGCAAGTCCCTAAATGAATGGAACTTTGTGTTTTTTTTAAAATAGAGTAATATTGTAAAGTTACAGAAAAAACAATTTTTTTAAAATGTTTTCATTTCTTTCAAATAACTTTTATAGCATTTAAAATAAAACTGATAAGCATGCCTTGGTATGTTATTTAGTACTATTTAGTTTTCAAGATCACAGATAACCAAATTATAGCCTACTTGTGGATGTAGTGCTAATTTTTAAAGTACGGCAGTGTACCTATAACATGTGCACATATGCACATCAAGCCTCCAGGAAGTGCACTGAGCTTTGAGGTCAATTTTCATCGTGGCCAAACAGTGTAATTGCCTTTTCTCAAAGAGATACATTTTACAGATGTCTATAAACCAGTGGATACATTTTTCTGAGCATCACAACCCTCGCAAAATGAGTTGTTCCACTATTGGGATTTAATCCAATAACATTTGGAAAGTCTAGAAGAGCCACACAATTAAATCATTTTATCCCCTTTCAAGTCAATGGAGTGCTAAACTGGAAGTAGCTGGCTAAGCCGGTGGACAACACTCAGTGCCGCAGCAGTTGAACCATTTTGGCCTTACACACCCCTGAGCAACTTTCACAAGAATGTATGAGGCCCTGCCTTCAATGCTGTGTCCAGGTCTCATTATACATCCATGGTGCACACAGTTAGGTTTGGCTCATTTTGAAGGTTATGGAAACACTGTTCCTACAGTGGCAACTTGTATACAGGATTCAGAAGTAAGCCAAACACAGAGCTAAGTAGTATTAGCTGATACCACATAGTAGGTTGTTATTATCATGGCATTGAGTAAAATAGGTGAACGAACACCAGTGATTGTGTTTTGAAGGTTTTCCTTTACTCACTACAGCCATTCTAAGGTGAAGGTGAAGTGCAGGCAGAGGTCAAGCTCATCTGTTAGCCTAGACTATGAAGACTAGGCTATTTGCTTCATAAATAAAGAAACCGTCAGAATAGTGATGCATATTTACATAGTTAGGTAGCTAACAGTTAGCTAGCTATAGACTGTGCTAGGTGGACTGTTTTCTTGCATGTTGCTTGATGCAAATTGACTTTATAATTCAGTCAACACAGCTTAAATGCCAATGATACAACTTTGGCTGTTCCATTTGTTTGATAGAGTGCAGCAGGAATGAGTCTTGTTTCAAGTCAATGGGTCTTTTTGAATGGGTTTTTGACGAGATGCCTGAAATAAGGTCTGTGGTGTAACACAAGCCTTTGCAACTTTCATTTTTTGCTCTATGACATAAAGTACATCAGTAAATACCCCCATCGTTAATTTTAAATCCTTCAGGTGTCTTGAAATAAGGAGGTTGCTAGCAAGTGGCTAAATGAGACAACAGAACGTCATCATGCTGTACACAGCTTTACAGCCTAAGTCATTCGACTGTAGCGGAGTTTGTTTATAGCCTAACATTAGCATTTTAGTTCTGATGATTGCATTTACACTTCAAAAATCCTGAAATTGGTCTCCATCTGCGTGAAGATTGTCCTGCTGAACAAAACATCTAGGTGTCATTAACGGTTGTTTGCAACAGAACTTAACTTTATGCAATAGCTTTAGCCAAAATTCAATGGGAATTATCATTTGGCTTTTAACAGGGGAGCCAGGGCGATGTTAACTTCCACGTCGGCCTGCCAAAAACACATCATCCCTGCAGCACTCTACAGGCTCTTTTACATGGCATACACTTTAGTGACTGTGAATATTCTATTTCCTCACTTGGAGAACAAAACTGGTGGAGTGTTGTTCCAGTGTGCTTTGGCAGCACCACACCTACGCTTATGGCTTTCTCTATACACTGCCTGTTATAGCCTATGATTGATTCTCCTCAAATGGCTGCATCAAACTGTATCACCATCTCATAATACTGGCTGGAGGATATAGTGGTACACATCAAACTCAAACAGCTAAAGCATACTAACCTTCAGAAATGTTATAGTATCTGGCAACCTTTTCTATCCTAACACACCTTACTCCATACATAAGATAGTTGTGAAAAGTAAAATCATTCACGTGGCCAGCCCAAAACCCGCTGTCATGTATCTACCTTTAAATTGCTGGCCCTTTAAAGTTAATTTCAAGCTCAGACAGTTTGTTCTAGACACTCTTTTCAGGCAGATTGAAGTACCCATCAGTATGAATGCGAGCATCTGTCACTTTGTGTTGTGTCATGTGGTGGACTACCTACTTGTGCTTCCTACCTTAAACGCAACGCGTGCTAGGGTAGAAAATTGTGCAGGTGAGAAGGGAGAAGCAGTGAATGAAATAATTATGATGTTCTGTCCTATTTAAAAACATCTTCGGAGGAACCACATCCCCAACAAGTACCACCGGCTTCACTTTGAGTTATTCTGTCTTTGATTAGCGACCTGCAGCTAACAGCAGGAATCTAAAAGGCTGTTTGTAGGATCTCTCATGGATTATCTATGACTATCTATCAGCTCTAATTTAGGGGTGCACTGGCCCAAGATGCCCTGGAGCTGTGCAGGAGGGAGATGGATTAAAGGTAGCTGATGTGTAACCAGGATTTTTGTGGTTTCAGCTGATTTTCTTGTCCGCAGTGCTTCCACTGTCCTGCCAAGTGGTGCTTGCCTGGAGCCAAAAGGGGAAAAAAAAGAAGAAGCTGTATTTCACTGCCATCTCTGATTTCAAGCCTGTTTCACATCAGACCACACCCAGCAGTGTGCTGTGTGCTCCTGTGACCACACCCAGCAGTGAGAAGTTAATGCAGGTAAAAAGGTGAGAGGTTAACATCAGCAAATACAACATTTTCAGGGAGTGTTATGGGGCCCTTTAAAGACTACAGCACATCAGACTTTAAAGACACTATGTGTAGAATTTTTCAGCTTGATGTCACCCAGTGGTAGAATCCACATGCTGATAGCTTACCCTCTGGACAACAGTTTAGAGCTCCTAAATATAAACTGAACTGTCATAAAAACTAATTAATTCCTCTTCTATTAAGGGGACAATAACATTCACCATTCAATTAAAGTTATACATGTGTAATTAAAAATATATAATTCGAATAATCTGACTGCACTCAGAAACTCAATTTATAATGGTTTTAGTGTGCTGGCTTGAAGGTGTGCTCAGTGTTGTAACAATCACGGCACTTGCCAAGATGTACACATGAAAATGAAACGTGCAGTCAAATAATATTATAAACTGTACAGAGAGGCAAAATCCCTCCCCTTATGTCCCCCTTATTTAGGTAAAAATATGTACTGTAGTCAGCGGCGAGAGACAAATTACTTTTTAATCCCGTTTGAATTGTGCCATGAGTTACACATATGTTTGTCATTTGAAAAGATAATGCATGTCAGTTTGAACTGTGACCTAAATAACGCTTGCACAAATTTAAGGTTTGGCTACTTTGTTTATATTGTATTTTGATTTTCAAATTAGAATATCTGAAATATCTGAATATTGTCCACTGTACAGCAGGCTAAGTCCTTGAAAATGACAAGTCAAATGCAGTTATGATTTTCAAATTGTAGGAAAATTGCATCTTCATTTTCATTTTGACTTTAATGTCGCTTGCAAAAATGGAAAATCAGGTTACAATGTGTATATTGCTTTTTCATTTTCAAATTTGAATATATGTATATTTGAATATTATCCACTGTGCAACAGGGTGCAGATTTGAAATCTAAATGCTGAATAGCTTTTATATTTCCATTTTAATATGGTCATTGAACACCCATACAAACACGTGAATTTGCATTTTCATTTTAATTTTTGCTCAACTGACACATACACATGTGCAAAGTTATAATGCTATTGTGAAAATACGTTTTTATATTCCAGTTTACATGAGCATTTTACTAAAGTCCTCTATGGGCTTCCATACATATGTTTGTGTGCCTCACTTTCCTCCAAGGCCGGGTCATCATCTCTTTACACCTGCAGATATTAGATTTGCTTAATTATGAAACAGACTGGCTTTGAAATAGTCATAATTGATTTGTCCATCTGCAACTTTAACAATTTTATGTGTATCATGAGCCTCAGTGCGTAGATCAATGGGTAAATACTTTAAGTGTTTTCATTTTTGTTGGCTTAAAAAGCACGGTGCATTGTGCATACAGATTCTATTCAACAAATAGCCAGAGCAAAACCGGAATGTAACACTTAAACACACACAGCTTTTGATGTCCTTGAGGCAGAAATGCTATTTTAACACAGCCATCAAACTCAAAGTCAAATACAACTAGTCTATAAAGCAGAAAGCACACAGTGTATTTTCATGTTGAGATTTGAAATCTATATTTCTCCTTTTTAAATGGCTAAGACACTTTTATGTCTTGCAGACTATTAGACTCAACTGTGATTTCATTTATGCAGTTCAAGGAGAAAAAGTCATAAAGATCCAATGCTGAAGAAAATATAAATACACAGACAGGTGAGAAATGAAAGGAAAAACCCTTAATAAATGAGTGCAGAACCATAACAATGGATGCTTCCATACGGAGCAGAGGACTTCACAGAGTGGTTTGATGAGTATGAAGATGAAGTGAATCATATAGGCTTTCACAGTCAAGAGATCTCAACCCAGCTGAACACTTGGGTATGCAGCTGTAATTGAACAGACGATGTGATATATAAATCAGAACCACTGGAAGATCCTTACTGGGACACTGTATGATGTGTTTGATCATTTTTTACCTTTTATAGCAGATCAGAAATTATAGAGGTATAAACATGGCCGGATTCACCTGCTTCAGAGCCTTTTTAACGGTCCATTGTAAATCTGAAAATGTTGTAGGAATGCAATGCTAAATCTGTGGGGATGTCACTTGATATTATACCTTATTGGTTCCTTTTTCATTCGCATTTTCAATCGACAAAAAACAGTTAACATACATTAAACCTGGAGATTTTGGGGCCCCTTGAGTGCTGGTGATGGTGTTGGTAATTTGGTTGATAATCCAGCTTTGGTGCTCGACCCAAAGAAAAATAAATAAATAGAATAGATAGAATAGATAGTAGGGGAGACCGGGGTTGGTTGGCACATAACTACTTTCTGGTCCTTTGAAGGTCACAGAAACAAATATGTTACATCAGAATGTTTGCTTTGTTGACTTGCACTCATCTACTACGTTAAGTCTCTAACTTTTTTGGTGACTGTAACATTTCAGTTTTATAGTATTAAAAGTAAAAAAAGTGGTCTGTGGATGTATTAGTAAACTGTGTTAGACAGAGATATTGGAAATGTATTACTTCTGCTTAATGACATGGACATGTTTATATGGTTAGTGAAGTATTATTATTTTGGGGCTGATTAGCACAAATACACAACATGGCTTTAATGCTGAATAACCTAATATTGAAAGACATTTTTCTATATTAAAACATATTTATTTACTTTTTTTTTTATAGCTGACACCCTAAAGAAATACTTCACCCACAAAGTAACCATTTGCAAATCAATGAGTCATGCTGTGTTACCTTGAATTTGTCGAGAAAACTTTGTTTATCTTTCATGCCTACGGACAATGGTGAGCATATTGATTTATCTCTTGATTGGGAACCATATCTAACAGCAGCAAACTATATCAAAACATCCGTTAACAAACTCCCGCACAACTCCTATGGCGTAATCTCACTGATGTTGTATGCTCAGTACCTCCCAAACACATGCATTTTCTCAAACCAACACGTTCTCACTCCGACGTCGTCACATATTGACGTTTGGTCATGGACTTTCCACGTCCACATACAACAAGCAAGGTACCCGGGTTGCGCTGGTGTGCTGGTTGTTGACATTCTGGCACACCATGTCAAGTTCTGCCTGTTAGATGCATTGTCTGCTTTCACTCTTCCGTTTTCAAGGGAAATTTAAGGTTTACAATACAGTCTCTTTAAAAATAAACGCACTATGCTGGTACAACACTGCAAATTGTTTTCTTTTCCTTCAACAACTAACGTACATGGTTGAGTTCAGGAAAAAAGAACAGGGTTTGGCTTTAGAATCTTACAGGACGCTAACACCGCCTTCTTGAGTGAAAGTCTGTGTTTGTTGGACCCCACCACCACTCTGCCTGCCCGCCCGGCGCCCCAGTCAGACTTTTGTCGCCTCAACTTTCGTGCTTGTCCTGCCATGTTTCCCCCTGATGCGGCACCATTAAACTATAACAGCAACTGACCGGTTATCATGCCGACGTTAAAGGATGCCTTTTTCGTTGGTTTTTTGACGCTACAAGTCACAGCCTAAGCGCCGGATTTCGAAGACTTTGGAGAGAGACCTGGTGCCTCAAACATTAACCTTAGTATTTGGGTCTGACTTCAAAGAGAGTTTTAAATAGTATGATTTTACTAAAAATATGGTCACCATTCTCTGTGGAGGCAAAAAAACCCCAAGTTTTCTTCATGAATTCAACAGCATGACTAACTGATACACACATGGTCATTTTGTGAAGTATTCCTTTAACCTTTCATTTGCTGCTGGTTAGAATATTCTAACAGCAATTTTACAGGAGAAATACTGCAGAGTGAAATGTGTGCCAACCAACCCCAGTCTCTAGTGAGCTTGTGACCTTGTATGTTTTATAAATGGGTCGTTTATATATCACTGTATTGCTGTAATCTTAATAGCATCCTTCTGAACACAGTATGCTTTATAACCCTGCTTTTGTAAGGAAGTGACAGTGATTAATCAATCAGCAATAGTAACCCCTCATCAGTGATTAATTATATCAAACTCAGCTTGCTTTTCAAAATAAAACCATGTTGATTTTACAAGCACAATGGGGAACTGATAGGCCTACCTCCGCATCACTGCTTTTCACGGGCGACTTGTCATTATTTTTGTTTACAACAGTGAGGACTCGGGTCGCTGCCCTTTGTGCTAATAAATTCCATCATCTCTGTATGCAAAGGTGAGGGAGTTAAGGCTGTGCGTTGTTAGCAGTGGACTAAGTGATGAAATCAAAGGAATTGTGCCATCCTGACGACACTGCGAGAAATAACAGCAACTCCTCTGATGTACGAGCTGGGCTTTAAATATTTCATTAAAAGCAAGAGAAGGGGATGTGCCTAAAAATGAAACGCACTTCTGTGGCTCACGAACAATCCAAACATATTTTTTCACTGTGTATATCTCTCATATCGTTGCCTCATTCATGTTCCTGACAAAATCACTGACACGTAGGTGAATGCAGCTGCTGTGGAAACAATGTGAGGTTATGTCACCGCGCTGGAATATTTCCGCATGTTTATGGAGATTTCAGTACTTGTTGACAGAGAGGGGTATTTTTGCAGGAATGACACAAGCGTTGTTTGGCTTCGCACATTCCCCTTGAACACACGGACTGTGTACGTGTGTGTGTGCGTGCGTGCGTGTGTGTGTGTGTGTCTTCCTCCCTCACCGCATCTGACAGTGTCCCTCCCTCTTTCTCTCTCCTCCTCCTCCCTCTCTCATTAGGCTTTTCACCGGCAAAACACCGACACACTCCCTTTCCCTGTAGCCGGGGAATAAACACGAAGCGGCGGCAGGAGCAGGATTGACCTCCCCCGGTGCGCACCATCCATGGTCCTCCCCTGGATGTCTGTCTGACAGGAGGGTATGTTGAAACATTCATGTTTTTCCCCTGCTAGTTTGCTCATGTCGTTATAACACCAGGCTGTACATGATTTGTTGAATGTCGGTAATGTCTCCGAGATCTTTCTTTTTTTTTTACGCGTAATTCAAAAATGATTGCGGCGCTTTGTGATTTTCTCTTTGTGCCTTGAGCTGCAGCAGTGAAATTTATTTTATCGACCATCATTTTATAACGCGCATGGACTTTGGACGCTTGCTTGCCGTCCTCTACCGGGGGATGAATAATATTGTGAGAATAGAGCAGAAGCAGAACAAGTTGTTGCGTCGTTTTGTGCCCACTGGCCCAGTCAGTGTTGACAGCAGAGCTACAGCCAGGTAGTTAGACTCCTCTAGTGTCCCTCTCTCTG
Organism: Epinephelus awoara; assembly: GCA_035609425.1. NCBI lineage: Eukaryota > Metazoa > Chordata > Actinopteri > Perciformes > Serranidae > Epinephelus > Epinephelus awoara. The sequence goes on along the minus strand of CM069296.1, from coordinate 10,970,107 downwards.
CTGCCTGGACACTCACTTTATAGCCTGCACAGCACGGCCTTCATTTTCATGTTTGACATCTTCCAAAGTTGTGCTGGGCTGCAGAGATCAGCTGTTGTTTGCTTCCTTCAGTTTGTGTCTCAGCCTGTCAGGGCAAACTGGATCTGCTTTTGCCTTAGTCAGTGTATTCTCCAACACACCCATTACTAATTATGCAACAGCCACACTGACAGATGCACATAACATACTCAGGACTCAGTGTTGCCATTGTCACGCCCTCTCACCAACACCTCAGGGCTGGCCATACCAAGTGTTTGCTTTTCAGACAAACTTAGATTAGAAATTTGTAGCTCATGCGTTGGCCCTTTTAGTAGGTGGTGTAATAATATGTCAGTGGTGTGTAAATGGTGTAAAATACACCTGCAGCTGATTACTGTGGAGATGTTTCGCTGCAGAGGTGAAGCACCACTCTACCTGTGTTTGCCTGCATGTTTGGGCAGGTCCATGTATGGAAATGGGCTCACCTTTGACCCCCCTGGCTTTTGTGGAATTACATACAGTACTGAAGAGGAATGTTTCAGCCAAGGGCAGAAGTTTTGTTTCAACATTGGGGGGAAGGCACATGAAACAGGGTTTTAGGGGTCCTCGACCAGAAAATTTGGAGCATCACACAATTAATTTCCCTCATTCTGGGGAATTGTTATGCACCAATTTGTGCCTTTTTTGCATCCGTTCATGGTGTAAATGTCCTTAATTCTGTTAAAATAAAAGTCCTCTGTTACTCTCATGTTCTTATTGGATGGGACAGATGCACATGCTCTAAATATTGACGGGGAAGTGTCATGTGCATCCTCCCCCTTGCCAAAATCTACGCCTATGTACGGGTTGGCTTCACCTTCAGAATGATTTACTTGGACTGTTCTCCATAGTTGTGCATCTCTAGCTAGCTTCCCCAACTACATGTCTTTGCCTGTGTCTTGTATATGTGGAGTCACTCATAGTTTGATGATCTTTTAGTCTATTGCGGTCAACCAGCATTGCAAAATTCCCTGGAAAGTTCTATTGATTGACTCTTATATTTCTTACTGTATTGGTTTGTCATGTGCTTGCACTTGTATGAGTCAGACCAATTATGGCACAGCTCCTCTGCAGTGTTGTGGCCTGCTCCCTGTCGCCATACAGGTGGGCTCGCCATACTCTGTCATGCTCTTCGTCCAGGCCGCACACACTGTCAGCCTCAGCTGGCAGACCTGCCGTCACACAGCATCCATGTCGTTAACATTGGACACACTCCTGTGCCTGCTGTGTCAGCCTTGCCGAGTCACCTCGCCAACCAGTCTCCCTCTGAGTATTACCCGATGCCCCCCCCCCCAACTGCCAGGGAGCCATTACCTCATCCCAGCATCAGTTTCTCCACTGTTTGCTCATCAGTGCTATGACATACATTTGTGATCACACAGAGTTGATACACTTCTAAGTAAATCCAACTCAAAGATTCTGTATGCCTTTTTAGTTTTATCATAGTGTATATGTGCACAAAGTCTTGCTACTAGTGTGTACATGTCAGTGTTGGTGCGTGAGTTCAGATGCCCGAGGGTGCTGCTGGGATTTCACAGCCCAGCATGCTGCCTGCCACCATTTGCAATTCAAATGAGCATGTATGAGGCATCCAGTGAGGCTGAGGCAGCCCTCCTCTCCTCTGTGTCTCATTGGAAGCAATCATTCCTAGCACTTGCAAGTTAACTCAACCATTTCTTATTGACTTCTCCGTTAGTGTCTCTTCAAGTGTCACAGAGGGAGAATGTTTTTCAGGTGGCCATCTTACCCGAGTCATAGTTTCTTTTGTAAAGCTCTTGGCACATGTATGGAATGCTGCATAATTGTGTGGGGTCACCCTGATGTTACCAAGGATGATGCCAGGGCCTGCAGTGGCAGTGTGTGTGTGCCCTGTGCTTGTCATTGCTGTTGGCCCAGTGAAATGTTCTTTGATTCGCCATGTTTTTGTAGCCTGGTGAGCGTGGTCACGTCTCTTCCTGCCTGCTGAACACCAGTGACCAATCACACACGCATACACAAACACATGCATTTGTATCTCTATACTTGTGAGGCCTCTTCCTGACATCTTGCATTCTCTAATTCCTAACCCTCTCACAACTGAACTCAACCTAAATCTGATGTCAACTCCCAAGTTATCACCCTTGGGATTGTCACTATGTCAACCCCCATTTCCATACTATTTATATCTGTGGCAGTAACCAGTCATTGTGGGACTGTCATGTACAAGACATGATATGGACGACAAAAGCTGCATGTGTATATGTTCGAAAACAACATTCAGTCATGAGTTCAGATTTACAGTTACAAAACCATATAGTATGGGAAAAAGATTAATAAGAAAAAGACTAAAAGGCTTTTAGTTGCTAATATGAGTCAAGCTTTTAAAGTAACTCAATCATATTTCAAACCTTTCCTGCCTGAATCCCATAATCTTGAAACCTCCATGCCCCCAGTCAATAATGCAATCAAATACTTGACGTCTCAAGTGTAATTAGTTAATATTTAAAGGGGACCTATTATGCTTTTCAGTATTTTGTGTCTTACAGCAAGCTATATTGTTGCAATGATTGATGTTATATGTGGCCAAGGTTTCAAATGCTGAGGCAAACATATGCCGAGGTAATCCCTATATTGAACACCTCCGGTTTCCTACTGTTGTCAACATGGGCACCTGATTCTGCTTTAAAATGGGGGAGCAAAGTTGGAAAGACATATTGTTGGCAGTGGCTCTGGGGGTCCTATTCCAGAATAAGTTTTAAAATTTAAAACACATTTCCTGCATTTCTGCACTACCTGCGTGAGTCCAGATCTGTTAGATTGACTGTGATATGGAAACCAAGAATAACCCAGTATGACTGGGAGGATCAGGACAGGAAATGGTTATTAGAACAAAAGTATTTGAAGTTATATTTGTTAAAACAGTATGTAGACGATATTGGTAGAGGGTTGTAAGCTACTGCACAATCTCTGAGGCCAAACAAGGGCAAACTACTCATATAAACGAAACCGCCTTACAACACATCACAGTATAATTTGGATAATTGAACCTGGTTAAACAATGTTAAACCTGAGGGTTGCCTTTCTCAATACTCACAAGGCCATCTTCAGATTCTAACCATTGCAACAAAGCACAAACAGTTTGGATGAGTTAATTGGCCTCATAACAACTATCTAATTCCAGTCCCACCGGTTTATTTAACACACATTTTTAACCAATATTATCTCAAATCAGGGATTATTTTAATGAAAATTTAGAGATGACTTTGGCTCCTAAAGACACCTAGGTCAAGGACTAGACCCAACTGCGAAACCAACCCTTGTAGTAAACCTGCTTCTATCATTTACCTATATGACAAAATTAGAGAATAATCAGGGGTGGACCTCACCATAAGATCGTAACTAAAAGGGCCCAAACAGTTTTAGATTATGATGTTTAGGTAGGAGAAATATTAGATTATGTTACAATTCTAAGTCATTGTAAGTTATTGTAAATAACTTACAAAAGGATCCCAAAGCACTTTTTTTAAAATCACCTGTATACTTACACTTAAGAGGAAAACATTGTAAACATATGTTGGATCATTCATAAATTCGGAGTTGTTAGAGTGTAGCGTTTGGTTATTCAGAACCCCACGCTCTCGGAGAAGCAGAGCGTGGTCTGGGCACTCTGTCTGAGAAGATGGAGCAGAACGCTGAGTGAATATATGATTAATTTAACTGGTAATAGAATGGTCTGTTACTGAAAACAATAGTGCTCTTATTTTGGTGTAAAGTGTCAGATTGGATTTACGAACACACCCATGGTCACCTGCTCCAGGAATGCTACTGCAAGTGTCACTCAGCCTACACTGCTAAATTAAGCTAATGTTAGGAAAACTTGTAAACTTGGTTGCCGGTGTTGTAAATTTCCATTTGATTTCAGATCACGTTCTGCCTGAACACGCCTGGTTGTGTTTCGAAGCTTTTATCAGTGATTTTTATTCCTCCCATGCACCAAGTACACTGCTACATGTAGCTACAGGCTAATGTCAGGAAAATGTGTGATCTTGTTTGCTGATGTTGTTGATTTCTCCCTGATTTCCGATCATATTACTGCAGGAACAGGTCAGGTTGTGTTTAAAAGCCATAATTGGTGATTTTTCATGGTTAAAGTGATGCTATTCCCAGTTAGAGTCATTCCCTGGCCGCAAGAACACTGCTAACGTACATGTAGCTACATGCTAACTTTAGGGAAGTGTGTAATCACGGTTGCCGATGTTGTAAATTTAAGCCCGATTTTGGACTATGTTCCTTCTGGAACATGTCTGTGTTGAGAAGCTTTTATTGGTGATTTATCATGGTAGAAAGGGCCACTGTTGTCAGTTACAGTCATTCCCTGGCTGCAAGTGCACTGCTAAGGCACATGTAGCTACATGCTAATGTCTGGGAAAAATGTAATCTTGATTGCTGATGTTGTTATTTTCTCCCTGATTTCAGATCATATTCCTGCTGGAACATGTCGGATTTTTTTTAGAAACTTTTATTGGTCATTTTCCAAGGTAGAAAGTGCAGCTGTTTCCCTGACAGTTATTCCCCGGCATACCAAAAACAGAAGGCCATGTCCAAGACTGGCTGACCAATCAGAGCTGACTAGGTTTTTTTTCAGTAGGTTTAAAGAGGCAGGTGCCAAACAGAGCCTCTTGGACAGAGAGTGTTTCAGCACAGACAGTATGAGGAAAATAAAGTGTTTGTGAACATTAAAGCATGTAAACTTTTTCTAATAGAAACCTAAAATACAAACAGGAACCTGAAAATGAGCATGATGGGTCCCCTTTAAGACTTTCTTTACGCAGGTCCAACATTGTTTACACAACATGTAACTAATACTTGATACCTGATAGCTGATGAGCAGTACAGTGTCATTGATTGTTGGCCCACAAAGCTGTAATTGCAGTGCTACACTGGTACAGTGCACTGCAGCTTTGTGTTTATTTACCCAATATGACTAATCTTAGACCCAAATCTCTGTTTTACATGCTTTTTTATCAGCTTTGTTTGGAATAATCAAAAGAGGATAACACAACATTACCGCAGCCAGTGTAATCACAGTGGCTGTGTGCTTTTGTTTTAAGGGAATTGAATGAGTCTCATCACGATGCTGCATTTGCTGCAGTCCTGTCAGAGTCTTGACAGGACTTGAATATTATATCCTATCACCATGTGGTCTTTAATAGTATGTTTGGGCCTTCCAGCAGCAATGTCCACACTTGTTTGCAGCGGTCAAATCCCCTCTTCCTTTGCCTATCGAGGGTCTCCTCTCAAGCCAGTTGCAATCCTGTTGCTGTCTCTCTGATCTGGGCTTTATTTTTAGCTTCGGTTTTTTACTCACACAGCTTTTGGCGATTTATTGCCTTCCTCAGATTGCATCATTCTGTCTGCACTCGGATGTGAGAAGAGAGAAAGAGAAGCTATTTCATGCCATGAGGCAGGTTTATTTCACCATTCTATTTCCCACCTTCAGTCATATAGCTCTTCACAGTTGATGGGAAGCATCACTTTGTCCTTCTGAAGGGGAGGCAGGGAGCTTTACCCTGAGCAGCAGCAGCAGCGGTAGCTCGGCTTGCCTCAGCCTGATGATTACAGTGAGTCAGCAGGTTCTCCATTTTTTTCCCCCCTCTTCCTTTACATACCTACGCTCGTCTCCCTCGCTCCCTCTCGACCGTCTTCTTTGAACAAATCCCCTGCCTCTCAAGGATGAGACTCATCATGTTGTTGTCTGGCTTTGATCTGGTGCAATGATACCCATAATGCCGCTCATTTTTGCCTCCCCACAGTAAAGCAGAATTTATATTTCAGGCAAAGTTGGTTCGGGTGTGGAAAGAGAACAGTTGCCACTTCTTCTATTGCTGCTTGTGCTGCCTTCATTGTGGTCTGCTGTGGAAATAGTTTTCTCCAGCTATTATGGCCTCTTCCAACAAACCAAGCCAGCAGCCATTGTTTTCTTTTGGCCACTTCACACTTGGCAATCTTTAATTAGAGCCTCTGCATTCAACAGTTGCGGAGGAAGCCTAATTCCATTGTTGGTCTGTCCATTTCCCCCATGATTAGAGAGTGGTGTGATTACGTTTGAGTCCCGCACATTGTGGAAAGCTGGTGAATTGAGGAAAAATAGTTCGTACTGAGGTCGATCTTAATGCAAGCTATTTATAAATGCATAAAACAAGACCTAAAAAAGGATTAGGAAGATTAGAGTTAAAAAAATCAAAACAATGCCATGGTGACTGCTGCTGCTGCTGCTGAGGAAAATCCAGAGTTGATTTGCAGAAATGTATTTTTAACAGCATGATAGAGTTATAGTAAAGTGAAGTTGCTCAAGCAAGGTTTGGCTTTTGAGGACGATGGTCCCATGGTAACTGTACTGTGATTAAAAATTGTTGCTGCTGCTGTGTGGTTAACGAGATATGCAGCTCCACTGAGGAAGGTGGGCACACTCTGACCTCTGCTTTATATTTCACTGGTAATTACACTAAAAGATGATTGTTCATCAAATGCCCAGCGAAGCAGGTGGGTGTAGTCTGCATTCGGACAGTGGCTGTCTGTCTGTGTGCTGGACAACACCCACCATTTCTCAGTGATGAGAAATGTATTTGTCGAGGGTCGTGTTAGCATTGTTCATTGCAGTGGTCTGTGGAGGAGTAGATACACAAGACTACTCCCAGTCCCTGTGGGCTTGTCGTGTGGCTTCTAAACTGGTCAAACAGGTTGGGAGGCAGATCCAGGCACAGCCGCAGTCATATCTCCACATTTTGTGCGCTAACACTTACTGTGTTTGTTTACAGCTCTCAGTAATAATCTGTGCACACATGTGACGCATGTCCTGTGTGTTTTCTGTGTGGCTCATGCATTTTGGTTTCTTGCAGCAACTTGCTTGTTGCTTGCTATGTGTGCAGCTGAGTGTAGTATCTACTGCACACACACACACACACACACACACACACACACACACACACACACACACACACACACACACCTACACACACACACACACACACACGGAATCTAGACAATGTTGCAAACATACAAGCTGTGTACACAATCCTTCCATCAAATTCCTTTTTAACATGTCATATCATGTTCATGTATCGTTACAAGTATGCAACACATTCTCACTTTCAACTCCAAATACTGATGCTCGGTCAGTGGCCCTATGTCAAACTGTGGCACTCCAGTGTTGGTTTTTGACTCTGCGGAATGTTGGGTAAATTTACACCTGTTACATACAGTCTCTTTTCAAAATAGACTTTCAGCATGGGCTTACTTAGTTTTAAAGGTCTACTTTCTTAGGTTTAGGCAACAAAGTACAGTAGTGATTAATAAAAAAAGTTATGGTTGGGCTTAAAATAAGTTTTTTACTAAGGTAATGTGACGTAACAACACATACGAAGCATAGCAGCTACACATACTAGCACATTATGTTGATATTAAAGATAACTCGATTGACCTTTGGTGTCACACGGGACAACACCTTTGGGCTCCTTGGTGCAAGTCCAGAGTTTTTTTGACCCCTCCATCTATGCAGACTTTCTTACTCTGTATACTATGGCAGGTGGCTAGGTGCGTTGGTACCTGACACCGAGGGCCACTGACTAAGTATGTGAGGAGTTGGGAGCGAGACCAGGTTGGAAAAAGTTATCAGCAGTGCTTCTTTTCAGTGTTTTTTATGAAGTGTCACTGGATTACTTTGATACTGAAGCAGTATTAGTAAGCAGATTTCTGGACCTTTATTTGCCTTGGAAATGAGGGATGATATGATATCCATGGGTGATATCACACTAAATCTGAAAATATGTGCTATCATGTCTTTGTGTTTAGAATTGACTGAATGTCAGTGTTTTGCTGCAAACTGTGGCAATCAGGCAATGAGAGTTTTAAAGTACATTAACTGCCTCCACGATCTGTGTGTCACAGTCGCTGCTGCCGTCCCAACTGTTGACCATGTTGGTGAGCAGCCAAATCAGCAGGACGCATTACAATAACTCACTTCCTGTTGTTTTTAGAGCAACAGCACGCACCTGTCCTTTTCTGCTCACGCAGTATCTGTGCCTCACGTCTCTCCCCCTGGCCTCCCCTTCAACTCTGTGTCCTCGGGGAGCGCCTCACAGTTTAAAAACTGCTGTAGCCTATAATTAAAGCACCAGAACGTTTTAGACTATTGGATATGTCACACTCTGTCTTACAGGCAGTTCTGTGGGATATTTGATATGTCAAACTAGGAATGGATGGATGGACGGATGGATGTAAACTACTTAGACATCGTTTGGTTGCATGATGCACAGATGGAAAAGCAGACTGATTAGAAAAGTCTTTTGAAAATTCTGTGGTGACTTCATGTGCAGTGTGGAAGTTGGTACTTGAATAAAAGAAAATATTTTTGCATCGAGTCTTAGAGTGTGCGCCTGCCATCTTTTTTCAAACAGTGTGGAAGTTCTGACATTACATATGTGACTGTCTTTTTTTATTATTTTTTGTAACTTGATTTTGTATATTATTATCTGGCAAACCAACATTGCTTGTTAGTTCAGTTGTAATTTTGGTAAATTGGGATTTAGCTCTTTCACTGTGATGAACTTTTAAAGAAAAGCAACACTCCACAATACTATACTGACAAATGCATTCAACATCAAATGATAAAACCTTTGCAACACAATTTAAAGCATCATGAGTAATGTGAAGTACACGTATTTTGTTGTAAATGGTTAAAACATATACAGTACAGGCCAAAAGTTTGGACACACCTTCTCATTTAATGCGTTTTCTTTATTTTCATGACTATTTACATTGTAGATTCTCACTGAAGGCATCAAAACTATGAATGAACACATGTGGAGTTATGTACTTAACAAAAAAAGGTGAAATAACTGAAAACATGTTTTATATTCTAGTTTCCTCAAAATAGCCACCCTTTGCTCTGATTACTGCTTTGCACACTCTTGGCATTCTCTCGATGAGCTTCAAGAGGTAGTCACCTGAAATGGTTTTCCAGCAGTCTTGAAGGAGTTCCCAGAGGTGTTTAGCACTTGTTGGCCCCTTTGCCTTCACTCTGCGGTCCAGCTCACCCCAAACCATCTCGATTGGGTTCAGGTCCGGTGACTGTGGAGGCCAGGTCATCTGCCGCAGCACTCCATCACTCTCCTTCTTGGTCAAATAGCCCTTACACAGCCTGGAGGTGTGTTTGGGGTCATTGTCCTGTTGAAAAATAAATGATCGTCCAACTAAACGCAAACCGGATGGGATGGCATGTCGCTGCAGGATGCTGTGGTAGCCATGCTGGTTCAGTGTGCCTTCAATTTTGAATAAATCCCCAACAGTGTCACCAGCAAAACACCCCCACACCATCACACCCATCACACCTCCTCCTCCATGCTTCACAGTGGGAACCAGGCATGTGGAATCCATCCGTTCACCTTTTCTGCGTCTCACAAAGACACAGCGGTTGGAACCAAGGATCTCAAATTTGGACTCATCAGACCAAAGCACAGATTTCCACTGGTCTAATGTCCATTCCTTGTGTTTCTTGGCCCAAACAAATCTCTTCTGCTTGTTGCCTCTCCTTAGCAGTGGTTTCCTAACAGCTATTTGACCATGAAGGCCTGATTCGCGCAGTCTCCTCTTAACAGTTGTTCTAGAGATGGGTCTGCTGCTAGAACTCTGTGTGGCATTCATCTGGTCTCTGATCTGAGCTGCTCTTAACTTACGATTTCTGAGGCTGGTGACTCGGATGAACTTATCCTCAGAAGCAGAGGTGACTCTTGGTCTTCCTTTCCTGGGTCGGTCCTCATGTGTTCCAGTTTCGTTGTAGCGCTTGATGGTTTTTGCGACTCCACTTGGGGACACATTTAAAGTTTTTGCAATTTTCCGGACTGACTGACCTTCATTTCTTAAAGTAATGATGGCCACTCGTTTTTCTTTAGTTAGCTGATTGGTTCTTGCCATAATATGAATTTTAACAGTTGTCCAATAGGGCTGTCGGCTGTGTATTAACCTGACTTCTGCACAACACAACTGATGGTCCCAACCCCATTGATAAAGCAAGAAATTCCACTAATTAACCCTGATAAGGCACACCTGTGAAGTGGAAACCATTTCAGGTGACTACCTCTTGAAGCTCATCGAGAGAATGCCAAGAGTGTGCAAAGCAGTAATCAGAGCAAAGGGTGGCTATTTTGAAGAAACTAGAATATAAAACATGTTTTCAGTTATTTCACCTTTTTTTGTTAAGTACATAACTCCACATGTGTTCATTCATATATTTGATGCCTTCAGTGAGAATCTACAATGCAAATAGTCATGAAAATAAAGAAAACGCATTGAATGAGAAGGTGTGTCCAAACTTTTGGCCTGTACTGTACATGCTCTGGTTTGATACTTTTACCTCAGAAGAATTAGCACCTTTATTCAATTCACATTGAGTGACGGTAATTGTGAGCACTGCTCATGCAATATATCCTTCATTCTTGTATGAGCTGTTGCTGTTGCTCTGTTGTTCCTCTTTACTGCCCTGTTCCTCAGTGTGCCAATAAGCATCCCCTCACCTCATTAATAAGGTAGTTGATTTATAATCAGAGCAGGCGCGCTCATCTGCAGCGAGCTTCTTTGTGAAGTCATAAACTGATTTTTGCTGCAGTAACATTAGCCGGCCTTGCTGGGAGTGTGTCAACACTAAAGCCAAAATGTAATTTACAACAAATCCCAAAGTCATGCTCAGCAAGCAGCGGTGGTTTAAAGATGATGTTTTTGTTTTGGGGGCGGTGTACTCCTGCAACCCTAGGAGTTATGTTTGTGTATTACAAAACTGCATTCATAATGTTGTGATGACAATGTAATCCATCTCGGGATTATGTTCAGAGACAATGTTTCTTTGAGTTAATGAAACTTTATGTTTATGTTCCGTGCTGCTGTCGCAGGGAGAAAATCGGGGTGGATGGCAGCCATACAAAGTGCAGGACTGTGACACCAGTATCTGGGGTTCACATTCAGACTCCTGGCTTAAGTTTAGGTAACAAAAGCACTGTGGAGAAGGGTAAGGGAAAGAGTGTGATTTCAGTTAAATGTTAATTAAAAAAAATAATGCTGCAGTCACTACAAGTGGATAGTGTGTTGAAGATTGTCTATTTTGGCAGAAAACATCTACATTGCATTACAATTATTGGTGAAAATTTTACGTTTTTCTGCAACTGGCCAGGTACATAAATTAGCAACATTTCCTCAGTCAACATGTCTTGACACATTGGTTGATATGACATGTTTCACAATGCACATATAACCAGGGTATCCCTCAGAAAAGTTGTCAGGCAAGGTGGCGAGTATCTTTTGACTGCCGGTGACCCAGTGTGGTGCAACCTAGCACCTAGTTTGACAGATTTTGTTTTGATGTTATCAGTGCAGCTTAGTTAAATTCAAAATTTTTTTGTGTAGAAGAATGAGTGATTGAAATAGCTGTTGTGTCTGCTGTCATGGGGAGAGGAGCAGCATGTTACCAAGGACAAAATGTGATGGAGAGATCTCATTACGGCCTTATGTCCCAAAGAGGATGAAAAGGAGTCAGAAGTTTGGTCAGTGGTTAATGTTAGTAACATGGTTAGAGTCTTTGCAGAGTTTTGACTCCTCATAGTTAACATAACGTCAGCTCACTCATGGTAAAATGTTTCGGCTGCTGACTTGCTAACTGTGACAGAGTCTAACCTCAGCTAAGTGCTAACGTTAAAAGTAATACTAGCAAGCTTACCTCACTGACTCGAGTTGAACTCCCCATTAGCTGCGGCTGTCATGAGATCATAGGCAGGCGGCTCTGTGCTGTGTGTGTGTGTGTGTGTGTGTGTGTGTGTGTGTGTGTGTGTGTGTGTGTGTATGAGTGTGCAGTGTATGTTATTTTTATGTTATGCTATTGAATATAATGTTAGCAGGGTGTTTTTCTTTATTCTCTAGGCTACTGCAATTAAAAAAAAAAACATCTTTAAATACATTTAAAAAATTTCCAGATGATTAGGCTGGGTGGTCGATTAAGGCTGGGCAGGTCGCCCGGCTTGCAATACAGTGATGGAAACCCTGACAACTGTTGACAACATATGAGATCTTATGAATTAGTGCCCCTACCGGTTGGGTCTGGAAAAGAATCATGGTTGTGCTTCGTCACGTTATGTACTTAACCTAAATTTACTCACTTAAAGTTAAGTCAGGTAGGTTCATTCAGGAAAAGAAACATCATTGGGCATTCTCATGTTTTGTGCTTAATGTAAGGTGACGATTTGATGACATGAACACTGGTCTCCTAGGGGAAAGTTGTGTGTTTGTTTGACCCATCTGCCTCCCCAACATTTTTTTCTTTACTCTCGTTAGCACATTTTTTACATGATCAAAACCTTCATCATTGTGTCGGTCATACACAAATTCTGGTGCATTACTTTAAAAGTATACATATGCACAGTGCATGAGAACAGCCTGTCTCATCATGTTCATAGAAAATATAAGTCCCTCAGCTTTACCTTTCCCTCAAATGTATTTGCTCTTGCTCATAAGTTGTATATAAGTGTTATTTCTTGGAGAAAGGGCTGACTCCTTCCTGAAACTGCTGGGTGCTTAGTTTTTGATCACTCACGTTGTTATCGCACTCTGCACAACACTCTCACTTCTTCCACACCTGCACTCACAAGTTGTAAGGCCACTCCTCAGTAACGGAAACCACTCATTGTTTTGGCATAAGCAGCTCCTTCTGTGATAGTCGGCTTTTTTTCTCAACCGAAGGCGTTTCTCTAATTGCTCCACGGTTTTTTAGAGCTTTCTTTTGGGCCGATCAACATAAAATGTTTACTCTGCACGTACTGATCATTCATGGATTCCCTGTCATGCATCGATTTTTCTTCTCTTTTGTTTTTATGTTGGCAGCGATAATGAGAGGCTCCTTTATAATTCATGCCATGATGGATGTCCCTCTGGTAGCAGTTTTCATGCTGCAATCTCACCAGACACTTCTACGCCAACAGCACCCTGCACTGCCAAACACTCCAGTCCACAGATTCAGATGCTTGGTGTTGGCTTTCAGCTGCCATTTAGCAAACCACACTCTGTTGTCCACACAGTAGTACTGCTTGGCAAATGACTGATTCTGCCCAGAAAAGTTTACAAGACAACTTTAAAATGTTCTGGAGCAGTATTGACACGCTTTTCCAGCCTTAGTCTCGCTGTGCCTGTCCCTGTCTATACTCTAACAAATAGCATTGAGATCCTTGTTCAGCATCTTTTCAAAACCCCTGACACTGACACCAATAACACAGAGAGCTCCTGTAGCTTCCTTTCAGGCCCAGCACTGATCCTAATAAGGAGATGAATGGCTCTATACAAACACTAGAGTGAAGCTGGGGACTGGATGTATGCCCACTGCCTCTCTCTTTCTCTGTGTGCTGACTGAGGGTGAAATGCCTGTTTCAGCCTCCTCTGATCCGCTCCTGTTTCTCTGTTGAACTGGTCAGTGGTCAGTTCAGGTGTGAAGGAAAGGGGGGGCAACTCCCACAGCTCCAGGACTGGGCAAAGCAAATTGTTTTCTGTAAGTGAAAGCCAAAAAGACACAAGCTTTGATAAGTTTAAGGACTGAGTGTTAGTGCTAAAAAAAAGGACAACACAGGTGACCTTATTGTGATGTCTTCACTGTGTATGAATAACTCAGGTTAAGATAAAATACTGATCAATCCCATAAGACAGCATATCAGCTAGCTAGATTTGCAAGTTTCCTTCCTTGTGTACATCAGTAAAACTTGACATCTATACGTTTAATTCTCAACTGATTTTGAAAATGTTGATTTTCACTGGATATCTTTAGCCCTTTTATTGTGTATGAGAATGTACTCCAGATCTGTAAAGTCAAAAAAGATAGTAACAAACAAAGTAGGGGTCATTTGGGACACTTTTGTGTTGATAGGAAGTAAACTTCCATCAATACCAGACACTATACAATAATGAAAATAATTTGATTCCTGAACAGATACAGTTGTCTGCTAACAATTTATCAAACTTTATCATGCCCACCCAACAAGGAGTGCATTTACCCAAAATTTCACTTCTCTGGGACGGTTGGAAGAGTGGGTTGGGTCGGTTGGGACACCTTCGTCTAGGCTGAAAGAGCATCATTTAAATAAAAGAAATAGCTGATCACTTATAAATTGAGGGTAAATGCATTGATGATAATATAATCTGCTGTTGGCAGAAACTGTCTGGAATGTAATAATTCCCCTCTGCAGAACGAGGGATTTTGAACGGGGCAAAAAAAACCTGTTTCTGACTGGCTGCCACTTGAGTAAACATTCACTCAGTGACTTCACAGTGGGTCTTATTCAATTAGAAAAAGCCTTTGTCTTGTTTTTGTCTACTTATTGCTGATTTGTAACAAAGCAGGAACTGTAAACAATACTGTTCCCATTATCCAAGGGACAGCAGACACACTTTGGACTCCTGTGCAAGCTACCAACAAAAATTCAGACAGCTAACACTAGCACAAACTGCACAAGCCAGAAAATCAGCTTTCCAACAATACAGTATATTTAGTTTTATTTTTGTATGTGGCATAACTACAACCAGAATAGTGAACAAAAAAACAAAAGAGCCAAACATTTATTTAGACACTATAGATTTCAATACTGTCAATAAAATGTGAGGTGTTGTCAGACGGGCTCCACTTTGAGGTGGAAAGTGAAAAGAGTGAGGCTAACAATTGTCCCCCTGTGCCAACTGACCCCACTCTCCCTTACTGCTAACTAGATTAGCTAGTTAGCATCAACTTTTCGCAACTGTTTTACATTAATTACATAGGAGATAGAAATTAATTTCAAATGTGAGTGCAAAAACTTTAAATGATAACATTTATAACACATTCGATGGCAGGTTTAGTACCAGTCTAGGCTACTTAGAATAATAGCAAAAAAAATGGATACATGTATGTAGGTTCATCTCTGAGTCCAAGATGGGTCATAAAAAAATATTGAAACACTGGTTACAGAGGGAAAAGAGGGATAAAATGGGTAAATTAAAAACATGCTTTTTAAAAACTGTATATTTTTGATACGAAGAGGCTGGCAGAGTCTTATGATAAGAACCTGGGGAATACATTTCGTACTTCACTGTGTCTTTAAAGCTCCAGATGGTGATCAGTATTCTCTTAGCACTAACCAGTGGTCCACATGGTTGCCAAAAGAATACAAAGTTTTGTTACATGTGGGAATTTCATTGAATAGGGGTACTCTACCACAGTATGTGTGCCACAGGTGGATACAGAAAATATGGATATCTTGGGCTCTGTGCAACAATGGTGGATCGCAGCTTTCAAAATGTTATCAGGGAGAATGAGACATTTGGAGGAAGGAAGGAAGACTGTAAGAAAGGAGTGTTTTTAAACCCTGTAATATCACTCCGCTTTAACACAGGGAAATAATCAGCAGATGGCTTTTACACCCACGGTGTCAGTTTGACGTTATGTATTGCTGTCTTCAAGCACATTTCAGGGCTATATTAAGAACCTCTATTATTTTAGAAATGGAAAAAAGCTCCATTAAAGACGCCTAGAATTCTAAAAGCCTCGAATTCTGTAATTTAGTAATGATACAGATGTGTAGCCTGTATTTTATCTGTTTTCAGCTGTCTGTCATTACTAAAGAGAGAAACAAAATACAGTACTGGATACTTATAATTCATTTGCTCATATTTGAAATGTTTTGAAAAGCCTTTGCACTAAGTGAAGTGATGAACTGCAAAACAACATCAACATTTCTTTCTTGCATTTGAAATGTTTTTGTAGAGGTTTGCAGGTGTTTTATTCAGACCTTTTACTTGCCTGACAACATACAATAAGATGAGAAAAGACCATTGTTGGAAGCAGTTTCTGTGGAGGAATATGAAATCCACGAACAATAAAAGCCTCAGAATTCTTCAAGTTATTGTTTTCACTCTTATTTATTTTTCTCAACAGCGAGTGGGAAGCTCTGGCCGTAAATGTTTCCCTTGTAAAGTGGTTTGCATTTGCACATGTTGCGTAACAGATAGATAGGAAAATGTGGGAGTGAAATGGTGCGCTGTCACATCATTGCTGGGATTATATATATTTCTGCTTTTCACTGGAAGCAGGCAGTTGTTCTTTTTACAGCATATTTGCACACTTGCTTTAATTGTACGCAAAGAGGATAAATCATGTGTGGATTTTATAAAAAAAAACCAACAACCAAAAAACAAACAAAATAACTCTGCCTCATAAGGTAGGGTTTACACTGAGTGGAACTTGTTGCAGATGGATTGAACAGAGACAAACCTAATTCAAGTGTTTAATTTAACAGCTTCCTATTGAGTGCCTCTGTCACGCTTACCAAAAGCAGTCCAGCCTGTTGTTTGTTTATGGTGTTGGACTGTGTTTAAGGATGGATAAGTCAGCGCTTCTGGTCACTGTCTGTTTAGCCTGAGAGCAAACTTGACTCTGTCTCCAACACTTGAGTCATCACTGCTTACCGTTCTAGCCAAGAATTTTATTTTGCTTATACTGTAGTGTTTTTGACACCACCCTTATTTTAGCCTGTGGCAGTCTGCGAGTTTCACTGATTATTTAAGACCTGTCTGACCTGTAGCTACACTGTCTTTTCCCAAGCAGCCAGCCATAACTCAGAGACGTCGAAATCGCCTAAACTCTGGATTGGAAAGTGAGGGGCAGCATAGCTGTTTCACTGGAACACTGGAGGTTAAGAAAATAGTTTGACATTTTGGGAAATGTGCTTATTCGATGTGTCTAACTAATATTCACATTGCAGTGGATGTGGATGTGCATTAATGAGCATTTTCACTCGACAGCTTTACTGGAAAAATGTGTCTTAAGTTTGGATTGAAACTTGGAAAAAGGTGGAGATAGCTCGGCTGGCCTTTTTTTTTTTTTTTTTTTTTTAATTTTTTTGGAGATTCAAGCAAATCATGTCAAGGCCCACCTATAAGTTAAGCAAAACAAGTCCAAGTCATCGCTCAGGGCCAGCAAGTCACAAGTCAAGTCATATGAAATACTGGTCAACTGTTTGCTTTCTAGCTAACGTTCGACCAGACAATAAGCTAACAAACTACCTAAAAAGACCTTTTTTTCGTGGGTTTTGGAGTGATGGATGAAGTTGTTGTGGTTGTCGTGTCACAGAGTTTTCTTCTTACTACCATCAACAACATAATCTTTGATTCCAAAATTCTATTTGTTTTGGACTAGCCCCCTCCATAATAGCTGCCTCATGCATTGGCCTCTGCTGGTCCTTAATAACAAAAGTCAAGTCCTTTGAAGTCATCTGTCTCAAGTCAAGTTTCAAGTCATGAATACCAAGTCAAAACCATGTTGAGTCTTTTATCAGTTTTAGGCTCACGTCCTCATATTTGTGACTTAAGTCCCCCATCTCTGTGAATCAGAAAGCATTAGAGGTGCTGCTAGATGGATTTTGTTTCCTTCTGACAAATCGTCTGTTTCCAGTCTTTGTGCTAAGCTCAGCTAACTGGCTGCTGGCTGTATTTACCACACCTACACAGACAGAGGATGGTACTGATCTTGTCATTGAATTAAAAAAAACAAATAATCATATTTCCAAAAATGTGGAACTATTCCTTTAAGAATTGTTGCATCCAGTGACATGAGGGTAATTATTTTTATGTCAACAGGTTTTACAGCATGGCCAGCCCCTTCAGTGTTCTGAGGACTCTCTTTTTTTTTTTTTTAATGTTGTGAGGATACCTGCCGAATGTGACAGATGTGTTTATTGGATGTTTTTTGAAGCTGTAACTGGGTAAATGTTTGTTCTTGCAAAATGAGGATCTAGTCAGTAATCTGCAGACTTTGTGCAGTTGCTCCTCCATCCGCCTCCGCACAGTCTCAGCCAAGATGGGCTCCATGCTGCCATTAGAATTTTCAAATAGATAAACAAACAAAGCAAATTAGATAACTCAAACAGTGCTGTCTCGATGACACATTTGACATTTCACTGGGATCGATACGCCCTCATCGCAGCTACAGCCCCATGAACACAAGAACAAATGTACATAGATGGGTGAAGCAGGAGAAGACCATCATAATTCACTTCTCTGTGTTGCTTTGCACCTAATGCTGTACATCTCTGTCGGAAAACCATATTCATAATTAATATTTATTACATTCAGGTTTTAATATTTCATGTTTTGGAGACCATTTCTCACTTACTGTAGAAACACTTCTTAGATTCCAGTGTTCATATTTTGCTTTCTTTGAGTCTTGAAACATCAAGAATAATGTTAGTGATGCTGGGTAAAATGCAGAGAAGAATTTCATCAGGAAGTCCCACTTTTGAAGAATCAATGTTTATATAACCCTAATTCATATTCATATCATATCAGCAGACTGGACTGTAGACTGGAAATAGACACACTGCTCCAGAGAACGAGCAGAAAGCAGACTACCAATAGAACATTCAGTTTGACTGCAGTCATCCTGTATTGTGTGCCATGTCCTGCAATGTGATTTCATCCCTACTCGTCATATTTTGACACTTGGGCAGAAGTCCCTGGTGTCTTCAGTGACTCCAGGGGCAGCCTTTTGTGTTGTATCTTGGCACTGAAGGGGTCAGCAGTTAGTTCAGGCAACAGAACTACTTGGTTAGGAAAAGACTGTGGTTGAAACTAGTCATGTTGGTCGACTCACATGATTGAAGTGACAAAATAACTCAATGCTGACTTTTAGTTTCACATGGGACACAAACAGCAGTCTCCTGGGTTACAGTCCTGTGCTTGTTGGACCCATTCCATCTACCCTCCCACCCGCCCTAAGCAGACTTTTGCACTCTTAACACTACGTCCATTGCCCCTTAAGTCTATTGGAGTGATTCAAGAATGAGTTCTAAAATGCAGACAGATTTTTAGCATTTTCTTCGTCTCAAAGTCAATGGGTTTTTTGAATGGGTTTTTGGTTAGATCCGTGAAAATAGGTCTTTGGTGAACAAAGGCTTAAAGTTTTGTTTTATGACATAAAATACACCAGTAAGTACCCAGCTCTTGAATTTTGAAGCTTTTATGTGTCTTAAAAAGACACTAAGAAGTATCTTAAACCTTTGTTTGCCTCAGAGCTTATTTTCTGCAACAATCCAAAATTAAAAAACTCCCTGGCTGAAAGTGCTGTGTGTCTTATACAGACACTGTAAGGAGGATTCTGTGATTGTATCTGACTGGGAGTGAGACCAGGGTGATTACTCTTTAGTGTTGCTAGCTGTCTGTGACTGCTCACTTCATATCCACAGCAGAGGTGTTTCTTACCTGGGCTAGTTGGGAGGCGTGGCACCAGAGGATACTGTCGCTTGTCATTGGTGGTTTCTTGCTGTTCTAATTCTCTTTCTCACTGCCTGCCTATGCTTTCTCATTTTTACTAGTTTCTGGTTCATCTCGATGAGGTTGTTTGATGATAAATCAGTGCATTTTATCACTCTGCTGGCACACCAAAGCAAACACAGTAAGGGTTTACATTTGGGCTGTCAGCATTAATACCTTAGTTGTGATGCAATTAGCATTTGAATATAATGCATTATTTTTTGAAGTGCTGCTATTTTATCTCTTCAAGGCAACCTTATTTGTTGTCAAGCTGGCACAGCGGCTTCCTCCTGCCGCAGTGATGGAGACACCACTGTGCTTTTGATTGACTCCTTTTTACTTATAAAAACTCCCAGACAGCTCAGTTGACAAGTTAAAAGTCATATGCACCTCGTGTCAAATGAAATTAAAATATCACCAACATCCGTCGAGTTTGAGCTACCACCTACGAGCTGAATATATATGTGCATGTAATCAGACTGATGTCAGTAGGCAACTGCATCGCCAAAGCAGGCAAAGCACTATTTCGGAGTTAGCAAATGGCCACAGACCAGTGGATGAAACTAAATCAAAGAAGTTAACTACAGCGCTTGCTAAATGGGTGGCAACTGACAACTCTCATGTGTGTGATTCATCCTGGCTTCATTTGAGTTAAGGAAAACTCCACTAGCTGCAATGCTAATTTGTGAAATGTAAGATGTCATAGGCTTATGCTAATGATGTAGCATGTTTTGTTTGTGGGCAAAGGTGTTGAGTACAAGAAAATTAATTTGTTGGTGAACCTTGTGCGTTATAATTCCTCTGAATTTTGTAACACCTTTGTTAAATGTTGTTTGGTGACCCTGGCTTCATACCGAGTAGAGGAAAACTCTGCTAATCAACTTATACAATGTAAAATGCCATAGGCCTGTGCTTATAACATTAGCATGTTTTTGGGGAAATGTGTCCAGCAAGACAAGTGTTATGTCTGTGAATCTTGCAAATTATATTGAAGCCAATTTGTGTACTTGTATTGGAAATTGTTGCTATCTTATTTAATCTAAAAGTCAAGATCAGTCAGTAAATTTCTTTGTATTCTTTTGATTCCCAATGTAGACACACTGATAAGAGTTGTTTCACCTTGTTGCTTTGGATTTCAAAATGTTTCTAAATTCTAAATCATGGAATTTTAACATGCAATAAAAAATGCAATTAATTGCGAAATTTATTGAAATCCAGTGATTAATCGCAATCAAACAATGTATATTGTTTGACAGCCCTAGTTTACAACAACTTGCAATTGTTTATGAAGTTGATCAGGTGAATGTTTTAGCAAAAAGTTGCTTTTTATAAATGTTAAGCAAAGTCAGAGTAACATTAGCATTCAAGCTCATGCTTACTCACCTGATGGGTTGAAGTTCAATATTCACTCTCTTTTAGCTCTGTTTTGGTCTCCACCAGCCCCTGTGGGAAATATCTGGCTTTTTAGCAGTTAAGGGTTCAACTCTATCCAAACAGTTGACTGCTGACTTTGTCTGCCTGCTGTTTGGTGCTGGGCAGGTAGTGCATGGTTTGTTTATCAGAGCTAACTGTTGGAAATTATGCTGGTGAGAGCAGCGAGACCAGACCACGCCAGTAAGGTTTCAGGCTATACAAACAAAACAATGAGTTAAAGGATGCTGAAAAGCTCCACAGAGCTGAGGGGAGCTGGTGAATCCACTTTTAATCATCTGTGGGCACACCACTGCAAGCAACCTCTCTCACATCTCACGCAGTCATTTGATCCATCGTTCATATAAAAACAATGTTTATAAAAAAGTAAGTAAATACATCTTGAGTGAAATGAGCAATGTGAGCTTGCCTTAGGTGATTCTAGGAAGGTTGATATGGCAATTTGAGGCCCTGTTGGACAGGCTCAACTGGGTAATGAGAGAAACAGCAGAGGAATAAAGGTCAATTTGTATGTCAAATGTTTAGTAATGTCTTGGTGTGGCTATGGAAGAGCTGCTGTAATTCTGTGGGGCTATAGATCCATCTAGCACCACTCTAGTGTTATATATGCAGATTTGCCTCAGATACAGGGAGTTCAACCTTTCAGGCTGGTGTGCTTGTTATAGCTAACATGTAGGAAAGAACACGGGGCACAGAAAGCGTCAGGAATGAGGTGCAAAATATTAAATCTGTCCCCTTTAATCATGTCCTTCTATGTCAGTGTGATTTAACTAATGGCCTGCCGGTCAAATCTGGCGCCTGATAGGGTGCTGAGTGGCCTGCCAACCATTTTCTAAATCACAATGGCAATAAATGGATTCCCACTGGGATTTATCACATTTTTTGGACTTAAGATGAGGTTTCATAGTGCACAAAGAAGCATTGAAATAAAACTTGTTTATCAAAAGTAAGTGCCCCCCCTTGGGACTTTCTCAAATCATGGAAAAATGCCCCTGAGTACACCTGATCTGTGTGATTTGCTCGTCTGCATTTGCCTCTTGGCAAAGAGTGAAGACATTGCACATTGAAAGGTTAAAAGTAGGCAATGTAATGAAAAATGGACAGATACATTTGCCTTTATTTTTTAATGTTTATTCATTTTATCAGATAAATATTATTCATGTTTGTTCATTAACTCGCCCCTGGCCTCCTGCCATTAGCAAAAGTGGCACCCAGGGAAAAGCAAGATGAGTATCCCTGTCCTATATCATATCTTTATCCTCTGCTTTCTCAGTAATGCAATGTTTTCATGTAGAAAAACTCACCACGTCTGCCAAATGCCCAATGTGTTAGTTTGAATAGACTGCAGAAGAGAGAAGAAAATGTAAACACTGGGGGCAACTCCTTACATCTTCTTATGCAGTAGTACAGGGTATTATCCACACAGCATTCAAGTAAATCAATCATCTTTGCCTTAGTGGAGATATTCTTCTGTTGAATGCTAATCCACAGTAACTGTGATATTTGCTGTCTGTGGTCAGCAGAGAGTAATTTGCAGCTATGTGCCTTCAAAGGACCCAACAATGCTTTCTGTAGCCTTTGGCTGGTAATTAGAACTGCCAAGATGGCAACATACTGTCCTTTGGATTTGGAACAAACAGCAAATTTAATGGCTCTAGTGCAATCTGGATGGGCTCCGTGACATTTCACTTGGTTAAGTGCAGCCTCGCTGTGGCCACAGGACTGTGGACTGTTTTCTGTTGGAACGTGGAAGATGAATGAGCTCAGCAGGGCATCCACCTCTCTGTGTTGGCTCACGTACATCATTCATTCCTTTATCATTGCTCGTCATGCCCACATTCATAATTCATGCTTATTATACTTTCAGATTTTCC
This sequence comes from Epinephelus awoara, assembly GCA_035609425.1. NCBI lineage: Eukaryota > Metazoa > Chordata > Actinopteri > Perciformes > Serranidae > Epinephelus > Epinephelus awoara. The sequence continues at coordinate 10,947,404 of CM069296.1, read as the reverse complement.
ATATTTCATGGGTTGGGGTGATTATCCATTTTTCAATAACTCCTGTCCAGTGTGGGTTTGTTGTGTTTGTATGAATATTTAATGTGTGGAGATGGAAGGTACATGGCTTCAGCACATTAAATGTTGTCACTCATATGATTGGTGAACGAGGAAAGTCGCAGCAATCTATTAGTACTGATTTGTTCTGTTTTTGCCTTTGAGCGGTGTTCAGTGCAGAATTAAGGATAAGCCATTCATCTAATTCATATAATTATATCTGTGAATTTCTTGCTTCAGAAGTTTTGCAGAAAGTCGTAATGTGTGTGCATGTGTGCGTGTGCGTGTGTGTGGTTTGTAAGTTTGCGCTGTTTTTACTTTAATTTTCGGAGAAGTAGAACAGCTTCACTTTCAGATTGATAACCATGCAAATTAAAGAATGCATAATTGATTCTGAATTTATTTCCTGAAAACTAATGGCAGGTAATGGACTGCAGCTTTCCAATTCTGTCACTAATATAACGTGAAACAGAAAATCTTTGTGTTTGTCTTACAAGGTATTTTTCACATGACAGCAGTACTGTATAATTTTCAATCTTGTAGGACCTAAACTCCTCAAAATGCAAAATCCATTCATTTCATCACTTCAACACCTTATACCTACAAGTCTTTCTGATAATATATCATCTTTGCCAGGCTTCAGGGGGGAAAAAAAGTACAAATTTAAATTGACTGAAACTGAAGTTGACAGACCCTGACAGACTGAGTCTCCCTGACACACTACAGTATGTACACCATCTTGCCCCACTCACCTTAAGCATGAGCCCCATTAGAATGTAAAGCATGATGGGAGACAGATATTAGGGCAGTAGTGTCTCAACATAAAGATGTTTGGCTATCCTTACATACCAAATAATAGAACTGGGTAGAAAATACAATTTTCCAAACAATCAGATTTCTTTTTTTGTTTAGTTTTTGTTGACAGAGTATCTCCTCAGGCTATGATAGGTGAAGTTTTTGGAGTTGATTCAAACAAAGAGTACAAATTTGACTTCAGTCTGTCTCTACCTGCTAGATAGCTAACATTAGTTAGCCAGCTGTCTGGGGATATCCAGCCCGGTTGCCAGAGGAAAATCTTGGCATTGTAAATTTCTGTAAACCACTGTTGCGTTACATTTGCATGTTTCATACATATCATATCAATCTTTCCAAAGTGATGTAGTATATGAGCTGATTTTGTCATCTGGAGTTGGAAAGGACAGTGGATGGTGCGACACGTGACACACACATGTCTGCCAGGTTGCAGAACACTGTTCAAGACCAACAAACAACAAAACCGGTTGTGATCCAGCGAGTCATTGCTATTCATCCAGCAGCTTTTTAGGCACCAAACATGTTTTTTTTTTTTTTGAAAAGCAGTTGTTTTAAACTGAGACATGAGTGCTTGTCCTGCCAGGATTGTGCCCTCAAAACAAGGTACTTTAAGCCAAAACATGATCCTTTCCTAATCATCGTGTTTTTTGTGCCGAAACCTGTCCTTGTCGAATTGGAAGGTTTCAATTCATCTGCTACCTAATTACATCAAAAAATGAAACATATCAGTGGTTTGTGGAAACCTACATTTATCCATTTTTATATTTTATTTTAAATTCAAATGAAAAAGCAACAGTCCTTCCTACTTGTGGTGTATAGGAAGTTCTTAGGCTAGGGGTGCCCAGTGGTTCAATATGTAGGGCGGATGCCCCATGTAAAAAGGCAGTGTCCTTGCTGCAGCAACTGCGGTTTCGATTCCAGCCTTTGCTGCATGTCTTCCCCTCTCTCTCTCTTTCTCTCTCTCTCTCTCTCCCTCTCTCTCTCTCTCTCTCTCTCTCTCTCCACCTTTCCTGCATCAAACTGTCCCGTCATTAAAGGAAAAAAATAATCTTAAAAATAAGTTCCACAGCTAAATTCTGCAGGATGCTTTGTGCAGTATAGGCATAATCTTAAGTGACTAAATCATCAAGAATAGAATCAGGTGGAATTGGTAGATTCTGTGCTGTTCTGTACAGCTGTACCATATAAATGAATACTGAATATTAAAAGGCAAAAATGCAAAATTAAGACTTGGCCCTAAAATAACAGCTACCGCCCAAAGGACACTTACTCTGTTTGAAGAGGACCAGGCTAGTTGCACTTCATTTGCCTGGAGAACACTTCATCCAGCCTCTTTTGGTCTCTTGTCTCTCACGACTCAGCCCTCCCTCCTGTGTCTTTCTACTCCATGCCCTCTCTTGGCAGTATTGCGCTCCGGTCACCCCTCCAACCTTCCATGATTCTCGTATTGATGTGACGTGGGTATCTTGGCCAGACTTGGAGGGAACATTGATTAAACAGGGCGACAGGTTATTAGCCATCTCTTTTGTTTACCCAGCTGAACAGACTTCGGCAGGAGTCGAGAGCAGGAAGCAGAGCGAAGATCAATGTCAAGATTCAGAGCAAGGCGTTTTATCACGCCGCATCAATCACAGGTGTCTGCCGCTGAGTCATCCCTCATACTTATTTGATAGAATCTCAATTTAACCATCTTTTCAAGGTTATTACAATAGCTCTAAAACACCCAGGGGTGCGCAAGCTTCTAGTCAAAATCTAAAACTGCATCAAATCGTCGGCGGTGCCATCTTTTACATGCCAGAGCTGTTTGTTAAGGTCAGACTGAGCTGAAGGCAGATAATTGACGTTATTTGCCAATTTGAAAAAGTTAACTTGTACTTTTTTGACCCCTGTGGGTGAATTCATCCTCTGAATTTGACCCACCCTTACTTCTTAGGAGCAGAGGCCAGTCTTTCTCCAGTGCCAGAGGATGATGTCCAGTTTGGTACCTAAGCCAAAAGCAATGGCAGGAATATTTTTAATACCAAACATGTACGACTTTTGGTGTGGGAGGAAACCAGGGCAGCCAGAGGAAACCCACACAGACACAGCAAGATCAAGCCAACTCCAGACAGGAGCAGGGCTGAGATTTCAACCCAGGGCCTTCTAACAGCTAACCACTACACCAACACACTGCCAGTTAATATGTTTATTCTCAGTCTGACAATTTCTACACCACAAAGATGACAAGAATGATGCAAGGAGATGTAATTCCATCATTTTGACACTGATAACAGTAGAAACACTAAGATCTAAAAATCTGTGTCTCTATGGTAGCACATAAGAACAAAAATATACAGCATCACAAAGTCAGATTTGCCGCAGGCATCATGATTCCTAAAGTTACAGAAGGGCTAACATGGACACTCAAGAAATACTTGGCACCCGACAAAGTTAGCTGGTGAACGAAGTGATGGCCCCAGAAATCTTTCATATGGGGTGTCCCAGAGGGGCCACTGAAAATCTTGGAGTGGCACACCAAAACTAAACACCATAACTGAATTTCAGGGATTCTGTTATGCTGTTGAAGTATGTCGGCTGGTTGCAAACTATGTCAATATGAAGAGTTGAGGAATGACATACTGATATACTTTGGTTTCTTATTTTACAGTTAATATTACTAATTATCTGATGTGCACTAATACCAATACAGTTAACATTTTGAGTTCCCCAACAGTCCTATTTTAATGTGTTATGTATTTAGAAATGTTGGAGATTCGTTGTTCTTCCAAATAGGCTGGTTATCAGTTTCCTTAAAACGACAAATATACAGGTTTAACTTGAAAGAGCACATTGACTGTAAGGAATAAAACATTAACTGGGAACGAGCCTCCTTATGTTTAGGAGAGACTCATGAGTACCCATTGAACCCATTTTCATCAGCATATCTTGAGGTGAGAGTTCAAGGGACCCCTCTAAAAATGGCCAAGCCAGTTGTTCCTACACCAAAATTTTGTCTAACTTTGGAACATTATTTAGCCTCCTTCCCAACAAGCTATACCGACATGGTTGATACTAAAGGGTGCCTTAAGTGTCCCATTTCACAAGGTACCACTATCTTTGTGCCAACTTAAAAAATGAGTGTGCCACAGCCTTTTAAAAACAGTAATGTCACCCTCAAATTATTTTTGCCGGGGAAGGCACTGGCCATTGCCCCCCCTGGCCATAATGGCCGTAATCTGTTAAACACACACATTTTGTCCCCTACAGTGGCAAAAAGAAAATAAAAGCACTAATACTGCTTTAAATTACTGTTGAAATGGTAGCAACTGAGCTTTAATGTCTTTTTAATGGAAAGACAGGTATAAGTATCCACCGAGGACTTTAATTCTCTTGACTAAATGCTCAGACAGGAGTTGAGTGTTTTTCAGCTGATTTGAAGGTGTTGTCACTATTGGCGAAATTGCATCTTAGCTGCCTCTGCATTCAACCATGGTTGGCTGCTGACATCTCTGCTAACAAGTGAGTGAATACATGAAAATATGAATAAGTGACAGCTACCTGCAGGACTCTGACAGCTCCACTGAACTTTTCCTCTGATATTTCACTTGATTGTCCTTCATAGTTGGCTTTCTAAGTGAAATTGCCCAGTTTGCCAACTGCTCGTGAGCTAGAATTTAGTTCAAGATGTGCTGGACAGTTATTGATTTCATGTTTCAGCTCCCTGCCTCTGTTGGATTTATACACTCAGTATTGCAGTACTCTGTCCAGAGCCTGACTGACGTCTTCTTTAACTACTCCAGTCTGCACATATTCACCTTGAGGCCTCGGCATGTGACTTTGAAATGAAACTTAAGCTTGCAGAGCACTATTTGTTGACAGATTAAACTTGAAAGTCAATATTGCATTGAGTTTTTCCACTTTATCTAATTAGTATTGAAATTCTGGTTATTCTATAACAAGGGTTGTGTGTTTACTGCAGACTCCCATTATTGTCTGTCGAGTTCAGTCCATCACATGACACTAAAAAAACTAAAAGTGTTTCTGATGGTTTGGCTGTACTTTACAAATACTTCACCCACAAAATGACGATTTGTATATCAATTACTCACCCGGTGTTACCATGAATTAGTAAAGAAAACTCTGTTTTTCTCACATGCCTTCATGGTGAACAGAGAACCCAAAAGGTGAACTTTCTTCATGAATTTAAGTAATCAGGGTCTGCATTCAACAAAAGCAAAAGTACGTCAAAACATCCATTTAAAATTATCACACAGATCCTGCAGAATAATCCAAGTCTTTTTTATCCAGTCGTACACTCAGTACATCCCAAACACATGCAGTTTCACTTTAACATTTAAATATAAAGCACTGCATATATGTATGAGACTTGGATTATATTGCATGAGTTGTGTGAGAGTTTGGAAATGGATGCTTTGATATAGTTTTGCTGTTGTTAAATGTGGACCCCAGTGACTTTAATTCATAAAGAATGTTGGCCTTTTTTGGATTCTTTGTTCACGGTAGAGACATGTGAGAAAAGCAAAGTTTTCCTCAATAATTAGATGTAATGACCTCTAAGTAATTGATATACACATGGTCATTTTGCAGGTGTTGTATTCCTTTAAGTTGGTCTCTTTTTATGTTTCATAGACTGCCGACCTATCACTAGGTAATAATTACTTTGGTAAGTCATCTGTAATACAAGCAGGTATAATAGCAACATATTTGGGTATAATTATGAGCTAATGGTTCATTAGTGTGAGGATTAGACTGAAGATTGATTGTATTAGCTGTGATTAAGAAGAAACAATTTTATTTCTAGTAGACGACATGACAAACTGACTGAAACTAATTTTGAAATAAAAGACCAGTCATTTCGGCACACTTGTTTTACTCTAACCCTAATTTATATACTGGTCATGCAGCCCAGACTTTTGCATCTCAGTGGCAGACAGTGCCTGGAGAAAGGTCTGGCGAAAAACACGATTTGGGGGAAAATGTCCGCTCAGGTGATTATATTTGCATTTCTCTCAGCTGGTCTCAATAATCCGCAGCAAACCCAAGGACTCAGTAGTGAGCAATGTTTTGTCTGCCAAGGAGTGTCTGTGTGTGTGTAAGAGAGAGCATCTACTAGCACTCAACCCCCCCCCCCCCCCCCCCCCACAGACAAGGCTGACAGGACAGATAGCCATTTACCTACAGAGTGCTGGGTCAGCACATTGAGTCTCTCTTATTTCAAGCCGGCAGGCTGCCAGCCATCCCGTGAAAGGCAGAAGGATAGAATTGAAAGGTGTTTGTGTTTTGGTGTGCTGCTGCTGCCTCTTCTTACTGTTCGTGTTCCACTACGTCCAGCTGACTTACAGTTGGCTTTTGTTCACTGGTGCTCTGCCTGCTGCTACTGTGTTAAAAAGGGGCTGATAGAGCTGTGTGTGAGGTCATGAACTGAGCCAGCATGCAATAAGAAGAATACACTGACATTTTAATGTGGCTTTGTCGTAAGGCATTCTCAGAGTTTTGGTAAAAGCTTGGTTAAAAAGAAAGCAAAAATAGCTCCTTCCTCTTGCATTAGTTTTCCCTTGTAGTGTTCTGTAGGGGTGTCACAGGGTGGTTGTTCATTTCTTAAGGAGGACACCGAAGATGCCTTTAAGTAAAGGAATGCATTATTCAAAAGGGTGCACACGGGAATAAGGAGAGGAATCATAACCAGCAAAGAAGCTGCTGATCTGAATATCCTATGATAGCTCCTAATAAACAGAAGCAAACATCAGTGTGAGTGTAGAACATCACTACACACATAAGGGACCTGAACACCAACATCACATGATAAGTAGCTGCTTGTGCCACGGAGTATCTGCGTAGATAATTTAGCAGGTTTGAAGATCGAGAGGAATTATGGGTAGTGTGCTCGCGGCACTCAGACCCTCCTCTCCTCCTCAATTATTCATCCACTCAGGTTCCAGGTCAGCCCTTGTTTAGCACAGATTGATAGATTTTATAACTACCACGTTTTTACTAAAGGGAACAATTATACCCTGGGCTCAGGACAAGCATATTAAACAGGAGATTATGTGTAATGCTTTCTGCTATCGATCGGTGAGGGTCTCTGAGGTGACAAATAGTACAGGGGAAGAGCAGGGCGAGCCACACACACATTGAATTCAGTTTAGCCGAGGGCGGGTTTGTGGTGAATTAGAGGCAGAGATCCCACCTAACACCCACCTTCAGGTCAGTCCAATTGAACAGAGCGTGATTTTTGGCTTCAGTAGACAGCAGCACAGACCTTGTGTGTCTAAGACTTTCTTACAGAGCTGCAGCAAAGCCGTTTGTGTGTGTGTGTGTGGGGAGTATCTGTCAGGTCTTTCATGTTGAACAAGAGCTGAGAATTAGAAGTTATCTGTGTTTTACGTAAACCACGAACCGCATGTTAAAAAGCTGCTTCAGACTTTTCAGCGACTCAAAGAGTTTATAAGATCTGCCATGTTTTTATGTGTGATGTTTGTGTTGTCGTGTTGCAGCATCTCCTGCCGCTGAAAGTTCTTGTAACACTGCAAGTTCCAGTTCTTTATTTATCATTATGTGCAAAAATTACAGAGGAGCAGTCGCTGGCAATGAAAATCTTGGGCTCCCTCCAACTATACTTATTAAATATGTATAAAAAGAAGAACAAAAGAAGAAGAACATCACAGAAGTAAAAACAAAATGAGAAGCTAAACATTAAACAGTGAAAGTTAAAAATGGGATAAAGGAAAATGTACAATAAAGTAATATACATTAGACTGCAGTGTTCCCTGCATAATGCACCATGCCACACTGCCAAAAACTGTTCAGGAATGGCCCGAGGAACGTGACAAAGAGCTCAAATTGTCGACCTAGCCTCTAAATTCCCCAAAGTCCAATCTGATGGAGCGTCTGTGGGATGTGCCAAAGCCCCAGAGGTACCCCTGATCCAAGGTGGGACCTCCTCGGATTGGACTACGCTCTGACCTGTCGAGGCATAGACGACACATAGGACCTCTGGTAGGTGTCCTGTGGTGTCTGGCACCGGGGCGTTTGTGGCAGATCCTTTGAGTCCTGAGGGATGTGAGGTGGGATACAAGCACATCCCACGAATGCTCAGTCAGAGTATTTACATAAATATAAGTAAAATTAACAGTAGTAAAAGAATAAAAAAGTCATGTTTTGTGGCTGGGGTGGTTTGGGTCTCTGATAATCGTCTTCCTACATCGCTTGGTGTGGAGGTCCTCCATGGATGGCTGCACCGTCCTGAGGGATGTTCAGCTGCCACACCAGGCGGTAATACAGCCAGTCAAGATACTCTCGATGACGCAGCTGTAGAAGAGTATCCTGGAGTCCATGTTGTACCTCCTCACCTGCAGAGGAACAAGAGCTGCTGTCTCACAGTCTTGGTGATGGTGTCAGTGTGTTGAGTCCAGATCAGGCCCTCATCGATGTGAACCCAGAGGAACTTGAAGCTGCTGACTCTCTCCACCTTAGTCCCATTGATGGAGATGCGAGTGTATCCGTCTTCCCGTTGTTTCCTGTAGTCCACTATCGGCTCCTTAGTTGTAATGATGTTGCCCACCTGGGCAAACCAAAGCCTGTATTTGACCAGAGACAACAACTCTTTTACTTATTGGACCTGAGGGCTTTGCACTGTCTTGCTTGAGAACCTTAAATCTGCATTAATTGATTTTTTTGGCCACTTAGGGGCGGTGGGAACAAGTTGTGAACACAGCATCGACCTATCGCCAGCAGCTTTTAAGCTGTGAGCAAACAAATGCTTATTTACACATCCTGCAGTTACAGAGGGACATTATCATTCATTTGGAGTTGTATTTATGTGCACCCGATGGATGTAAGTTCAATATTCACTGTATTTTACCTATTTTTTTTTGGTTTCTGCAAACTCCTGAGGGAAATATCTGTCTCTGCTGAATGCTTCACTGTGTTCCCCAGCCAGTCTCTCATGGTGTCTGTCTGCTGTTTGCTGCTGAGCAGGCACTGAGCGTACAGTACTTTTTAGAGCTTTTGCTCTGACAGCAGCGGCCTGCTGCAGCTGGGCGGTAAGAGTGAACCAGAACCGTAAAGTTATGCGCCAGACAGCTAAACAATGAGCTAAAACTCACTATGAAGCTGCATAAAGCCGAGTAGAGCTGCAGATGCAAGTGATATCAATACAAGCGATCCCTTTGATATTGCAGGGTTGCCCTAACATTAATTGATGCCATGATTGAAGCATCTGTTGCCATGTTTTGATTTTCTATTTCTTGTACCATTCATTAGGTCTGCTATTGGAATATATATACCTTTTGATTATTAATTGCACCACACTACCACAGCACAGAGCGTACTCTGGGCACAGACGGAGCAGCAGAACATCAGGCGTACTAAAAGTGATACCTGTTCATTTAACTGGGTCTAAAAGTTTGCTAACACTCACAAGCCAAACAAAAGAAGTGTTCCATCAGTGCTGCATTCATGGACCAACAAAAATTTTAAAAGATGGGACATAGACTTATACATACGGACATACAGGCAAGATTAACCCCCCCCCCCCACACACCCCCGTTGGCAGCTAAGAGGTTCGAGATGAGCCAGGCCTGCGCAGATTCGATCACCGGCGATCAGCGCACAATGCATGCCGGTTAGTTTGACTGACTTCATCCCAACTTGCTCTGACGTATTACAAAAGTGGACAGCGATGAAACCGCAAAAGCAAGGCGGCCGCAGTTTTCAGAGCCAGGCGCTGCAGTTCCTTTCCACCGACTGCATGGCCTGGCTCTCACCTGATCTAACAGCTGATTGGTTTAGAGGTTGACTCAACAAGATGACGTTTTAGATAAACTATTCATTTTTGTAGAATTTTAGAGATTAAGATTGTATTTGTCTGATCTGAAGGTTTATTCTGTGAACAGAAAACATGTTGTGTGACTGATGGTGCAGTTTAGTTGTCAGAAATTTTTTTCCACTGAAAGTATGAACCTTATAGTCAGACACAGTTTATTCAGCCTGTGTAGTTGAGGGGACGGGTCAAACTGATATGATGCTGATTTACAGGAGAATTCACGAGCCTAATGCTACACACTGCATTGTGACATTGTTTCACATCGTAATTGATACATTGTCATAAATAAATTGTAATTATACCCTACATTATTAATAATATGTTATCAAGCTGATAAACTAAAAATGTTTATTAACTGATCAATAATTTTGTAAGCTATATTGACCACTTTGGCCAATATTTTACCCAATGTGAGCTGAGCTGTAAAAAATGAGCTCCTAGTTATATAGCAGTTGACTTTTCCCAGCTAGCTGGTGTGATGAAAAAAAATCTTACCTCAAAAACTAGAAGCTGTCATTTTATATGATTCTTTTCATGTGAAAACAAGATTACGCTCATGATTGTGAGTGGTGAAAATAAGCCTGGACTTTTTATGGAAATTAAGCCATTCAAATGACAATTTTGGTTTGTGCGAAGGAGCGAGCTGGCAGGCGTAAGGAGTCGCAGGTGGGCTTTCTAAAATAGAGTTTTATGTAATCAAAAATGAAATAATTAGCAAAATTGGCACTTAAATTCTGGGCCCATGAAAGAGGTCAGCTAAACAGAGCCTAACTCAGACTGTGCAAACTCAACAAAAATGGAATAAAAGAAATGAGAATGTCTGTAGACTAACTTAAGTGTGCTGTACAGAAGTTAACTACTGTGAAGGTACGCTTTATAAATAGAAACTACTGTACTGCCAGCAGTACTAAAACTATGAGTATGATGCTTGACACAAAAGCTATGTGTCCTCCACCTGCTTGCTGATGTATGTGCGCTGTGGTTGAGGTCAACAAATTCAATGAGGAGAAAACAAACTGTTAAGTGGAAACTATAAAGATCACTATGATGAACGCAGGAGAGTTGCTGTCATTTAAATCAGCAGTGCGGTTGCAGTAGCGGCTATTAAAGTTTGAAAAAAAAGGAAGATAATTCACTGAAATTGTTCAGCCCTATCTCATTGTATGCCACAGCTTACAGCATTTTATTCTCAAGGTGTTTACCTGCAAATTATGTGACAAGTTTTATACGCCGTCTTTCCATTTGTGTTATATTATTGGCTTTCATACTGGACTTGTCACTCATAGCAAAGCACATCAGGATGGAAGACATGGCTTCTTATCAAGAAGTGCACACCTCCACCCACCCACCTATCCAACACACACACACACACACACACACACACACACACACACACACACACACACACACACACACACACACACACACACACTCTCTCTCTCTCTTACTTACACACACACACACACACACACACACACACACACACACACACACACACACACACACACACACACAGACTGATGCAGTAAGTTTCCTGTGCCGCAGTGGCTCTTGGCATGCCCTTAGTGGGAGGATAGCAGAGATGGGATGAGCATTCGTGCTCATATATATAAACTCAATGCAGCAGCTGACGTGTGAGTGTGTGTGTGTGTGTGTGTGAAATCTGCAGCAATGAGGTCATGTCAGTCTAAGTGTGTGGGACCTCACTGATGTGTGTAACTGTTTGTTTCCCAAATGAACAAAGTCAGAATTAAGTTGTTTAAGCTTCAAAACCTGGCTGTGCTGTGTGTATCCTTTACTGTGTGTGTGTGTGTGTGTGTGTGTGTGTGTGTGTGTGTGTGTGTGTGTTTGAAAAACTCCCCTGTGTAAATTCCCAGTAGGAATGCATGTTCATGGAGGCAGTGAGAAGTCTGCTGGGCGTCCCAGTGTGAACTCTAGTCAAATTCAGTTTTGCATAACTGTGTCAGCCCATGCACTATTTTTCCCAGCGGGTTTACACTTGGAATGTTGTTTATCTCCCCCTGATAATTTGAAGTGGGACACAATAGAGCACTGCTTCGTATGTATAACAACACGTGGCAATGGCAGAGTGAAATTAACTCCGACTAGGACAAGATTATTTGGAAAGAGGCTGCCTGGCACTTGGTCAGAGGTACGTGCTGTGCCTGTCTCAGTGGTGAATGCAGGAAAGAGTCTTAAGGCGGTTCTGAAATCCTTGGTGAAAGGATTGGGATCTGAGTTAGGGGAAATTCTGCTCACTCCGTCTTAGCTTGTCAGGCTGTAGCGTTCGCTGTGTGAAAGTAACACTGCAGATCATGAGAGTCAATAAAAGCAGAATCACTTCACTTGGTAAATGTCCCACAGCTTGCCCAAGAATGACCCTCTCTCTCGGATTTGCTGCAGTAAATATTTTATTTGTGGAATCACAGATGCCTCAGGCTTAAAGCTGAACAAAATAAGATTCAAGTGCCAGCCAAAGTGTTAAGTTTCATTGATTTTGCAATTGAATTTGGGCATAGAGGTTGTGTTTCATTTGCAGGAGCAAATTGGTGCATGAACCTTTTAAATGTCTCTCAAGAAGTTTGTTTGAGTCACAGATGGTTTGGTTTCAATATTTCACAGTAGAATGCATGTTATCCACCGGAACAATATCAAATCAAAATGTCAAAATGTTGGTGTTTTTTTTTTGTAGGGTCAGAGTCAAAACTCACCAAACATGAAGAAACATTTTGTTCTTTCACCAGCATTGGCACAAACCATGCTTCCATCCAGCACATTAAAAAGAAAATTCCCTGGAGCGTTGTGTGTTTTTTAGTACCTTTGTTATTTTTTTTCATACTGTAGAGTTCAGCTCTTATAATTATTAGCTTTTATCCATGATCAGAGTAACTGTGAGATACTGAGTTTGATAGTTTGCCACTTTTCACATTCCATATATCAGATTGAACAGAATAATTGGGCTTTCATATAGTCAGAAATCACCTTTCAGCTGCATGGAACAACCATTTTCGGGAGTAGAATGCCGTTTCGAAGCTGCTCTGAGGTCAGTGTGGTTGTAAATCTGAAGCTGAGATGTTAAAGTCTTAAATCTAGAAACTGCAGGATCTTGTGTTTAACACGAAGGGCTAAAAACACTTCTTCACTGTCATAACAGCAGCACCGTGCTGCTCTCCAAGAGCCACACGTCTCCTGTACTGTACACATTTCACACCGCCCTGATGAATACCTTTTTAATGTGCAAGCTGAAAACTGCAAGCAGGAATCAACAATAACTTTTTACAGTTGTTGCTAGGCTGCCAACCAGGCATCAGGTTATGGTTGCCAAAACTGAAAATATGGTTGCCATTTTTATTCACCTTATATTTTAAGTAATTAAGATACTCTGCAGTTATCCATCAGCTTAATAATGAGAATGTGGCATGAAAGATTATTTAAAAGATTTATTACATAAAACCAAATAATAGTCTTTGTAGTTTGTGTTTTATCTGATACTTTACAGAGTTGGTTCTGTGGGATGTGCTACTGTGAACTGTGAACTGTGAACTTGCTTTGTCAGTTATTGACGTGTATGTTGTACATGTTTTGCAGTATGATTTTGATAAATTGGTACGTCCCCACGGGTTAGTCGAACTTTTCATTTCACAGTCAAACAAATTAATTTGCTTTGCCATGGTCTCTAAAACAGATGCCCACCAATGCACATGTAATTGTCCAACAGCTGGTCTGGTTCCAGTTTCGATTGTAACAGCAATATTTAAATATCACCAATGAAACAAATATAAATGTACATATTTTAGGGAGCACATTTTGCTGTTTGCTGCCCATATTTTATATGTTAAAAAGTGGTTGCCACTGATGGCAACCAAGGCCAAGAAATGGTTGCCAACCATTACTCTTGAGCCCTGGTAAGTGTTCAGTTTTGATCAAATATATGTGCAGGAAGTCTGTCTTTGTATATGAGGTCTGTTTAAGTTTGAAGCTGAAGGACTTCTACAGAACACTTAAAACTAAGTGAGATTACAGCTTCATATCTAATACATCAAGTCCATAGAAGCCTGAGTGCAGCTATAGTGGTTTACTTAGTATAGTTTGAATTTGAAAAGGCTGAAAACAAAACCGCCTCAGTCTCCCTCTCTCTCTGCTATAAACAGGGTGCATATTTGCAGAAGAAAATAAATGGGTTTTAGAGTCAATCTCATCTTTAATTTGGTTTTTCAGTGGTGAAGCAAAAAGAGATGCGAGGAAGCATCTTAATGAGATGTGGAACAGTCTGCTGGCTGCTCTTCTATACAATACCCATTGTTTTCCACCTCAGAGAAAATCCCAATATGCAGAGTTTAGTCAGCCATGAATGCAACAGGACTACATCTGCTCTATCCATGTGGCAACGCTGAATTAACTGAATGACAATTTTGCTAATCGATTAATTGTTAAAGTCATTCATCGAGCAAAAATACCAAATACTTACTGCTCTACTGTTTCTCAGACATCAGGATTTTCATGTTTCCTTGTCTGGTGTCATTCATTTTGACATTTAAGTCAATTAGTCAAAAACTAAATAGATTATGAATTGACGTTGGAAATAATACTTACACCCTCAAAGTAGGATTAGCAGCTAATAGCCACATAATTTAACACACCCCACTGCTTTCTTCGAAATAATGTATTTAAATTCTTTCAGTGCATGTTCGTCTGCTTTAAGCGACTGATGTCTACACGTTCCTGCATTGTCTTCTACATTTGTTTACACTGATTATGATTCCAAGTGGTCTGACATTCTGCATCGAGCTGTCCATGGTCTGTGGCTCCTGTCCTCCAACTTCAGTGTAACCTTGTGGCGTAAATGCTCTCAGTCCCCGCTGGCAGATTGTGCCACAGATGTTGAGCAGTACTGCAGGCTGCCCAGAGCCCACTCTGTGTTGCTTTTTAAGGACACACAGCAGAGGACACCTCGAGGAAGACAGATCTATGGCAGCAAAGAGTATGCTCTATGCTTTAGCAAATTTCATACCACAGAGAGCAAACAAACACTCAGGCTTGGTAACAGAGCCACACACACGCACACACACACACACAGACACACACACACACACACGCACACACACACACACACACACACACACACACACACACACACACACACACACACACACACACACACACACACACACACACACACCCAGGTACACTGAAACACACTTTTTGGTCTCCTTTGTAGAGCACATGATTATCTGTGTGTTGTTTCATCTGTTGCTTCCTATGCATAGATCTACTGTATGGCCATATGGTACTGCATCCTGTTTGATTAGATTCAGTATTTCTTTTTGACTTATCCTGAGTCACTTTTATGCAGCAGAATACTGGAGCTTTTATGTTTGGCAGCTGCTACTTGTTTTAGTGGAGTTTGCAGTGTTGGCAACAGTGAAGTAGTGCAGAAGAAAAAGTTGGGTGAGGCACCATGAGGCTAAAAACTTAGATTGTTATACTGCAAAATGCATCAGTTTGACACGTCTTAATGTTTTCATCTGTTGTTTTTTTTGACTTATGCATAACAGTGGCAGATCTGTTCCCCCCTACATTTTAAGCCCTTAAGTATCAAAATGTTTTTGAGTTTCCTGCTGCAAGAAGACACTGAGTAGCACATTTACGGTAAAACACTTTTTTTTTTATTACAAGTAAGGCTCAGAGAAAATGCTTTTAAAATTATTATCGATCTGTATGATTTTTTGGAATATCAAAGTTTTAATCCCTATTTTTGAGTCCTTGCTGATTTGGCAACACCTGTGGTTATTGTGGTAACAACTAGGGTGGTTTAATATGACAGGAAACATTTGAGCTGCTACTTTCTCAGAAATACAACAGAGGAGCAGATGGTGCATCTGTTTACAGTGCAGCCAAACAAACTGGCATTGTTTTAGTAAAGAAGTCAGTCAATAATAATTGCAGCTGCAGTCAGATTTCTGACAAACATATTGCTGAGGCTGCTTCATATTAAAAGCTATCCTGTTTCCCCAGGTGAATGCTTTAGCAATGATATAATGCTGCTCTGATATGGCTGTGGGAGAGTAAACAGTGAGGCTGATATCAGTGAGATAAAACTGCAAACAGTAACATGGGATTACATTCTGAATTTTTATCCCTCCCTCATGTTTAGGTGTGGGAATGGCGGACTCCGCCACTACCAGTGAAAACTATTACATAGAGAAATAACTGTGGAGTGTTGTTAGGTATTGCAGGAAAATGCTGACTATACATAGTATGACTGGGAAATATATTGATATTATATTGATACTGTGATATGAGACTTGATATCATCTTAGATTTTGGATACTGTAATATCGTAAGTGTTGTCTTTTCCCAGCTTTAAAAGCTACATTACAGGAAAATTATGTTTCTGAACTTACCAGACTGTATTAGCTGTTCTATTATGTGCCTTTATCCACTTAGTCTTTATAATCACATTACTGATGATTATCTGTCAGAAATCTTATTGTGTAAATATTTTGTGAAAGCACCAATAGTCAACCCTACAATATCATCGCAATAATTATATCAAGATATTTGTTTAAAAAATATATGATTTTCTCCTGCCCTTATACAAAGTATCAAACCTGGAGTTGGATTTAATGAAAATCTTGATACTTAACTTTCAGATGATAACTTAAAATGAAAATGAATGACATGATTACTACCAGAGCTGACAGAGAGCTCTGAGCAGAGAGGCTAGAGGGTGGAGATGTTGATACGGCTGATGCCCTGCTAGAGTTAAATGTAGCCCAGTGCAAACTGTCAGTGACTTATCTTTAGAGTGCAGTCATAGCCTGTAGTGATTTCACAGTTCAATGAACATCCCTTTCAAGTTTAATTTTAACGCACACAAACTTCTCCCATTTGTTATGTTTTTTGATGTAATATTCAGATATTGTGTTGTCAATTGTTTTGTGGCTGACTTCTCCTCATTTTCATTTTAGTCCTCTATTTTGTGCCAATCATTAATTTTCAGTGAACTGATTCAGTGCAGCTCCCTTGTCACATCTGTGCTGTGCTTTGTCTGCTGACATTTAGATTTGTGTGTGTGGGGGGAAAAAAACCCAACAAAGAATATCAAATGCGTCACATCTGTGCCTGCAAAACTTGCAAAAACCTAATTACATCTGGTTCATCTGTCATCTTTGCAGTCCAATTGGTATTTTTTAAAAACCAACATAATTATCAACATGAACACAGAGAAATTTAGGGATTCATTTACTGGTAATTGAAAAATAATAATGAACATAAGGAGGCCTGTATGCCTTATTGGAAGCCTTATGTAAACCCTCAAAAAGTGACTAAACTAATTGAGCTAAATACATAAACTTATCGGAGTTTCAGTCCTGGTTTGTTTATCGCATAATGTAAGACTTAGAAAACCAACTGGAGTTCATGTCCTTTACTGTGTCCAGTATGACCAGTTGAAACCAGAGCACCCAGCACCTAGTGCACACTATATCAATACAACAACAAAGCTTAGCATGCTGGAGCTAACAAAAGGACATGACATTCTGATGATTCTTTAAAGCCAGTCTCAACTTCAGCTCATGATAATTACATGTCATTGTGATGACTACCACTGTTATTACAGTGGCTGCTGCTGGGCTGCACCTGCGATCTGTGCAGCTTTATCTGCGCGCTGTAATGGAGCTGTTAGCAGATAACACGCTAACTGCTTATTATTCCAGGCCTATCAGATCACAAAGGGCATCGGGGGAGAAACAGAAAGAGAGGGGGAAAGAAAGAAGGAGCTAAAATGTCTCAAACACGCCTCTCTCTGGACGTCGTGTCTTCATCTGCAGTCAAGATCACAGACCACCATCTGTTTGACATGTAAAGCAGGATACCTTTTTGGTTGTCTGAGCCGTCCCGCTAAGGTGCCGTGTGGCGAAGGGTCTCCAGCCCGGTTACAATGAAAACCTCCCTGATCAGAGAGACATTAATTAGTCCAATAGACGGGCTCCTTCCTTTCACAGCTCAGCTCTCCTGCAGAGTGCTGCAGCCCGCCACATAGAATACCATATGGTGTGGCCTTGTGCCACCTTCTCCCATGGGCACCGGGCAACGAGCTTCAAATGGGCCATGACAGGGACAGTGGGTGATGCTGCAGGCTCGGTTGCCATAGTGTTTTGTGTGAAATAATATCTTGGGTTGTGGATCAATCCGGCAATTTGTCACAGATACACCGCACATGTCGTCTCCTCTCCGCTCTTTTCCTGTGTGTCCTCCCCTCACACCGTCACGGCACTGCAGTATTTAGCATGCATGTGGAAGGGCCTTAGATAGCCATGCCACGGCTTCATTCTCTGCATCCTGGCATGGAGAATGTGAATCGGCCTGCAGCCAAAATATTTCAGAGTGTTCGCCGCTCCCCTCGGATGATGGTTAGGCTTAGGCCAGGGCTGTGTGTATGTGTGTGTGTGTGTGTGTGTGTGTGTATGTGGAGAAACAGTGGGGAGGAACGTAGGCAAGCAAGCAAACACTCACACACTGACTCATGCACTCCAGCCGCTGCCTCTTTGTGTGGCGACAGTCTGCACCTGCAGCCTGCCAGCCATGCTGATGCACAGGCCCACAGTTGCTGTGCCTTCTCTCACTTTAGGCAGTCCATTAGCCAGCAGTGGCTGAGTGCTGCTCTAGCTAGCTGGGCAGCAGCAGGATGTGTTCAGCTGGCACAGAGTGCTGCCACTGGGAGCTAGCAGGAGGGCCATTTGTGCCGAAATAGCGTGCATCCAGCAACCCTCTCCAGTTTTTTGAATTGTTCCCATCGGAGCACACTGCAGAGTTGTTCTGATGAGTTCTTTATGAAAGTCTGCTGCCATTAACAATTAGAGAAATGCAGTACTGTGTGTTCTGAAGATGAAAACAGCAGCTTTTATCTTTCCATTTAGTGCAACAACAGTGAGATAATTTGCTTCCTGTTCTATGACTCATCACCTCTCACAATAATTAAATTACCTCGTCCTCTGCAGTATGTAGCTTCAGCAAATCCCAAGAAATTCTGCACTGATCCCAAATTCAATGGGGTTTTGAAAAAAAAAATGCTTCAGGCTTGCTCATGGGAATCTCAACAATATGTCCTGTGTATTGCCAGCTGATCCATCTTGATCCCCTGAGATAAATACAGCAAAAGAGTGTGACTATAACTCAAAGCGACCTGTGAAGAGATGAGTCCTGCTGTGAGGGCTCCCTGACACCCACCATTTTCATGTTGATTTATGGCGTTCCCTACGACTTCTAAGGGTGAAAGGAAATTGGAAAAAACACCTTCGAGGTGACTGCTGTGTATATAAATGGCAGTTCAGTGTTAGGCAGCAGTTAGTTGTGTCCTTCCTATAGTAGATATTCAAGGCTTGTGGCCGTGTTGTGTTCCCTGGATTTATTCCCGCAGAGGACAGCTCTTTCCGATGAACTCTGTTACAAGGGCATGCACTTGCAAAACGCAGTTGAGCGTGACCATTAGCATAATATCATGCATATGCAGGTTGACACAAGGCTTGGTTGTCACTTTGTGTGGGGGACAGACACAGCATGGAAATATTCACTAAATGAAAGCAATATTCATGAGTTAAGAAGTGGGAACATACATTGAGTACATTTTTAAAAAATGCATGAAGAAAACATTACAAAAGATGAAAAGGTGTTTTTTCTCTCTAGAAACACATTGTGCTGAATCACACCTTGTCACTGGAAACTGACCAAAATGAGGTTCTCATTTAAAACAGGATACATTTTAAAGAAACTCTGTGTGCAGACCTGTTTGCCACTAAAAAGGAAAACTAATCTGAGCATTGCGCCAGCCAGGCAAACACTGGGAAACAAAGCAGGTATTGTGTCAGTGCTTACAACAGGGTCATGAGGCAAGACTAGCAACTTCCCGGTTGGAAGAGATGGATTTCACAACAGACTTACTGTAGGTATTTGCCTCACTGTTTCTATGCAAATTCCAAATGGATGTCTATATGCTGCCATGTCCAAGATACCCAGGAGCAGTGTAGTGAATGACTATCCTGTGTATAATCTCTTACTGATTACTGAGATTAATATTTATTATTCCAATCAGTTCACTCAAACTTTGCCAACACTTAAATAAAGGGAGCTTTTCATATGTGGAATATGTAGGCTAACTGTTCTGGCCTCATCTGGCTTTTTGTCATTTAGTTATACTTAAGTGTTTGTTATGGCTTTATTCAGACATGACGTGACTCTCACCACTTTGTGGAAAATAATGATATCAAAGAGGAAGGTTGTTCACAGTTCTTTTTTTGAATGCTGATATTTTAAAGCTGCACTCATTTAGATTTTTATTTGAACAAAGTGTCAAATGATTATGTGTAATGTGTATGGGGTCGCTTGTAATGACAAACACACTGAGAATTATTGACTCAGCAGTTCCCCTCAGTCCTGTGGAGCTTTTAGTATCTTTCGGCTTTACTGTTTTAGTCCACTCTTACAGCTCTTAGTACCATTTCCAGCAGCAGCAGGAGTACCAAAAAATGTTCTTTATGCCATATCATAGATATCATAGATATACCATAGATTAATTACATTTTTACATTATGTGGTAGCAGATACATTGAAACTTTACGTTTTAAAAATGCTTCGGTCAACATATAATTGGGTTACAAACATGAAACTGCGGCAGGGTAGTGCAGTGGTTAGCATTGTTGCTTCACAGCAAGGTTCGAACCCAGGGTGGGGGGCTCGAACCCCAGGGTGAGGGAACCCTTCTGTGTGGAATTTGTATGTTCTCCCTGTGCCAGCGTGGGTTTTTTCTGGGTACGCCAGCTTCCTCCCACAGTCCAAAGGCATGTAGGTTAATTGGTGACTCTGGCTGTAGGTGCAAATTTGAGTGTGAATGGTTTTCTGTCTTTACATGTCAGCTGTGATAGTGTGGCGTCCTGTCAGGGGTCTCGCTCAATGTCAGCTGGGATACGCTCTAGCCCCCTCGTGGAAATTAATAGATGAACATAAAACACTTGGTTAAAGTTAGGAAAAGATCATGTTTGGGCTCAAAATGCCCGGTTTTGGTGGCACAATCCTGGCATGAAATACAGCAATCTCTTGGTAAAAAAAACCCCAATCAGTTTTTGACGTGCTAACCAGACAGGAACTGCAACAGTGTCTCAGCAAAACGTCTCGAACAGTGGTCTATATCTTTGCAGGAGTACCACCTATGTGTCATAGCATCCACCATCCCCTGCATCTTCCAATGACAAAGTCAGCTCACTACATTAGCTAAGAATTTTATTGTGATATGTAAAAAAAACCAAAACAAATCGATGCCAAAACTTTCTTCTGGTGACTGCGCTGAGGCAGCAGCTGTTCCCTTAGAAAATATTTTAAGCTCAGATAACCCCACTGTACGCCCAGGTGTTGCTGAGGACAAGTCAGAGCTAAAAGTGAAATGAATATTGGATTTACATGTGTTGAGTGGCCAGAAAAGCAACATTTAATGAATAGTAATGTTCCTAAATGTCTGTTGGATGTGTGGAACTGCTAACTAACACAGATTATGTTAGTCTGTGTTAAGAGCTTGTTGCATTTCTATCAAGTCGTCAAAAAAAATCAATGGATTCAGGTTTAATGTAAAGGCTACAGCAGCACAAAGTTCAGTGCACACATACAGTAAAGGGTAAACCATGGCAGATTTTGTTTGGCTTATTCAATATAATCAGTGCATCAGTTAGTATTATTTACGCAGTATTGGGAGTGTTTATGACCTCCTAGGAAGATTGGTTTTGTGACTTTTACGTAAAAGTAAATCACACATTATTCAGACATAAGCCCATTGCGTCCAATTTTATCACAGGTGCATGTCTGAAAGGGGCATATTGGCGTCCTGTGCTGTCAACAAATATGCCTTCAAGCGTTGCCTGCTTTCAAATTCATTGGAAGGCAGTTGATTTATTCTGCATGAAATAAACACAATGACAAAATACAGTAAACAATGCAGGAGTGAGAAGACAAACCAGAGGCATGTAAACACATCACAGCTGAAGAATACAAAACTGGAAAAAAAAAGCATGAAAGTAAATACAACATGTATACATGAGAACAAAAAGAAAAATAAATTAATATAGACCTAATGCAGAAAGTGAAATCAAAGGGAAAGTTAGAGAGTGTTGCGTGGGAGGATGTGTGTGTGTTTGCGTATTTCTTCAAAGGGAAAGGGAAAATGAGGGTGAGACTGACTGTGTGTGCCTTGCTGAGGCAAAACTTCAAGCAGTTTGGGTCATCAGACGAGTCCTGTTTGAAATTGTCGAGAGATGTGGATTTATTGACAGCGTGATTTGAACTGCGGCACAAGTAACTCGCCTCATCTAATGGAGAACAAACAGCACGTTGTCTCAGAATCTGTTTAGTTGTGAGCTTCTGGAGTATCTTGTATTACAGGTTTGAACTTGTGAACTGAATAAAAAATACGATTTAAGGTGGTAAAGGAAGGGAATATATATTCATACATAGCACACTTTATCAGTCTGCCTGCTGACAATAGTTAGGCTAGGAAGTATGTACAGCATTAATACTGACCACATCTCAACTTAATCAAGTATTGCGAGTTTCCTTTTTACAATTATTTATGTATTTATTTCTACCACTACTAGTACAAATTGACAGAACCGCATGTATGCATTCTATTGATCATGTAATGCACATTTTGTTAAGTAAAGAAGGAAGGGAGTGAAGTTTATATAATATAGCACCTTTTACAGGGAAAGGTTACAAAGTGCCCGACCAGAATAAAACTGTTGAAAATAAGACCAGTTATTAGTTTATCTACCACTTTTCAATGCAGTATATGATGCAGCTGAAATAAAAGTCATAAAGATGGACTAATGTGTGATGTGCATTGGTTTTGGAAGCCAACCTGGTTCTTAAAGCTACAGGAAATTATTCCCTGCTCATAGATTATAGTGGTGGAGAATGTGGTATGGGTAGTGCAACCATTGTGACAGTCTCTCATTAAGCGGAGCGCGGCGGAGGCTTCATGCTGAGACAATTACACACTAGCCTTTGAGAATGTGACAGCACTTTTTGACAGGAACTGATAAAACAGAAGGTGCGTGTGCTCGCATCCCTAAGTGTTAGAGTTAAGATTAAATGATGTAACATATTGCATGCATCTGATGTGATAAAAGTGGAACAAACTGTATTTTTCATTATAAGAACAAAATAATTATTCCTATTTGGTGAAGACAATGTGAGTCCTTGCCATGAAATAATAATTATTCAGACATCAGACATAAAGTGGGTGGTGAGAGAAAAACAAAAACTGCTGGAAGACTTGTTGGGAAGAGACTTTGACAATTGTAGCCTGAACACTCAAAAGAGACAAAAGGGAATGTCTCAGAAACAAGCGCTTAAAGGGCATTACGCCTTTAAGTAGCATAGTTCCCTGTGTCACATTTATGGTTCTAAGAATTTAGAACAGCTTTGACAGAGCGCTTACAAGCCAACAAGATTTGTCTTGCCACCATGTGTCTCCCTGCCCCCGAGGTTCATGATGATGCCTGTACAACCACCCATGTGCTCCCACACCCATGTCCTCATTTCCCTGCTGTAATCTCCCAGTAGCATGCTCTCAAACTGCTCTATTTCCCCTCAGCGACGTTACTTTTACTCATTTATCAGCTGTGAGAGGGGGATGATAGGAGAAGCTTGAGGGGAAAAAACTTTGCATTTGTAGTCCCTGCGGTGCATGGCGTCTGGCAGCTTCAGGGACAGATCCGTCAGCAGTGAGACGTCCCTCCTCGTGCATGCACCAGTGGTCTCCAGCACAGCATGAGAAAGGTCAGCTTCCATTAGATGCACTGTGACAGAATGATGTCTCCGCAGCAATTTATACAGAGCTCGCTGCTGGCTCTTGGTAACTCTGCCCTCCATCTGCGACTGTGTGTGTTGATATTCATCCGAGAGCGAGCACCTTTAATTTTGCCAAACTTTGTTCTGCTTTGCATTCAGATATCTGGTCCGCTGAGAGGAAGGTGAGCACGTGTTATTACTACAGCTGCAGTGAGGAAACTTGGTCTTTTATTTTCCTCTGGGGGTGATTCCAGGCGTACTGCTGGAATGTGAAACTTGAAAAGTCATGCAGTTGTTGTGCTTGTACTTTACTTGAGCCTCAGTCTTTCCACTCAGGCCTCATCTGTCATTATTTGTTGAGGCTCGCTCAGGAAACTAAACAAACTAAAAGCTTCATTAGACACAACACGATTTAGGCTGCACTCGCCGTTGGGTTCAGCTCACATCTGATTTGGTGTTTGGGGAAGTCACAGGGGACAGAGCAAAAAGTAGTTTTCAAAACTTTGCATCATTTTGTTGTTGCCAGCATTGAAAAAAATAAGGAAATTATACTTTACCTCGGAAAGGAAGCTTTAATAGTTCCGTATAGCTATTGAAGGAGAACACTTTCTGAGCCATAGAGCAAACTTAAGCCATGTTTATCATACAGCCAAAGTTCTACCTAGAATTTTTGGCGTGAGTGGTGTTGAGTGGTGCGCTTTGCTGCGCACGCTTTGCTTGAGGCAGTGAAAAGCTGTCATGGCGTGGTACAAGCCATTGGAAATAATGGATGTCAGAGCGCATTGTTGCCGTTGTTATTTTGTGTCTGAAAGGGCCTTAATGAGAGGGCTCTCCAGCTCGGGAGGTGTTAAAAGCTGATATAGGCTCTGTGCAAAGCCTATGCCGTATATAGCCTACAATAGTGGCAGACCCATGTGAGTATTTACTTGTGCACTGATGTGTCTGCTTCATTTGGTAATTGCACCAGAACACTAGTTGGTGGTGTGGTTTCTGTTTGACTGTGGTGAGCATCCATGAAGAGCAGTAAAGTTTGAATAATTCAACTATTACGCATCAAATGTGCCTTAATAGTGACAACAGTAAACGAGCGTACAAAATTTGGCTTCGTCATAATTTACATAATTTTCACAGACAGAACTTTTTGCTGGACATGTTTTCCCCACAAATATAACATGCTAATGTTATTAACTTAAGTCTAGGACATCTTACATTGCATAAATTAGCCAAATGTCAAAGTGGGCAAGATTCTGAACCCTAAATTGCTCTCGATGGCTATCACATTGATGTATGAGTATATGTGAATGGCTACTGAGTAGCAGGTGGCCCCATGTATGGTAGCCTCGACCACCAGTGTGTGAATGTGTGTGTGAATGTGTGAATGTGACATGTAGTGCTTTGAGTGGTCCGAAGAAGCAAGTGGACTTTTCCTCTATCTTTATAAGTAAAATCACACAGGACACTTACACAGTCATTTGTGAGGGCTTTATTGTCTACACAATGTATTGTTTCTAATCTGAGAAGTAAAAGAAAATAAAACATTTGTTTCCCCTGTTGGGGATAGCTTTCAGTTTCCAAAAATAAACAGGTCTGCATTGCCATGTGACGTGTACATTTCTTGGGAGGTGCACATCAGGCTACAGCATAGGCTATGGCGTAGGGTACGTGTCTGTGCAGCATAAGCTGTATGTGTGGTGTTGCTTCAAAGCAGAGTGTAAACCCCGCTTTAGGGCTGCATCGTTGTCTTTGGAAAGAATACCACTCGAGTGGAAAAACACACTGCATCCCTTAATGCACAGTGCTTTGTAAAAAACTGCTCTGGGCGATGCCTGTGTGGCTTCCATCAGTGTTACACTTTAGTTGTCAGTGTGTATGACGGGCCCTATGTGTGATCTTGGTGAATGAGAGCAGCGTCCTTGAGCCTCCCATCCTTCTCTCTGAGTGACTGTATGAACTGTCGCTGACACGTTACAGTGTGCTGTGGATCAGAAGGGCCAAGACACGCCAGACAGGAGCACCGCTGCTTTCTAGGAGGAAGAGCCAAACTTGCTGACAGCATGATGAGGTGTTCCAATTTCACTGCCCAGTACAGTGGCAGATGCTCACTGAACTTATATGGACAAAAAGGAAAGAAAGAAACACTTGATACATAAAGTCATGTGAGGTCGATGGTACAGAGTTGAGTAGTGGGAGAAGATGCTGGTTATGGAAGTATGTTAAATCATTTCCATCTGTGATCCACTGACTTTTCCTCTAGTACCACCATTAGTGTGAAATATTAGCACAGTTGGGCTGAACTACATGGGGAAATAATTGTACTGTAGTTTTTCAAACTAATACTGCAATTGCGACTGATTATGGGTTTTCCCCTTATCTTCTGTACCATCTCTTGTATTATTAGTTATAGACCATTTCAAATTATACAACATATGTTCTAAATGGGTCCCTTTGTATTTTACATTGGAATGTTGTGCACTGTTTGTGAATGACATCAGCTGACAGGAAGTAAACATGTACCCAAGCTGTTGCCCAGCAGCATTCCAGTGGAACGGCCTATAAGCGATAAATCATTCTACAATATGACAAACACAATTTTGGATACAGTCAACATAAACAGCTCTTTCATGCCGTGCATGTGTTATAATGAAATGAGATGAACTGATGCATAAACCGACATGAATAACATATCTTTGTTTAGCTTTTAAATTGTAAACACATTTAATCACAGTAGAATATTTTAATTTCATGCCTGGTAATTATGTAATATAATCATTATGACTTGACTTAAATGAAATCTGAAATAAAGAACAACAAAGCACTGCAGAGCAGCAGGCCTGTGTGAACATTAATATATGAATAAATATGAATCTTAGTGATCTTCAGTCAGTTACAGAAACAAATCACACAAGCTCAAGTGCAGAAATTTGAAAAAGAAGAAGTTTCAACCCCCGAACTATGGCTCTGTAACTCTGAACATAACTCCAAGTCTAATTGTAAACATTTTGTAAACCGTTCATACTTAAGCTTCTAGACCAGTGGTTCCCAACTGGTCCAGCCACAGGGTCCAGGTTTCTCCTTTATCATTAGTTCAGGTCCACACAGTTTAATATTCAGAATCATATTTGCTTTTGGCCGTGTCATTGAGCTAGTTTGCCTTTTTTGTCAGGTAGCTGTCCAGTCACTCACTCTGCAGCAGGAAATGGCACCTCAGAATAAAAGCTCTGTGCTGGAAACTCACTGTACTCTAAAATAAAGTTTATTTTTATAAACTTTTATGAGTCACTTGAGGTCCATTCAAAATTGACCTCTGACCCACTTCTGGCCGGCCCACCACCACTGCTCCAGGCAATGCACGGGATGTTGATGCTCACTTTAGAGCCAGCATTGAATTGGCATTTTACAGGTTGTTCTTAATCTGCTCTTACTCACATACAGTGTCACGTAGCGTGTAGCACCGTGTGTGCACTTGAAGCCCACTGTTTCCAGCCGTCTGGTTGGGTAGATTGTGCAGAATTTAAAAAAAAAAAAATGTTGTAGCTTCTGTGATTTGAAAATTGTGTTGCATTACATTGCAATTTCAGTTTCAATTCAATTAATTGTTTCCTACTTTGGGTATCCCTGTGACATACTATCATCAGTTCAAAACCACTCATATTTTTGTTTATGACCAGATACCTGCTGGCTGTCTCATCAGCTACAGTTCTACTTTGTGATTAGTGCTAGTTAGGAAAATGTTAGCATGCAAGCACGTTAAAAAAAGATGGTGAAAATGGTTAACATTGTACCTGCTAAAGCATTTTAGCATCCTAGCATTTAGCTCCAGTACAGCCTCACAGAGCCTCTAGAGTGGCTGCACTTCTTCAGATTGGTATTCATTCCAAATGCTTTGTTTTGGGAATTGGGAACAAAACCTTGTACCATTTTTGGCTCAACTTATTCAAAATCGTCAATAATGCTGTCTCACTCTGAATGCATTCCTCTTTCCCCTAACATCATTTATAACCACTTGTCCAGAGCACTTCTGTCCCACCTCACTTACTTTAAACATAAATCTGACCTTAAACTGGAAGGTCAAAACTTGAATGTTCCTTGTAATAAACTTTGTGTAAATTTAATACTGTATGATGGAACATTTCAGTAACTGATGACAGCTGTAGCTGCAGCAACAATTGAACCCACATGCAAATAAGTGACAAGCTAGTGAAGGGTTGCATTGTAAAGCTTTTGTGTCGTGTCTTCCTCTTTTGCCAGTGCAGCTCTTTGTGATTACTCGACTGCATTGTGGACTTGATGCATGCTAATGGATAAATGTGATTAAGACCGTGGACTGTACAATGGAATTAGAGTTGTGTATCGGCCAAATAGTGCTGACTGTGCTTTGCAGGGCTCAGTGTGGAGCTGGGTATGTTTGCTGGTGGGTGATAGAGGGAGGTTAGCAGCAGCGGCCCGCATCTCTCCCTCAAGCTCCCCATCCGTCCCTGTGTGCAGCTGGATGCAGCCCTTCCACCACTAACCAGAGGGGAGGCTGTTTGACATTTCCTTTGAGTCGCAGTGCCACGTCAGCTTATTTCCTCCCTCTTGTCATTTCTTATCTTTTCTGTTTATCCTTGATCCCTCTGTCTTTCTGGCCGCCTCATCTTTTGGCCTCTCATCTCCCCTCCTTGTTCAGTTTGTCTTTCCGTTTCTCTGTCACTCCTCTGAAGAGAGGCGAGCGGGTGTGAAAAAAAACAAGTACTCTATGCTGTTACCATGGTAACTGCATCTCGGAGCTGAGCCAGTAGTCTTCCACAGACATGCGTGCTCCCTCTACTTGCCTCGCTTAGATTAAAGCTTACCTCTGATGAGAATGGAGAGAAAGAAGCAGGAGAAACAAGGGAAGAGGCTGCGCTTGTTAGGGAAGAGTAGTGTTTCATAACCCTCCAAGGAAACAATGTGCTTTTCTCTATGATGAATCATTATTACTGATGGCAGATATCAAAGACAGACATTGTGAGTGAACTGCACACAATGTACAACAAAGGTAACATGCAGTGTATTCCCGCACTGTTAGGTGCTTTCTTCTTCTCTGCAGAGGTCTCGGTCGCTGGGTTGACAGAGGTGATTGTGGGTAATGGTCTGGTACAGGAAATTAATGGATTTGCAGGGCTCTACTGCCTCGCGCTATGACACCAATCTGTATTAATTTGGCAATTAATCTGATTTCATGAGAAGATGTCTCAATAAGGCACCCCATTTACCACAAACTAACTTTGGATTGTGTGATTTGTATTCTCAATTTGGTCAATGTCTATCCTCAAAGGGCTTTTTCATTACTGGCTGACACGTATTGTACAAATCTTTTACGACCACTTCAAAGCAACAGTAACTATCGATTTGGGTACGGTTAGAAAACTCGTCACGGTTGGCTGTATGTTCGTTGTGTTGAGAACAGAAGTGAAAAACGTCCACAGTGGGGAGCAGAAATGGTTAGACGAGCTGTTTTCAGATTATTTGTTGCTTCGAACGCAGCCCAGCTGAGACAGGTAAATTCACACAGACAGCTGTAGATGAATGCATCGTGTCATGTTGCCCAGATGGATGTTAAGTGAGGGGGGATGTCAGCGTCTGTTTGACTTGGACAGAATGAGGAAGTGCGCACCTGTAACGCACACAGGGGAGACGCTCGTTATTTTCAGCTTGACTGAATCGGACTGGGAGGCGAACGCGATAACAGAAGGACATGGCGGCTCTGAGTGTTTGCCTCCTTCGCCATCAGAACACAGTACCCGATGGAATTTTTCCTCCCCAATCAGGGAGTTTACTTGGCAGTCGTATCCATGATTCAGCCAGTAAGGGAAAATTGATTTAGCAACTTGAAGCTCAGCGCCCTGCTGGATCAGACAGCGAGGGTAAAATGAGGCCCTGAGTGGACATACCACCCCACGCTTCACTTTTTTCCCCAAGGAGAGGAATTCATTTCTGTCAAATCTCTGTGATTGTAAGTAATGGGAGGGTTGTGATAGCACAGCAGTGGAGGGGGGTGGGGAGGAGGAGGAGGAGGAGGAGTGAGTGGGGAGGGTTTCATACTCATTTAACCACGTGTAATATGTCAAGACCTTCTCTGGTTGGGAGTCGGAGGGGGGTTGTCTCTTCTCTGATCCAGTGTGAACCGGTTGTGTTCCTGCATCAGTCGTCAGCCACGGTCGCCTGTAACCCCTAGCTGCAGAATGTTGATGTGATTTGCTGCTCGTGGGGCAGAGAGACCTCCAGGGTCACACAGAGACTGCATTAAATACAAGGTGCTAGAGTATTGTCTGGGGAACTATAATACACAGGCATTATTCTTATATGCTGTGCTGAGCGGATCCCACTGAGGATGTTCATTCATTACGCGCCCTGTCTTCCGTTTATAAAAGGTCATGTAGGAACATGTTTCAGGGTCATGAACATCTTTTTCATCTGGTGGGGAGTACACTGAGTGAATAGAAAAAAGATCCACCCTGGGTCACAAACACATCTATCCACGGGGCACCTATTATTTTGGGGGTTGATGTGCAGCTTCTTTTTCTTTTGCTCTTACATAAGTGGCCAACAATGGACTATATCATCCCCACAGTGGAGTTTAAATTGTCAACTATCCGTATCACTCACATTGAATGGTTTTTATGTCTTCAGAATCACAGAGGCTTCGGTTTTAATTCACCACTTTCCACTGACATTCAGGGAGAAATCCATTGTGGGCGAGGCAGAGAAGCCAATTTCTCCTGAATAGATGACAATGCAATACACACATGATTTTTATTTTTGTCTCATGCACATTAAAGCACCGGGCCCACGTGGGCTTATAAGACATTAAATCTACAATCTGAAACAAGGCTTGTCAGAGAATAATATAAATTATTACATAAAACTCTGTTGAGAACAAAATACTTCTACAACGTTGGCTTTTCTAAGCTCTGCAAACGAAATCTGGCATGAAAGGGGCTCCAATCCTACAACACAACTCAACTCTTTTATTAGCAACAGAATAAATCTTCAATGAATGGAAGAGGACAGTGCTTAAAGGTGCAGTATGTAGGATTTAGGAGGATCGAAAATGACTGTTTTCATTAGTTAATAATCATCTTACACTAAGAATTTTTGTGGTTTCGTTAGCTTAAAATGAACCCCTCATATCTACATATGGAGCAGGTCCTCTCTCATGGAGTCTACCATATTGTTTCTACAGTAGCCCACAATGGACAAACCAAATGCTGGCTCTAGATAGGACTGTTCTTGTATTTAATTACCTGAAGGTGTAGTTTCTTTAAACATGGGATTAGGAAAGGGAAATTTTGTTGGTTGCAATTTGCAACCTCACCACTAGATGCTACTAAATCCTATACACTGCACCTTAAAATCATCATATAGTATGCAGCAAAAATACACAACATAGGCTATCCTTATATTGTTTGACGCACCCACCAACCTATCTCCTTACATGGACTTCTGCTCATTTGTACTTCTATCTTCTTTACTCCCGTCAGATCATCGGTCCTGTGATCGCAGCCTTCCTCATTATGTGAGTTATACATGAATTGCTGGCTCATGATTAAGTGGGTTATATACGAATTGTGTTACATTACTTTTCGTAGGTATACCTTACATAGTAACAGTGCATGAGAAGAGCCTGTGGTGAATATGACACTGTTACCTGGTAATTCCTGATGAAGGTCACACCAACTGAAACGTTGCTTAAATAAAAAAAATATAAGAGAGTGAGACAGTGTGCGGGAGCCTCTTTTGATTTTTACTGTTCCCTGGTATGAAAGTAAATGATGATTTGTTGATGAGAAAAAAAAGTAAAGATTTCTCCTCACTAGTCTAGTCTATGTGAAAAGTCGCAAATAATTTCCTCCGTATCCTTAGGATCGTTGTTGTTAGCCCCCCTCTGTTTAGACACTTACAGTACACACCTCTTCAAACTGACAATGCAGCGGCTCTCTATTTTCACTTCAGCTGTTGTTATTGTTCAGTCCACCCACACCTGTAACCTTCAACTGAAGGCAACAAATTCCAACTCATATCGAGGAGAATGTAGAAATTGACAAAGGTAAGTAGAAGTCGATGAGTTAAGCTGTGGGGAAAAACAGCACTTGAAGAATAATGAAACAAAAGCACATAACTCAAATACCTGCTCTACACTGTAACATTATATTTAATGTCTTTGTGTTGATACAGCCCAAACATTTTTTATTATTAGACAAATCAAAGACAACACTATGACATGAGCCTAGATACTAAAATACTGAGATATGCATTTTAGGCACTTACATAGTTCATTGCACCGTGGAGAGATACAAACTGGAGCATTACAAGCATTCATACCCACTCAGGGATGAGTGATAGCACTCTTATCAGTTTTTTGGTTTATCACCTTTGTGACTGAAGGAATTCACTGTTGATAGCTATGAGTACTGACAGTAGCGCTCATGGCCTAATTCACTAATTCATTTCTTTTTCTAATCGTCATCTCAGTGCAGGAGCTTGTCTTGCTTAAATAGATGATCATTATCTGGCTCAGTGAGGGATTTTATAATTAAAGTAAATGTCCTTGACGGCAAGGTGAATTATGTCTGTGGAAATTGTGTTGTATCAAGAAGCTACAGCTTTCAGAATTCGTAATGAAGTTGTAGTCCTGGCGCCAGCGCCGTTATTATTTTGGGGTGAATGCATTCGTGTTCGGAATTTTTTCACAGTCTCCAGCTGCAGCTCCTTCTGTCATCTCAGCCCTTTTGATGCTGAAAGAAAGCATGCATTAACGCTTTTGACATTTTGAAGAGAGGCTCAACTCAGTTGGGACACCATTTGAAAATATTTGCTGTGTTCTTGTCTCTCCTCAGGTTGGTGTGACTTTGCTGAAGCGACAGAGGCAGGCCCTGAGTCGAAAGGGGAAGAGTGCAAGATAGGAGTCGTCCCAGACAGCAAGGGGCAGCAGCGGGCATGCAGGACTCAGCCTCGGACAGCAAGATGGCTAAACAGGTCAGCATTGCCCTGACTGCACTAATGGCTTACTGTTAAAACCACAGACTTCCCAGTGGTTGTGTGAAGTAAAAATACAGGAAACAGCAGCTTTTAGTTTATAAACTAAGAGCTGTAATGGGTTTTTAAAGTTTCACCAGCTATCCGTAAACCCATTATGAGGTTTGTGTATAAAATTTGTCCTCTAAGGTTTTAGTAATTGGAAGCTAGTTTCAAACTAGTGATTTACCGAACCAGGTTGCACCACTAAAACTCAGGAAATATTGTAAATCATGGATGTATAAAGGGAGCTTGATACAGCATTGAAGGCAGGGACCTGTTCATTCATATAAAAATTGCTCAGTGGTGCATGAAGCCAAAAAAGTTAAACTGCTGCTTATAAAATTATCCTTATGATCGGCAATGCTTCTGCACCATGTGGCTCATAGAGCAGGTTCACTAGAGGCTTCAGGTGCACTAGAGATTTCTGCTTTTGATGTAAAGCACTTTGAATTGCCTTGTTGCCAAATTAGCTACATAAATAACTTGCTTTGCTTTGCCTTCCACCGGCTGAACTTCTGGTTCAGCGCTCGGCTAATTTGAATCGGGATATAATGATTCAGTGATGTGACTTTACAAATGTTATTGGATCGAGTGGTTCAAATTCTGATGAAACAAGTCATTTTGCGGGGGCAGACAACTCTTCAGAGATGTAGGTCTATGGGAAAAAGTATTTTTGGGCCACAGGACATCACATGATGGTGTAATCATGTTGTTACTGTTGTTTAATGCAATTTAGAATCTTCCCATCTTACATCATTACCAAACAGCGTTTGATCAAGTTTCAGGTCAGATGTTGACCATATTCTGTATTACTCTTAAAAGGTCTAAAAGGTAAAAGCTAACGTTAGTTTTGTCAGATGGTCCAGTAAACCAGTAGCAGTCTCACCTGGCAGTTGGGTGTTAATAATTAATAATAACTAATGTCTTTGTGAGCGCTGTGTTTGTGCATGTGGTGCTACCCATATTAATTGGAAAATAATCTTGAAACGGGCTTAAAACTAAGCTAAATTTGAACCTGCAATGAGCTGATGCAACCAGCTCCCAAGCCTGTGTTTTACTGAGCTGAGAGAAAAATAGGGTTCATTTGTTTCTATTGCCTCCTTTACAACAGGCCTTTGGGTCTTGTAGATAATGAAGATGACAGTGATTATGTTTTATCTGGATTCATTAACTCACGAGTATTTCTTCTTATTGCAACAGTTGCCTGGTTTAAAGGGGATCAAGACTTTATTCCAATGAGTGTGAAGAGTCAAGAGTCTCTTATATCCTGTTCAAGGCGAGGGAGGGTATCACACTAGATGCCAATGTTGTTGTGTTACATGTCACTCCTCTTTTGCTTCAGGAAGGCAGGCATGCTACACAAAATCGCACACTTCGTTGTTTGGTTTAGTGTAAAAAGCAAAACTTGATACTTGATACCTAATGTATTGACTGAATAAACCTAGTACAAGGTAGAATTGAAACTTCTTTAGTTAAACAGTAACTGCTTTCCATCCTACCCACATCGGTGGCGTAAGGTAGTTGCCGCAGGGCCCTGGTGCACGCTATTGTGACGTCTAGTGCAAGGTAGTTACTAGTTAAAAGGTGTCCACACACACCACTTGCAACTAAAAAAAAAAGCCAAAGGAATCTTATTTAGGGAGCTTTGCTACTTTTTCCTCCTGTTAGTTTCTCTCTTGTCCTTTCTTACTGCCGCCTTTATGTTCAGATCGTATTATTTTGTCACATAATGAAATAGAGACTTGACATTAGGCAGCATCAACTCGCATGTTACCCAACAATCATCATTGCATACCTGCATATGACTAAAATATCAAAGAAATTATTAATTTAATTGAATAGTCTTTATTTATATATAATTTATTCATGATTTGTCGAGTTCATTTTGCTAGTATTTTACAAAGAAAAGAAAAGAAAATCATGACGGAGATGGGTTTGCATTTTTAAGGGCGTGTAGCCTATAGTAATTGGCACCATTTTTAATTTTATGTGAGTTCTTCTTTAACCAAAGGTGTAGTTCCTAGGAGGAAATCTGAGTCATTCTCAAGTGCCCCCCCCCAACCCAACGGGCCCTAGTGCAACCGCACTGCCTGCCCTGTCTATATTTAGACTACTGACCCAGATCTAAAGGACATTTTGTATGGTTTTGCTTGGAGCCAATCACCACAGGTGTTCTTCAATTTAATTTGATGTGTGATTGGCTCACAGTTTAGCGTGACAAAATGCCACTAAAATGCTTGAAAGTATGGTGGCAATTTACACAGCAGAATGCTTCCATTCACATGATGGGTATCAAATGAAGTACTCCACTGGCATTGGTATTACTTTAAGGGTACTGGCACTGGTACTGGTATAATAATATTATAAACGATAAGCACCCCTAATGATTGATCACCTTTGTGGCAGTATGGGAATCTCTGTAAAAAAAAATGATATACAGGGATATCATCACAAGTGACTGCTGTGATACTGATTTCTGTTTGTTCTGTACTCTAATTAGTCTTTTAACTGGGAGTCGATGCAGTATCCAGTAGATCTACATTATACTGTATGTTTTTCAGTATTTGAATTGGCAGACTTGCACAGATTACATACAGTGCCTAAGTCCAATATCTATTAAAGTCACAATGCTGACTCTACACCACTGACTCTCTCTTAAGCCTCTATAATCAAAGAACTTAATCTTAAGACACTGTCTTGATACTGATACAGTTCTTCAAAGTATTTTAACTGTTTCAAATATCCACTCAGGTATCAGACAGATGAAATGTATAACTATGTCATTTGACCTTCCTTTTTTTATACATTTATGTCAAGGAACAGAACTCCAAGCATCTGGATGAACACAGAGAAACAGATGACATGTCCGAGAAGACGTCCCCAAACAAGAACCTCAAATCTCCCCAGAAAGGCTCCAAACGACTTAAAACGGCCCCCTTCAAAGTGACCCTGCTGGACTCTTCTGAGTTCGAGGGAGAAATTGAGGTATGAAAAACAATTTGTGGTAACATGTTTTTTAGAATTAGCCTTAACATGCTTTAAACCCTTGAGAAGCAACATACTTTTTTTCCTTTGTAGTCATTGTCCACTGTAGGCAGTTGTGTGTGTGTTGTATAGTTCTGCACCAAGCGGATAAAACAGCCAAAGAGAATAAAAGGGAGGGTGCCACGCTGAGAGCTCACCAGGGGGGCGAAGCCAAAGCAATGTTACACATTTCTGTAATACACACAGAAGCACAGAAATAGTGCAGCATGAAAGTCTTCATTCTACAGTAGATATGTATTGTCATTACTCCAGCAGTGTGAAAAAGGACATTTCTCGCTTGCTTAGAAAGGAAAGTGAAGGCATGCATAAGAAAGGAGAGAAGAGATAGATGTAAGTGCACTGCCTTAGATGAATGCACGGAGGAAAGCTCCGAGATTTTGGAGCTTTTATGACTAGCAGCAGCACTCACTTCTGGCAGAATAGGTCTATCTTTCCTCCTAAAATATCTTTTGCAGGATGGTGGTGGAAGGAAATCATCCAATTACTTGACTGTGCAGCATTATTTTAAGCTGTTTCTTTTTTTGGGCTCAACGTTCGATTCCACTCACTGAGAATCTCTCTAGACACCCAAATCTAAGACATGATGACTCTGTCTGGCACTGCTGCCTCTGTACTCGAGATGACAGAGTTAATTCAGGCCAATTGGTGGCAGCCAGCCTGTGTCACAGCCAAGTAAGAAAGACGATGATGTACTGTACGTGTTCAAGGGTAGTGCTGGGTGTCAGTATTAGGTGTAACCACATTTTTTTCTGAGTATCACTGGAAATGTGTCTGTAGCATCGATTGTCAGTGTTGGCAGCTACATGTAAACAAAGCTTGTTAAGGAATACTTCAGCTTTCTTGAAGTCTTGCAATGACTTCCTGGAGTTTTGTTATCAACATGAGGTTTCCCAGGCAACCAGTGAAGATTCCAGGAAGTCATTGCTCCTAGCCAAGAGATTTTCGGCACACAACCCCACCATAAAACCACAATTTATCATGGTTTTATGGTTTTAAGTGAATTTCCCAAAATGTTGAACAAGCAGCACTGAATACTTGCTCAGAATCACTGTGATGTTACACTAACAGCAGCAATCACTTCCGGGTTGATAACTGGCAACTGATTTCAACTGCAATGACATTAAAGATTTCTTTTGTCATTTTCAGCCATAACTGTAACATTTAATAAAGATATATGGTTAAACACAGTGGTCCAGCCTACAGTATCTGACGTTTCTGTTGTGCTTATTTTGGGTACTTTATCAGCATCTTTGATGAACCAAATTTACAAATGTATTTTAGCCACCTTGAAAATCAACATTGGTTTAAGTGTACACAATATTTGGAATATTTTCTCTGCCTTACCTGACACTCTTTCCAATTAAGGCAGTGGTAGACCAGCAACTCATTTGTTCTGGGAAGTAAAATTACTGTTTTTGTCATTGGGATCTGGTAGCTTGGAGATAACAGCTTCAGTTCCGCTGGAAAAGCCTACGGTGAAAACATAGGCTTTTTTTTGGTGGCTAAAAACTTTCATGTAGGTGATGTGATACTGTGATTCATCTTATTCTTTGCTCAGACTGTTCTAGATGTGGGCTGTATTAGGAAATTATAAA
The DNA here is from genome assembly GCA_035609425.1 of Epinephelus awoara. NCBI lineage: Eukaryota > Metazoa > Chordata > Actinopteri > Perciformes > Serranidae > Epinephelus > Epinephelus awoara. Next base: position 10,910,216 of record CM069296.1, on the reverse strand, counting down.
AACACAAGATCCATTTGCTATCTCTTCTTGAGCTTTGAAGTGTACCACACAATCTCGTCAGCAGTTGAAGTAGCCCACTTCATCATGTCATTTAATTGCAAATGTTCAACTTTAATTTTTCTGAGCACTTCAAGGACTTCTAGTCTAGTCTAGTCTAGTCTACATGTGTTGGTATCAGTACTGTTTTGGCATTGGCACTAAAATCTTCATTAGAAACTGAGGGTCACAGGATGTCCCTTTTGTCCAATAAAAGCCCTCAGCACAGGCAGCTAACAGGGTGATAGGAAATCTATAGTTATTACATGGTTGCAAGCCAGGTGCAGCCAAGGAGAAAATAGAAGAGCAATGTTATTATGAGCCACCCCTTAGGATACTTATGCACAAGTGCATGAAACTTTGTGTGTGTGTGTGTGTGTGTGTGTGTGTGTGTGTGTGTGTGTGTGTGTGTGTGTGTGTGTGTGTGTGTGTGTGTGTGTGTGTGTGTGTGTGTTGTGGTGTTGGGGGTAGGGCGCCTTTTAGGTGCGAGTGTGTTATGTGCTTGCACCAACCACTCTCCCAGCATTGTGAAAACATTCAGAAATACCTTTGGGCCTTTTCTGCACCACAACAATAGTTAGCATTATGGTTATGAAAGCTTTTGTATCTTAAGTGCTCTTCCTAAATATTTGTCCGCCCTCGCAGCGCTGCCAGTCATTGCCAGAGAAGGAATACACAAAGCAGCCTCTTGTCAGCCCATGTTCTTTAAAATTCTAGTTTGGGGAGAGCCTCAGACCTCCAGGTCATTGGCAGGCTTGCTCTCACTTCCTGGCTTTAAATGCTGGGGGTGGCACTTTATGCCTGCCATATCCGAACCTCCCTCGTGCTTCCAGGAGTTGGTAATAACAGTGTTACAAGAAGGCAGGCCACACTTTGGGAGAGCTCTTCCTGGAGGAGGTGCCGCATTCATGGGTTAATTAAGTCTCTTGTCATGGATGCATGGCTGAGCCTCCCCGTGCTCCTCGGGCAGGCAAGGAGGCACCACGCCCATACCCATTTCTGTCACCCCGTTTCCTCTTCTGCTCACTGGGGTGTAATCTGCCTGACTATGCATGGTCAAGCCTGACTGGGCCGATATGTAGAACAGGGCGATTTTGGTTGGAATTGAGTGTTTCATGCTGGTAAGTTGTCTTTTTACGTTGCCAAAATTCTCTTGGGTGTCCATTCAGGTGGCAACGCTGAGATCATTATTGTGCAGTTTAATATTTAATGGCTCCAGAGCAGAGAGCAAATAGACCGGATCACCTCAGTCATGGATTATTAAGACTCCGCAGGCTGATTTGTTTATTTAATTTTGCAGGCTGTCGCTGATGTCATACAGCATACTGTTGCTTTACATTGAAATTGTTGCTGTTAAGGAACTATACTTTCTGACACAATGAGAGCCTACACACACTTTCAAAGTATTTCTCCACCATTTGACCACCTATAATAAGGCAAAGGTGAAACACTTTTTCAAGTTCTAGCCTTGAGATGTTAAGAAACTAGACAGCAGAGGGATAATACTGCATCTGTTTCCCTGGCAACTGCTTGCTCCATCTCCCTGTCACCTCACAAGTAGGCTCCAGGGGAGGAGGCACCATATGTGTGTGAGGGTGTAATACTATGTATGTGTGGTGCAGTGTTAGACCTAAACATTATTTCTTGTTCTAGATTTAACAGTGGCATATGAGCCCATGCAAGAATTGCTGATGTTAAGTCAAAATTTCATTTGTCCTAACAACCTGAATGAAAATTTTCGATAAGAGTAGTCTTATGCTTGAAGCAAGTGTATTTGGCTGCCAGTGCAGTGAATATCCTTTACTTAATTCAGTTATAAACCAATCAATACTTAGTACCAGGAGATTCAATTACTTAAAATCAGATTATTCCTGTTTGGAGATATAAAAACTCCATACTGGTAAGACCATTTAGAGTTTGGCAATTCAGGTTTTGAACCTATGACCTTCAAGTTGGGAGATGTGTGCCAACCACTGAACCACTATGACAATGATGTCTGCAGTATTTTGCATTCTATAACTGAATGGGATTTAAACCATCTGATGCACTATTGTTATTAATGGAATGTGATGGGCACTTCTTACTTACTGAAATATGGCAATGTCAATGAGTGGGTCCACCAAACTCAAATAGGGTCATGGTCACCAGATGATGAATCTTAATGACTTAGGTGATCCCCTAGATTTTTCTTGAACTTTGGTTTTGAGTGAAATGTTAACCAACTGTAGAGTAGTTGCTCACAGTTTGGCTTCCAGGCTAGTGGCGGCCCTCAGAAACGTTTTGTGTGGCCCCTGAACAGGACATGAAATGTATGCTTTATATCTCAATAATCCGCAGTCCATTTCATTGCTTTCACTTTAAAAAGCTTACATTTATTAAGCCACTCGGCCACTGCGCCCCCCTGTGTCTGTCAGGTTTGGAATGACAATTTATAGAAAGCTACTGGACCCTAGTAACTTTGTGAGTGTTACAGGAATTACATTCTGTCATTAATGCTAGTGCTGTTAGCTCTTGTTAGCAATTTTGGTGGACAACACCAGCAGTTTTCACATTTTTATTAAAATATCTCAACATCTACTGGATAGATTTGGACAAAATTTGGTTCCAACAATTTTGGTCCCCAGAGGATGAAATACTTTGGTGTCCCCCTGACTTTTGTTTATAACCAAATACATGCAAAGGCAATTACATTCCCATTAGACTTCATTGTACTTTGTGTAGTACCAATAAGCAAATGTTAGCATGCTAACCACAGACTGTATTAATAGACCTAGCTGCCATGACATCATCCATTGGTTTTTGGTATGCCATTTTGAAGCCTTAAGTTCGGCTTTTTGGTTGTCGCCATCTTGATTTTTTGGAGCCAGAAGTGACCATTAAAACAAGAGGATAGAGCTGTGGAGAAGTGAACAGTTGTCATGAATGTAGAGGCCAAAACCATTTTCCGTACCAGGCTGTATACATTTTTATTTATGATGTTAAGTTTTTTAACTTAGGGATATACTCTGTGTTGGAGTCAGCCTCAAGTGGTCATTTAGGGAACTGCAGTAATTGACACTTCGGCAATGGCTCAACTTTTTCGCCTCAGAGGTTGCCGCTTGATGCTAACACACATCTTAACACCTAAGAGGGTTGAACATACTAAACATTACCCGCTAAACAACAGCATTGTTCCTGTGAGTGTGTTAGCATGGTAACACCAGCTTTTACCTCAACATACAGCCTCAGAGAGCTGTGAGCATCGCTGTTGACACTTGGTCTTGTGAATTAACCATGGATGGTGTTACTTCAGTGGTAGCCTAGTCCTTTCTTTCTCATGATGTATCTACATTATTATGTCGGTTCCCAGCACATCTACAATCATGACTACAGATGTGCAACATGTGGTATTCTGGTTTATATTTTTGTTATGATCTGACAAGGATGAGGTTAATTGTAAGCCTATGGTGTTGCATTCTGTAACTAAATGGGATGTAAACTATCTGAAGCACTATTGTTATTAATGGGATTTGATAGGCCCTAGATAAACCAATCCATAGGCTACTCAACTCTAATTAAAGGAATATCTCATTTATTTAGTAATATGTGTATTTTATTACATTTCCCTCAGATATTACACTATTTGACGTGAAAAATATAGTTGGTTAAAACACAATCAGAGTGCCTAAATACTGAATTGTTTCCTACTCCACCTTTCTATTTTGGTACACTTCTTGTATCCAGGCTATATACCAATGATATACTGATCTCTGCCACAGAGTTTAAGGCTTTTCAGCACTGTGAGCAGAAAAGTGTATTTGTGCATCCTGATGTTAAATGGTCAGAATCCACGATGAAAACTCTTCGTTGAATGTGAAAACATGAACTTGTCACTTGAATGTGAACAGAAATGTTCCTGAAATGCTCACCTTGAACTCTGCCAATAGCAGAGCAAATCTCCGCCTACAGTACAAAGACCAATCTTCTCCAGCAATTCACAGTCCATTTTCACTGTCAAGTGTTTGATGCACACCGACTGTGACACAGCACCAAATGGCTGAGCTGCTTTATTGTGTGCAGAACCAGAGGACAGGGAAGCAATCTTGACACGCACAGTTGTCTAATGGGGTCTGGTATTGATGAGCTAAGCTTTGCCCAATAAAACTGAGCAATGCCAGTAGTGGACTCTTGCGCACAAATGGTATTTCAGAAATACATTACAGGATATTTTTTTAGCATTCTTCTGCATTGTTATTGACCTTTTTACCACTTCTGTGTCATGTATGTTTGTCTTTGCAGAAACACTCCAAAGGACAGACCCTGATGGACATGGTGTGTGAGCACCTCAACTTGTTGGAGAAGGACTACTTTGGTCTGACCTTTGCTGACACAGACACTCAGAAGGTCAGTGGATTGTGTACCACGGTAACCTTGCGGGACATTTTAGTGCATGTTGCTCACAGAACAATCTGTATTCCTCTCGCTTGCTGCCTGGGTTGGCTCTCTCAGGGGTGCACTATCAATCATTCAGAGATGAATGGAAAATGGGTCTGGACAACAGACAATTGAAAAACGTATGCAGTTGGAGAAAAGATGAAAAAATGAGTCATCTACTCTTTGCTCACATGCTCTCTTTTATGAAATTTAGTCATACAGATATTTCCCAGAGCTGCTCTGGAGGCAGAAATAATCTTATTGGTTGAGTTAAACCTCCATTTGCAGAAGCCAAGAGCTCCTGTTTATCATGATAATTTGAAGAAGAATTTGGTCATAATGTAAGCAGGCCAGTTTACTAGCTTATCTTTAAGATATGAATATGTAACTTTTCTGCATTAAAATGTCTAAAAATGACTAGATTGTAAATACATGAGACATGTATTTACAATATCCCAAAAGTTTCCAGTAATGTTCATATCCAGAGAAATCGGTAATTTTAATCAAGATCAATGTCTGTGTCATGTGGTTGCCGTCACCTATTAGTCATATCCCCTTGTGCGCATGCTTTAAGGATGTGGTCGTCTGCCAAAGCCATCACAAATGGACTTTCCAGTTTTAAGACACATTTTTACAATACACTTTTTAGATTTGGGTCGTTTTTAACTATATGTTTTAACCAGATAAAGGATTTTAGTGATCAGATGTCTGGATCTTAAGTTATCAGAGCAGCAAGCTGAGCAAATGTTAGCGGCAGCTTAGTTCCAGCCCCTGTTGTGACAAACAGCATCAGAGAAACACTACTTTTTAACATGAAACCAATTTATTCAGTGTTTTAACCAGTATAAATCACAGCATCTGTTTGTTTTCGAGAGGAGGAGACCTCTGCAGGTAATTTGGCTCACAGTGAAAACCTCCTGAACATCTGGATCTTAAGTTATCATAAAAAAAGGTGAGCACACATTAGCTGGGGCTTGGCTAGCAAGCCATCCATGACATGCCAAACAGTGCCAGAGAAACACTGATTTTTACTGCGAAACTGCTCTTTTCAGTGTTTTTACCTGTTTCAATCACCCGGTCTGTTTGGTTTGGAGAGGAGGAGACCTCTGCAGATAATTTGGCACTTGGCAAAAATCTCCTGAGCAATGACCACTGAGGCAATTTTAACCAGGAGCAACTGATTGCAGTGACATTACTGCTCCGTCTTGGTGTTGTTTTAATTGAAAGACCCCTAGTGGCATAAAATACAATACAATACACATTGTATGCAAGCCTATCTGACTAGCTGCGGGCAAGTTTTAACTTTAAAGAAAGTCTACTAATGTCGATTAAACAGTGGTCTCTGGGATACTTGCAAATGCTAAAACATAGTGTAACAGAGCACAAGTAGAGGAAAGAAAGCAAACTAACTTGGAAATGTCAATAGCTAAATAAAGTTTGCTAACATTAGCGAACCAAATAAGGCTGTAACAGCAAAACCCTATGATGTGTATTGAATTCAGCAAGGCTGAGTTTTACTGCATATGAATTCAACATTTCATTTGGGATTAATTTGTGTTATTTCTCCTTTCACTTTAATGTCTGTCAGTCTAACTTGCTAATGTAATCAATATGGCTAAAGTGCATTTTTTCCCCCTGTTTTTAGTGAAAGTGTTGAGTTGGTTTCCGTATCGAAAAGCCCTCACTTGTCAGAAATGCTGTGGTTCTTTGGTTCTGTCCTCTGAGGTTTAATTAACTCTGCTTCGTATAAATGTACATACATTAAACTCCAATCAGCTCCCAAATCATTTTGACATTTCAAGCAGAAGGTCTGAATGTTTCCCTCTGATCCTTGTTTGCTTTTCTGGGTGCTCAGTCCAGATGTAATTTCATATAATCAAGTAAATAACTATTTCATTCCCCAAATACGTTGTTTCCTGGACGAGCCCCCAGATTGTTAGATTTCCCGATTACGCCCAGGGGATGAGGGGAGTAACAACAAATTAAACCAGTGACAAAGAATTAAGGGAACCAAAGTATAAGCAAAATAAAGGAATTTATTAACAATAACAAAATGTTTACCACCAAATCCAGTACTATTTAACACACTCCCCCTGGAACTGAGTGAAGGTTACTAATCCTGGTACAGCACCGGAAAGGTTTCACAACCAAATTCACACCGTCCTTAAGCTGCCAACTGGCCCACTGGCCCATTCCAGTCTATATTATTTCCTGTTTTTAATAGCTGGACATAATTCATTACCATGGCAACCAGATTGGCGTTTTAGCATATCTTTTAGAGTGATGGCATTGATATAATTATGGATAGCGATAGCCGTCTCACCTGTGCATTTGCGCTGCAGGTGTAGCCAGTAAAAAAGATACAGTACAAGGTAAGTTACCTAGTTTACCTGATGTTTATCAGTTTTGCTGCTCAGACACCAAGGTGGCATGACACTGTACCTGCGCAAGCTTGTAGCATGACATATGACCTTCAGCTTCTACTATAGTCATACGTCATCTTCAAGCAACAACCTTCTTTTTTTTAACTTTGAACACAAAAACAAGGTGAACAATGTGGTTAATCAACATTGTTAGGAAATGACTACAGAAAAAAAAAAGAAGTCAAAATACACTGTAGCGGAGCTTTAAATCATCTCATCACCAATGAGTAAGTGGGCACCGGTGCGCTCAGTCAACCAAGAAGGGGGGGGGCGGCACCTGGAGACACAAAAGTGAAAAAGTGATGGGTCCTAGCTGTCTGCCTGCATGAGAGCTCTTTGTCAGATGTGAGGTTCGGGTTTTGATTGATGCAAGCCTCCCTTAGGGCGGGTATGTGATTGCACAACAAGCTACAGAGGCACCTCCTGCCTTTTGAAGATAGGAGAGATGACAAGACTAAGTCCATTTTAACATCTGGAGCATATCCTCTGTCACAATTATTAGCTTGTGCATACTTTGTCAGCTCACATGTTGTGACTTGACACGTGTCTGATGGCAGAGGCTTTGGATTGAGCGTGATCTTGGGCCCATACAGACAGGTTAACTGGGGTGTTAGAGAGGTAAACAGGCTTGAAGTTCAAATATTTTCTTCTCCCTGAGTGTAGTTAAGGTTACGGCTTAGATCAATATGACAGGCTCGTCAAAGACAGACTTATCAGAGCGCAGCCTACTGTCTGGGGTCATTGCTGATTGGTAGACCAAACAAGCCGGAGAATTGAAATGTCATTTAAGATGCCCTTTCTCTGTCTCAGCTGGGGAAACGAGGATTTAATCTTCGCTCTCCGGGAGAACATTTATTCCGTGTGATTGCTTTATGAGCTAAGGTTGCAAAAGCAAGAGCGGAGACTTGAAGAGTCAGTGATTAAAAGTTCTTCCTGCTCTTCTGCAGAGAAAAGCAAAGCAGCAGAGAGCGCCTTACTAATTGAGTGCTCTTTGGCCTCGGCTGATATAAGATAGATTCAGGGGGACGATAAATGCCTGCGGCTCATTAAAGTCTTTAGCAGCCTGATTAAACACTGGAGGAGTATGTGTATTTGTGCCTGTGTACATGAGTGTGTTTGTGTGTACGTGAAGGCACAGCGCAAACTGACAGGTGCTTGCAGTTTGCCCAACATGGCCACAGGATTGCACTGCGCTGTATCAACCCCCACACGCCTGATTCCACTCTGACTGATGCGAGACCAGATGCCAAAAAGACTGTCAGCATTAATAAGCAGTTGCTGCGAGGTATTCGGGTTAGTGAAGATCACCGTCAGCTGTCTGCGCCACAGGCAGCACAGAACTATATTGCATGCATCAAACACCTGTTTGTGTGTTTGTGAGTGTAAGCCCAAGGATCAGAGTAACAAATTATATTAACTCCTGTTACTGTCTGTCTAAGCAAGCAGATGTTTTTTTTTTTTTTTTTCGTCTTACACTTTTTCAATTAATCCTTTTTGCTGATTTGTTTCAATAAGAATTTAGCCATGATCGCAACAGCACTGGATTGGAATGTTGTAATAGTGGTCCACATTTTTATGCCTCCAGCCGTAGCCGAGGGCATTACACTTTCAGGTAGTTCTCCCCCAACCCATCCATCCATCCTTCCATCCATCCATCCATCCTTCCATCCAATTTTCCTCAAATTCGGCACAAACGTCCACTTGGACTCAAGGATGAACAGATTAGATTTTGGTGGTCGAAGGTGTGAGGGAAATCTCCTCCTAAAGAAGTGACGGACTCGGTGCGAGGAATCAAGTCTCTTTAATACATGCAGCATGGAGAGAAGATGCAAGTGTTCTCTGACAACCTTCAGAATCTACAGACCTTTATACCAAACCAAAGTCAGAGGTGCAATCATGTGGTTTTGATATTAGCTTTGGGAAGACTGGCTATAGAGTTCTCCAAAAGTTATTTTTCCAGGTAATTTTGATATTAAGCTCACTCTTTAATTCAGATTTCTTAGCAGCTCTTAATGCAAAAATATCCTTTTTTGTATGCAATGTTATCAAAAGTGAAAGATAGCTTTTTGTATTTGCCCGATCATTCCGTTCCACTCCAGAATTTAATGGGTTTGTCCTTGGCCCATGCTAACCCTTCCACAAAGTTTCATAGTAGAAACCAAAAGCATAACCTCTTTGGCGGAGGTAATACAATGAATATGCAATGGAGAGTCCATAGAAAAACATAAGCCTCCAGAGAGCTAAAACAGATATGATAAGCCTGGCAAAACATAATATTGACTGATACTAAAAAGACTGCAACCCCTATTGGGACTTCAATATGTATTAATGTCCTCTCTATAAAAACAAACAAAAGAAAGCAAACAGAATGTAGATTTTTTAAATCTGTTACAAACTGTACAAACAATCCTAGCAGTGTAGGAGTATGTGAGGGGAGGTATTTCATTAGTCTCTTTATTGCCGTCTGTGTGTTGCTGTGCCTCTAAACAGCATGATTTACAGCTTCTGTTACAAGTGAGTCAGTGTGCACTGCACCACTGATGAGATGCTCCAGCTACCAAATCAGAAACGGTGCCCCCACAGGCGAAGCGGTTCACTGCACGATCGGATGTGATGAGATAAGATAGGTAACTGGCTGGCAGTGGTTTTTGCAGCACAATGAAGAAACAGATGCTTGAATTAAATCTGCTCTCTGCACGTTTGAACGGCTCAGCAGGGGAGGGCTCAGTTCCTTTATTTAACCATATGGAAAGGCTTTCATTAGGAACGCTGACGGCAATTGGAGCAAAATGTGACACCAGGGTGTGCATTAGCCATGTTTCCAGTTGTCCCTGTGTGAATTGAGCCTTCTGTCTTTCAGAACTGGCTGGATCCCTCCAAGGAGATCAAGAAGCAGATGCGCAGTGAGTGTTTTTTCTAAGTAGAGATGATGAATATTTTAAAATTCAATCAGTGAAATCATAAAAATGAGATTTGTTGGCTTATTAAGTGATGCAAAGTTTTGTGTTAATCTTTTGGATACATTTCCATCATTGGTTTGTAATTACAATTATGTACTATTTTTCTTAGACAGACAGGATCGTTAATCTTCCAGCTATCATTGTAATTTCTCCCCAGACTCTCCGTGGCACTTTGCCTTCTCTGTCAAGTTCTACCCTCCAGACCCCTCCCAGCTCACTGAGGATATTACCAGGTAGACTATGTCTTTCCCACACACACTCTTACAATACCAACAGTAGTAACTCCTTTGGCTGTGCTGTCAGAGGCTCTTCAGAGTTAATCAGAGGAGAAATTACTTACACATGTCAGTTTGCAGATTTGCCTTCTTTTTAATTTTTCCTAAAGACAAGTGTTTACATAAAAATATTGTAACAATTTACATGCTGTATTTGCCCTGGTGTCAAAGCAACCCAAATCCTTCTCTCCTCTTCGAGGATTAGACCTGGAATGCTACTAACTGCCATGGATTAACTACGCTGAATACTTGTTGGAGCTTGCCTTGGTTCAGGCTTGTTTGACTGCCAACACCCTCCTCTCCTCCCCTTTTTGTCTCGCCTGACAGATACTACCTGTGTCTGCAGCTGAGGGATGACATGCTGTCAGGCCGACTGCCATGCTCGTTCGTCACTCACGCCCTCCTTGGCTCCTACACTGTTCAGGCCGAGCTGGGGGACTACGACCAGGACGATCACGGCTCAGACTATGTCACCGACTTCCGCTTCGCCCCCAATCAGACCCGTGAGCTGGAGGAGAGGGTGATGGAGCTCCATCGAAACTACAAGTACTGGACGCGGTGTTGTTAAAATCAGACCTTCATCTATCCTCTGATGAGTTTTCTGTTGTGTCGCAACACTCCATCATGCATATGGCTGATAGATGCCGTCACATTATAGCACCATCTGTCATTGAGATGTACACAGTGCGAGTCCTGCCAGTGCGAGAACACTTTCTCAGTTACAGGGTCTTCGCCACTCGATTTGGCAATGCTTTTTGGCATATGTCCAAACATAATGCCTGGGGGTTGGATACCAGGAATTTAGAATTGAAGCTATCAAGCATATTACCAAGATAATTCTGCTCCCACTGTGCGAGATTATGGATTTATTTTTTAAGAAGCCTGTTGATGTTAGTTACAGATATTAACGTTATTCTGCCCACAGGGGGATGACTCCAGCAGAGGCAGAAATTAACTTCTTGGAGAATGCGAAGAAATTGTCCATGTATGGGGTGGACCTCCATCATGCTAAGGTTGGCTGCTTCCAAAGTTATCTTAATTTGCATGAAAGTGGCTTTTCAAGGACGCATTCAGTGTCGCTGTTAAATCATTTCTGCCTCTTTGCTGTACCTTGTTCTCTCTAGGATTCTGAAGGGATTGACATAATGTTGGGTGTCTGTGCCAATGGCCTGCTGATTTACCGTGATCGGCTGAGGATCAACCGCTTTGCATGGCCAAAGATCCTTAAGATCTCCTACAAGAGGAGCAACTTCTACATCAAGATACGACCTGGAGAGGTATGCAGTACGATTAAGGATCATTAAAGGTGTACTCTGTCAATTTCACACATAAAAAAATGTTTATTAGCCTTAGGTCAGCCTTAGGTGAGTGGGGAGTGGTACTATTCCTAGGCCTGAATAGCTATTATTTATTTAGATTTTACTTTTAGTTATCATTGTTGTGGGTCTACAGTAGTGTGACTACAGGTCTTTAATGTTTACCAGCTCTAAAATCAGCAGCCATATACCAAATTTAAAAATACGTTGGCATTTCAGCTACAATGTGTGTCATGTCTACGACCTAGTGCCTTAATTTTCATCTAAATTTTGTCGCAACTCAAAAGCTAGTTTTGAGTCTCCTTAACTAGGCTCGCTATGGATTTCAAAGCCACAAAATGAAAAGAAAAAAAGATGGTTTAATAATGCATGGAAAGATCTGTTTGCTTTCACTGCCAATGCTGCACAGTTAAAGTAGCCTACCAAATAATAATTACAGTAATAGCCCACTGCACTGTGTTAAAACATGTCAATGAATGCTCATTTACACCTAGTAGTCATGTTGATTTAATTTAGAGTATTTAGACATATTAATTTAGACTTCATAGGCTGAGTTACTGTTAGTATTAGGCTCAAACATGTTTTGCAGCTCCAGACAGATTTTTTTTATGGCCAAATAAGGGTATTTTGATAATAAAGGTTGCCGATCCCTGCTTTAGACACAGCCAGGGTAGCTGTTTCCCCCTGCTCCCAATCTTTATGCTAAGCTAAGCTGACCAGCCCATGGCTCCAGACACATATTTAGCACACAGACATGAGAATGGTATTGATCTTCCCATCTAATGCTCTGCAAGAAGGTGAATAAGCCTATTTCCCAAAATGTCAAACTATTCCTTCAAGCCATGACCTCAGATTTTGAGTACAGTAATAGCTGATGTTCTGTCACAGCCGTTACTGTTCAAAGTCACTGCAGCAATGAATGTGTGGTCATTTGTGCTGAGCACATGGCTGTAAAAATCCGCTGCTTTATACCTCCAGTTTTTGCCCCTCTGCACAGTCAGGGTCTATATTCTGGCCCTCCTCATTGTGCTGTGCAGCGCTGCAGCTTATCCTCCATGCTGAGCCTCAGCGTGACAGGCTGTCTGGGCCAGACCCAGTCAAGTGACAGAGCCGCACAGTGAGCCTGTGATCGCGCCAAATAAAGAGCCCCTTTAACAGAGCGGTTGCAGCTGCAGCCACAGCCAGAATAGAGGGATAAAGAGTGTAAATATAGAGCCATGAAATAGTTTTCCTCCCATTTGCTCCCAGTGTCTGAGCATTGGATGTTATCCTTCCTCTGCTTAGATCTGCTCCTTTCTGTCCAGTTGGCAAAATTCATGTTCTCAATGTATTTGCTTATATAGTAGTAACAGTACCCACGCCAGCACAAAGTAAAGACTGCTTTATTGATTGGATTTGCCCTCAACTTTTATCCACGGAGAAGTACTGAGGTGCCCTTCGGAAAAAGAGAGTTAACACACCAGGTGCTATACCTCACACCATTTCTCTCTGTCTCCCTGTGCTCTCTCCCCTCCAGTATGAGCAGTTTGAAAGTACAATCGGGTTTAAGCTCCCTAACCACAGAGCTGCCAAGAGGCTGTGGAAGGTCTGCATTGAGCATCACACCTTCTTCAGGTAAGAATCGATCTGGTTTCATGGTTCATCAGGCGTAGCTCTAGCTAAAGTGTGTGTTTTATAATGCTCACTGGTTTGTTTTCACAGGCTGGTGTCTCCAGAGCCTCCTCCTAAGGGCTTCTTGGTGATGGGTTCAAAGTTTCGATACAGTGGAAGGACACAGGCTCAAACCAGACAGGCCAGTGCTCTTATAGACCGGCCTGCTCCACACTTTGAGCGTTCCACCAGCAAGAGGTACCTGCTGTCCAGGAGCTTGGACGGAGGTGAGAGCCACAGTAACTTCCAGAGAGATGTGTTTATGGAGTGTGTAAAGTCTCAATTTTGAGATAGACCTTTAAAGGAATAGTTTGACATATGGACAACTGGAAACACACTTTTTTCCTGCTTTATTGCAAAGTTATTTATTTAGAAGATGCGTATCTCAGCTGTACATAAAACCTGGTAGCAGAAGAAAATACTTAGCCTTGCTCTGTCCAGCTGTCCAATAATTGTGTATAAACAGTGTATAAACAGTAAGCTGCAGTTTTAGGGGGGTTCTCAAGTCCCTGCTCCAGGCCAAAAAAACTGTCCTTCACATAACCCTGTTGTTTTTACACTTAAATTTTCATCTTTGGATAGAGCTAGGCTAGCCGTTTCTCATTGCCTCCGGTCCTGATGCTAAGCTAAGGTAACTCTTTGCCTCACATAGCTTCACACTGACAGACAGATAAGATAGTGGTATAGACCTTCTCAACTAAATTTTGGCATGAAAGCGAGTAAGGGTACCTTTACACCTAACCTATTCAGTTTGGTTCAAACAAACTGATGTGACAAATTTGTCACCCTGATGAAGGCTGTGTGCTGCAACGCGTTGGTGCATTTTATCTTTTACAATGTATTAGCCACTTCAAATAAAGGCCTTTTAAACTTTGGACCTCAAGAGTGCCTTGGTCACCTTTTTTTTGCCATAATTTATCACCCCAGCACCAAAGAGCACCTTGAAGGTTTTTTAATTATCCACCAAAAGAAGCACTCCTTTTTTCTGTTTTTCTAAACTGATAGTAGTTTGGGCCCTAATCCCAGTCAGTCGTTTCATATTTAGTTATCTGCCAATAAGAGCCTGATCTGATACTAATTAACAAAGCACCAGATGATTTGAAATACATATTTATCAGAGACATTTAACAGCTTTAGCTTGACTTTTTCCACAGCTTTCGTCACAATTTAATCCAAAACCTAAAGGTCCTGGTTCAAACTATTAAGTTTATACGCTTAAAGGGATAGTCCCCCCACTTTGGAAAAGCAGGAAGGAGTACCGATGCCTAAGCTAAATCATGTACCGCTGTGAAATGTTAGCAGCTGCAAAACGCATCATTTTATGTGTATGCTATAATGAGAATATTTTTTACTGCTACCATTCGTGCACATAGCGTTTTCAGATGAAGGAACCATTAGCAGCCTCAGTGACCCATCTATGCTCTCACCACAGCCACCAGACTCCATTGAGAAAAACAGTCATTTTAGTTCACTGAACACGGGAGCTGCTGGTCTACTGGATGTCTGTTTGCATTAGTGTGATTCTGGTGAATCTGAGGTAACCCTACCAAACAAAGTCATGTAATTACACAAACAAACTAACTCATTAAGGCAGTGGTAGACCAGCAGCTCCTGAGTTCAGCAATGGTAAAATACAATTTTCCTCAAAGGAGTCTGGCTTTGAAGAAAGTGATGTAACAACTTAAGTTACAGCAGTGAAAATATTCCAAATATAACATATGTTAAAACTGAAATATGTCTTACTGCTGCCCCCTCCATAGCAGTACACTGCTTAGCTTTTGTGTCGCTGCTTCTGCCTGTTTCTCCAACATCTACTGTCAGTAATACACTGACTGTGTATAAGTACCTCATACCAACCCCACTTCAAAAGAATCAAACTATCCCCTGAAAAATTTTGATCCAATATGAATGAAATATTAACTGGAGAATATGACTCTAATGACTTTAACTGATCTACAGGCGCGAAAGCACCCTCAGCTTATTTCCCAAAATGACCAGCTATTGCTTTAAAACTCCACATCAGCTGAACTCTGACTTGTCTCTCATGATAATTCAACTCTTGTCACCGGCAGAGTTTTCACGGCCGGTTTCAGCCATGTGTGAGAACCACGACGGCCTATCGCACCGCAGCATCAGTGAACAGCGTCGCCTTCACAGCCCCTCTGTGGACGAGCAGGAGACAGAGCTGGAGCCCAGTTTGGAGCAGGATGAGGAGGACAAGGACCAAGAGCGGGGCGGGGAGACGCAGCAAGACTATGACGGCAACATCACTCCAAGCAGAAAGAAAGAGATCTTGGTAGTAAAGATTTCCTGATACAATAGACTTTTTATGGATTTCCATTGTGCTAAAGCTGATGTTAAAATTTCGGATGGTCCAAAAGTATACAGCTGTAGTCACGTTGAAGACAACTCCAGCGTTGGTGCAGGGAGATGGCATGGACTACAGGGGTGCTGATGTAAAATGGGTGCAGTACAAGCTTCTCAGGCCAATTTAGACTTATCCAGCAGGGGCATAACGCTGTGGTGGCTTTGGTGGATTTAGCCTTTACTAACTCTTCTCCTTTCACTCCTATTCACTCAGGCTTATATGCTTACACTGCACTGCTCATAAATCCCACTGACAGCTTTACAGTTTTTTTTAACCCTTTCACATTATGCTGAGAGATGCAAACTCAACCCTAGCCCTGTGTTGCTAACACGCTATTTCTTTTTTTTCTAACTCTTGCTGGCGATAAGGAGGAGGCTGGGTCACCAGTTGACAGTAAACAGGAGGTATTTGGTGTCTGGTGATTTGGTCTCTGTCTGTCTCTATACCTGTCTTTATTCATCCATCAATAAGTATATCTGTCTGATTTTTCTAATTCTCTCCGCCTGTCTTCCACTGTCTGACTGTGGCAGTCAACACTCATCATATTAAAAAAACGGTGCTGCATTGCACCATATAAGCAAGTGATGTTGTTACGGTTGCGCCTGGACTTAGTTGTCATGGTTAAGCATCCCAGCAAACGTTTGACTGACAGTGATTGGTACGGTAGGGACAACTGAAGCACAGCACAATCCGACACACTTAAAAAGCTTTAGAATGCAATTTGAACTGATATGAGAAAGATATTTCTGTCTAGACTTTACAAATTGGCAAGAGCAGTTATGAAAGATCCAAGAAAGCACTTTTATGTTGACTCGATTATCATCTTCCAAAATGTCTACTGGGATGTATTTTCAAATAATTTCCAAATTTGTCTTGGCATGATAACACATGGCCAAATGTAGCCCTCCTATCTGTCTGCCTGCCTGTGCTCTGACTGACTGACCCTCTACCACCCTGTCTCTGCATCTGACCTTGTTCCTGCACTCTCTGGCCCCGCACTCTTCACCTCTGACCCCTCTTTTGCTCGCCCACCCTCCTGCCCCAACTCAGCTCTCTCAGTTGGACCAGGAGGCCACTCCTCGGCACAAACAGGAGGTACAGGTTCCTGTCTTCAGCCCTTGTGCTTGTTGTCGTGTGTGCCGCGTTTCCTTCACACCTTTAGTCTATGGAGGTTTTCATAGATTTGCCTGCACCTTGGACCAAAAGATATTTTTGGATTTCTTTTAGAATGTTTTAGAGATTTGAAACACCTGGTCACAGTGAGCACAGAATACTGTCAAGTTAGTCTCCAGTGAAATACCTCTCTGTTATCAGAAATTTGAGAATGCCTGTCATTCAAAATCCTATTTCAGCAAAAGTACAGAAGAATTATCTGCTACATGCACTTAAAAATGACAAAATGAAAAGTACTTGTTCTGCAGAAAAACAGCCCTTGACTAAAAGAGGCATCTGGTTGGTTTTTCCATTGACTTTATTAGCAATCATGCAGCCTGTAAGTACCACTTGTAGTTGTAAAATTCAACTGAACATCAGTATTCACATCAGTATTTGCAACAAAAGCTGGTGGCCAAACAAGGCAATGGAGAATATTAGTCCAAATTAGTTTGCGCTTAATTTTAATGTGGACATTCTACACAAACATTTTTATTTCATCTTCTCTTTAGTTTTTTTTTTGTAAATAAGAATTTGCTTGTAAAATAAGATTATGAAAACTATTAATAGGGAAACTATCGTAGTTGCAACAGCTTCATAAAATTAAGTAAATACAACCTAATTTTAAGTACACTTGATAATAAGAATATATATAATGCAAAACACATCTTAAGACTAATAGTTATATTTACTTACATTTTTCAAGGCTATTCATTTCCTAGATTTTTTAATTAAGGTCAACTGGTCAGATTTTAATCCAGTGATTCCTAACCAGGGGCCAGGCCCCTCCAGCAGGCCCCATGGGGTCATACACAATTTGTATTAATTTATTTTTACTTTTCTCTCATCTTGCCTTCTTGTTAAACATTGGATATTCTGACCTCCTTGGGCCTTGTTATTTAAACAAAGCGATCTCAGAACTTTCAAGGGTAAATGTCTGAAAATGTTGGTCAAACTTCGAACAATTCATGAACATCTGAACACAACAAGTAGCTCTTCGTAAAGACTGCATGTATATTTTTTTACTACTACTTTTTTTTTTTTTTTTACCTCCATCACTTTTATTACAAACACATTACAAAGGCATCTCTTAATGGCCAGTATGAACATAACGAATAATTACAATAAGCAAAAAAAACGTTTAATGTATGGGCGCCTGAATATTGTTGTTGATGGACTTGTATTTTAATCTATTCTTTAACATGCAAAGTTACAAGTACCTACAGCTTTCATAAGGTTCATTTAGTCAAGTAGCAGAAAGTGGCAACACTCAAAATTGTACCACAACACAGCTGAGTATGTATAAAATTACTTTCCACCACTGACTTTAACCACTCCAAACAAACAAAATATTGCAGAATTTCAGTTATCCAAAAAGGTTAATAAATGTTACATATTAATTTCCTCATTCATCTACTTTACATTAAGTGCCTTGATTGTCTACAAATCTTATTCAACTGTACTGTGAATATATTTGTTTTTGTTTTCTATGAGCCTCAATAGCATCTTAAATGTCATTGCACTCCACGACACAGAGTAGTAAAACACTACTGTAATTTTTGTTGACATAAGTGTAAACATTTCATATTGCATCATTTCAGTTATCTCACATCCAGTTCAGTCATCAGATGTGTTGATGTGAAAAAAAATGATGCTGACATCCCACTAATCTATGCACGCTTCTCTTCCCGTCTTTTTGCCCTGTCTTCCGCACATTTCCCTCCAGTTTCTGGATAAGTCAAAGGATGTCTTGCTGAAGCACCAGGCCAGCATCAACGAGCTAAAGAGAGCCCTGAGGGAGCCTAACAGCAAGCTGTCTTACCGCGAGAAACGTCTGTCAGCCACCTCTCCGACAGGCACACCAGAGAAGAAGGCTGTGAGTAGGGGCTTACGCTAGTGGGGTCGGCTAATGTGGGCTCTTAAGTCTACTATGGTCAATATCTCAAATCCAGCAAACTGTGATGCTTGACATTCCATTAGAGGGCATTAATATTCCCATCTGGGCGCTGCCATGTTGAATTCCTCTTCTTGCTGCTTGACTCAAGGCTAAACAGGTCATAAGAAGAAACTTGTTTTGCACGTTTTTTGTATGCTCTTTTCATTTAAATAATTCGAGCCTAAAGATACTTGATATGGTTGGTGAAGGTAGTCATGGCTGTTTAATTTTTGTCCTACAGGCAGTTCAAACACATATCTCCTGTGCAAAGACATTATTGCTCACAGGAGCAAACTTTAAAAATCTGCACTTTATTTTAAGACGTGTGTAATGAAGTGTATTCTGACTCTCTAGTGTACCCAAATTATTCTGACAAAATCTCTGAGGTACTTGAAGATGACTGACAAGTAGCACAGAAGGAAGCATCTTGATGAGATTAGTGTCAAGATGTTTTTGAGATTTACTCAATGTGTGGCACTTGAGAAATAATTATCAGTTATCTTTTTTTTATTTTCCTTGATTGCCTAACACTGACACAGTTTTCTTTATGCCAGATCACGAAAGCTCTTGAGCTTTGATCACATTTTGGTAATTAGGCTTTTGAAGATAGAGCACTGAGATTGTACTCCTCGGATAGGATAGTTCGGTTTTTGCCGTTGCCTAAATTGTCTTTACACAATCTCTCATCTGCTGTCTGGGATGATCAGATTAAACCCATAGAATGTCAAGCGTTGTCTGCAGCAGAAAATGTATCTCCCCTGTGTCTCATTCCAGGTAAGAGGGAGGGGGATATTATTCTGTTTGACTGACAGTCGAAGGCTGGGGAAGTCTCTGTGCTCTTGAAGGTTTCCAAAAGATTCATTCGAACTCAACTCTTTGATGTAGTTACAGGAAAAAAAATATTTGCATTGCAAATGTCTGCTGATTTGGTTATGTGGATTTGGTGGCTGTCAGGTCCATGGGATTGCATGATTTTAGTTTGAAGTTCATTAAAAAGTTTCTTCAGAATAACTCAGTGAAGTCCTGTTAGCACTGATTCTGTCTGCCTTTCTCATTTTCTCGCTTTTGCATGAAGTGTTTTATTGTGCATCTTACTAATTTACTCCCTCATTTTGAGTCCAAGCTCTAACGGCTGTTCTTCCTTCTCTTTTAAACTCTCTCCTCTGCCTCTTGTGGGCCAGTTGGTGGGCCGAGCAGTGGGAAAGGACCCTGTTAACAGCCTGTCTGTTGAGGGTTTCGTCCAGAAGACTCTGGTGACTTCACCTGAGGTTGCACATCTTTCACTCCTCCTTTCCATGATGGCTTACTATTTATAGCATTTGTGGTTTGGTGAAATGCACCGCCTACCGTGCATCTCTATCATTCACATGCCCATCTGTATAAGAAAACACCACCACATACTGTCCAACAAATCCCCAAATGCAAATTCATGTTTACCAAAACTTGGGTACCTTCTCTACCGTTTGTACATTTTGTTCTCTTTTCTGTGATTCAAATGACTGTGTAGATTTCATTATTTGCCGCACTTGTGCTTGGCGTGTCTAACTGTGTTTAATCTATACCAACATGTAGGGCTCTGAGGAGTGGGTATTGATTGAAAAACAAGAAACTTATCAACAGGACCATGACTGGAAGGCAGAAGAAAAGAACAAATCTCTCACATCTGATTCCTCATGGGAGAAAAAGGAGCTTGAAAAAGAGATAGACGTTACCAAGATGATACATAAAGAGCTAACAGGGTATGACAGAAAAGAAATGAAAAGCCATATTGATGAATTTCCATCAACAAAATCATCCAGGGAGGCAGATGAATGCTGTGAACCTCGGCTGACGAACAAAAGTCGTTTTATGATTCAATTATCCGAGAATGCAGACTCCTCTAAAGACAAATCTCAAAGTAAATCGTCTCGAGCCTCAGACCCTGAGGCAAACAGCGATGTGGCTCCAGGCTCGCACCAGATAAAGGAACGCACATCTTCTAATCCAAGGAAAAAGAGGAGACCCCAGAGCTTAAATCTGGGAATGCCTGGCGAGCTCATCTACAGGAAAGGAAGCAGTGATTCGACTGAAGAAGAAAATGAGGGCTCAGACTCGGACAACAGTCCAGCAAAAACCTCTAAAACAGGAAATCATTGTGAGTCATCCCTGGGGGGGATGATAAAAGATGATGAGGGATCAAGAAAGGATCAGTCTGTCAGGGTCTATAAAGACAACCAACAAGAGGATATATCAATAGGAGAAAGCAGGGAGGTCTCCACTCAAGGAACAGAGCAGGTAAAGAGAAAAGTGAGTCAGGCTGGGCCAGCTGATATCGATTTAGGCTCAGTGAATGGACCAAGAAAGACAGAACACGATAGTTCATTAGCAGGTGGTAAAGGGGAGTATGTGATGAAGGTGCGAGGGAAGGGCCTTATTGACAACAAGGAGCTAGCCGAGGTGAAATTGCGACAGGTCAGGACACATGAGAGAAAGATCAGTAGTTCTGGGGGAGAGGATATTGAGGGTTTCCTGGGAGACAGAGGTCAGAGGACGTCTTTCCACCGACTGTCAGGCAGCAGCTACCAGTCGGAAATCACCAGGATTGTTCCTCTCAAGCCAGAGCGGTCAAAGAGCATAGCGTGTAAGGATGAAAGGGACAGGACAGGACTGGATGAGCCCACACGGCTCATGAGAAGAGAATACCGCTGGTCGGTGGGCTCTCCAGAGGGATCCTCAGACCTCGCTTGGACTGACGCCGCCACCTTCCATCCAGCATTTGCAGCAGATCTGGAGGGTATCGCTAAAGCAGAACATCACGATGATAGCTACCAGTCTGGTAGAGGACCTACAGAGAGTCAGTCCTTCGGCTCAAAGATTTCAGCGCTTCCTAAGATGGCTCCCCCAGCCCCGCCAGTGAAAACACAGAAGGCACGGGAGTCTGGACTAATACTGCGGAACAGCCGAAATGCCGGCAGGGAGCCGAGCCTGGATGCAGCCAAGAAGAGACACTCGGTAACTCTGCTTGGCATCTGCTATTCAGTCATTGGAATTAAAGCATCGCATGAGCTTCAGACAGACTCGCACGCCATTTTTCTTTTTTTCTACGTTTTCAGTGACTTGAAACACTCATCCATCTTACCTGTTTGTGCCTGTTTGAAGAGCAGGCGGAGCGGTACCTTTGCTCCGTCTTGTGGCAAAAATCTGTCAAAAAGTTTGGACATTTTCCCATGTGGCAACCCAATCTATCCCTTCCCATTGCCCCCCCCCCCCAACATGCACCACACTGCCTGGCAAATCTGTACAGCTCACCACTGGCTGTGAAGTTTTTTAACAAAAAAGAGACAAAGAAATCAATATCTCATGTTTTGGTTGTTGGTTTGTCTTCACCGTTTCTGAATTGTAAGCCTCAAATTTCTTTCCAGCTCACGTCAAGGAAAGAAAGGCTTACATATTATCATCGCTCTGATGAGTTTTGCACATCTCTGTGCCATTTTCAAACTGGAAGTACAAAACGAACAATTTATTGCATACAAATTATAGGAATAAAGGGTGAAAAGTACTGCCATCCATTACATTGCAACAGACAGCTATTATTTCCCAAAATTAGAGATAAATGGAGTATAGAATTGGTTTGCGCACAAATAATTGAGAAACTACATCAAATTGATGAACTTCTGTCAACAGAATTTACAAAATATCCCTCAAATCTTCTGATAGGTAAATCATAAATCAAATGCATTATTCTCTGGATAGAAAACGAAGTGGTGATGTAAACACATTGGTTCCTCCAACTGTGATACCCCAGCAGGCAGTGAGCAGTCAGACACCACAGCTCAGTGCCTGACACAGTCAGATTTGCTGCTTTCATTTCACTGTTGGTATCATTAGGAGCCTGCACGCCTTTGGCACCGGAATGAAAGGAATTTAAAGTGAATAGACATGACAGCTTTCATCATTTCCCACCTTTTCATCTGAGTCAAGCTCTTGCATATTGGATTAAACAGGCATGAGAAGAGGTGTTGCGTAGCTCTCAGTGTGTGAACAACCTCACTGGCGAGTGACAATCATATCAAGATCACATTGAACTCGAGTGTGGGAAAAATATTAGGTGCTCCACCAAACGTGCGGACCCATTCGCACAGTCATTTTAACAGGCTTTGAAATACACCCCTGCACCTTTTATTGGACATTTAACATTATTATATGACAATAGCATTTGAATACTCCCTCATTGAAATTCAAGGTGCGTAGTGTTGCAACACTTTCTCAGTTGGTCAATGAGTGGCTGCTGCGATGCTGAAAACCTGCTCATGGTACAAACTGCATGATTCTCTTGTCCTGCCTCTGCTAATTCTAACAAATAAAAATGGCTGTAGATGTTGTTGTTTTTGTTGCAGTGAGCTCACCTCTTTTCTGTCCTCTAAACTGTGTTGCTGTATATTACTGTGGAGTAGTGCTTGAAATTTGCGCCTGAATCCATTTGACCTGTCTGGATGTGAACAGACCCAGTGGGGTTTTTTGGGTCTGACTGAATTTCTCCCCTAAACTTGGGTTTGAGTCATTTAAGTCTGGGTGAAGTAAAATCAGTAATGTTAGAAAATACTTGTTGAAAATGTGGGAAGACTGGGAACAATAAAGCCCTGAATTGCGGAGTTAGGGTACGGCCATTGGTGAATATTCGTCCACCATTTAGGCTACTCCCATTCAATGCAAGTAAAGCATTCGCTTCCAGTTGCAAAGCTAATTCACGTCATCGCATTGTGTGGAGTTCAACTCTGGTGAATGTTGACTGGCAAAGTCACAACCAATATGAAAGAAATGTGTGTGGTTGACCCTGCTTGTTGCTTTGTCAAAACCAGTCGACTTTGTATGATATTGGCCATGACAAATACAAACCGCCCCAAATAAGAGATGTTACCTGACTAGCAGTGAGTCAGGAAACTAGCATGGAATGGAGGAAAATGTGTCAATAACATCACATTTCACAATATTTATTAGCAAGCTAGCAAGCTGGCTGGTGTCACTGTTGTTTCTTTTACCCCTCATGTGTGACAAATGAATTTAATGTGTTCCACAAGCTCTTCCAGCTCATTCAGTCTAATAAAATCAATCAAATAAAACTAGAAAAATAGCAGTCGTGTACGTACCTTTCAGTCTTTCAGTCAGAATTAGCTACACGGCCCAGCAGCTGCTGTTTGCTGCTGTGCTTTGTGCTAACTTTAGCTTTTGCTGCGCAGTAGCTCGCTAGTCCTTCAGCTTAAAGTGGGTGTGCTTTGCGCTATTGGGTTAGCTGCTAACTGGGTCTTTGGCTCACCTCTAGCTCACCTGGTTGAGTGTGTTCCCCTTATAGGCGTAGGCTATTGTAGCGCCACGGGTTCGATTCTAACTTTTCTGTCCCACTCTCTCGCTGCACAATTATAAAGACAAAAAAAGCCTTAAAAATTATCTTTTAAAACAGGCTACTGGGTTAGCTACTAATGAGAGTCTGTAGCAACATAGCGGCTAACGAGTGGTTTGGCTCAAGGTGTGTGTGCCTTGTGCTACTGGGTTAGCTGCAAGAGAACCTGTAGCTTTGCAGCAGAGAATACTGATGACTTTTTTTTTTTTCTTGATTTTGAACTTGGCTGTGTTTTAATAGTTCATATTGGGCTTGGTGGTTAATCACACACTTTTTGTGTGGTGTGACAAACTCACAACACATATTTATTTTTGCTTCATCCAGACTTTTGAGACTTTAAAAACACAGAATTATCAGCTACTTTGAAATGTGTTGCTATAATCAGATTCGGATTCTCACTGAGCAGTGCACCACCATCCCAGTTTAGGCTGGGACTCAACTATTTTGTAGTCAGGACTCACTGTGCTCACATTTTCAGGCTCCACTCAAGCTCTGCTGTTAAGGTCTCTGTTTGTGTTGTGGCCTGTCAGTCCACTGGTCACTTCAGCTTGTGCTAACCTTCAGATGCTTTCTCTGCTCTTCCCTCTGCTTCCCCCTGCAGGAGCCTGTCTCTACTCCTGCCATTTATGAAGAGCCGTTTGCTGATTTCAAGGTTATTCATTCTCATTTAAACCCACCTCCATATGCTCCACCCATCATCTCTTTTCCTCTCTGCATCCCTCACGGGTAAACTGCATACCCCTGAACTGACTGCACCAGTTTCTCCTGGTATATTATATATTAAAAACAAAATAGCCAGAAGCTATAAAAGATGAAGTGTGTTAGTTTACAATAGCTACTCAGCAGCAGTCATCCATCATCATGAGTTTGGGTTGAACATGTAGGTGGAAAACCAATTGCCTTGCACTCCGCTATTACTGGCATGATCCAGTTTTTACTGTGATCTAATTAGCTAGTGTACATGTGATTAATATAAGTGGCATTGCTTTAAATTAGCTGCCTCGGGAGCTTCATTATAAAAAAGTGGTTCCCAGCCCTTTGACCCTTTAAACTGAGCTGTTTCACTTCTGACCTCTCATCACAGCTTACATCTCTGTAGTTTTTTAATCCTTGTTTTATTCGAACAGATACAGAGAGTAGTGACTCCAGAGGCTGTAATGTTGAGAAGAAAGTAATTAAGTTTTCAGGCTGACTGGGAAACTGCATATAACATTTACTTTTGTCCTTCATTTTATGACTTTTTATGGAGATTATTTTTACCCAAGAAGTTCTTGTCATAGAACCTACGTATTACCTAAAAAATACATGTTGCACTTGTTCATTTTGATAAGATAATAAACTTTATTTTGACCAGGTACAAAAGGACTTTAACGTGAGCAGGTTTTTTCCGCCATCATTGTTAGATTTAGCTGCATCCTCATATATCAGTTTTAAAGCTACTGTTTGGAACTTTTACAAAAAATAACTTTCGCAGAAACAATACATTTGATGACGTGTAGTCAGAATTTAGCCTCAGTGTGGTCCAGTAATCACAACAAAGAATAAAATAAAGTCCTCATTTTGTGCCGTCGAATTAAATATTTTGTTTTAATTCTAATTTATCTTGTGACCTCTCGGAGAGTCCTCTAAGTTTGGAGCCACTGATGTGATTCAAACCCTATTCATCATCCTACAGTCATTCAGCTTTTTATTTCTGACAGATTGCATGCCCTGTATTTTTCCTACTGTATATTCAGGATACTTGCATGTACAATAGCTTCGATTTTAAATCCTCCATGAATCCCAGCAAACACGAAACCCTCAAACATAAGGACGATGCCTCCGCGCTATTCCATTTCGTCTCCATCATCCATCAGTCTCCCGTTATGTAACCTTAGTGTGGTGATCCCATGTCTGTACCTACCTCAGAAGGAACTCGGGGACAGGAGGCCTCAGCCGAGCTTACCCTCAGAGGAGGAGCAGGAGCGGGACACGGTGGCCTGCATGAGGGAAACTCACCTTGGCATCGAGCGCAAGTGCTCCAGTATGACGGTCAGCTCCACGTCCAGCCTGGAGGCCGAGGTCGACTTCACCGTCATCATGGACCTCCACTCTGGCGTGGAGGATTTCTCTAAGGGCATGTCTGAGCTTGGAGAGAGGGAGCGACAGCCCGAGGTGGGCCGGGAGGACTTTGAGGAGACCTCCAGGTTCTACTCTGCACGTCTAATGGGCTCCCGAGACAAGTCTCCCATGGAGGAAAAGCTCCCAGAGGAGGGAACACATCATGAGGTAGACAGATGAATGTATTCGTCCTTCCTCATCATCACCCACTGGATTCACCCTGTCTGGCTGGAATTGGTGCCATAACCTTCTGCAGCTTTTTTTTTTTTTGGTTTTTCGTTGGACCATTTGCCATTGTTTGAATTTGTTACTTTTTTAATTTTTCAAGTTTGTTTCACACGTTACATGTCTCGTTCTCTTTCTTGATGCATTAAGTTATGAGTTTTTCACTTATTTTATTTTTGTCAGTGTTTCTTTGACTTCCCTGCTGCTGCTGCATCATCATTTGCACGCTGTCATCAAGCTGAATGTCCAATAAAAACCATTGTACCTCAGTGTTTGTTTCTTTAAAGTAGCAGTTTTCAAATGCTTTGTTCTGAAAAACATGCTGCTCGTTAGCAAAGCGACATGTTGTCGATGTTTGGCTTAACTATACTGTTTGTGTTTCACACAGCCTCCTGTGGCAAAGAAAGATCCCAATGCTGTGAGCATGGCCCATATGCTGAAGAGGGCTGACTCTAAGACGGAGACACATACGAACGGATCGGAGGTCCACCCCAACATCATGAATGTCTCACCGCAGGTAAAGCAGCAATAACAATATAAGCAAACCTCACTGTACTGTCACATAGAATGTGTGTAAATTCACACATCTGCTGCCTTTGGTTTCTCACTGTTTGTTTTATTGCCATTTGCTGCATGTGTAATGATAATCAACAATAGCAGCGGGCCTTATATTACAGTAAACTCTTTTGCAAACATTATTTCGGTAAACTATAATCTATGCTGCTTTTAGTGCACTAACAAAAGTATCTCACTCCTGGAAAGATGTTTTTGTTTTTTTTCATAAAACTGTGTCTTCTACACAGTATAAAGAGGCAAAAATCCTTTTGAAATAGGTGTTATATGATCATAGAAAACAGAGAAAAATGGCTGTGGCATTCACTTTGGCCCCTGAAGTAAGAAGCCTACAACTACAAGAATGCACTGTCACACCAGACCAGTTAGTGCTCCTGCTGATGGGTCATTTAATGCACCATGGTTTCAGCTGGTTTAAAAACAATATGGTGGCTGGCTAATAACAAACACTCGTATTACAGTGAAACAGTAGGCTACACTAAAATATGTTTCTGAAAATATTTTAGGTGTGAAATAAGCAACATATTAACAGAATCTTGGTTCTTATTTGATCAGCACTGCTTATTTTTACTGTTTGAGCTCAGTTTTATGAGCCAGAGGTGTCTCCCTCTCTCTCTCTCTCTTTCAAACTCATTCCCCTTCTGTACTCTTTCTGTCGTGGTGATGGGCATATTAAAATGCGCAAGTACAATCTGCAGTCTGAGCAGCAGCCTTGAAGCCAGCGTCCGGCAGATTTTAGCTTACAAATGAGCAGGGAGATCTGGGTGCTGGCAAGATGGATGGAAATTTAACATACTTCATTTACACATACTACCCACATTGTTATGATGCAAAGCTGGTTGAAAATTGAAAGTATCGCTTTAAACTTTCAACCAAAAAGTATCCCTTTAAAGTCAGATGCATGTTTTTATTCAGACTCAACGTGTTTGTTGAAGGAATAGTTTGACATTTTGGAAGATATTTGCTTTCTTGCTGAGACTCAGATGAGATGATTGATCTTTGTCATATTTGTCTGTTAAATGTTCTTTACCAGGCTGCTAGCTCAGAAGTCTGAAAGTAACAAAATCCACCTTCCAACACCTCTAAATCTCACTAATGATGTTACCTATTGTTCTTTTCAATCCGTACAAAGACCAAAGTGTAAAAATGATACGTTATGGTTGTAGAGGATATAATGTGCCAGATGAATTCTCTTGGCCAGGTGCTGTTGTTTTCTCACTTCTGTTTTTGTATGAATTTCACAAACAAGATGTATCAAGTTAGTCAGTGAGTTTTAGAGGTGCTGGTAAGCAGACATTGTTTCAATCGGGCAGAGCCAGACTCGCTGTCTCCCTCTATTTTTAGTCTTCATGATAAGCTTAGCTAACCTGCTGCTGGCTGTAGCTTCATATTTTATCTACAGACACGAGAGTGGTATCATACTGTCTAATGCTACCGAGGCATAGACATGTACCCCAAAATGTCCAACTGTTTCTTTAATATTCTTATGGACTGTGCTGTTTTTTTATTATTGGTAAACTTGAATTCATCATATATTCTTTTTGGTTTGCTCTTGTTCCTTCTTTCTGTCATTAATATAGATAATAATGCAGGCACATTTCATGCTACAGCATTGATAGGAAGGGCAAGTGAGAACAATACGCATAGGATCAATCCCTTCAGTCACTCAAAAAAAAAAAAAAAAAAGATCTGTGGAGTTGGTTCTGATTAGAGGAGGAAACATTTTCTCTAGGCCTCAGTGACATGAAGCCCATATTCCCCAGACAGGAATGACATTATAGGATCATTATGGAGTGATTAAAGTATTGACAGTGTATTAATGAGGATGATGAAAGCAGGTGTGAATACCATTCATCTCCAGAGGCAAAGATTTGAGTGCTGGCTGACTATCCCACAGGTGCCTTATTAAAATGTAATCATTGCAGGGCTCTTTAGCCATTCAGCTAATGGTGTGGATGAACTCAGGCAATGATGTGGAGTGGGTGCCTTTGAAGTGCCAGATCAGTGTTAAGTCCAATTTTCTGAAGACATCAGAGTAAGACATCTTCTGGGGGGGAAAAATGTGTGTGCCTCTGCAGTGAATGAAAGGTGACGTCATCGATAGGCAGACAAAGATCTCCGGCACTGACATTGTTGAGCCAGCAGAGGGAGCCATGTCACGTCCGTCGAGCCACTCGGCAGCAGCACAAAGGCTCGGCTGCTGCCAGCTGTCTGCATGTTTGTGATGTTGTGTGGAAAGGAATTTGTTCAGCTTGAGAACTGCCTTCATATAAAATTCATCAAGTACGCACATGCTGTCATTGGTTTGATTGTGAGTCATGATTATGGAATATATTGTCAGTGCGAAGCCTTTCAAAACTCAATTAGGCAACAATGTGCAAGGACTCCTCTTAAAGCTAAAGAGATTATATCATATTTTTCAAAGTCTCTTTTGTATGACACCTAATCAGTTAGGATATTTTGATATTAATAGATAAGGATAGTGCATGTGGATGTAATAGGCTAAATTCTACACAGGAGATATGTTTTGATAGATGATACAGCCCCCTCTTATAAAATTGTTTTTACAGGCAGTAAAACACAGCCTTGCTCAATGCATTACACTCAAGCTTTAACTGACCCAACAATACTGTATCAGTTTGCTGACTCTATGACTCCACCTTTTAGCATGTCGCAGATAACTACCCCAGTGGTTTTATCACAAATGTACTAAAAGACAACGAGTTAACACACTGAACCTCACCAGCAGCGGTGTCTGTTGTTTCCTACTTGTGCTTCCATAGACAGGCATTTTGACTTTTTAACCACAGGTGTAACTAATGACATTGGCTCCAATGACATGACTAATAACGGCTCCAGTGAGCCCTGTCACTGAGCCAGCATCAACAAAAGAGCTTCATCACTGCAGACATTTTGGCTCGTCACAGCAGGAGAAGCACAGGTGAAACTAATTTGTTAATGATGGCTTGGTTCCACCGAGTGTCTCAGTAAGCCACAACAGTATGAGCAGGCGTGCACAATACTAGACTCACCTCAGTGGAATGGGCTTGTTATTTATATTATCAGTAACGCCCATGCTTTTTCTGCAGTGACATTTCAAAATGTCTGCTGTGGAACAAGTCCAAACCGGGGCCCTGCTATTGTTACAACTAACTGCAGTGCAGTCTTGAATAAAATAAAAAAATAAAATGAAATAAAATAAAATAAAATAAATAATACTTACGATACTACTACTTCTAATAATAATAATAATAATAATGATAATAATAATAATGATAATAATAGTGATATTATCATTATTGTTATTTTATTTGATATAATTATTATTATTATTATTATTATTAGTAGTAGTAGTAGTAGTAGTAGTATGGTTATTATCATTATTATCATTAATATTATTATTATTATTGTCAGTATTATTATTATTTATGCAGCGCTTTTTAAGCTTTGCACAAAGCACTTTCCAGATTTTAAGAATTACAGAATGAAAAACCCAGAAACCTATATTAGCCCTCCCTTTATGACAAACAATAATTAATAGAATGAGAGCATGTATATCAAAGAGCGCTGAGCCCATACATAAACAGATAGAGGTGCAAAAAAGAAACCGGTGCATCTGTAAATAAGTAAAATGTGGGAAAGAGCTCATATAAAGCAGCTGAAATTTAAGTAAAGGAAATAACAACAAAAGATGCCAAGATGATCTCATAAGAAATTAATTTAAGATGGATAAATGTGCAAAATATTTTGAGGTGTATATAAAAAGACCTAACATGATGAGGATACTTAGAGACCACTTTATATATGTAATGACAATAGAAGGATAATAAAACACCATATAATAGCAGTGCTAAGTGGAGGCCTTTTTTGTAAAAGTGATTTTGGAGGATCTGCTTAAAAGCTGCAGTTGAGTCTGCTGATCTCACACAGAGGGAAACGCTGTTTTAAAACCAAGGGGCCGTTGCCAAAACTGGTTTGTGGGACACCTTTTAGGCTTTAATCAGTTAATCTTAGGGCCTGGAGCCAGACCATGGATGGCCTTATAGGTGATTAATAAAATATTAAATTGTATTTATCAATATTAGAAATAATGGACAATCAGTGCAGTGAGGTTATTAAATACACCTATTATTTTCCTGCCATGACACTGCGCCACTTGTGGCTGGTCCCAGATCTATACTACATGCTGACTCCCAGCTGCTTTTAAGTATGTGGAGTGTAGGCACAAAAAAAATCAATCAAAGCAGACAGTTTCATACTAAACACTGCCAATCTTTGAGTGTGCTGTTACACACTAGTTTCCTATACTGCAGTTTAATCTTTGGAAAAGCATTCTGATGTCTCTTTGTGAAGTGGAATTGTCAGTAGCTTTCCAAAGTAGCAGTTTGATTGACACTGATCTGCGTCACACAGTGTATTATCTCCTGTAAGTATAAAATGGTAAATGGTAAAACGGTCAATGTTTCATCTCACTGCTCTTATAGTTTTAGTTTTGCACGCTAACTGCTGTAACAATCAGTATGTGATACATACTGTATAGAATTAGTGTGCAGTATGGATAGGAACATGACGTCTTTGAAGCTGTAACAATCCATATTTTTATACAAGAAAATGGATCAAGTGACTGTGTATTGTGA
This sequence comes from Epinephelus awoara, assembly GCA_035609425.1. Taxonomy (NCBI): domain Eukaryota; kingdom Metazoa; phylum Chordata; class Actinopteri; order Perciformes; family Serranidae; genus Epinephelus; species Epinephelus awoara. The sequence continues at coordinate 10,878,775 of CM069296.1, read as the reverse complement.
AAAGGGCTGCTTGCAGTGATAAACCCAATCTGCAGTTCTCCACAGCTATTATTCTACTATTCTATGTATGACATGACTTGTTAGACTCAATATAGCTGTTTTGAGAATGAGAGAGCTTTGCAGAATGAAGCGATCAGTGGGCCATACAAAGGGCACTGAAAGTTCACTCAAATGCAGCACACGTCTACGTTTCCATGCACGATTAAGCCTAAAAGTTTGTCTCCTCAGTAGGAGATAATAACTCCTATGTAGTCGATATCCTCTGTGAAGGAGATAAACTTTTAGGTTTAAGTTTTGGCCAACATTGCCTGCAAAAATGTTCCGCCTTGCCTCTCAGGACGTCTGTACAAATGACAAAGTGAAAACACTATGACAATGTGAAAGAGGTCACCGGCAGTGATGAATCTACAAAGAGTTATCGCCTGAATCTGCAGCTCCCCTCTGTTTTACTGTTGTTGTTTCATCTCACCGCTCTCATAGCATTGTTTTTGGCCTCAGCAGGAAGCTGTTTTAAGAGAAAAAGCTCTTAAAACCCACTGTATGCTACCTGCTCAGCACCAAACAGCAGACACAGGTAGAGACTTGCTGGTAAACATACAGGAGCATTTAGTAGATGGGGGTCTAAAAGGAAAGATAAAATTGGACTTACATTTTATGAGTGATATTGCTCCATATTTGCTCTAAACAAGTAACTGTTAGTTAACATGTTCGCCACAACCAGTTTGTATTAAAACACAACTATGTCTTTATGTGTTTAAAGTCTGCTGCTTTCAACTGGCACCAAAAAATAGATAGGATGTCATTCTGTGTGGCTCCCTCATTATGGATGTGTGTGTCTAATATACTGATTGAAGTAATGCTTCCTTGTATGATCACCCATTGTATATTGATGTAGCTGGACTTACTTCATATCAGGACTCTGTTTTCTCTCTCCTTCAGAACTATGGAATGGTCAGCCCACTAGAGGCGCCTGCTGCCCTTAAAGAAAATGGCTCCCCTGTAAGTATCTTTACAGAAGAAATACATCAGTGTGAGCGATACTTACATTTCTGGAAATGTTATGCTTTTCTTTGTTTAGGTTAAAATGTTATTAATAAGCTGATGGCACACTAAAATGTAAGTGAATTCCACCAGAGATACAAACTTATAATTATACCCTTCTCATGTGGTTCTAAGAAAACGCCCACCAATCATTGCATTCGGATTGAATGCAATGATTGGCCGAGCGTCCTGTCTGTCTTCCTCACGTGGAGGCCTCCGACTGACGTAACTGCTGGTGTAACTGATCTAAAAGGGGTCGAGATGGTTGCGGAGTTTCTGCCGGACCGGTATTTTTAGTTTGCCTCTAATGTAACAAAGGCTATAACGTTATATATGACAACACAGCATCCAGTTGTTACTAATGGCTAACGTTAGCCTACTGTAGCGTAGCCTCTGAAACATTAACGTTATCTTCCTTGTGCATTTCCACCTACTAATAACGTTAACGCTACTATCTAACGTTAGCACTGTAACCTTATTCTAAAACTCATCAGTCATCACTGAGTTTTAAAACTCCAGGGTTGCGTTTGACTATCTTGGTTGTAACGTTACACTCGCTCTCCTCTTCCGTGTATCTACTGTTACCTTGCCAACGCCTACGTCTATCATAGACGTGATGAAGATGTAATGGAGGAGGGGGGAGTAGGCCTTTGGAGGGAGGTGGAGTTGCAGGAGGAGGGGGATGTTGTGGATGTTCAAATTTTTTCTAAGTGCTGTGTGAAATGCAAGAAAGGTAAGAGTAGCTTTAGCTTCATATCCTTCTGAATAAGTGTCAAAATGAATAACGGTAGTAAAAAACAATTGTGTGTGTGAGACCCAAATGTTCACAAGACTTGCTTCTATTTGTATCAAAAATAAGAACGTAGAGAACGTAGATGAGAACGTAGATGAGAACGTAGATGCCAAAATTTATATGAGTAGATGAATCAATTTTACTGTCAGTGTCTGGAATAATAACACTATGACAATATTAGAGCTCATTATATTTGGTGTATTTCTTAAACTTCTATTTCCTGTCAGTCGGTGAACAACTTGTTAACATACGGTGAGTGTGGTGTCTTGAAGGTTTCCTTGAAGTTCTTGACCACTAGCAAAGCTACAGAGCTGTTATTTTATGAGTATTTACTTACTTAATTGTCTTCACTGCCTGTGGGACATAAGGCTGAGACTGTCTGCTTCCATCTGGTGCTATCTTGTGCAGCATGTTGTGCCTCTCTCCAAGTTAGATGAGCCGTTTTTAGTTCTGAGTTCTGTCGCAGTTCTTCACCAGGTTGTTTTTTGCCTCCCTTATTTCTTATTTCCAGATGGGGTCCGTCTTAAAGGGATAGTTTGGAGTTTTTGAAGCGCTGTTATCTGGGGTACACATCCATAGTCAGTGTAATACGTATAGTAGATGTCAGTCGGGACACCCCAGTTTAGAGAAGTGGCAGGAGTGCTGACATGGAAGCTATGCAATGAACTGCTGTGGATGGGGGAAACCAAAAGCTCATGTATTGAGAGGTATTAAATCAGTGTTTTTCTCAATGGAGCCTGGCTTTGAAGAGAGCGATATACCGGTAATAGCCTCAGTATAGAAATTGCTGTCTGACATTAAGGAAAAGCAGTGAAAATGGTTTCGGTACAGCGTACACTTAGACTGATGTTGATTTTTTTTAGGAAGGACGTTTTTTAGGTGATACATTTTGCCACTGTCCCCCATCCACAACAGTACACTGCTCAGCTTCTGTGTCTGTATTTCTGCCTGCTTCTCCAAACCGGGGCCATGCTGTCTGACATCTAGTGAGCGTGATACACAGACTATGGATAAGTACCCCATACAACCCCACTTCAAAAGATCCAAACTATCCCTGTGATGTAGCTTGCCTTCCAGAGACATCCATTGTGAAAAGCATTATTGTTTTTCATGTCACTCTCAACCACTTGCCAGCACCGTGAGCCGCATAGCAGAACTGGTTTATCGTTGCTGTTACATATTCAGATCTTAGTTTTTAAGCTGTACTGCTTTGACTTCCAGAGGGTTTGAAAGTTAATGAAAGCCTTCAACTTTTCTATGAGTTTGTTTCACCCACTTCTGCCAGGTTGTTTTTTTTTGCTATACCACTGATGTACAGGTGATGTAATGCACCAAAATATGCAGCAATGCACCAGCAAAGACAAGCAAGACAAGAGGAGGACTGCAAGCTACTGAACATGGCTACAAATAGTGCTGGATTCAAAATACTTGGATTGCAAATGTTTCACAAGGAAGCAAATGAATTTAACACATTGGTTAGAGCTCAAGGATCCACACAGCGTACTATGGTGCAACTCTGCAGAGCACCTCTCATGACACAGGTGTTTACTGGTCAGAAAAGACCTAACAAAAGACAAACTATGGGAAATGGAGCTAGTAGTGGAGCCATACTGGGGAGTAGAGGTCAGGATATTTCAGGCTCTCAAGCTTCAATTCTGACAATGTTTTGAAAAATCTGTTTCTTAACCCAATTTTAGTTGTTTGCAATAGTAAATCACCGGAGTTCCTGTAAAATGGAGGGATGCTTCTGTCCCTCTGATGTTTGACCCACTGGTGGTGTGAAGGAAATGAGAAAGTGTCTGACACACATAACATCAAAGAAGTATCATGTCAGAGGGCTCCCTCCAATTCCCAGCTGTGATACTCACCTCAGGAGGTTTAGACCCCCCCAGCTGAGACACATTACATGTTGTCTCACGAGCATGTGTGTGCTGGTGTGTGTGTCTGCAGTGTGTCCCTCCATGTGTGTATGACTCCCGTCTAATGAATGTGCTGCAGGTAAAAGCTGGAATCCAGGGGAGGGAGTCTGTTGTGTCCCCGCTGACCATCACCGCTGAGAGCGTCACCTCAGCAACCACAACTCAAGTTACCAAGGTAACACCTTATCTGTTCCCATGGTTACTCTTTAATGACTGGAGGTTGGAGTCCGCCCACCACATCTGTATGTTATTGTATACTCTTAAATATGTCTCATCCCTCCTTATCGACATATTGGAGGACATGACAGAAACAAACAGAAGTGGTAGATGTAAATAATTAATTTTTTTATTGACGTGTAAATGGCAAGAAAAACAAATATATTTAAGATTCAGTTACTACACAATGTAGTGTCCTAAACTCCAGTGATGATTCATTAAAGTGAATTTTTTTTCTATGCAGACTGTGAAAGGAGGCTACTCAGAGACCAGAATTGAGAAAAGGATTATAATCACAGGAGACGATGATGTGGACCAACATCAGGTGAGGAGGAGTATTACAGAAATACTGCAACACTTCCACTGTATGTTCAATAAGTCATAAGGCACAGGAAGCCAATATGTGAGGTTTATGACCTGTGCGTCAATGTTTCATGTCCTCAGGCCCTCGCGATGGCAATCCAAGAGGCCAAGCAGCAGCACCCCGACATGCTGGTGACAAAAGCAGTGGTTATCAGGGAAACAGAGTCTCCCACTGAGGAGCTGCAGCAGCAGCAGGCAGAGGTATTTCTACTGACTCCTACAGTGTTGGCTGTCTGGTCATGTCATCAGAGTGCAGATTACAAGATCACTTTTATCTAGATCATGTGCGCTTGGATTAATTACTGAATGGGCCTACCAGACACAGGTCCAGGGCCCACGAGACAGAGGCGTGGACTCGAGTCAGACTCCAGTCTTAAATTTTATGACTTAAGACAACTTGGACTTTAAAGCTAATGAGTGGTGACTTCACTTTGACTTTAACCCTTTGACTTGAAAATACTTAATTAATTTCCCCCAAGCCAAAAGACTAAAAAGAATGCTATTTTAAAAGTGTCCCACGAATCAGTTCACTTCCTGAATCAGCTAACATTAACGTTGTTCATTTCCAGCAAGTTGACGCTTAATTCGTCAGATCCACTTTGTCTGATCCAATCCAACAGCGTCCAATCAAGTTGCAGGAGAGGGCCATGAAGAACTAATGTTATTTTGCTGAGCAGCAGTTGGAAAAAATGAAACCAACGATCATTTCGTCCCCGTACAAATAGTGAGTGGTCATCAACAAAAAAATGTATTGCAGTATACAAAACATGCAAAACATTTAAAAATATTATGAAGGCATTCATGATTTTGGTAAAATCAATATGTTATTACTCTGTCATTGAAACAGCATTACATTTGGTGAAGGGTACATTATGACTTTTAAAGACTCAGCACCTAAAGTTAAGGACGTGGCTTTACTTCACATTAAAATGCTGATCAAGGGACTACCAAGATAGAGCAAACAACCACAAGCAGATGCAAAATGATCACTAAAGGAAAAAAAAAAGACACATTAAGAGACACAGAATATCAACAAGAAGGCACGAAATGACTACAGAGACGCAAAATGACCACTAAGTGTCTTATACATGTAGGAGGGCCTTTTACACATTTGTGCTCGGGGTCCAGTGTCTCTTTTCCATTCATTTTCATGTGTGATGATAAATGATTTTTGTGTTGTCTTGTTGCAGTCCTGATCGGCCATGGTGGCTCCTGAGACGGGGGGACAGGAGAGGATCCTCCAGCTGTGTGTCTCCTGCCCCGCCCCCGCAGTACGCCACCACCCAGATATGAGGACTCTCTACCCCGCCTGTGTAAACGCCGACACGAGAACAGACTGCATTCCATGAAGCAGTAGACCTCCACTCCTGTCCCTTTAGACAAACCAACTGTGACTCGGCCTCTGACCCAACCCGGCCTCCCGGCCCATCCCAGCCCTCCACCTCCTTACGAAACAGGAAACGTCTTCTATTGGACGATTTACCACTTGGTTTAAGCAAGTGGAGCGATGCAAGATTGAAAGTGAAGCCCGGCCAGAGCTATTTGATTTCACCTCTGTAAGAGTCATTTGTCTGGAACTTTACTTCCATATTATTTAATCGAATACATTTTGACTCCTTTAACCCTAAACACCACCCCGCAGCCTCAACACCCTTCCCTCACAAATTACTTGTTTCAGTTGTAAAGCCACCAAACATCTGTCACATATTATATGAATAAGGTATAAGAGCAGAGGAGGGTTGAGTTGAAGGATGGGGACAATGCTGGTGGTGGGGTGGGGAGGTTGGAGCAGAGTGGCAAGAGGCAGCCTTTTGCTCGATGTTGCCACCTCCTGGCTGTGACACCTTCAGTATAATCAACAGCTGTCTTATTAGCTTTTTACATTTTTATCTATAGAGGATCTAATTTATGTCCAGTGTTTGCTTGTTTATGAAATATGTATAATATCAGATGATTATAATCTGCATGATTCAATTAAAAAATAGCTGAGGGAATGAAAAAAAAAAACATACACGGACATATCCACATTTGAAATCCATAAGAGATAATGGGACTGAGCACCAAGGAGAAACTGTATAAATCACTGGGCCGATGAGTAGTGGACACACGATGGAGTCCACTGAAGAGGGACAGTTGCGTGACACTTTGGTGGACAGCTGGAGCTCTGCTTTGGTACCAGTCTCCAACATACACTGTCCTCGTCCCATTCCCCCCGTTCACTGTTCTCATTTTGTCGTCAACTTGCCATCTACCTAAAGAAATGCTGGTCACACGTTTTGGGCACAGTTATAGGATTTTTAGAGATATTTTAATATAAATGATGTTTTATCTAATAAGTTTCAGAGATGTGCTGGTATGTTTTCATTTGATTTTACTGACTTCCATCATGAAACAGAGTTTGTATGTTATTCTTGTGTTTTGGACGTTTCAGTCTTAAAGTGTGAACCCGCTCTTTGTGAAAGAGCTTCATTTTCTTTGTGCTGTCACTTTGTAACATCTCCATTGAAACACAGCAAGTTAATCAGAGAGGTCTAGAAAGGAGCTGTGATGCAATGAGGAGAAATGCAATGAATTGAGGGTTTTTTTGTGTGTTCTCTGTGTGCTGTTCATTCAACATTTAAAATAATTTGTGGTTTAAAAAAATAATCAAAGCAGCTTCAAACAGCAACTCCAGAAACCAATTGAAAAATTAATTTTCCAGTTTCAAATCATGTGCATGTTTACAAACACTGCCTGAAACGTTCAAAACCACAAGATTAACTTGGGTTCTTTTATGTTTTCTGTTGGATTAACTCTTTTAAGTTATGCTGTATGAGTTTGTAATTGTATTTATAGGAGTGGTGAATGTGAGGCCCTGTGCTTTCTCCTCCCTGTTCCCCCCGACAGACAAAGCCGAGACTCGTAGTGTGACACACATGAAGCGCCGTCTATCCACAAAACCTGTTGGCCCGTCACATGACATGTATCCTTTAATAATATACTATGCATCACTTATCATACATAAGAATCCCTCTGATGGAGCCTGACCCATGTTAGCCGTGTTGCCGTCATTGTTAACTTTGTGCTACTGTTAACCGAAGCAGTGAAGCGCACTGCCTGTGAGATTTGCAATAAGCAGCCATTATTCTTATCCTCTGTCCTCTAAAGGGAGAAAACTGTGAACTCTCATGTGTACCGAAGCGTAACCAAAACCTATAACACGGAGTTAGTGATATTCAAAGGAGCTTTTCAAACACTTGTGGCCATGGCTTTGTCACCCTCGTCGTCGAATCCTCCCGTCCCCTGACTTGAAACTGTCGACCTGCTGTTTGATGTGTCTGAGGAAATGAGATTCCCCAAACTGATTATTTGTATATTCTATTTTTTTTTTCTGGTCATATGACACTGGACTGTTGTGAAGGCACTTGGCTTGCAATGATAGCAGGACATACTGTAAACTGTTGGGAAAAAAATGACCTATCTTTGCTGTAGAATTGGACACACTACTGGAAGAGAAACAACTGTAGGCATCAGGAGAGGCGTTGTGTGCTGTGGGCGAGGTGGTGAGTTGAAGGATGGAGGGCCTGTATTTATATATAAATATCCATACTTCTGTGTATTATCCTGTAAACTATGTAGAAACTGACAGGAGCAGGGATGTGTTTTGAGGTTGAGGCAGTTAAGTATAATCCGAAGGACAGCATGAATGGGTGCCTTATGTTTGCTGTTATCAGAGCAGGAGCTGGTTATCAGTGCTCTGCTGAAAGTGCTGTTAATCACCACCAGGCAGATGTAGAGGCGACCTCTCCTCTTCATCCAAGGTGAAGAGGAGCCGTCTTGAAAGTGAATTACTGTCTTGTAAAGAATGTGACATTGAGCGCGGAGACGAAGAAGTCTCTTCAATTCCGAACTGTTGAGTCCTCAGCGAGATGAAAACATTCATTGGCCCCATTAAGGTAGAGAACTGGCATAGTTCAGATTATGGATATGAGCTTTTTCCCTCCGTGAAGAGCATCAAAACTGCTCCGCTCTTTAGCCTCCACCTTCAATTCTCCACTGCCTTTTGCTCTACATTCCCCTAGTGCTTGGTGGTGTGTATTTGCTGTATTTGCATTCAGTCTAAATGGAAAACATACATGCATAAATAAATGTCTCAGTATGATTCAAACATTGTCTCTGATTCCAAAAAGAGGGGAGAGGGATTTCATTTTGACCAGTTAAGAACTTGGGAAAATGTATTCTTATTTACTTAATTATATGGCTTTCATATATTAATAATTCATCATATGTAATAAATTGTTTTTGTAATATAAGAGGAATGGATGGTATTGTTATTGTAGTGAAACAAAAGGAAATATACCTTGTTTTGTACTGCCATCTTATGGACAAAATCAGCACATGTAACTCGGGTGCAAATTTTAAGAAGTTATTTTTGAGCTGTTAGTGCCATCTAGTGCATTTTCTGCTTCACTTCATTCATATAACAGTACTTGCACATTAACAGAAAATAGAATAGTTTTTCATATTATTAATGGTCAGACAAAACTATACAGGAGATTTATTACTTTGACCACCTTTCTTGACAGGTGCATATCACAGATTTTGCACATCAAGATCAGTTCACTAGTCATGAGGAGTATTTCTACACCTATGAAAGCAGCAGTATAATGTGTTTTGTGGCTCTGGGCAAGCTTTATCAAGTCTGAGGAAATAACCCCTGATGATGTCATACTGATGTCATACTGGATTATCCCAGGCTGGCTTTTGAGACTACACATTTTTAACAGAAAGCCTTTTGAGTTTGTAAACTGTGGCCATTTACAATGCATAGAGTCTAACCCTGAGATGGCAACATGTTGCATCATAGGAAGTACAGTGGCACCCCCAGGGTGGCCACATGGGGCCACTAAAATTATGCTAATGAAGTATAAGCTCGCTGAAACCTATTTTAGTTTGGAGAATTAAGGAATCACATGCTGATAAATTCTGGTTTCTTATTTCACAATTAATGTTACTAATTATCTGATATGCATAGACTTATAGGGGTACAGTTTTTACATTCGGAGTTCCACAACAGTGCTGTTTTATTGTGTTATGTATCTATATGTTGGGTGACTCATTGTTCTTCAAATGGGCTGGTTGTACTTGACCTCAAAAGGATAATTATATACCTTTAATTTAAAGGGTAACATTGTTTGTAAGGAACAATACAATATTGGGGACAAGCATTTCTCAAGATTTAGGAGACTTGTGGGTACCCATACAACACATTTTCATTCAGAAATCTCTGAATCAAAGAGAGTTGAAGGGAGCCCTTTGAAAATGACCATGCAAGCTGTTCCTTTGTCAAAATTTAGCCCACCTTGGGAGCCTTATTACCCTTCTTTTTTGACAAGCAATGCCAACATAATATGATCTTTTGAAATAAGACAACCTAAGACATCCTTTAGTACTATCTCCATGCTCGCTTAAAGCACTATTGTTGGCCTCCTAGCAACTGCATCAGGGCCGTGCACACCCTGGACTTTGCTGCTTCAGTTTTGACCATTGCCACACAAAATGACTGGAGTACAGCTTTAGTAAATGGTAAATGAGTATCTTCCTCCCTTAACTGACTGTGAAATTTATTTATTTTTTGCCATTTAATTATTCAGAACAAATGCCATGGCCAGAGGAAGATTCTTTCTATATGCCATTTCTCACATAGGTCACATGTATTGACGGACGGACCAACAGAGCTTGACATTGTTCTATAAATCAATAGTCTTTATTAACACAGTATAAACAACAAACAGCAACAGAGGAAACCCTCATGTAAAGCGTATATGGACAGTAGACCCAGTACATCGCAGAAGGGCTGACTGAGACAGAAGCATAGACTTGGAGCTGATAGACGTGGTTCAGATTTCATGGTACACATACAGTATACACAAACCTATCGGATGCATGGACCTTGCATGTTCCTAAAGCCATTCAGTCGGTTTGCAGGTGGACAGAAGATAGAGGACAAAGCACAGTCATGCTGAGCAACAGTTAGCTACAGTATGAAACAGAGTTATTACATAAAAACCAAGTAAATCATCTCTTTAGAAAGGTTCTTTTATATAAATGATTTGAAGTGTACAAAACAGTATATTACACATCTTTGATGCATGATTCTGAGCAAGACCCAGTAGCCTACAGCACACTTCCCTTCAAAGTACAAACTACTTAACTGGATTACAAGCTACATACAGACTGCACTGTACGTCTGTAGCACAGCAGTCCCACATGGCATCGGGAGACTATGGGAAAAGGAAAAGATCAGCAGCATTGTCTTTTAATAAGAATACACACCTATAAAAATGCACCAGGCCTCATATATTGCCAATATCCCATGCGAAACAGCAGAATGCCATTCAAACTAACTTCGGTATCCTCAGCATTGCACAAAGGACGCTGGCCCCCCCCTCCCGATCCCAATCACATACAGTATCTATCAACACAGCAGCATGTAAACATCACCGCGGCTGCTTCATAGTTCTATGTTTCTAATGTTTTTGATATACATGTGATAAGTTAAGGCTCTTTAAGGACCTGAGGATTTTGAACATATGATGAGGCACACAGAAGGCAAAGAATAGCTCTAGACACAGGGCTAACTGAAAGAATGAGGAGCATGAGACAGCCACAAGGGTCCAGTCACCAGTGCAGTTCAATGGCCAAGGTTGAGGAACCCAGGGGAGATGCTCTCCAAAACAGCATGCTGCTATTTCTGGTAACAAGGTCAGTAAATATCACATGGATGGCTTCAAGGACCCCATCGACTTTTTGGGAATTCTTTGTCACCAGTGGTGGATTTTGCTATAGGTGACATAGACAGCCTCATATGGCACCACAAAGTGCCCCCCACCCCCCAGAAAGAAAAAAACAAAACAAAACAAAAACAAAACAAAACAAAAAACAACATATAAAAACAGAGGGAAAAATTATCCAAAGATCTAATGATAATGCTAACAGTTCGTCTGTAGACCTGGCAATGCGGTTCACCTAATTTTTTTTTTTTTTTTTTTTGGAAGGGGGGGGGCTTTGCTCATTGCAGCACTGTTTGTCACCTCCCCCAATATGACTGACATCAAAAACATGGCATGTGAATGCATTTACATAAAACATGTTAAAGGACAAGTTTGGCATTTATTTTACATGTATGCTGACAGAGCTGTTGATTGCTGTCATCATTTATTTGTCCATGAAGCAATCCTTATGCACTTGTAATGTAATTTACAGTTCAGCGGAAGCCAATAATAAACTTCAGAATTCTTCAATTAACAAAATCCAGTTGGTATCTTTGTATAGTTCGTAGCGCAGGTTTATTGTCATTGTATCATCCTAGCAACAAACTTACAGGACGCATCCTTCTGCTAGGTTACAGCAAGAAAGCATTTGATAGAAAAACTAGAGTCGCCGCCTTGCAGTAGTATTCCTCCACAAACCAGTCAAGTTGCAGTTACAGTTTTAAAAAGGCTCTAAAAGCATGGATGCTTCGCACACATCAATTCAGTATCAGTAAGTCTCAGTAAGTCTCCCCTTCTGTTCCTGAGATATGACGTTGAGTAATGGCCAGAAAAATGTTTTTGTAGAACATTATGATGTCACAGTGAAACTGACCTTTGACCTTTTGGATATCAAATGTCATAACTTCATCATTTTATTCTATTAGACATGTGACATTTGTGTGAAAATTTGTAATTTCAGATGAATTCTTGATATATGGCCAAAAACATGTTTTGTGAGGTCACAGTGACCTTGACCTTTGACTTTCAACCACCAAATTCTAATCAGTTTATTCTTGAGTCAAAGTGGAATTTGTGCAAAATTTGAGAAAAATCCTTTAAGGCCTTCTTGAGTTATTGCCTTCATGAGAAATAGATGGATGCAAGGTCACATTGGCCTTGACCTTTGTCCACCAAAATATTATCAATTTATCATTACGTCCAAGTGGACATTTATGCCACATTCAGAGGAATTCCTTCAAGATGTTTTTGAGATATCGCATTTACAAGAATGGGACAAACTTAAGTACGGACAGACATACATACCCCAAATCATAATGCCTCTGGCTATGGCTATTACTGGCACAGAGGCTTACAAAAACAAACAAACAAACAAAAAAAGGTGAAAAAGTTTGATTTAGCTAACTCAGACAGCTAAAGCCTCATGTTAGCCACATCTTGCGCAGTGCAGTCATAATATAAAGGGCCAGTATGGACAGGAGGAATAATTATAATGACTCATAACTCAATTTACATATGGAATATGAATATTGCATTAAAACAAACTTTAAAAATCCCACCTATCCTATACAGTATTAGCGACAGTTAGCATTATTTGATGTATGTGCACAGCCTGAAGCTAGTATTGTTTTCTCTTTTTCTCATGAGATATAAAAAGAAAACTTTAGAGTGAACTTTTTTGAAAACATTGAAGATGGCTACGTGCTGTCTGGAGACAGATCAATTTAAATGTTGATCCTCTCTTCACCTGCAGCACTTGATGAGATGACCAATAATGACAAACACCCATGTCGATGAAGTCCTTTGAGTGAAATATTTGTAAAATATTGCAGAAACGGAAATGCAGAGATGTAACAGTTAACAGTTCATTCACTTGAAGAAAAAGAAACCACTTCAGTCTGTTAGAACCAAAGTTACAAGTATCATCTTATTTTAAAAGATAAAAGGTGCTCCGTCAAATCACATTCTTAACCTCCAGACTGGAAAATTTGATGATGTTATTTGCCATGCACTTAATTGTTCTCACCCCAGTAAGCCCAGACTGACTTCAAATTGATTAAGGAAAAAAAAATCTATAAAAAGCTCAACATGTCATACAAAAAGATGCATATAAGACATTTTTCTCCTTATTTTATTTTTTTTCTTATGAAAGCTGCTTTGGTAACAACATAGTCACGACATCTCTCAATCTCCTTTACTTAGCCTGGGTGCTGAAGGGGACTCGTTCCCTGTCATCTCAATGGCATGTTTTTTTTATTTCTTCCCTCTGCCTCTAAAATCTAAATGAATGGATCTAGTTACACCAGAGTGGGCTGTGTTTGCGTTCCGCCGTGGAGCTGTCTTCACATCAGATGCAACGTCTGCTGGGAGCTGTTTGTCATAAAGATGTCCGGGCTGTGAAAGACAGTGCTATTGTACTGAGGGCTGATAGAGTGGAGACCTTGGACGCTGAGCCGACTGCGTTTGGGCCTGAAAAGGTATTGAAAAGAACAAGGCTGTTAGTCTGCTCGCTGTGGGGGGAAAGAAAACACAGACTTTTTGGCATTTCATTTCTTGTATCAGCTGCCTCTCTAGCCTGCTTTAGTAATTACAAGCTGAAAACATTCATTTCCAAAAATGCTTGAGTTATTACTTGAGCAGCGGAATGAGACACTGAAAGTATTCAAAATAAATTGCTCAACTTTTCGTGCAACGCTTGCATTATGGTGTCACGTAGAGGCCGTAATTACACAAATGTCTCATGTAGCACATTATTTCCCCACTCTCTCTGCTCCTTTAGAGTCGATGATAGCTAATCTGTTCTGGCAAGACAGCAGCAGGGGAGTTGATTATTCAGCTCAGCCACGAGAGAGGCACTAACTAGCTCTCCACTGACCTGGTAGCCTTGGGATAGTGATCTGCCTGCTACTGCTGCCTTCCCCTCCCTCTCCAAATGGCTTTATCTGGATGATATAATCCTCGTCAGTAGGCAAAGCGAGCTCTACAGAAGTCGTGTTGGTTTCCATGACGTTGGGGCGACTGTGTCGATTCTTCTTGTACAACACCTGAGGACGAATGGTTCAAGTCAAAAATCAGGCACAGAAGCAATAGCACCAAACACCATTTTCTGATAAAACCAAGCGTCTGAGTGCTTACTTTGTAACCAGTGACCTCTGACTCATTCTCCAGAGCTTTGACCTGCTCCCAGTTCAATATAATCTTGGAGTTTGATGTGTTCCACATCACTTTAACTGGCGGCTGACTGGGTGCTGAGAGCAGAAAAACACATTATTCACCTCAATGAAAAGCTGCACAGTGGCAGAGAGTGAGTTATAATTAGATCTGATACTTACGGGGTTTTTTGGTGGTAACGTTGACCGTGGTGCTGGGAGGACCCGTCCCTGCAGTGTTATACGCCCTCACTGAGATGTAATATGTGGTGCTGCCTTTCACCCCGTGGATAATAGTAGATGTTTGATTTCCTACAGTCTTTTGCACACTGGCCGTGTCTTCCCTTTCACTTCTACTCCAGTACCTCAGCTGAAAAGCAACAGGGCACAACCGCAGACGTGAGCTCAGAAGAAAAAAACCCCCACAACAGACACTTTAAAAGCTTTCCGTTACACCCTGTCAATGAAGTGCAAACTGGAAACAGAGCGATGTGAACTCAGCTGGACGGAAGATGTGTACTGGTCTGAAAACAAGCTTCAGCAGCGTGTCACCTCGTGTACCTTTTGCTCACCGTGAGCTACGTGCTCCCGTTGTGCTCATCAGACAAGTGTCATGGTTTAACTTATGTGGTAAAGAGAGGGGTCAAATATGCAAAAAAGAAAAAAAAAGGGAAACGAATAAGAATCCTCAAAAATCCCCTGCCATCAACTTCAACTGATAACAGATTTTCTTTGTCACCCCGCTTGTCAGGGCTGAAATAGCTGGCATGCTTGACAGCACAAATATAATTTGTCTTTCCTCACAGGAACCGTTTGCTCAGGCCCTGCTCCTCTGTTGACTTTGAGTGGTCAACAATTTATAATTCTGGCACTTTATGCAGTCCTTGGATGAAAACAGCGCCTTTGTTCCCATCTTGGATTTCAATAATGAGCGGAATTAAAATGACAAGAACTAACTGAGCGCAAAGCCAGTGTCTGAAACTGCTTTGTTGTGTGGATTAGAAGCTAAACGTTCTATCCCTTAGAGTATTGCATCAGTACGCTAATCAGGGTGGTTACAGTACTTAGGTAAACAACAAGAGAAACACAACTAAACCCACAGGCATGGGACTAGGCTGGACCATTATGCATGCAGCAAGCTATTATCTCCTATGCCCAAGGTGCATGAGCCTGAAACACTCATCAATAATAGAAGAGAACAAGATTCAACAGCAGTTGCCATGTGCCTGCGCACGCACGCACGCACGCACATATACTCAGACATGCTTGCATCCAACGTAAGCACTCACACACACACACACACACACACACACACACACACACACACACACACACACACACACACACACACACACACATACACACACACACACACACACACACACACACACAAACAAGGTATTTCATTTTAGCTCACCTCATAGCCCAGGACTCTTTTTTTGCTGGCATTCCAGGGCAGAGCTTTCCACGAAACTTCAATCTCGGATGCAGAGAGGCTCTTGGCGCGGACCCTGGTGGGAGCTCGGCCAGGCTCTGGAGTTAATGTATAAAGACTTTGAATGATTTTAGAAGTAACACTGAGCTTTGATGACCCCTCAAAGCGGCAACATCAGAACTGTTTCAAAGCTATTTCTTTCATCCGAACAACAGAGCGAGGGAAGTATGGGGAAGACGTCTGCAAGTGCTGATAGAAGAACGCTGGCTGCAAGATCACTGCTGCTGCTGTTTGTACCCTGCATGGATCTAGTCGTACTCATGCATTTACAGTGGCTGAGCAAGTAGAGCTACTCCATTACACGTTGTGAATGACATTAAATTATACGCACCTTCTTCAGCAGAGTAGATAGTAGTAACCGATCCAAAAGGCCCTTCCCCCTCATTGTTGTAAACCCCAACCTTCACATGGAAAGGCGAGAAGGGCTGAATGCTCTCATTTTTAAAGACGTATCTGGATGCTTCAGCGGATGGTACAGCAGCCTGCATCCACCCTGTGGCTCCATGGGGTCGAAAAGCTACAACGTAGCCAAAACCTGGTCCGTTTTGAAGCTCCTCTGGAACTGGCTGCAGGAAAAATCACAGTTTATATTAAGACTAAATTTCAATGCATTTTTGTATATAATTATTCTCTGTGTATTTGTTTAAAACTCTCTATTCATCACTTTGTTAATGAATTAGCTTTGTAATTCATTAATACAATGCATTTTTGACAACTTAAGACTAAACATCAAGATGAAAGACATAGCTTTCAATTTTTGTGGCAATGCTTTGCCTCACATAAAACATGCTGTATCCACAGAAACTATTACTGGACACATCCATTACACAGAACAGTGCACTCAGCATGATACCATAAACTCAGCTGTTGTCCAGACTGATAACATGCCTCATACATTTATAGCTGCAGACTTTCCATTCTAGTGGATAAACCCACCCTCCACCCTGGTTCACTAATAGATACATGCTCACATAAAAAAAGCACTTCATTTCTCATTCTCTCTCAGCTCTGCTAGATATCTCAACTACAGGTCAGTGCAGATATGGCTACTTTGGTGAGCCTCTGAATTTCTATGAATATTTATGAGTGTTTTTGGATTGGTCAAAAGCTTTTGATTAGATATCTGTACTATTTTACCGAAGTTACATAATACCCTCAATGGAATCAATTACAAAATGCTCTCAAATTATATATTATGCTCAGAAACAATTCATAAATGTAAATGTTTGAACTTATATAGTGGGGTTTACTTGTGGGGTCCCACAGGGATTGATCCTGGGACCTCTATTGTTCCTTATTAAAATGAATGACTTGATAACTGCATCTCCGTCTGTTTCCATTTCCTTGCTGATGACCCTAGTTTGTTTCTTTCATGGAACACTTTTTTCCACACTTAATTCCAAAAAGAATAAATTTCTTTAAATGCTAATACATCTACTTTCATGATGTTTCGCTGAAAAACAAAAGAAACATTGGGTTGGAAAATCATATTAATTTAGTTTGCAATAATATTAGAAAATCGATTGGTAAAAGTAAATAAAATGAGTAGTTTGCTTCTTTCACCTATGTTTATTAACACCCCTACAGTTTTTTCTATACTTCACATATTCTATTGTCTTGGCTAGAATCAATGACTGTAAAATAGGACACATATGGCTGCTGCCATCTTTGGATTTGGAGCTAGAGTCTGTGCAGTAGTGATCACTGTGGTATGGAGTTCCCACTCATACATCCATGTGACCAATTGTGAGCAGCACCAATGATTGTGAGTGCTTTAACAGCACACACAACTGTTAAAAATGACGTCAACCCCCTTTTTTATAGCATTAAATAACTAATTACATATATGAAAAAATTAACACTCTAACATACCTCAGCATGATAATAATGGTATAAAATGACAGAAGCTATCTTTAGGGAAAATTTATTTGATGTTAACTTTAGTTTGGCCCGTGTCCCATCTATTAACTGGAGGGGCGGGGTCTGTGACCTATATTGCAGCCAGCCACCAGAGGGCGAGATGTTTAGCTACACTTTTGGGAAGCTGTCATGTCATTCATCTTAATTATATCGTCTATAGCTGGAACCCCCACAGACCTTTATAAGCTCCTTTCTTTACAACAATAATTGTGAGACGTGTTAAATCTGGCCCGTCCATCCCTGCTGCACTCTTCCATGGTTTGAATGTCCTTTCTATTTGCATACATGTAACAAAATTCACTAATCCACATTTATATATTGTGGCTTTCTTTCTCCCAGTGATTGACATATCTATGTATGTTGTGTATAATTTATTATTGTCACGTTTTTTTTTTCTATTTTAGTTTGTATGCTGTACAAATGTATTTCATTTTTATTTTATTAGTTTCCTGTGTTTTATTACATGCGCAACTGAACTAAACTTTCCCTCTAGTGCCAACATCAAGCCAATATTTGAACCCTAAACTCAAGGTTTGTTATTATCCAATGCATAGATTGCTGAGGGGTTAAACCCAATTTTGCATACAGTGATAACCCCACTGCCACCCTCGGGACAAAAGTTACATTTTTAGCCCCACCACAGGTAACACATTAAACTTATAAGTTAAAATTAAAAATGCAACACTGCACCCCTGCTTTTATGTCCAAAGGAAAATGCCTCAGGAGTTTTCAGGGCTGAGGCGGAGTTGGAGCTCTGTTAAGCAGAAGTTAGACTCTAATTGAACTCTTGCATACTGAAACATCAACACTGATTCTGTAAAACGTTTCACAGCGGGGGCTGATGATTCTGAGAAGCCCGAATAAATATAAGCTTTTGGAGCTGAACTGATATGCAGGGGCTTTGTAGGAAAGAAATAGAAAGAAAGACAGAAAGAAAGAAAGGGAAAACAATTTGAAAAAGGAAGTCGGGACTTCGAAGGAACCATTGAGTTTAATTATCTTATTGAAACCTCAAAAGCATTTTTCTCTCCCCTAGGGTGACAGCAGCAGTTATTGCCTCTCTGTTCTTAAAAATGAAATGCCATACATTAAGCCGTTCCGCTTAATGAAACAGAGGCCTGGATCCACAGAGAATAATGACGTCTGGCTCCCTCCTCCATGGGTGAGGGGGTCCCGAACAAGCTTGCTTACCTCCCATGTGATGACTAATTCCGAGCGACTGCCACCGCCTCCACTCACATTAGCTGGTGTGACCTTCGGAGCTGGAGGAAGAAGACAGATCAGCTTAGCCCTGTTGACTTCACACCGTGCTGAGAAGGCACATGTAATCATTTTCCATGTTGCTATTCTCAAACAGCAGAGAGAGTCAACTTGCTCACATATTTGAACTTCAACATCCAGAAATCCTGGAAGATATCAGCAAGCTACTCGCAGTGTATTTGCTGCTGTAGCCAGCCTGTTAAGCTTTTAATACCAAAAGATATCAAAGGGAGCAAGACACAAAGACACACAAATGGGGTGGCAGTAGCTCAGTCCATAGGGACTTGGGTTGGGAACCGGAGGGTTGCCTGCTCAAGTCCCCGTCCGCACCAAAAATATGGAGCGTGGACTGGTAGCTGGAGAGGTGCCAGTTCACCTGAGAAAGGCACCAAACCCCCCAACCGCTCAGAGCGCCTGTCATTGGCAGCCCACTCTGACATCTTTCCACTTAGTGCATAGGTCCAGTTTGTGCATGTGTGTGTTCGGACCTGTGTGTAATTGACAGAGTGAGAAATTGAATTTCCCCTCGGGGATTAATAAAGTATATAAAATTAAATTAAAAATTAAATGATCTAACCTTGATGAATCAAGCTCTCTCCGGGTACATTGCCATTACATTGCTTTTTATAGATTAGTACTAAGTACCAACAATTTATGGAACCTTCATGTGAAGTATTGTTTGACATTTAAGATAATATGCTTGCCAAGTGTTAGAGCTACAGTTTAAAGACTGTATACCTGGTGTAGCTCTGTCCAGAGGCAAAAAAAAAATATGCCCACCAGCACCTCTGAAGAAAATGCTAAACTATTCCTTCAAGGAAATAATGAAATTAAGTTAATTACGTTTGTTTGAGAAGGGAAGAACAAACAAACAGGACACACACTTTTTAGGAGGCATAAGAAAAGTTTCTTTTACGCTCATGCAGTACATACAGGTCCCCTTTGTCCTTGCTTGTTTCGATGGCTTGCTGGGCTCGCCGGTCCCGATGCTGTTGCTTGCCAGGACTCGAAACTCGTACTCCACCCAAGGGCTCAGGTCTATTACTGTAGCTGTCAGCCGGTGGCCCCCCACCACCTCAGGAACTGGCATAAAACACACAGTGCCCCCTTCAGTATCAAAAAACTTGTGTGTGTGTTTTGTATGTGTGTGTTTGTCAGCTTAGCATCAGCTGCAGTATGTCCTCCAGGCTGACAGGCCTGGTAGGACTCCACCACAGGTACACAGGACAGGTGTAAATCCCACACAAGGTCATATAATGCACACACTAACTCAACAAACAAGGCAACAATTAAGTCAGCAAATATGATCAAGGTCATGTCCATATATGGCACAATATTGACAGTGTTTGTTTTGATAAGAAAATCACTACTATTTTAACCAACATGATGTCAGGATAAAAAGCAGGGTTTTCCCCTACCATTGTACAGGCTGTTTTCATGCATCGCTTGTATGTATACCCAATCTGCAATCTCACAGCCAACGGGCTGTTGTGAGTAAAGAAGGAAGTAGTATATTGAGTAAATAAAGGAGGCAGTTTGGGGTGGTGGATGGGTCAAACAACACAGGACTTTCCCCCAGCAGACCAGTCTTTGAAACCATGCAAAACTAAGTGGATGCTGTGTTATTTTTTAGGTACATCATTAGCACATTTCTTTTTCTTAACCTAACCTACACAACTTAGCTTGCCGAAAGATATCCAATCTAGGTAACTTTACGTTGAGTATTTAACTTTACATAATGTGCTGAACATCATTTTTGGGCCGCTAATACGTTAGATATCACGTGAAACATTGTTATGCGGATACTTTAATATTTTAGCCAACATCATGCCAGAATAAAAAGCAGGGTTTTCTCTACAATTGTAAGACCTGAGCGAACACCTGAGCCAAAAAAAAACAACTACACAAACACACGTTTGCTATAATTTCTGTTCACACTATTTCTGCTCGTCTGCCCTCTGTGTCGGACTTTCATCATGCTCGGGGCTGAGCTCCTTGAAACATACACACACACACACCCAACACATATACACACACACACACACACACACACACACACACACACACACACACACACACACACTCATACAAACAAACACACGCGCACACACACACACACACGCGCACACACACATTAATTTATCTTTTCATTTTCTGTATCGGCTTGTCCTGTTGAGGGTTATGGAGGTGCTGGAGCCTACCCCAGCCGAAACTGGGCGAGAGGCAGGGTACACTCGCCAGACTATAACAGGGCTGACACACAGAGACAGACAACCATTCACGCTCAATTTAGAGTCACCAATTAACTCAACCTGCATGTCTTTGGACTGCAGGAGGAAGCCGGAGAAAGCCAACAGGTTTGAGCCAGGAACCTCTTGTTGTGAAGCAGAACAGTGCTAATCACTGCTCCACCATGCCGCCCTTTTCATATTTACATTTTTTCACATTCCAAAGTCTGATTTTTCTCAGGAATTAAACGTTTATTGCTTTTTGAAAGGGTGTGCATGGATTTTTATAATAATAATACAACTATTTTATCAGTAGCATAAAATGGTCTTAAAACAATAATTCATTGCAATTCTTTTTGGGACAATGTATCGTCCCCAAAAAGCAGTTATCATGACAGGCCGAGCAACGAAACAGGAGAATCACGAGAAAGAAATACAGTGACTATTAACTTTCTAATCTGACATTTCTTTGGCTTTGTAGTAAGATGTGTGACGCATGAAATACAGACATAAAAGAGAGAGGATTTCACCAGAAATGACAAGAAGTCAATTTATTCCTTTGAAGGTGGAGCTCTGTCTACCTGCAAGGTCATAATGTAGTTCTGTTTCAAATGTATGATCCTGATGTGGTAAATCAATGAAGCTAGTAAAACTATCTGAGATCAAAGTGTCCTTAATTCAGAGAAATGTCAATAGAACAAGGTATACAGTGTGGCATAAATGCACATTATACCAATCATGCGTGAATGCTGAGCTCCATTAAAGAGGATGTGGGGAAAAATTACACCAGCACTATCACTTAACTACACTATCAAATTACCGCCTTGGCAACAAGCTTCATCATCAGGATGAGAGCCACGTTTCAGGATTCCCAGGAGTCCGATAAAATGGCGGTCAATGGTCATGCTACAATTGCGTACCATTTGGTGCTGGGGTAAAAATTACATCTCCGATATTCTCACAGGCGAGGCAGAATGAAGAGTGGCCTCCTCCATGTGATTTGAGGAGGCCATGGCTGGTTGGAGAGAGCTTACCTGTGGTGACAGCCTGCCACCCGAGGGAAAATGGTGTCCTGGCCTGGATGGTGTATGCTGTAATTGGACTGTGATTATCGGGACCAGGCCTCCAGGACAGAGAGGCTGTGGTATCAGTGATTTCTTCTACATGGATGCTGGTAGGGGGCCCCGGGGGACCTGATAGATGGTGTAGCCAGGCAGGGAAGAGGAGAGAGAGATAGAGAGACAGACGGAGGAAGGAGGAAGAGGAGGAAGGGGGGGTGGGGGGTGGAAATGTAAATCAGGAAGAGATGGGGAGATGGTGGAGAGTGTCGCAACGGTTTTAGCACCTGCAGCTACTGTAGCGAAGTGAGTGAAACCTTTGGGAGCGATTTGGTATAATTAGACAGTAAATTTCCTTTAAACCTTGAAGAGAGAAATTTCTATTTGCCTCCCTTTTCATTCTATCCTTTTACTCTTTCATCAGTGAAGCACAACCACTCACATTTAGTCACTAACAAAACTCATTCTTTCTTTAGCAGAAGATGACTGATAATAACTGTTTTGAAAGCTTCCACATTGGTAATATTGCCAGTAATCATTTTGAACTGAAGTATGTTTATTCCCAAAGAAAATGAAGAGTGAACGTCGTGACTCACCTCTGACAACCAGGTCCACAGCAATGGAAATGCTGTCCACCTTCGTTTGCACAGCGCACGTGTACTTCCCCGCATGCCTCAGCTGGATATTTCGAATCATAATGTCTCCTGCCGAATGCTGCTGTCATTCAACACATGCACAGTTACACACACACACACACACACACACACACACACACATACACACAACGTCCCATAAGTAACATGGTAAGCCTCCAGCTATTGTAATTCAAAAACAATACTGACTTTCCAGCCACATGGGAACAAAACCAGCAGAACAGAAAGCTCATTCTCATGTACACCAATCTCATGCAGCCTTTCCTTCCGTATTCTAAAAAGGACGGGGAAATACATCTCTATGTTAGGCACACGCTGTGCTTTTATTTTATCACTATAATTACAGAAATGTACATGCTCAGATAGCTTGATTTTGGTATGGAGCAGTTTCAGTCCAGAAGCAGCTAATGGCTATGTCTGATAGCTAGTTCTTTGAGGGAGCCTTTTATTCTGTCTCTAATTGCCATTCCCACTCCTCCATTATCATTTCATCAGAGCAGGTTCTGTAATAAATTGGACATGCGGAAAGATGTGACACAGTGGCAGTAAGAATTCTGTGGAGTGGCTGGTATCTTAATCAGTGTATGTGTAGATGCACAGCAATTTATAAGTGAGAGGAGACTGTAAATTATGGTATAAGGAGCATCTTAATCACAGGAGAAACAGGGAAGACACCTCAGTGCTGGATTTTTTCACTTAATGTCTGCAGTTTCAAGAAGCCTTGAATTTTTTTTTTTTTTTGGTAAAAAATAAGCCTGCGTATCACATGCTGAGATGTAAGCTGCGAACCTTTTAAAGTATACAGCGGCTGACTGAGACTGGTTGCAGGGTGCGTATGTAAATTTCATTTTAAAATAAACCACAGGCAGCAATTTTCTGCCCATAAATAATACACTTGATACAAACATTCCCTCTGCACTGCGGCTGAATTTATTATGACCCTGCTAAAAGAAGAAAAAGGTACAATATCGATGTAGCAATGAATCTTCAGTCACCTCTTGACCTTTACCCAATAAAGTCTCTGAAGGGTTGAAGACTAAATCAATGCTTTCTATGCAGCAGAGCACAGTCACATTAATACAATGAGCATTCTTCAACACACCACAATAAGATTTTTTCTGTATTACTCATTATGCATTCTGGGTCATGATGGAAAAGCTGCCTGGGACAGTAAACGGGTAGGACGACATTGTTGAATGACTGAAAGCTTATGGAGAAATTAACATGGTGCTGTATGAATCGCTACAGTAATTCGTAGTAAAAGTTGAATATCCTCAGAAGATAACCTGTTGGCTCACAGTGCAGAATTAGTGATTTGCATGTAGCGATTTGGTCAGAGTTCTGGATTTGAACAGAAACTGGTGAGAAAGAAACGCCTGTTTTAAAATAATGCAGCTCACAGTGATGTTGTGCCTTCATAGCTGTTTGATGAACATTGCAACCGTTTATCAGGCTCTATTTAGGCGATCATTTCATGTTTCAGTGTGAGATTTGGTGACAGCTTATAGAGATGCAGACGGATGGCTTTATCTTGAAACTGCATCTCTTTACTACACTTATGATATTTCAGAGGAGGAAAAATCATATACAGTTGTGCAGAGTCTGTTTTCATGATCCTGTGTGGCTAGTGATGAATACATCATTCTGAGTACACACACCAAATCCTGTATTGACACAGTTTCATATGAGTGAAGGCTGCCTGTATACACTGAGGTTTAGCACTAATGTACCATACAGTATCTGACATAAATCTAATCTAGAGTATTCTGATGGTGAACACATTCATACAGCATTACTAATGTGGGGGCTTCTACTGTGTGCTCTTCATTTCATATAATATTATAACTTTTTTTTTTGTACGGGGACTTTTGTACGGGGAAAATGTTGGCATTGTACGATCCTGCAAACCACAAATAATTTGTATGTTTAATACATGTCATATCAGTCTTTCTAACGTGATGTAGTATATGCATTGACTTTGTAAACCAGCGGTGGAGGGGATGTTGGATGGCATGGCATCTGGGCGAGATGCCTGCCCAACCACGGATACTGCCACAAAAAGTGGTTGACATCACCGCTTTTTCCAGCAGGGATTGTTTTACAAAAAGTGGAAGTTTTTTTTAGTTTTTTGTGTAGTCTCTGTAATCATTATCACTGCTACTAGCTGTTGTTTCTCACTGAAATTCCAAGTGTCATATTGGCGAGGTATAAGTTATGAGTGCTACATAAAATGTGTCTTGAAACAGTAATTTTTACTGTTTTCACCAAGTTGCTCCATTTCAAAATAGTAAAACTGTCCATACACTGTATGTATGAGCTTTGACTGCCCTGCTGCAAGCACACCCTCAGTTTTTTGTGAAGGGGAAACCTGTTTTTACAGCTTTCACAACAACACAGCCTATTTTATAAACCGAAGGCCTGATAGCCTTGCAGGTTGTCAGAAACCATTAGAGATTATGGACTTACACCTCCCACTTTTTCAAAAAATCCACCGTGGCTCCCGAAGTGGATGAGCTGCTCATTGAAGAACCAGGTGAACTTGAGCTCCAGTGACGGGTCGTGGCTCACTTGGCAGGGCAGGACAACGCTCTCTCCCACTGTGATGTCCAGCGTTGTCGGCAGGGTGGTAATGATGGTCGGCTCTGAAACACACACCATGTACGCTCTGATCAAACACAGTGTTCTGCCCCCCCCCTTTCCAGGCATTATAATTCAGCACAGGAAATGGCTTTGCAAAAAGCCAGGCCCTTCCATCATCCTTATGGATATGTCAGACTCAGTTAATAGAAGGATATATGGGACAAAGCACACAGCAAACTAGGGCGCACAGCTACAATAACTGGTATTAGTTTCGGCCTGAGCCAGTCTCTGCGGGGACTCGAAGACGTGTCTCTCCTGCATCCTGAGAAGCCTCTATGTGTCACTGCCAGCTCAGCCTTCAGCGTGGAACTCCCCCCGAAATTCCCAAAACGCACCGCTAGGAGAACAGTAAACAGCAGTGAGCACTTCTTCCAGTCGTCACCACTCTCTTTTCAAGCCTGCAGTGCATTACAATGGCATCACAAGGGAATAAGGCGAGCGTCCCTTATCCGCACTTGTGTGTGAGCAGCGGAGGAGGAGGGTGGAAAGAGAGGAGAGATGAGAGGGAGAGGCTTTGTTCTCTGAGTGTACAACACCTGTCTCCCTCTTGGGGGTGCTGTGATTACTTGGTTGAAATTGCCACTCTGAGCACACAGACTAAATTAACCATGGCAAATGATCCCTGGACAGGCATAGATTCATGTAGAAAGTGCCGGCAGTGCAGTCTTCATCCAGAGTGAATTCGATACCTCCATTGTATTGGCCCCTTCCCTCCCTTCCCCGACACACACACCACCACCGTACACTCCCAATGTGATTTATCTAGTCGTTTTGTGATATCAGGCCAGAATGCTATCAGCTGGTAGGTTTTGTCATATACACAATGAAAGTGTGTCTGAGAGCCACAGTTCTCTATTGCTGGGGCTAAATGGTGAGCGATGGCGGTGCAGTAAAAATGTAGTAATAACACACAGGAGGTATTCAAGGGTCTGTGTCTATTCTGTCTGCTCTGTTTCTAAAGGCCAGCTACACCTTGTAGAGCAAGTGCAGGAAGCAAATAGAAAACCTTAAAAAAAATGTAAAGGGTAAAAAAAAACAACCCCACACTTGTTTTGCAGTGCTTCTCATGATGATACTCGAAATGATGTGAGGAGAAGGAAATAGAAAACAAAAGACTCAGGGAGGATCTGCAGGGAAATATTTGGATCCACAATCAAAAATATTTACTCCTCTATCTGTGCAACATGGAAACATACAACAAACATTTATCTCCTTTATTATTTCTCCAGCAGGGGTGGTGCATTTGCTTCTTTACTGACATGAACTCCTTTCCTTGTGGTGTGTGCTTGCCACTCTCTCCAGGGATTGACTGTGACAATGATGGTGGGAATATGCTCCCTTATTACTCTCTTCTGTCATCATTTGTGACAGATTATATGGACAACCAAGGTTGGTTACACAACCACACACTGGGCTCTTGAGCATAATTTGATTGATTTCTATCTTGTATAATGCCTTGTTACCTGCTGCCACTGTAAACGAGAGGATAGTAACCCACTTACTTTACGGGGTCAATCAGAGACGAGATGGAGAGCGTGTTAACGTGCTCAGACGGACTGGTTGGCACCTCAGAAAGTGTTGCTGAGGTGGGTCAAACCGCCGTTAATGTGAGGTTTCGAAAATTTGTGCTCTCTTGACTGTCACCTGTTGTTACATGTCACACTGTTAACATGAATAATTAACCACAAGTTAATTAATTGTGTCAAACTGATGTGTGTCATGTAAACTACACTAATAAGTGTTGAAGGCAGGATTTCTCTAACCCGGAATGAAAGTTTAGTGGGTCAGTAAATTCCACTAAAACCATACTGACAGTTTCACAATTCAAGAGAATCATTTCCTAAAGCTTAGAAATACCCTTGTGCTGATGGCTGTGATTGAGTGGTGGTTGTAACCTTCATGACTGATACTTTTGAACCTGTTTACTTTATCTTTTACGTCCAAAAGAAATGACCTGTCCACACAGACATTATAAACAACATGATCTCTTTTTGCAACCCAATTGCCAGAAAATATATTGGCATTGTACATTTCTGCAAACATTGCCACTTTACTATGTAGCCGACAGAATGAAGCTTTAGGTTTCAACAAGGCTGTGGGTTTACTTGTAGTTAGGATTAGGCACAAAGAAAAAACAGCTGGGTATTGATTCGGAGAAGATAATGTTATGTGAAGATAATGAAATGCAGCAATGTTTTGGCAAAAACAAAAAAACAAAACAAAAAAAAAAAAGCCACGGGAAACACAGTGCTGGCTCTTTGCAAAACACCCATGTTTGGTGCCCAAAACGCTGCTGGAAACACAACAAAAACTTGCTAAATCACAAATCAAATTGCTGCGAGTATTGAACAGTGGTCTGCAGCTTACCATCACCATTCCCTCCACTTTTAAATGATAAACATTTTCTTCTGGCTTTTCTTTGTCTTCTAAGACTGTCTTCTAAAAAGCATAACTTTTCTCTGGCCTCCTGTTTAAGTTTTGAATTTCTGAAAAATTAATGTTTTAAGATGTTCCCCAGTTAGAACTTCTTAATTTAGTACTCATTATAGGGACATTAGAGACAGCGGTCAACTGGTTCACTTCCAAGTAATTCATTGCAATAAAGTGCTTGCATACCTAGAGAGTCTTTAAGTTAGAGCACAGCAGGTCAGCTGAACAAGCAAAAATGTGACATTTGTCTGCAGGTAAGTATACTGTACATTTCAGCATATAAGTAGAATGAAGTCTTAAGTAATGATTAACAAATAAATATTAACTTGGGTACCTCTTTTTGCTATTACCATGCAAAATTTACTTGAAAAGACATAATTTCCTCCGCGCGAGACTAGCTGATGGCTAGTGGTGGTGCTAGTTCTCCAGTCTCGCCATGTAGACATAGCACGCCTGCAGGGCAAGCTAACTGACCACGGTGAGAAACAATGCTATAAAAGTGGAGTAAATTCCGTCTTTTCAAGTCAATTTTGCATTTTGCGCGGCTTCAGGGCACTTGGATTACAACGGAAGAGTCATTCTGATGTTTTTGAAATGCATTAGCAGAGTTTTATTACATTTTCGAAATGTGCACTTCAAGTGTAGCTGTTATTGCGGCTAGCTGTTATCCTCTGATACCCCGAACGAGTTTGGTGGATTAAAAAACTACACTGGACTTTTTGTCGGCATGAGGGTCAGTGGCCATTTCCTTTAAAGGTCTAGTGTTTAGAATTAAGTGCCATAGTGTGGTGAGGTTGCAGACTGCAACCAACTGAAACACCAATGACCCTACCACTTTTGGTTTGTCCATTCTGAACTACTGTAGAAACAACATGGCTGACTTTGTAGAAGAAGTCCACCCACTCATTCTAAAGCCCTGTTTCCACCAAACATTCAGTGTGGTACCTTTGGAACCAAAACTAAGCCTTCAGACATGCTATCTAGACACTAGCATTTCCACTGCAAACAATACCCTTAAATGTGGGTTGTTGTCACTTACTGCTCCGTCCAGCATTCGCTGTATTTCCTCATTACCAGTGACACAGATAGAAGTCTGCACTCTGTTTATCGTCCACAGAACAAGGCTGCACGCCAACATTTTCAGAGCACAATAAAACAGGGTGCAGTGAGAGTCTCTCTCCATGGGATATTTAAAAATAGCAGCTTTGTGCAAGTAGTCCTTCTCAGACAAGCTCGAGGGTTTAGTGTTGCCATAGCTCATACAACACTCCTCAACGCTTTGTTTTTTTTCGAGTGCCAATTAGAATATATTCTGTCCCATAACCAGGCCGAAATTAATATATACTGTTTATGAACGCCTGAACATCCACTCGTTACTAAAAGTGTATGTCACATAAAAACTGAAGTAATGGTCAAAGTTGTCACATGGAATATTTAAGGTGTGTTGACCGAGTCACATCTTCGCCTCACACATTGAGTAACATTACAAGTAAACGCTCCACCTTAAAAGTCGCCAGCAGTCGGCCTAGTGAATTAAGATATTTCTTCTCCGACTCCAGCTGCTGTGAGAGGCAGCAAAACATCTTTTCATTTTATAATTACAGTTTACTGATAAAACTCTCCATGGTATGAACAGTGGCTACACAAGCCTCAAAACCAGCCCCGACTCTACCAGAGTGACCATTTGCTACTGACCAATCAACGGACTGCGGTGTTCACAGCTCCACCTTTTAGTACTGGATCTGTATGGTAGGTACCCCAACAGAAGGGGACAGTACGGAACGGTTCCATTGGTACCATCCACAACTTTTCGCAGTGGACACAGGAAAAAAAGCGTACCAAACTTAACTGTACCATACCATACTGCTCGGTGGAAACAGGGCTTAAGGTAACAGAAACACAACTATTCTTAGTGTCAGGTGATTATAAACTAAGAAAAACATAGTACTGAATATTATTTTCCATTTCTGCCAATATACCCCTAAATCCTACACACAGGACCATTAAATGAATGAAAAATTGATAACTATCTTATATTCAAGGAACAAGTTGGACCACCAACCTTAAACAGCAGCAACAATCACATGCCAATACAAAGCACAGGAAGTGAAGGAGGTGTGGGAGCCAAACAAATGACTTACTGACAGTGGCTCGCAGTGGGGACACTCAGAGAAGCTGCGCAACCATAACATATGGTTGACCAGAAAACAAAGCGAGCTAACAGTTACCAAATGACTCCCTGCTCCTCTCAAAGGCGCACTGACATGCCTCACATGGCCAGTTTCACCACGCTTCCCTCAAACAGCAGCTATCATGAATAATGCTTACACTCCACTCCCTCCTCCTGTGGAGAATCCCTCCTTGCTTTAATGGTCTAAAGCTGTAATGTGTAAGCGTGTATTCTCCTTGAGTGTATGGACACTCTGTAGTTTTCCACACAAGGTGAGTGATGTGAGCTTGAATAATGCATGGAGGAGGGCATCGGAGAGCCATGGGCCACGTGAGCCGAGGATTCTGAAAACAAATCTAACAAAGAAAGGTTCACCCTCACCCTCTGACTCCTTCAAAACTGAGATTCACACAGATGATGCAGAGGCATGTAGGTTCAAGACAAACACAAACTTATAAAGGATAAGGTTTTTCACTCACAGGACAAAGGCCTTTTCTAAAGAGATGCATCGGGCTTTGTTCCTCAGTATAATCTGGTCGTTTTTGAAAAAAATTGTGGTGACCTTTATGGAAAGAAATCATTCCATCCCCAGTTTTTCCTCTCCTTGGTTTTGATATCAACAAACAAAGAAGGATGATTTTATCACCACAGTACAAATTTACACATTTTTCTTTTGAACACCACTTATCCTCCAAAGCACAAATCAGAGGTCTTTCAAGGGTGAACTTCAGTTGCCAAAAGGCGTTGTTTACATCGCTCAACAGATACATACAAGATGCACTCAATACTGTATTCTTAGGGCTGTGCAGTGGCACATCTGTAGCAACCTGCTGGTGATCACTGACAGATGGCTGCTCATTATTTTTCTATATGGCTGTCAGGAGGCACACACTGCACTTATTTCACGTAGTTGCTGACAGTCGACGTGGACAAAAGGGTTTGCTTGGAAAAGCACCTCCCATATGTTGGTATAAAACTGGATTGTTTTAGGGTTCATGTCAGAAAATTTATCTTCTGTCTTACGCTTTTAAAAGCTCTAAAATAACTAAAGCAATGACTAGTGCCAGGAATTAAATCTCATATAAACTTTGAAAATAGTTTTTATTTAATTAACAAGACTTAATGGGCCAGAATTCTCCTTCTTTAGAAATGGCCTCCCTCCCTCCCTCCCTCCCTTTCAATGCTAAAATGGGCTGCTTTCAATAGTTTGTAACCTTACAAAACCAGCATTTACTTCTCCTTTTAACATCTCCTTCATACCTTCTGTCTTACTATTCTGGAAACTATTTCTGTCATTTTTCACATGTTCAGCTGAGTACAGTGTCTTCCAGCAGAATCTTTCTAAAATGTGCACCGTTAACCCCGTATTTATACAATAAGTGCCTCTTGCACTTCTCTGTGGTGGCAGGCTTTTCAATCTGTAACAGCTTAAAGCCGCTACAAGGAACTTTTAACTGGATATGCAAAAGTCTCGTTTCTGCTGATGTCTGTGCATGACCTACAACAGCATATGAGACCATCAGTGTGAATATAAGCTATTTCTTTATAGTGTATATCCATACCTTTAGGAAACTGTCCCCGGGTCCGCCCCAGGTCGCTTCCAGGACGAAACGATTTACGGCACTCAGACGGCACACGTCATCTTACCTAGCTGCTTACATTTATAGTGACTCTTATAAATAGCCATTCCTCCTCTTCGACCCGACATCTGTGGGGAGTTAAAATAGCAGCAATCGTCGCGTAAAAGAAAATCCAATCCTCGGGAAGTCAGGAAATCCTTCAGGATAAATGTTTTGTTCGCTAGCGATCTAGCATTTACCAGCCCAATCCTGGCAGGAGCCAGCAGGTCCACGGCGTTTGCTGTCCAGGGAGCCACACACAGATGCCGCAGGTTGCGCAGATTCACCCCGTGCCAGCGGGGACGAGGAGAGCAGGGGCCGCGGGGCTGGAACACCCCATCCGGGCCGTCGACAGGGTCCAGCAAGTGCCGAGAAATAAAGAGGCGAGGCACCGCTCCATACTCAGTCCAAGAAGCCGTGGAAGTGCTCGCCAAACAGGCCTTCAGCCTTACCAGCCGACTGCTGCGTTTACCTTGACGGCAGTGACGCTTACACCGGAGAGGTGGAGCTGGGGCATGGCAGAGGTGAGCTGGGATCCCCGATAGGAGTGGGGGCAAAGTTTCCGCGTCTTGTTGTTTCATTCATCCCCAAAACAAACACATGCACGAGCCAGGTAAGCGCCTTTCCAACAATACGCGCTAGAGCTCATGGGAAATGTACAGTAGGCTTCATTCCGGCGAAACACTACACTTGTCCACAGGGTCGCCAAAATCAACTCAAAAGGAAAGTTTCTTGCAGGGGCTTTAAAATAATTTTGCATACTGACAGGGTCTGATGAGACATGCGTGTTCATGTAGTTCTACTACACTCTCAATGGGTAGCCTTGGTAGCCAAATGGTTACAGCACATGTAAGGGGAAAATCCCTGGTTCAGTTCCTGTTGTTGCATGCCATATCCCTCTCTCTCTCTCTCTCTCTCTCTCTCTCTCTCTCTCTCTCTCTCTCTCTCTCTCTCTCTCTCTCTCTCTCCCCCATTTCCTGTCTGCCTATACACCCAAAAAATCTTAAGAGAAGAAAAAAGAACATACTCACAATCAGTCAGTTAACAACCTGAATGTCTAGAGAAGTTGCATGATTAAATCATTTTATCCTCGCTCAAGTTAGTGGAGGTCTAAACTGGATGTTAGCCTTTCTGCAGAGAGGCTAGCTTTATGACCCCAAGATACGGAAGATCCAATTAATTTTACACACGGAAAGTCAAACTTTTCTGGCTTCCTGCACCACTAAGCAACTATAAGCATACATTGCGGGTTCATGTTTCTACAGTAGCCCAAAATGGACAAACCACATACTCGCTTTAGACAGGTTCATTTGTGTTTTTGCGTCTGCCATTTTAGTTCTCCTATACGCTTGGCACATGTGAGAAGTTTCAGTTGGTTGCAATCTGCGACCTCACTGTGAGATGCCTCTAAATCCCACACTGGGCCTCTAACTTAGCATATCAGCATGCTAACAGCCAACTAGCATTAGACACAAAGCACAGCCAAGGGTAAAAGGACTAGTTTAGCAGGTATTTGGTCACAAACCAAATCAGTATTGGACGAGTTATAATTCTGAACTTATGATGGTGCTAAATAAAAATGAAGGAGCCACCAAAGCGATAACAATTACAGGAAGATAAATGTCTGTGCTGAACTTTATGGGAATACATTTAATAGTTGTTGACACATTAACTTAAAAATGACTTACAGTACCATTGCTAGAGCCATGCCACCAGCATGCCTAAAAAGCACCAAATACCTTAAAAACAAATGTCGCAGTACTGGAAAGATGAACCGCTGTCAGAATGTACAGAGGCAAACAGAAGTGAACGCAGCACGATCTCAGAAGTTTTGAGTTCACTGACCATCTGTAATGATCGGAGGCAACCCTAATTACAACGGCTCATCTCCAGTGTAATCAAAATTCAGGGAGCACGTCTATAATCAAGTGCAATTAATCTGCTAATATCCCCCCAGTGTTGGAATAATGGGGACATTAACAGGCCTCATCTGTTGTGACTGCTCCTCCACTGTTTGCTAGGTGGCTTATTCACAGCAGGAGACGCTGAATGCTTTTTGACAGGTATTTTTCAGCATTCATATCACCAAAGTCAATTTGAATAAACTACTGTCATCTCCCATAAGGGCTGCTACCGCAACACACATTTTTCCTCGCTAAACAGGTTTCCAATCCTCAATGAAATAGTGCATGTAAATTACCCCATCCCATTTTCCAAACAATATCGATTGTGACAGAAAGGCACATGATCATATACAGGAACATTTGTACATCAGCTGCAGAAAACAGCTTTAACATATGATGATGGAAAGGAAGCGAATGAGTAGGGGTGTCAAATAAAGCCCATATTCCCTTTCACAGGAATAATAAGTGGATAACGGCACCGTCTATTTATGCTGAGAAGACATACGCGAGTGTGTTTCCTCGCAGCTTGATTGGAAAATCACATATAGGCCATCAACCTGAACCTACAGAGAGAGCGGCAGGTTGCACCCCCCCGCACACATTGATTGGCTGGGGGGTTCTGTACCATTTTCATTTCACAGTGTGTGATAAATGGGCAAAAGGAGAGTGTAGAGTGTAACTGGCAGGGTGTTGCAAGGCTGTGCTTTTTGTTATGTCTCCAAGTTGAGCTCTGTGCTTAAAATTCCACATCAATGAACATGTTCATGTGCGAAAATACAAACACACTGACATTTTATGCTGTTAATTTCTTCATTTCAATTATGCAAAAGTTACTGATTATTTCTGTAGAAAGGCAGAGTCGTCAATGGGAGGCATCAGCATAAATCAGCGGCAAGGTGCACTCTAAGCTCTCCCGCATCCTCGACTGCTGCCGACTTTCAAGCATTCATAATATATTAAATCTGTCTTTTATAATTCAACAGAAGAAGGAAACATGCCTTGATAGTGATTTACAGAAGAAACAGCTGCTCTAGTTTTTTTTCCTTTTAATTTCATTATCCAATTTGTTTTCTGATTTTAAAAAAAAGGAATAACTATATAGATACAGTATAGGACATTCCTTTTCGCATTTATTTACGTGGACTTTAATCAATGTTTTTCAAAGTATTCAATCAAACACTTGCCTGTGGGCTTAAACATTAGTTCATGTTTTAAAGGAGCTACCTAGAAGAAAAAATCAAACTGATATTTAAGCAGGCCGCTGTGCTGTTGACACTGCATTTCAAAGGCTTTTACAGATCGCTAACTTGCAGAAGAAAGACAATTAAATGGACTGAACCTTTGAGCAAAAAGAAGACGAAGAAGAAACTCTGTCTCAGAGACTTTATGAAAAAATGATTTAACGTCAGAGAGCGGTGGAAAACAGCACTTCTCATCATATGGTCTGGAGAACTGAAAGGATTTTGGCACCACAGTATTAGTTTTTTCTTTACGCTGTGCTATTCATTATCTAACAGGTGAAAGGTCTCCTGAACACCATCACAGGCACACGGTTGGTGTTTGCTGCTTGTTTACATGTGGTTAAACTGAGCAGTATTCTCTCTTAGGCTGGTGAATAAAGGCTCTGAGTGAATCTGCCGAGCACGATCTTGCCCACAGGGTTTGTCTTGACATCTCAAAATATGCTGCTTGTAGTGAAACTGAAATGCAGTGGCAGCTGTCTGATTTGCCCAACAGATTTAAAGCTAAGATATTAATAATCTGTTGAAATGTAAATCTATACCAAACCTGTGAAATATGAGGCATGAACTTTTCTCCCTGCAGCCAGTATAATGAAGATCAATAAGTCTATAAATCTACACAAGCCAAGCGATGAGAAAGGTCAAGGAGGAGCAAATAACAATAACACAAATGAACTGTGCAACCTCTGTAAAAAAGAGGTCATGGCGAGGGTATAGTTCACTGAATATGTCAGCAAATCCCCCAGGAACTAGAGGAGGTGCGAAAACTATCCCCTGTGGAAATAGGACAGAAAAACAGCAGTGCAGAGAATAAAGCCACCCACTCCACTGCACTTTATACCCAGCTCACCTTCAATTTCAATAAAGGTTAGGCAAGTTTATTTGTATAGCTCATTTCAAAGTCAAAGACAATTCAAAGGGAAAGTAGTAACATTAAGAAAGAAAGACAAACAGCATGAAAATATGAAAATGTAAACTTAAAGAATAGAATTTTTAAAGGAAATTAAAACTTTAAGAACAGAAACAAAAAAAAAATAGGATGGGAAGGCAAGGACTGTGAGATGGTTCATGGTATTTAGGTTCCAGTTAAACGCAGTGCATAACAACCTGGTTTTTAACCTGGTTGGTGCAAGTCTAATATCCTTTAGAGGTTTGTTCCAGCTCTGTGGTGCACATTAACTAAACGCTGCATCTCCATGTTTAATTTGCACTCTTGAAACAGTTAGAGAGGCTGGGTGGGTTCATATGGTGAAAGACATTCAGATTAATTTTGGTCCTAAGGCATTGAGAGATTTATAGACAAGCAGCAGAACTTAAACACTATTTCTGATACACTGGAAGCCAGTGAAGAGATCTGAGAACTGATGTAATGTGCTCAGTTTGCTTGGTCTTTGTTAGGACTCTTGCAGCTGCTTTCTGAATGAACTAAACTTGTTCAAGTGTGTTTTAGGGAAGATTAGAGAGAGGACCATTACAGTAATGAATCCTCTGAATATGCTCTACTTTAAGATGGTAGAATAGAATTCTGACCTTGTCATTGGTTAGATATGCCATTTAAAGTTTCTCTGAGTTCACAACTGCACCAAGATCTCTGACTTTTAGAGACAAAGAGTTGAGATGGATGTTAACTTTCAGTCTTCTCTTGCACCAAAGATGGCTATCTCAGTTTTGTTCGCATTTAGCAGTAGAAAGTTCAAGCACACACAATCATTTCTTTGTTTGTTTCCCTTGCAAAGAGAATCTATTGGACTGTTGTCACTTGGTGACAGAGCAAGGTAAATTTGGGTGTCGTCTGCATAATTATGATAGTTGATGTCATTGTTTTGTATTTTACGGCCATATGGAAGTATGTAAATGTAAAATAAAAGAGTTCCCATCATTGAGCCTTGGGGAACCACACATCATGTTGAGACAAAATTGTTCCTGTGCTCACACAACCTATTCTCATCCCCAGGGCATCAAATATGGCAGCTTTGCCAGTGGCCCTCAATGTCTAATACCGATACTTAAGGCAGCCTTTTAGCATCTGTATGAAATGCCAGGCTTTCAACTAACTCCAATGCAAACCCATCCACTGTGACAATGTACACTAAAGAGCAAGAACGTCAACATTGAAACATAGGACTTTCACCTAGGAGACCACTGTTCAAGTGAAAACCCCTCAAACATTGGGATTTGAGATTCAAGTGAAGTGACATAACAAACATATTTAGTTCAACCCAAACCATGATCTCTGTTCTCAACCTACCCAGGTCGTATGCCGCTTACCAAAATTGTTGCCAAAACATGCATTTTCTATAAATACAGCAGTTTATTTTGAAAGGAAACTGTAGCATGTAACAGGTGGAAACTGATAAAGGTGTACCTAGAACATCATATTTTGAAGCACTAGGTCACCGACCAAGCTGATGAATGTGAGAGATGGATGCTAGAACGTGTCGTCTGAACATACGACTTGAACTACTTCAGCACTGTTCCTGAGAGCCCAGCCCAGTTCTCCAGTCTGCCCAGCAGTATTGTAAAGACAAATTTGTCAAAAGCAAATTCATCAAAGTAACCACTTAAGATTAAAAAGTTACTTAATTGATACAAGAGAACTTTTCTGATTAATTAGAAAGAACAGGTTTCATATCAGTCTGTAGCTGGTACTCACAGATGAATCAAGGCTCTCTAGCACCTTTAATTTTATTACTAAAGAGGTCAGCAGACTTGTATTTCTCAGTGGAAAACGGTTCAGATGCAATTGGCATGGGTGGATTAGTCAGCCTGTCAACTAAAATGAGTATGGGCATTATTGATACTGTTGCTGATGATGCTAGAGAAGAATGATTGCCTAATGCTTCTCAGTTCTAAATTGCAAATGTTGAGTTTCACTTCAAATGAGTTAACGTGAATTTGAAGTTTTGTTTGGCGTCAATTGTGCTCAGCTTTTTCGCATTTCCTTTTTAAGATCATTATTGATTCATCATTTCTCCATGGTGCATTTTGTTTGCCAGATAATGATTCAAGACTAGCAGGTGCAGTGACATTGACTGCATTCTCAATTTTGTAATTGAAATAGTGTAGAAGCTCATTTACAGAGGGCAAAGTGAGGGCAGACAATGCAGAGATAGCTTCCATAAACAGTGCACTTGTATTCTCACTGATGCACCATGTTTTCAACAGTTGCTGATCTTGTGTGGACTGAGGGAATAATGGACAACAAATCACAAAAAAACCCCTGATGTGATCTGATATTGCAAGGTCAGCTACGTAAAGTAACATTTGAAATGATACCCTTAGTGATGGTAAAATGGTCACTTGCTCTGTTATGAAGTATAATAAGTCACAGCAGCACAGCAAAAACACAATCCCCAGCCCGGATAATCTCACAACACGGCAATCTTCACACAGCATATCCTCTGACAGTGGAGGCACCGAGGCAGTGAGCTTAATGTTTTCAACACCTCTGCAAACAGACACGGCAACCGAGGTGTGTCTGTCTCTCTGGTGATGACAGAACAGAGATAAAGCCCTGCTCCTCATGACTTATCAAAAGACGAAGAGAACGAGGTGGTTGGAGGCTTCAAAAATCAGCGTCCTTCTCTGTGTTGGTCATGTTTTATTTATAAAATCGAATACTTCAGGTTAGTTTTTTCTGGGAGCAGAATGAAACATCAAGCAACTCTACATGCTGTCAGAGTGAAAAACATGCATTTGAAAAAGGTGTCCAGTACTTTATTGGTCAGGGTCCCTGCTGGCTGAACTGCAAAAGAGACAGTGATGAAATTTAAAGAGGGAACAGGAAATACCTTTAACTGTGACGCTTCCTGTGCTGCTTGCTATGCCGAACTGGTTTCTTGCCACACAAGTGTAGAGACCTGCATCAGATTTGGTTGCATTCCATACCCGAAGATTACCGTTGTCCAAGATGGTGACCCTGTAGTTAAAAAACAGAAAACTTAAATTATTGCTGCAGCATCAGCTTGTACTTTTGTAAAAATGCTGCAATGCACATATTGTAAAATTTCAACTGTGTGACAAAGGGTTGACAAAGCAGCAAAGACAAGTGACTAACACAGCAAAGAACATTTCTTAGTGTCTCTAATTAGGTTCTGCTTCTTTGCAGATGACAACGATGAGAAATAGGATTGTATTTTCAGGGGTGATTAATTCAGCACATGACTTTAAGATATCTAGGACAACAGTGGCTCCATGCCCTTTATACAATGGCCACAAGTGCTTAAAAAAAGGTCAAAAGGCCTTAACAAAACTTGACATTTTCCAAATAACAAGCAAAAATGGAAATTGTGCCCTTGAAAGCAAGGTACTGTGGGAAATCAAGGGTGGACCAGCTCATCAAAGCACGCTGAATTTTAATTATGTGCAATGCTCTGCTGAATCTGCAAACTGTAAATATGAAACGGCGTCAGCCTGATTGTGACGGGGGGAATGATGTGTGGCCTGTAAATTGCTTTGTTCACCTATGAGTCAAAGGAGTCACAGCGAACGGATTCATTCACTGTGAGATGGCGACAAGGGTTTTAGAGATTCAAGCAAAGTCAGGAATGCAGACGGAGAGGTGATGTTATTTAATCATCATTAATTATTTATTTTATTTTCATACACTGACACGTGGATGATTTTACACATATGCAGGAACACACACACTGACAAGTGCTACAGTCAATGTTTCCTCTTCACAATGGATCAAATGACTGTGTGTATTGTGAAAGGGTCACTTGAAATGACTAACCCACAGAGAATTGTCACTGGACTCTGCAGTTCCCTTCAGCTTCAGGCTCTGCCTACACATATATTTTTAATATATGATATTTTTTTAAACAGATATTTTCCCCTTCTTTTTAAAATAATCTGTGTACACAGCCTTGACTTCACAAAATATTTCCATCCACACTAGAATACAAAAACAACCCCAAACATTAGCTATTTTCTAGAGTCTCCGCTCGTTGCAACGCATATAAGTGTACAGGCGAATGTTACCCCTTCCAAAACACCTACTGGAGATCTCCTCACCACTGAATCCCCCTCGATATAAGGACAAGGGAGCTCACTCAAAGAGTGATGCTGTGGACCTGCATAGGTTTTCCTGTCAGTACTTACTGACAACAATACCACAAAATTGCCCCATCATTTGCACGTTCAAAACTGACGGCCTTTAAGCCATGCACGCTGAGGTGGAGCAAATATTTTTCTCAGGAGTCGGTAGAAACCACAGATGGTGAAAGTCGATGGTTGATCTGCACAGTCACATGACAAGCCTTTTTTATTCTTACAAAAACAGTGTCATATTTTAATGATCACTTTTCTAGACAGTAGTATTTACATTCATTCATCTGGCAGATTACTGGCCATTCCTTTAACCCCACAATTCTCTAACTGTAAAGCACCAGTTAAAACAGTTTGTCCCTACTGTATTCAAATACTTACATGACTGTATTAACAGTGTACCACGGCCAAGGTAATAGACCCGGTGTGACAGCACTCTAGCTTTTTAGACTGATGTCACGCCCTCAAATTAGCTCAAATGTATTCCTCCACTTCTTTTGATTGATTGGAAACAACCGTCTGACAGTTAAAGATAATTGACGGTGCAGTCAGAGATGAGGCAGGAGAGTTTTATAGCCATGGTAGAAATCTAAATGACACACGGCACTGTAAACAGTTCATCAGCTTTCACTGTTATGTGAGCAAGGTGTTTTCTTTGTTTGCACAAGTGATGCATTTAACTAGATGTACTTGTGAAATGCAGTTGATACTGTGTGACATAGTGTTACACCCCCACCCTGTTTTAGTGTCTACATAGGGTCTTTTTCAAGCTGTTGATGTGATAAGAAAATGCAGAGGCAGTTAGTGTAAGAGAATCTACTTCTAAAACCACATGGTGCTGCTGAGTGCAGACTTCTCGGTTTATATCAGGCGGAGAGAGAAAAGTGCTGAATGCAAAGTAGCCAACAATGACCATCAGTTACACGAGGGGCATATCGCTGTGTGGGATGGCCCACAGTTAATGACATCAAACCTGGAGGCTGATAAATTTGAAGAAAATGGCCCATTAAATGGTGCCACAGTCCTACAACTGGCCGTAACCCTGAGCAGAGTAAGCACAATTAAAACAGCTACTATACATTAATTACACTGCATTGCTGGTGCTCTGTGTCTATAGCAAACTTTGTCTTGATGACACATGTTATTTAAAGGTAACAGCTCTGTAATACAGTGAGTTTTTACCACATATACATTCATTATCAATTAAAAGGGCTGTGTGTAGGATTTAGTAGCTGTGAGGATTGCAGATTGCGACCAGCTGAAACTTCTCCTGTGTGTCAAGTGTGAACTCCTGGTTAGAATTCCTTCATCATTCTTTGTAAAGGTGGTTTTTATCAGAAGCCGAATTATCCACAGAGGTCTCCTCCTCTCCAAAAGAAACAGACCTGGTGATTTAAACCAGTAAAAACACTTAATAAAATTGTTGCGCGTAACAAATCAGCATTTCTGGGATGCTGTTCAGCTCATTTTAGACAGGTTGCTAGGGCAACACCTGCTATTGCGTGCACATCTTTTTTCTCTGATCCAGACATGCAGGAGGTTTTTACGGGGAGATGAAATATCCGCAGAGGTCTCTTCCAATCTAAAACAAACAGACTTGGTGATTTAAACTGGTAAAAACACTGAATAAAGCAATTTCATGTTAAAAAAATCTGTGTTTCTCTGAAGATGTTCGGCTCATCGCAGAGGGGCTGCTAAAACAGCAGCTGACTGACCCTATCTAGAGCTAGTGTTTGGTTTGTCATTCTAAGTTATTGCAGAAACATGGCAGCGCAACACGGCATGCACAGTGGACGAGGACCCGCTCCCTACGGCTCAGTCTAAGGTAACAAAAACACAATGATTCTTAGTTTCAGGTGATTATACACTAAAGAAACCATACTTATTCTATTTCTGCCAACATAGCCTCCTAAATACTACACACTGGACATTTAACTAGTGCCCTGTCTGAAGTCAGTGACAGTGAAAACAAAACGGAAAACACATTATTGCAACTAGAACAAGCTCTGACCCAATTCAAGTCAACCAGCGCAGGCTCACAGCAATACCTCAACATAACTAAATACCTGCATTTGTGTTTTGTGCTCTGTATATCCACAATCCCCTTATCCTCAGGGACAAAACAGCTATCATGTGTCTTGTGCACCATGCATCTTGTAAGAGGAGACCGAACAAGTGGTGCCGCATGTGAGCACAATGGCTCTTATAGAGAATGAAATCCTCAGCCCTCCCGAGGAGCTGAGACTGTTCTTAGCCATGAACTGCATTTTCTACCTTGTATTTGAGGCATTATATTATGACTGGGGAGACACCGTCTTTCTGCATAAGTGTTCCTGATTTCAGTCTGCAGCTAATGTAAAAGCAGATGAGGTCAAATACAGTAAAACCCAGGCACAGCAGTAGTGAATAAGAGATGCTGGCCTACTATTAACACGTTTCAGTTTTGCTCCTGCCTTCCTTCGTCCCTGCTGTGGCCCTGACAACATGTCTGCGCAATGTGCCCATTACGCGAGGAGACATTTCCCACCTCCATCCCGAGAGAAGCCGGCGAAGGGACAGGTATCAATAATTCACAGGTGAGATGAACACAAGTGCCACTCCTTTCATCCCTGCCTCACACAGGTTTAATGGACACAGCAATAATTCTCCTAAAAGGCGGCGATTATTTTTGAACAAGGCGAGATGGCCAAATGCACTCGTGTAATCCCGAAAAACACAGCTGTGTATTTTGGGTGAGATCAAGCCCCTGAGGACAGGGGCTGTGCAGTGTTGATCCTCCCTGCTCTGTGACAAGATGAAAGAGACAAATAACATCAGTCACAGAGCAGCTATCACGGGCACTGTGAAGTGGAAATCGCAGAAAAGAGCCCGGTCCAAAAAAGCCTGTTTTTTTTTTGTTATTTCCTTACATTCTCTTTGAGATGCTGTTAACAGATGCAGACGTTGGCTTTTTGTAAGCTTCCTCACAATCAAAAAGGCATTTGAAAGGCTTGTTTTTGATGTTTCATTCAGACATATTTTGTCTTTGATCTGTTTGATAAATTCTACATTGTGAGAGGAAACTGTCACAATCCAAATAATGAGTCACAAAAAATGCAAGGAAATTGTGCGTAGAGAGCTTTGAACTAAGTGTGGGCCGGGAATGTAGAGCGAGTTTCAGCAGCTGGAGCCTCATGCTCAAATAGTGAAATCATGTTAGCTCGCTTTCTACATAAACACATTAACTGGCTGGTGCCGTCGAAGAATAAGAGTGCACTCATAAAAATTCAACATACAAACAATATGCCTAATCACAGATTAGATTCTGATTTGAGAGTTTCAAACAGGACCGCTCATGAATACTTAGTGACTCTGAGATGCCATGGCTGATTGGTAGCATGACTGCAGGGTGGAGGCCTGTATGCGTCTCTACTTAATTAACAGGGTAAATAAAACAGGCTTGTGAAAATAGGGGTTAAGATTCTATCAGTGGGATTACTCAGCCATGAGACCACAGGAAGAGAGATCGTCGCGAGCTTGCTGTGATTCCACCAAATAATTAGTCTCAGCTAAGGCCCTCTATACACAAAGACTATTGCCTCAGTGCACACACAGCTTGCTCAACTCACCATTGAAGCAGCCATCCACTTCCAAATACCAGACAAGTAAATGGAAAAAGTAAGTGTGAAAAAAGTACTGCAGGGGATGTGTTTGATATTGTGTTTGACTGCCACGGTAA
The DNA here is from genome assembly GCA_035609425.1 of Epinephelus awoara. Taxonomy (NCBI): domain Eukaryota; kingdom Metazoa; phylum Chordata; class Actinopteri; order Perciformes; family Serranidae; genus Epinephelus; species Epinephelus awoara. The sequence continues at coordinate 10,835,157 of CM069296.1, read as the reverse complement.
GCTCACAGATAAGGTGAGGTGTGTCTGTGTTACTATTTCCGACCCACATTGACCATCATCGACCTACCTGCAGGCGATGTTTCTAATCATAATTGTATCAAAACGTCAGCATTGCTAACAGCGCTGGAGGCGAGAGGCGGGTGTGCGGAGAAAGAGGCGAGGTCACCATATCCTCTGAGCCGGGACAAGGGGTGGGACCTAACTTCAGGTGTTGATCTATGCTCTTGACTGCTTTAAAAACCCTGAAGTGTATAGGGGGGAGGGGCTGTCTGAGATAAATTGAAAGGCTGTCTCTCCTAAGGTTCCCCACAGTGTGCTGTGCTGGAGAGAAACGGCCTTGTCAGTGGCATAAATCAAGCCCAGCTGTGTAGCGTAGACCCAGGACGCTACAACCTGCCGAGCGCCATGCAACTGCGGTACAACTTCTCAGATGTCTGCTTTATGCAGCATCATGACTAAACGGACATGCCCCCAATATCCTTTCTTGAGAAGTTGTCAACATCAAAGTCAACAGTCAATTAAGCAATACTGACGTAAAGAAGATCGGCCATCACCCCTGCTTTGCTTTTTGCGCTGAAACAAACAATGGCAACAAAATGCTGCCCCAGTGAGTGATTTTAAATACCATGCCGGCGTTCTGGAAGCAAAACTGACATTACATGTGACTCTACAGCATCTAAATAAAACGACTGCTTAAAATTAGCAACCACTCAAAGCACAAACAAGCATTCACCCATTAACACACACATTTATACATTGGTGGCAGAGGCTACCAAGCATCTGCTCATCAGGAGGGACAACTATTCACACGCACAATTTAGAGCAATTTGGAGTTCCGTGTCATGTCCAAGGACACTTCAACATGTAGACTGCCGGGGCCTGGGATTGAACCAAAGACAAGATTAGACTGATTAGTGGAGGACCGCTCTACCTCCTGAGCTACAGCCACCTGTTGTTGTTGTTCTTTCAGTCAACAAAGTCATTGGTTCTCGCTGGAGGAACAGGGACACTTGGGCATTTTCTTTTGACAATTCTCCAATAAAGGTGTAATTGATATTGATTTTTGCTGTAGTCAGACCTGTACCAATGGCTCTTACCTTGTCACATGGATCATTAGCTGTTGCAAATGATCAGAGCACTACAACATGGCTCTATGATAGGAGATGATTAGCTCTGAGGTGCTTTGAAATGTAAAGCTGTGCCCAACATGATTTAAAAGCTAAGACAGAGTCAGCTAAAGATATCCCCCTGCAAAAAACAATACATACATCAAGCCAACTGGGTGGTTGGCACCAGGGGGGGCTGGCACACAGTTAGATTTCTAGTCCTTTAAAAGGTCACAGAAACAAAATATAATTAAGGTTACAATACTGTAACCCCAGTTCTTTTAGCACAGGCAGCACCCTGTTATGGGTAATACTTCACTCAAACTGCAAGCATGACTTTGCCCACTTAAATTTGCATAAACAAAATCGCCCAATTAGGATGTGCCTACCTGAATACGTGTGCAGCCCAGAGCATGTAAGGCAGCACACACCACTGCATGCTATCATACACCCTTTTCAGAAAGCGACACAGAAGCGTCAGGGCCCCTGGGTAGAGAGCTCCATCTATGCTAATACAATGAGGGCAACAATTTCATAACCTTTCTTCTATCTCACACAGGCTCCGCCCTCTAATGCACTGTATGGGTACAGTCGGTAGAGTCCATCAAATAAATGCCATGTCACAGGCTAACTTAAACCCTGAAATGGGCCTAAACTTTCCGTCTTGAGAACCAAGAAGTCTGCAGAGTAAAACCCCATCTTTCTGTCATGAATTGGCCCGTTTCTATAACCTGCCCTAGATCTCTGCTGAGAGGTAAGCTATCCCCTCCTGGGAGAATAGATTAACCCCCTTGATGCCCATGGATGGGGAAGAAAGCAGAAATGGAAAAAACAGCCCAGTCCTAGCATCCTTTTCATTCCCTCTCTGAACGTGTAGTTGCGTCACCACTCCACGTAAAACTGCAAGACTGGACGTGCAACCAGAAACAGAGCAGCAGCTAAAAGGCTGCAATGTCCAATCTCAGCCCTCTCCACCACCAGACCCTCAATAAACCGAAGGCTGCCAGTCATAAGTGCTATATTGTAGGCAACTGGACTTGCTTGAGTTTCCTGATGATATTTTGCCTCTCATCCAAGAAGCTTCTTCAGTTAGGAAGGACTGGTGTGAAGTCACTCGCTTTAAACTCTGTGTGGGTGTTACAGAGTGTCAGAGTCCTTAAAGTCACAAGTGAGTCTTTGATCCACCTGGCCATTTTGTGTGTCATTTGGGTTAGATGGGCCCAGGTGAGAATGGGTGTTAGGTCGTCTGGGAAGGGTTCCCAAGACTGAATTGTAGGTGGGTGATAAATGGTGTCGTAGTCCACCTCCTCTGTTTAACGATGGTGGTTCCAGTTTGACATAGATGACTTCTTTCAAACTGGAACACAGAGTTTAAATCCTGCGAATCTGCACCAGTCCTCTAGAATTGAAGAAGCTTCTTGGATGAGAGGCAAAATGTCTTCAAGAAACTCAAGCAAGTCCAGTTCCTACAATATAGCACTTATGATTACCATGACCTGGATGACTAAGAATCTTCACCGGCACATCACTTCCAGCTTTCCCAGCTTTCATGACTGGACACAGTGCCTTTAATTCCCCTTTTGTCCTGTATAGAGCTTGGTGAGGGTGAAATAGACATGTGTTGTCCAGCTTTAGGGTGGTAGCTAAAAAGAAGTGATATCCTTTCTCAGCCTTCACAGTTACTAGGTCTTCCATAAATGGAAGGCTGGCCCATGGGAGGCCGACATGGAAAGTTCCAAGCATGAACAGTGAACACATCACCCTTGACTGAGGGGCCGTTTATACGACAACCATTTCAGTGAAAACGGAAAAGTCTGTCCTTTGCGTTTTAAAAAACTTCTGCGTTTATATGACGACGTTATTGAAACGATCTCCATTCACACGGAGCCGCAGAATCTACTGGAAACACTGTAGCATGCACGCCAGGCCAATGGGTAGCAGTGTAAATTTGCAAAGCAACAACACGGCATGACGCCATGCGCTGAAGCGCCTTCCCCTACAACGCCATGGTTACAAACCAAAACAAAGAAGACACAATGGCGAAAGCATGCACAGATAACTTTGTCTGAATGGATGACGAAGTGGAGTTGCTACAGGAACAGATCTACACTTCACTTCAAATCAACAGGGTGAGCAGCACAAACAGAGTTCGGCATTGTTGTTGTGACGGTCAGCATGCCTAGTGACTGGGACCGTAATGCGCATGTGCGAAAAGTCCGTTATCAGAGGAACTGGAAAATGCAAGTTTACATGACAACGGAGACGCTGCCGTTTCCAAAACGTTGCACTCTGGAACCCGTTTTCAAATCGTTGCGTTTTCAGGCACCCAAAACGCCGCTGTTGTGTAAACGATCGGCCAAAACGCAACTAAAGTTTACCGTTTTCAGTTGAAATCGTTGTCGTATTAGACTGTTAACACTAGTGTGAGCCCCGCGCCTACTTTCTCCTTTAGTGAAGGTGGGGCAAAGTTGGCTGGTATGTTTATGTGCTTGACACTGGGCAGGCATGAAAATCATAGAAAAATGGTCTTCTGAGCCAAATTCAGTGAGAAGTCATGGGAAACCAGGGAGGTATGAAGGAGGCTCTTAGAGGAATGTAATTTGTTTTAATCAAAGCCTTTTTCACAGTACTAACATCAACATCCGCACCGGCATAACAACACTGCAACCATGCCCCTCAGCTATGAGAGGTTCAATGTTGGGGTGTCTCTGACAAGGCAGCAAGGAAAGTGGGGGCGTCCAGAACCTTGGCGCTCTGTACCACCTACACGGTCTTCTCCTCTCTGCCACGTTACTACACTTCAGTGCTTCATCTCATCTCGTCTCTGTGGATGAATGAGCAGCTGAGCTATCCTTCCTCCTCTAGCTGTTTGATTTTGAATAAAACAAATAAATAAATAAACTGTAAAGTGACTCTGATTTCTCTCAGAAAAATGGAGTCAGGGCATCTTGGATGGCCAGAAAAGAAAAAAGAAACATCTTTTGGATTTGTGACCTATTTATAATTGAAAAGATCTTGTGTCAGAAATACTGTGATGTCTGAAAAACAGTGAGCCTCGGTCACACACAGTAAATGATGGCAAACAACATAATCCACCAAAAGACTTTAGTCTTCCTCTTGGCATCAGGATAAGAATTTTAGAGATACACAGAAAGTATTTGTTTCTGTACACCTATTTTACTACATTTAATGTAGTTTCTCTTTTTTCCGCAGCAGGGTTCAATGCAAGAAAAGTTTTTTGTAGCTACTGGTCAAGACTAGATCGGAGTTTGAGGCAAGGCCCACTGGCAGGCGGTCAAAGACTTTACCAAAGCTGCTGAAAAAGGCAGTCGGTGGCTCTGGATGAAGAGAAAGGACTCCACTCGGGCCCCCAAGTAGGCAGATGGCATCAAGGCTTGATCCCGGAATACCAGGAATCACTGCTTTACCCTCTGGAGGTTTTGTGGGCCTATGACACTGAGGAGAGAGGGCTCCCACTTGATAACCCAGAAGATGCCATCGCTCCTTTGACTCCTACTGAGTCTAGGAAGCATGCCTAAGGTGTGCAGCTTCTGGGATACCCACAACTAGTCCTACAAAGTTGAGCAGCGTTAAGATATTTAATGAAATACCATGCATAAAAACAACTGACACTACCTTTAAATTGAGGACTTACGTAAAGACAACAGGGCCCAGCTAGGGTTCAGAGGTATGAGATTTTCAAACTATGATAACTGTCTCAGAAAATATCACAGCTTCAGAGTTATTATTATGTTACAAGGAAATAAGGAGTATAAAGTTTTTTTTGGTTAAACAGCCACTTTATGTAACTGACACTTCAAACCATTTTTTGGGGTAAATGGACGCATGTCTTAAATGTCTGAGGCAGTTGAGAAGGAAAGTAGATGTGCACTTGAGATTCGTCATCAGGTTATATTTCTTTTTTGCCATTTTGGAGATGTGCAAATGTACACGGTAAAGTAAACATCAATTTTATTCCATGGTATATGGTGTCACGGTATATTGCTGCAAAAGTAGATCCAGCAAACAATATTTTTCAACCTCCGCCAAGACCAACAGAAGGAGGCTGTCTGCTGAAGAAAGCCAGTTTTCCACTAAGAGAACAAAAGGCTGTATGAAATTGTCACAGAGTTCCAGTACAAAAGGTAAAAGTCGAGGACCTTGAGCAGACATGTGATACGTCTATATATCTACAAGAGAAGTGTTTATTTTGTGATTGCTATTTATTATGCTTAGGAAAGTGTTAGTCTTAGTTGTTTCCAACATTTATAGGTTCCAATGATTTCAATATGTTATCGTAATATACTGCCAGTTATTTCTAGGCTTTAAGACTATTTAAATACAGTTATTCAACTGTAAAATAACTTCAGTCTTTATCTTTTAATATAACATTTTTCGTAGCTACTGGTTAATACAACTGACTCCCTTTTTACTGGATTAATTTAAATAGGAAAAGGAAGATCATTTTACCATCTTTTTTTTCCCTGTCATTTTTGTCAAACAAATACATTGATAAAAAAAATGACTTGTTTGTAATGAATTTATAGAAGAGCAACATAATTTAGCCAGTTGCACAACAGTACAGGAGTTATGGTTTGTCTTGAGCCACAATCAAATCACTGTTTAATGCTTATTCAGCTGTCTGACAACAGACACATAATTAATTAAGAGCAGCTAAAGACTGAATGTGTGTGTGGAGAGCAGGAGAGGAGTGAACACATCAGCTAACACACAAGCTAACAAGCTTGCTAACATTCGCTCATAGTAAATGTCATTTGGAGAATGATAGCAGTTTCCCACCTGTGTTTTCTCTTACGGCCTAACCACACCATGAACTAACAATGACTGTAAATATACTGTTTAAAAATTCTTTCTAACTTCAGTGGATGGCGGAGTCCACAGATACAACTGTACCTCTGATAACTGATAACTATCTGTATGACTCTTCATCTTTCTGTCTATTTAGATTAATGACAGCTGTGTGACTGGCTAAACAACATATTATTGAGCTAATTTACAAGACAGTTTAAACCCCCCCCCCCCCCCCCCCAGCTATCTGTTGAGGGGGATGTCTCTTTGAATTTCCCCCCCAATTCTATTTCTGTTTTACCATTTCCCTGTTAAAGGTCTTGGCATAAAAGAATGAGGTGCTGAGTAGACACAGTGAAGAACAAGGGAAAATATGAGAATCTTGCCCATGAAAACCCTCTGCCTTGACAATGATGTCCTACAAAAAGACAGAAGGAGGTCATTTGGAGAAGCAAAGAGGGTCTCGTACAGACCAGTTTCTATCCAAAAATTAAAAAAAATGTTTTGCTGGAGCTCGGGCAATGAGGGTTTGTTATGTAGTGTATCCCACAAAAGGTATTAGAAGTCCCAAAATTATCTACTAAACAAGTATACTGTTTTATTCCGTTTTGTTGGGAAAAACAAGCCTCACTATTTACATTCCCAATTTGATTAAAAAAAACCAAGCAGAGGACACCATCTGCATTACGATGGCTGACTCTGGAAAAATCCCCCAGAAAAAGCCTTCTCGCGTAGACATTCATAAATCTTATAACTCCTTGATCAAACGAGAGGAAGTTCAAAGTCAGGGGGATGAAGAAGATGCCCAACCAGGATGTTCACATATGAATGTCAATGACTGGGCAGGTTAGCCTACAAGGCACCAAGCAGCTTAGGAGAGGTGGTCCCCTCTTGTGTGGTCCTTCTCAAGGTCCCTTCTGATTTTATTTTATTAATAAGACTTTGGGAGATTGCCCACTGCTCTTTGAAAGGATTACCTCATGTTATATACATATATATATATATACATATGTATGGCATGTGTTGTCAGGCAGAAGCATTTTCGCGTTGAACAACCGGTGGGTATTCCTTTGGTGTGGAAGGGAGGGTGTTGTTTTGCAGTTGCTGTTTTGTTGGCCCAAACTTACGTTTCTTTGCTTGTGTGTTATAGGTGGTCCGGCTACTCATTTGAAGCAGCTCGCTTTACATTTGCATTATATTCTGTTTTTGTAAATAAATCACTGTTAAGTTAATGTTGAACTGCTCTCCTCTCTCCATCTTCCAAAAATACCCGGTAAACATTTTATATGTTACTCCCCTCATCCTCTGGGCTCAAATGGGTCTTATGGCAGAGAGAGCAATCATAGTGTTGAAAATCAGATGCTTTGGATGCTTATGGGTTTAATAGTTGAAGTATCTAAAATGCTACAGGACAGGTTTGGGCGTTTGGGCACTTTTGTGAGAAAGACAATAGCTGGTGGGATGGAGAAATAGAGTGCATCTAAGATAACAAAACAAAAAAACACCTGTGCTTTAAATATGCCAGTGAGTTGGTGCTCAGCCTGATCACATTAAAAATGCCTGGAAGCTGAAAAAGGAGCACAAATCACTCCCTGGGTGTAAGAAGTTATTAGGCAGCTCGATTACGGTTTACCCTTCCAGTCTTTCAGCTACAAAAGCACTGTACCTTGCAGACAATTACCATCAATCGAGTAGAAAGGATTCGTGACAGGGATCTTTTGGAGGTGTCAATCAAAGCCCAACAACAATATAACAAGTGCCTCTGCGACCACTGTTGCAGGGAGCTCTTGCTTTAAGAAACAGCAAATGCATAAGAATGACTGACACAAAATAAGCACTTATTCTCCAAGTCTCAATAAAGCTCTGCAACTGGAAGCAATGCTGTTTTCTCTATTGGGCTACATTAACAGTGGAGTAAGTTGAAGGCAATACTTGAAATGACTTTCCTTTTGGTTCACTGTGTATTGACAATTGTCTCCAGGGCACCAGCTAGCATTAAAGCTTCTTTGGCAATATTGTTGCTTTATAAAAACACAGCCAGGGGACAGGGGTGCTGGACTGCGACGCAAGTATTAATCTCTTACTCTATGAAATGAACGCTACCGCTACTGCTCCAGTGTGTATCATTATAATGTAAGCAGGGAAATGGTGAGTTTTTCCCCATAGCCTCAACAGCTAGGATGGATTTTGCTTTTCTTTCTTTTTGGTATTACTTTTTTGATAGATACAGCGGGAATTGTACACTTGTGCACTGCATTATAATACTGACAGTCCAAAGGTACAGTTTGTAAAACCATTTGAATACTGGATGTTCCACTTCAGAATGCGTTGCTAGATTTATTTTCTAAATAACAAGTTAAGCCTCAATTTTCATAATGCTGAGATAAATGAAATTAAATGTTCAACACATTTTGGTATCTGGTCTCACTTCAACAATAAAGGGAAAACGTGCTCAGGATCACATCATGTCCCCAGGCATGAAAATATTGTTAACTTGTTATCAGTGCCTATAATGAAAAAATAACAACAAAAGGACTCTCTTTTTGTCACTAACAATCTCTCAAACACACACACAAACATGCATGCACTCACAAAACCTACTGTCAAAGGACCTCAGTGCAAATGAACCCTCTGACAATAAATGTGTGAAAGTGTGCATTTTTTATAGGAAGGTGTCTTAATGAAGCAGGCTGATTGAGAACGTCTTAATTCTTGCCTGTGGAACACGATGTGATTGTGTTGGTAATTGCATTGCGAGGAGAGGGAGTCTATCGGCCTGGTCCGCAGAGAGGATTGTGTGTGTACTTCCACAGGATTCCTTTAATCACAAATTGCTCTCCTGGTTTATTCCCCTTCTAGAGATATTCATCTCTTCTAGTGTGCTGAGGTATCCCTTCAGGAATAAAGAGCACACACATGTTCCACAGGAAATTGTCAGAGGAACCAAGATGGATTACTCATGCTGCGTTGGCGGATTCTCACTTTGAAAAATGGTATCAGCCACAGTCTTCCAGATAAAAATAATCCCAGCGAGCAGTACATGGGATGCAGACGGGTAAAGAGGGTTCTGACCTAATCTTAGCAAATATCTCAGAATTCACTTTATCTCTGGTCTGAGATTTATTTGAGTTTAGTCAGACAGCACCAGATTCTTTGCAGAGACGTGCTTTACCCCACCCCCCTCCTTTCCCCAGTAAAGGAAAAACCTGCTAATATAGCAAATGTGCAGTTGGACTGATAGATGATAAAAAATTTATGGCACTACATGCTCTGAAGTCTTAATGATTTAAAGGATATACTCTGTGAGTGATGCAGTGGGATGTGGGAGGCACGACCATAATGGCTGGAAGGTAAATTGATCTACTAATCATTTTGATGGTCTCTAAATACAACAACAAATTCAATGAATGCTTGTGATCATGAGTGACAAGCAAAGGCCGATGGACAGTGTGTACATCAGGGAAGTGTCCTTCAACATCGATCACCCTGACAAGAAGTCAAAGAGGCATCAGAGGCATGTTAAATTTAGCTGTAATTATCACAAAGCCTGCTCTGCCCTCCATTCCTCCTCGCTATTTCTCTCTTCCTCTTACTGTGCACGTCAAGGCAGGGTGGAAGTGTAGTCATACATCAGATAGTGAACAGTGGCTGAGCAAGAGACCCATTGTTAAGCTTTTCTGAGAAAAAAAAAAAAAATACCACGTTGATCAGTGCACATACATCCCTTCTTTAGCTCATTTGAAAAACAGTGTAATACACACAACATTTCTTAAGCTCAGGGTTTTGCTACAGGATTGAAGTCTGAAAAAACCACTAAAAACCACTATTAATTGGTAAGCTATCTCTGCAACCCTTATGCCACATCCACACTAATACATTTGTATTGTAAAAAGCAGTTTTTAAAACAAAACAAAAAACATCTGTGTACATACAAACATTTTAGCACCATTTTGGAATTAATCTATGTCTGTATTAAAATGCCTGAAAACACATATAAGCTGACTGCCCACAAACACCAGAGATGACTGCTCTGCGTGTAAACAGGAAGCAGATTGGCTACTTTGCAGTTTAGTGCTTAGTTACAGAAATAATAATATGAAAATGGCGAAAAGCTAGACCAGGGATTTCTTTGCTTAGACCGTTGACGAGGTGGAACTGTTACTGAAAGTAACACATGAGTATAAGGCAGTCAAGGCGGCAGAAAACAGATTGGGAGTCATTACAAAGCTAGTATGCTGATAAGAATTCTCAGTCAGGTCATGGTAATCCCAAGTGTTTTATCGTAGGCAACTCAACTCGTTTGAGTCTAACCCCAACGACATACATGATGGCCAGGTGTGTCAGTGACTCACATGTGACCTTACAGACTCTGAAACTCAGAGCTCACATGTGCCCTCAACAACTCTGGAAGGGTTCACACCCACACAGGGTTTAGAGGCTGCAACTCCGCACCAGTCAGAACAGAAGAAGCCTCTTGGATGAGAGATGAAACGTCTCCAAGAAACTCAAGCAAATCCAGTTGCCTACAAAATAGCACTTAGGACAACAAAGCCAGTGCTGCGACATATTAGAGTAATGTGACATATTAGAGCAGTAGGCCTTCAAGACACTCCCCCGTCCAGACTAAAACGCAACCCAGAGTTTTGAAATTACAACTGGGTCAGCAGTTTTTTTCAGAAGCAGTAAGGGGTTCCAAAATGCCAGAGTAGTGTGGATGCAAGGCCTAAAATGTAGCTATGGTTGGATGTAGCTTTGGTTCATCAGAAATTCTTTTCCAGATTTTATTAGATGTAGCCAGCTAGCTAATTAAGCCATGTTAGCTCTTGACTCTCTGGTTTCATGATGACTCGTTTCAAGCCAAGAACCATTTGAAAGGGTCGTCAATTTGCACTTGATAGCTTCATAATATTGTGCTAAAAATTTAAAAAAAAAAAGTCAGCATCCTCACTGGCGATCAAAGACATGAAAATTAAGGAATTATTTCTGTATAGCGGTGTTAAGGTAGGTAGTCCACATATTATATGTTGAATGAGGAAAACTGTAAGAGTAAACTGTTATTTTGTCCAAACAAAACCCTGTATAGCTGCTGAGCTTGCATATTTTGAAAAGCAAGACAGAAGTTAGATGTTTGCTTTACTGTTTATATTTTCAAACTGTATTTTTCACTTTTTACGCAACAGGAGGAAAAGTTTTCGGGTCAAGGTCTAATCAATGTGTTTGGTGCGTAGCGCTATCTGGGATAACAAGGTTGGCCAGGATTGTTGAGTGTAACTTCTCCTAATCCATCAAAGACCAAGACTACATTTGGGTAGGCAAAACACAAAGACAACAGAGTCCACACTTCCCATACACACTGCTTCAGCGTGTGGAGAAAACCAAAGACCGACAGGCCACTCGTTGCTTAGTTGCTAAGCTATGATTCGATTGCTGTTTGTGGGTCAGTTGAGGGATGAGTTGGACAAATAGATCATTGGCCTGATTCCCAAAAAAGCCAATGGGTTTTTTTTTGTTGGATTTTGAACTACTGCAGATAAAAGGCTGTTGCAAAAGTTTGTGATACTTTCATGATTTGCTCAAGATAATTTTTACAAAGGAACACCACTTTTATAATTTTTAGAGCATTAATGTAATTGTGAAAAAGCTAACGTCACAACCTCTAAATGTCCGACTTAACTACAAATTGAAAATATTCTAAATTGATAAATCTACAAGTTGGAAAGTTTGAGTTAAAAACTTTGTGAGAATGCATTTAATGAGGCTATGAGGTGGACTAGTGACTGATTGTGAGCAAACACCATTTTTTAAAGACAAGTAGAAGCTTCAAAAATTAGATCTAAACTGTCTATAAAAACATAATCTACCATGTCCTATACACAAAAGCATAGAAAAGTAATTTTGATGATTATGGATAATAATGTCTGACTGCAATCTCCTCTTGTATAGCCCACAAAATCCTATGTCTCTAATACAAGTAACTGCCTATGATCCATCCCATTGTTAGACAGCAGTGAGCAATGTCAAGGTCATAAGCTCCTTGTTTATCTAATTCAAATTGATGACGATCACAGCGTGTCCCACACATGGTGCCACAAATATATTAAACTTGTGATTTTATTCAACCACAGTGTACGAACTTGAGCAGCCAATGTCAAGGGTTGGATACATGGCATGAAAAGAAACAAAACAAGGCGGAAGATAATCAAGCCACATTAAGTCATCTGGGTTGGGTTGTCAGCATGAAGCCATTGTACTTCATGTTTAAATTAGTTGAATTTGCCTATAGCCTTCCAGGTAAGCTGCCCTCGCTGACCTTCCAACATCATGAATGGCAATGTTATGAATGGATTTGAAAAAAGGAAGGATTTTCCATTAACACGTTCTATTCTTACTTTGATTAGTAATCAAGCAAGCCATTTACCCTGACCTTCCTTCCTAAAGAAAATAGCTGTGCCCACTGAGGTTTCAAACAACCTATGAGATTATTTCCACCTCCTGAGCAGCCCTAACTCTGAGACATGTTTGGATAAATAAAACATTTACAGTAATCTGCTATGTGTGTGTGTGTGTGTGCGCGCGCGTGCGCAAGCAGGCACCTCTGAACAGTGTCGGATGTTTGTCTGCAGCTGCCAGGATCAGCAAAGCACTAATCCTCCGTTTGCTCCCATTCTCAGGCAAAGGGGGACCGCACTCCTTCACATGGCTTTTTAAGCTACAGCCAGGGTGGAGAGGCGTAGGCAAAGACAAAATGAAAAGCACCAGTCAGCTGTCCGCGGCAGCCTTGTCAGGTAGTAAACCTTTCCTCAAGGCAAGGTAATGAAATAAGTCCTTCTGGGCGCATAAGCTTTCAGTATTCAGGCTTGGCACTGCTCACTCACACTGCTAACCTCCACAGAGAGTCAGAACTCCATTTCACAAGCAGATGTTCAATTAGGGGCAAATGAGGGAATTAGAGATCTGATGAGAAAAAATGTGAAGTGACATTTAAACATGATAAACAGTGTTTTTAATAAGAATAACATCATGCAGCCTAAGAACGAGGAGACTGAAATAGCAGTGCTGGGCCGTCCGTTTGCACGGATCATTTAATCACCACCTTTATTAATACACCTGTTTCCATACAACGCTTATTAATTCCAAGTCCTCATAAAAATTAAGCCCTGAGACATTTGATGAGGCTCTTATTAAAATCTCCTTGATACAGAACAAAGGCATCATGGAACGATAAGAAGATATGCGATAAGTAAATTAATGCAAAGTTGGCTGCTGTGCCTCTTCCACAGTTTTGGTGTTCTCCTGACACTGATTCTTTCTGGAGTGCGTCTGGCAGAGCAGATGGGCCTATAAATGGAGATCACTCTGCGAGACATCTCTTCATTTACGTGACAGCCATGCTTATTTGCTCTGCCAATGTAGGAGGGACATACAATATGCAAGAGGGACAGTGTACCCGTGAGTCATGACTACAGATAGAAATCTGGCTATAGCAAGTGTTGCTCTCTCTACAGACTAATGGACTAATCAACATCCAGGCCACATACAGATGCCCTCTTGTGTCTTCTCAGTTTAACTCAGTAAGCCACTCGAAAAGTCTTAAGTTGTAAGCTCGCATCTACAGCTCCGACATTAACAGACGCCGCTTAAAGCTACACACCTAGCAGATGATTTCAGAACAGCTCCGAGCACGAAATGAGTCAGAGAACATCCTCTAGTAGTAATTTCTCATGCTCACTGATTCATGCGGTACATTCGCTCTTCAATATGTGTGTCAATACTTTGGCAAAGGAAAAAACAGAATTAAAGAGGCTTCAAAGTACATCTGAGCTCAATTTGTGACAGGTGATAAAAAAGAAATATGGGTGGAAGCAGGGGCTGACATTTGGCCAATTTCCTGACGGCAGTTGATTTTACCATGTAAATTGTGAAGACCTAGGCCATTAGTATATCAAGCTATTGAAGGTGGCCACTTTGAGCTTTAATGGTGTTTCCTTTACGACAAATTGAAGTGTAACTTGGACATGTTGAAATATGGAATTACTGTGCAATGAGAATGATGGCTGCTTTATTAAATCTTTTGACTGGATTTCTTCATCTCACAGATTTTTAAATACTAGGAAAACTATAAAAAAAATCTCAAATAACTACAAGAGAGTCTATTAAGCAAGTTGTATTATTATCAGACTCTGGTTAGAACTTGGTGATGTTACGCTATGATTGGCCAGTCTACACATGGGGGGACTTAGTGAAGGTTGAATTATTTAATAGGCTCTGTAACGCACCTTCGGGTTCACCGGTGGTTGGCATACTATTTTTTGCTCTCCTTCATGTCTCAGTCAAAGCTGCTCAACACAAACAAACAAGACTTGCAAACATTCTTTTTCGGTTTACATGCAGCATTCTTTGGTGCTGCTCTCCCTGTCTAAGGCTTTTCATGTAGGCACATGGAAAGGCAGGCACGTTTGCTCTCTCTGCCTCAGGCTTTCCTCATTTTGCACATGGAAGTTCAGAGAGGTGTCCTACCCACTGTGACAGGGCGGAGTTGTCACCAAAGCATGATACTAATATTGACAGCTTCGTCAGCACTGTTAGCACTGCTCACACTGTTAGCACCGTTAGCAACATTAGCTGCTAGCCGTCAGCTTAGCCACCTCCATGTTGAGAGCGGTGTGCAGGCAGTCCAAATTCATTCAGTCCCAATGTGGCATACAGCTCCTTTAACCAGCTCACGACCAAAGTTGTTGCTGTAACCATGTTGTGATTCTTGTCACAGGGAAAGGTAGTTAGCCTAGCTTACTCTCTGCGCGTGTAATGGAATCTCACAGCTTGATAGATCCTCCCAGATGCATTACCTTGTAAAGGGACGGAAGTCTTCTGCAAGTTGCTCTTAGTTCACAGCAATTGCTGTGCATTTTTTTGAAAAGTGGAAAAAATGTGTATCAACTTTTGAGGCGAAAGGGCTATGACATATTTTTGGCTTGACTTTAACTTTTCAACTTATCGTACACACATTGTACTCTATTGACTGTATAACCACAAAACTCAAAACACAAAATATTTTGCATTAGACTTTTTTGACACATACTGTCCCAACCTCTGCAACCATTCTGGCCTGTGATGCCAAAAATTCCTGCCATCTGGCCAGAAGCCAGTGGTGTAAATATTTCTAGTCTTAAGCCAGCCTAATGTAGCTTTCTGTAACCCACGGCTGTCTTGACTGATTGTCTGAATAAGCAGTGATTTACTTGTAATGTGTGATGAAGACACAGCTTGTTTGTACTGACCCATCATGAATGCACTGATGAATGAAGAAATGTTGATTTAGACACTTTTAACTACTGACGAGAGATAGTGTTTTCTAACAAGATTAGTGTTTCTGTCATCATTTCACAACCAAACCAACCAATAAAGGCTCGTTTTGGTCACTGGCCAAGCAGGCCATGAAAGACGATGGTTGCTCTGAGATTTCTTGGCAACAGTGTGCATTTATTTTTACACAAGGTTCTAAATGCATAAAGAACTAAGCTGATCCACTAAATAAAAGGAGGTGAAACTTGTGTTACTGTTAAAGTATATAACTATAGAATCTTCATGTGTAATTGTTAATTTTTTATCTCCATCTGCAGCAAGAATTATATACCACTGGGGACTGTTCTTTACCGGTCAGAGGAGTGGGGTCGGCTGGAGTGGTATTTTTTCTTTTATTTTGCAATCTTGACCATCCCTTAGATTTTAAACAACTTACCCTCTAATGTTTTTCATATATTTTATATATTTCATATATTTTTAAATTTTAAAAATCTAATAACTAATTTATGGTGGAGGGAGGCTCAAGGAAAAATATTTATAGCTTCAGAAGGGACAATAACAACACATGCATGCATGTGGGAATTTCATATATATTTTACATCTGATTAGTGCAAACGTTTTTTGATTAAATTTTAAATTAGATGTAGAATGAAGTGATTTAATAAATAGCCTATCACTAGTATATGTTTAGATTTGGTAATGTTTTCTGACCAAGTGTTAGTCTTGCATGATTTGTTCAAGGACTGTCGTGATTTGAAAATCTGACGCTAATTTTAGTTTTTCAGTTTCTTGAGAGCATGCCTTTCAAATCCACCAGGAGTTTTGGGGTTAAGGTCGTATTTGAAATAAATAAAAATTACAATCATTTCGAGTTGAATGTCCCTCCCTTTAGCCAAAATAAAAAACATTCCCGACTTAAAAAAATGATTTGACATGCCTCTCCGGTATTTTTTAACAACCACCGCCCCATCCCTCTCATAAATAACGAGCAGTCCCTTACCAGATAGAAGTGAAGACGAAACACTGTAGCAGTTTCAGAATTGTGAATTTCAGTAGCTTTGACTCAACTTCCCAAAAAAGTATTTGCGTTTGCACTCACTACAGAGATGGTTCTGACAGCTTTACTAAGACAAGCCGTGATATATGAATTTTTTGACATTGCTGATATCTGGGAGACATTTATTTAAGTTCATAGCTTCCCCCTCCTTCTGCTAGCATCCTTCCTTTATGTTTCTTTCTATGTGCCCTGGGACATCTTGAGCTGTTTGAAACCACTAATATGGGATAAAAAAAAGAGCTGATAAAACTTTGAATAGATGTTACCTTGGCAACAAGCTTCCTGTACTCACCTTGTTCAAAGATGTCACTCAAATGGTTACACTCCCAAGTGCAAATTGACTGCTACAGCTTACACTGGCATACCATTCCACACAGTTCACCATTTCAATAGGCGTGCTGCAGTACCTAATAGAAGTTTCTGGCTTGAAATCATATGAGGAATAGAGAATGTTTGAAACATAAAAGTATTCTCAGCTTCTTAAAAACGCCCACTAAGACATAAAAAACACACACTGAAGATCCCCAGCTCATATTTGCAGAATAAATAGTGGTGCCATTATAGTACCTGTAAAGAACCATCACCACCATTTTAGGCCCTACACATCATCAGAGCAGACTGTTTCACAGACACGTCAGTGTATCACCAATACAATTATTTTAGGCAAACTTTCAATTTTTTTTTTACTGACGCCTAAAACATGGTTTTTACCTGCATTACGAACTACAAGACCGTCGCCTCAATCAAATTTCGCCCCACCTCTCTCTGACAGGTGTCATCATGAAAAACTCTATTTTCTAACAAGCGTTACACTTGGTCGATTTCTCTCATTTGTAACTGTAATTGCAGCATTAAGCTGATGTGGTGGCACAGTATTGTAATCTGCACAGTGCACCAGGAAAAGTGCTGCCAAATATCAAGCATAGCTTTAGTTCAGGCACGACACGATGTCAAGCTCAGCTCACATCCCAGCTACATCAGCTGATCTCAAGCAGTCCAATGAACTGATGGATCAGCTGAGTGATGAAAAGCAGTTAGCTGATAGATCACATGATTCCTTTCAAGACAACCAGTTGGCAAATGTCATTCAGGGATATATTTAAACTGCTCTGGCCTGCCGTCTGTTGCTGCTTCCTCTGCAAGCCGCGACCACTCCAGCTCCTCCTTTTCATGCTGTGTCTGATTTATCAATTTCATTTCTGTTTGACATTGATGCTGCTCTGTTCTGTTCCCGGGGGGTCTTTGCTGCTGCTCTCCCTGCCTTAGGCTTTCTTTGTAGGTGCATGGAAGGGCAGGGAGGTTTGCTATCTCTGCCTCAGGCTTCCCTTGTTTGCATGTGGAAGGGCAGACAGGTGTGCTCTCTCTGCCTTAAGCCTTTCCACATAGGCACATGGAAGGGCAGAGCAGTGTGCTCCCTCCGCCTTAGGCTTTCCACATAGGTGTGTGAAAGGGCAGAGAGGTGTACTCTCTCTCTCTTATGCTTTCTGCATAGGCAATGGCCAAAAATATAACACTGTAATGAAAATAAAGTTTTCTTTGACAAAAGTCATCCTGACCAAACTGCTAAAGAAGAAGGAAAGAGCAATCTGCTTTGGTTCACAGCAAAGTGGGAACCAGGCCCCAGTCACGGAGTTTCCGCTAGTTACGTCTTTGCCACCACAGCAAAAGAATCACTAACAAAAACAAAACGAACCTTCTCTGCTGTCCAGTGTTTTAATATAGCTTAATATCACCAGCTGGAGGTCATAAATGCCATTGCAAACGGTTATCGAACTTGACATTTGTGAACTCCACTTAATGCACCTCTGCATGTGTGCTTGACTGCTGTCCTGTGCGGTGACTAATATTACACTTACCCCACTTTATGGAATACAAAAGTTCAAACAGACATCGCTAAAACATGATATATGTTCATTACTATACAGCTGAGATCATGACGGCCAAATACACTGGGACCACTACATAAAATTGCAGATGAATATTTAATGTCCAGGAGTTCACATTATAGACACTGATTATTCCTGTAATGATTTGGCCACAGTTTAAAAATAATTACATTTTTTTCCACATATAACTATTAGAACTCCTAAAAGCCATTGCTTATAAAAGTGTTTGAGCAACCTGAAGGCATTTTACTAATGCATGTGTGTGCACATGATCAGGATGTTACTACCTCCGCCTCACTTTGAACCAGGAAAAAAACCTGTAAAAGATAATATAATTTGTGGAATCCTGGACTCCTAAATTGAGTTTTTGAATGTCACGAATGCTATCATCATTAGTTGGCTCTGTCCAGAGCTCAGAGAAGGTTAATGATTTATTGAATGAGAAATCTTTTCATAAATGTCATTAAACTGCTTTTTAGCAATAACTGTTAATTAACTGGAGTAAATTGGGATTTGAAATAAATAGATCAATGCATAAAACAGAGTTTTTGATATATGGTATGTCATCTGTGGTGGGCACTAACAGACACAATGGGAGCCCAACTGGCATTTTGACTGGGCAGCAGTTTGCCAGGTGCATTTTGTTCTTGGAGCATCATCTCCCCTCAGCAATTACAATACACATAAAGGACCAAATTCTGCTTCCCCAGGAAATGTAGCCACCAGCAGGGTTCATATTTTCCCCCCAGTATAAATACCCTTTTTTGAGAGGTATGATGCATAACCTATAAAATACAGTACAATAAAAATTTTAGCATAAAGCATTTGCATCACATTGCCATATCTCAAACCTACTTTAGATGTATGACCTTTTGGACTGCGCTTACTAAATAGAATCGCCATGGATACCTGGGGCATGCTGAATTTCTCACTGTCCCCTCAGCTCCCCAGTGGAGGGGAACTGCATATGAATGCTAAAGAGCATAACAATTATGTATTAATAAACTATATTTTAAACTAAATTATTATCCCCACTTCTTTTAATGTGCACCAAAGCACACAAGGCAACATGTATCCGCTGTGTGGTTTGTAACGCCTGAAAACAAAAGTGGGGGATTTGTCCCAGCCACACCCAAAGCCCTCTAATGCCTCCCTCCAGGGGTAAACACCTTCTTCAAAGGACTGAAAGATCCAGCGCAAATATTTGCATGACTGCCAAAGCCGATAGAGATAAATACTCAAGGTCTTTAAAAGATGCCGTTTAATGCATGAGGGAGGAACATCAGGACGTCAGCACATCCTGTGGCGGCTCACAAGCGGACACTTGATTGAGTGTGTCTGGTGTGAGCGGCCTAACAAACTTGATTTCTTCCTGCTAGTGACATATTGAAATGCCGTGTTTTTTAGGGCCGCTCTCCACGGCTGACACGGCCCACTTACACACTCATCAGCAAGACCTAGCTCCCGCTCTGCGCTCTCAGCTGCTTTGTTCCAGCTGATGTCATCTAAACCTCGTCCCTGCAGGGTTGTCTGGGGTAGATAAGACACCCCCTCCCCTCTGCTGGTCCTCTGCAGAAAAAAAGGGGGCTGCTGCTATGAAGATGGATTACCCAGCTGGCGACACTAGTTCCCTTTCCGCCGAAGCCACTGTGGAGTGCTAACGCAATTAAGGCAATTAATCTTCAACAAAAGGGGTTCACAGCTTCCCTCTATGATTTCACACCTTTCTGTACAGGTGCATAACTAAACAGACTTGCTCAGACATGCACGCAGACTACACATGCCTACAAACACGATTCTTTTTTATCAAGGCTTACAGGGAAATAAATGCAATTAACAAGCACGAAATATAATACTAATGCTTATCACACAGTTGATGTGTGAAACCAGGATGTTTGTTCCATCATTTGCATCAGCAGCCTACTTTCACTAAAGCTGCTTGGTTTTCAAAACAACCAGCAGGAGGATAAGGCTGAATACTGTAGTCGACCTACAGGCAGGACAGCAATTATTGGGGAGCCGTTTAAAAGACAACTGTTCAAACGATTACCACAACAGATGCTGAACATTTTTATTATGAGGCGTACAGCACAGGGGTGTGTGTGTGTGTGAGTGTGTCACAGATGAGAGAGACGGGAGATAATAGGAAAGAGAGTAAGGGGGATCTGTAATCGGCACATTTAAAGGCTCTGGCATGTGTTTTTAAGCTCTGTAAATAGTTACTCCACTTCCAAGCTGGCAATACGGTCCAGCATCATGGCAAAACATTTGCTTTTAATGTAATACAGCTGGGAGTGTGGAATTTTAATTTCAAATCTGTGCCTCTTTCTTCTTCATTCTGAAGCAGCGGCACAGGTGGTCTGAGCCAAATATCATTTATTAAGAGCGAGAAAAAGTATTAAAACATACTTCTGAGCATCAAACAGACTGAGTTAAGACGGAGTTAAAGAATTTACTAATTGTCCATTATCATGATTCTCTATTAGTGCACTGAAGAACTCAAGGAAATGGCCGCAATAAATTCGTCTTACAGCTTACAAGAAAAAGAATTCCCTCATTTTAATTGTCTGAGGGTAATTATTAATTAATTACTCTTTAACGATTTAAATCTCAAAATCATTAATTATTTATCACAGCAGTTGGTCATTATGTGATTTATAGATAGGAATAAGTGAGAGTTCTGAAGGACAAGTACATGCAGTGGTAGAATTTCAGGAAAACAAAGCGTCACAAGGCATCTATTTAACATTTGGGACAGACACTGCCATTTCATTTATCACTTCAAGAGGACGTCAATTCGTGTCACACCAAAGACAAATGTGAAATCAATCCCAGCTATGAATTCAAAGCAGCAGAATCAAAATGGTCCAGGTGCCGAGAGGTTGAAATGTGTGATGGAAGTGGCACAGGGCGAGTGAAGGGCACCAGCAGCAAAACCACTATGCAAATTCTGCGCCACTTTGTTTGACAAGCAACAACACTGCTTTGTATATATGCAAAGCCTGGCAAGACACTGTGCACACAGCCCTGCTGTCACAGCCGAGTCATGCTAGACTGGTGACACCCAATGGATGACCCCTGTCTGCAGTGAGGCTACTGGGCCAGACTTCACACTTCATTTAGACAGACACACACAACAGTGGCAAAAGTTATCACATGTAGTGTACAGCACATCTCGGGGGGTCAAACGTGGCAGGGCGCTGAGATCGCCCTCTGTTCTGCAGAAACTTGGTGTCAGAAGTTGAATAATTTGATTTCTGAGGGCCTGCTGAGGTGAAAAGTACTTGATTAGCACTTTGAATTTACTCAGCAGGCAGTCTGTTTGACCACCACTAAATAGCTGGAGATAAAACACGGCAAACCCCATAAACCATTACTCATTTAGGCTTCATGCTGCTTTTTCTCTTAGCTGTCTCTACCACATCTAAGGACTGCATCAAAATCCCTCCATGGACATACAGCAATAAAATATGCTACAGTGACTAGAGGCTTTGGTGGAACCTTGATTCAATACTTTTGAATTTCTAAACATTCTTAGTTCTCTGACTGAAAAATAAATGGTCATGAAAACCATGCATTGCATTAAAAATTGAATATGTTATGAAATTACAGAAGTCAATTCATCCCTATAAGGGATCTTATTTTAAGTATTCAGGGCATTTTCACCCCATTAATTTTTTGATAGGCTACAGTAGAGAAGTGAATGAAAAGGAAAGGTCCTCAGCAGGACTCAACTACTGGGAAGGTGCTATTATAGAGATAGCATCGTAAACCACTGGGCCACCGAGGCACCCAACTATATGGGACAATTTTGACAGAGCAACGAGGCAATGATCCCTTGTGCAAAACTACTTTGCAGCAGAGCAAGTCAACTTTCAGACCACCCACATAGTCACAAGTGTGCCCGAATGTGCCTGTAGCTGGCACACCCAGCACAATCATAAAAAAAAAAAATGTATGAGTTAGCTGCAAATTTAAACTGGAATTACTACCTCGTGATTTTATGCCTCTGCAGATCTGTCAGGTTGCAGTTATAGTTTACATCCATGTCTATGAAATCATGAATGCTTCACACACATATTTAACCTGTCAGCACAGAAGATCTATACAATCAGCAGTGTCAAGGTGGGCACCCAAGATTAGAGTCACTAATTCAGTATCTGGCCAAATGTCTACCTTTCTGTTCCTGAGTTATGACACTGAATAATGGCCAGAAAAGTGTTTTTTGCAGAACATTATGATGTCACAGTGAAGTTGACCTTTTAGATATAAAATGTCATCACTTTATCATTTTATCCTATTAGACATTCGGGTAAAGTTCTGTCATAAATAGCATATGAATTCTTGAATTATGTTGTGAGGTCACAGTGATGTTGACCTTTAATCTTCAACCAGCAAACTGTTATCAGTTCATTAGTGAGTCAAAATGGACATTTGTGCCAAATTTGAAGAAATTTCCCCAAGGTGTTGAGATATTGCATTCATGAGAAGGAGCCAGGTGCAAGGTCACAGTGACCTTTGACCTATGATCACAAAAATCAGTTCATCATTTAATCCCTAAAGGCGTTCTTGAGATATTGCGCATGCAAGAATAGGACGGACAACCTTACACCATAAAAATCTTAGTAAACTCTAATGGACAAAAAGACTTTCTGTGGTGTCTGTCACACCCATGGATCACCCATCTATGCCATGTTGCATCCTATGAGCTGGCACTGGGGGTGAGCCAGACCACGCTGTTGTTCCTGCTTATTTGAACACCATGCCATGTTGCTAACGGATGCCCCACCCCAGCCTCTCTTATTAACCTATTTGTGATTGACAGCCTGTCATAGGCTGTGATGCTCAAGTGATCAGTGTGATATGTCACAGCCAATGTTTTAGTGCAATCGCCACGTGTGCATTATGGACTCTCAGTTGAAGGCTCTGAACTGACTTGCACAGCAGTTAAAAAGAGAAGTAAGCCATTCTCATCCCTCACTAATCGAGGTCCTCGATTCCTGTCCCAAAGACATTTTTCCAAACATGAACTGTTTACTACAGGCACTCATTAACATCACTCCTCCGATAACAAGCTGCACAGCTGAGTGCTTGTTTTCCACTGTTAACAGGATCAAAATAAGCAACAGGGCAACTTACGTTACGATCGCAGGCTGACTCAACACTTGATTTTTTTTTTCTTTGAAAAGGAGCGAATAGACACTGTGGATTATGATGAAATTATTGCATTGTAGCCCACTAGCTTACATTGCTCATATAGTCTGCTGACACACGTAGGCCTCAGTCAAACTAATGTGCTTTTTGTATAAATTGTACTTTTTGATGGAAGCAGCAGTTTTTTCGAGATAGGACCTGCTGGTGCTGCCTGTTGTTTTCATGGCTGAGGGACTGTGAATGTAATCATACAATATAAATTAAGCTACACATTACCAATTTCACACTATGCTATTTTGTTAGATACATAATGCTTACTTACTCTATGTAAGAGGTATTGTGTCAGTTTGTTTTTGCCATGTCATAGCATTGCACAGATAGCTTATAGGCTTAGCCTAAAAAAACACATCGTTGTGTGGTTACCCTTGCTACTGGAGAATCTGATGTGATGTAGTTGCAGGTAATGTTGCAGATGTCTAGTGAGAAGACCACTGCATTTACCACAACTCTTGGTTTGACATTGCTTTTATGTAGCAGTTGTGCTATAATGATATTAGGAAAATCATTGTAGCATTAAATGAAGAGATAATGTTGAAGCTTGCCTCTGTTACCTTATTTCTTGTAACTATCATTTGTTGCTAAGTGACAGGAGACAAAACCAGTTGCCTTCCAGTAGCAATTAATTTAATACAGAGTAGGCAAATACTCTCAATTATATTTTTATGAGATCTGGCAGCACCGGCGATCTATGCAATCAGCACAGTTTCAAGGTGGGCACTGAAGATTGTTCCTGAGAAATGATGTTGAGTTATGGCCAGAGAAGTGTTTTTGCAGAACATTATGATGTCACAGTGAAGCTGACCTTTGACCTTTTATCATCATTATATCATGTTAGACAGTTGTGTGAGGTTTTGTCAGAATTAGCGCATGAATTCTTCATGGCCAAAAAAAGTTTTGTGACGTCACAGTGACCTTGAACTTCAACCTTCGACCACCAGATTCTTATCAGTTCATTGCTGAGTCCAATTGGATGTTTGTGCCAAATTAAAAGAAATTTCCTCAAGGTATTCTTAAGATATCACCCTCACAAGAATTAGACATTAGTCACAATGAGCTTTTACCTATGACCACCAAAATCTAATCAGTTCATAGTTAAATCTGAGGGGACATTTGTGCCAAATTTGAAGAAATCCCCTGGAGGCGGTCTGAAATTTCGCTTTCACAAGAATGGGATGTAGGAATATATGGTCATACAGATGTATGTTGGACAATCTGAAAATAAAATGCCTCCGGCCACAGCTATTGCCCATGCAGAGGATAAAAACTGTTATGCTTGATCTAGAGATCACTTTGGATCTTGCACACATTATATCCCACAAAATATTTCTGACCACACTACTGTTTTTGACCAAAAACAACCCTGCATTAAAAAGAAGGCAGAGGGGATGCTTTGGTACAGACAATGAAATATAAACCAGGAAGACCAGTTTGAGTTCAGTTTGGAGACTCAACAGACACCAAAACACCACACAGTTCATTGCACAGCTTACTTTGATTATGATGAGATAGGATTTCACAACACTCTATGTTACCATGGCTGCAATTGTATTTTCTTTTACCATTGTGAGGTAAACGGCAGAAATCCAGTGTTCATGCTACAAGTAATTTGCCAGGAATGTAAATGAATGGCCAGTGCACCATCTTACCATATGACACCGCATTGCACTGCAGCAAAAGTTAAACCATGTTCAACATTTTTTGACAAAAAACCCTGCTTTGTTTTTGGCGGAGCCCTATTTTATTTAGTCTTGGTGCCACTGTCTGAACATATAAAGTGAAAAAAAATCCAACTTTCAGGTTGGGTTTGGGCTTTTGCCATCAATGCTATTACTGATTTTGCAGTATATCTTGTAATAGTACACACAATATTTCACTCCAGATAATAATTTTTAGTGTGTCCCTATAAAGGGAAGTGTACCTTCCCTTTGTAATGTATGTATAATGCTCAGTCAAGGGAGGATTTAAATAAATGTGGCAGCAAAAATTCAAAGCATTAATTATTGACTTTTTTAACATCATATGTGACTCTCGTCCAATATTGCAACCAGCTGGGAGCATCATGATATTGCAGATGACCTAAATTGCTTGTTATGTATTTAAATGTGGACAAGATGCAAAGAGGATTCAGGCCTATAATGGAGTAAAGGCAGAACAAAATGTCTAATTGTTTTGTTACCTGTTACTTTCCCGGAGTGGTTCGTTGCCCTTCCGCCAGGAGATCACACCCCAAGGGGACATCTTGGGCTTGCACTCAATGAGCACATCTCCTCCAACCTTCACCAGCGTCTGGCTCTTCAGCTGGTTGTGGGAGAAATCTGGGGCAACAGCTGAGACGAGAGCAACATATTAATAACAGTGTTTTCAACCAATTATCTCTGAATATTTATGAGATTAATAATTAATCTTTGAAAATTTTCACAATTTTTCACCATTTTATAAAGGTGAGCTCATAAAATACATTTTATTATTGACGTGGATAATTCAAAGACCCTAGATTTTTGTACATTCTTCAAAATATGAATAATTAGTCATAAAAAAAGCAAAATACTAATGGCTAGAAGACCTTCCTAAGGCCAACCTCTTTTCACTCTGCAAAAGCTTGGTCAACTTTCCCCTTTCCTGTTAGTGAATTTGCATTTCCTAGGATAGTGAAGGAATGGCCCACCTTACATTACCTTACTTTGCCTCTGATTGGCTTACCCTGACACTCCTACCTGAACCTAACCAATTTTACTCCTCTTGCCAAAACCTAACCAATCAACCAACAAAGCCAACAGTACTAGCCAATCATAGGGAGAGTAGGATGGGTCATTCCTTTGCCATCCTAGGAAATGCAAATTCACTTCCTGTTATAATTGGATATGCTGTCTGCTAGGCTCAGACACACAAGACACATTCTGAAGACAGTTAACAGATGCGTCAGGGGGACTGTCACAATCGTTACGGACACATTATATCATATATCGTTGCATCTTAAGCGGGTTAGTGTTAGCAAAATGCTAGCTAACATTAGCTAGCTTATTTATAGCCACATCAAGAGGAGTAAGCTTGATGTCAGATCAACAACGTCTGCCAGGCTTGCTTTCTCTATATCTCTACAGTAATGTTAAAGAGATAAAGGATGGATAGGTTGGTTGCTGACATATTTTTAAGAGGACATGACTCATTTGCCAGAAAATATCAAGACTAATGTGCCTTTGTCTTCATGCCACCCAGAAATAACATAACTTTCTACAGCAACTAACGTAAGGTCAGCACTTTAGCCTGTATTCAGTAATAAATACATAGAGTACTTTACTGAACCCCAGAAGGGGAAAAGGGGAGTTAAAGAGATCAATTCAACTTTATTATTATTCTCAGCAGACAGAAATGTCATGTTCTTTAGCTTTTTACCAACTCATCATTCCCACATTAAACTTTCCCTGCCTATAAACCACTTTAAAAATATATGCCCTTTTCAAAAGGTGTGCAACTGTCTGATACTGTCCCTGACATCCTTTTTTCAATCTCCACCTTGAGCTTGACCAGTACACTCAGCTGTGTTGAGCCTATCAGCAACATGATCCGGATGAGACATGCTGGAGGATGAATAGTGAATGAGAGCTGCTGCTAGCCCAGAGTGGAGAGTGACAGGCTTGACAGGGCAGATGGGCAAGACTGGCGAACAGAGGAGCTCTGGCATACATCACTGTCAACCTGGATGCATTCATCTTATAATTAATGCTTTTCAATTAGTGGCCAATAAGAGAGAGGCCATAGGTCATGCGGTGGCATTGAAAGAGGAAGAAGAAGGAGCAAACTTGAGGACAAATATGAACCAATGTATGCTTGCACGCACCTCTCCATGCACACACACACACACTACCTGCACACACCAAGCCAATGCCTTACCTATTACTCGGAGCTCCGCATTGGAGTAGACCTCGCCGTGCTTATTCCCAGCCACGCACTGGTACATTCCTGTGTCGGACAGGGTCAGACGACTGATTGACAACGCTCCGTTGGCAACCTGTATGCGTTCCTATGGACATAGAGACACATGCTTTTAATATGCCTTATTCCCACTGCTCATCTACATAAAAACAGCCAGCCAGTGGGCCAGTGAATTATGGTCTGGAAGTGACAGACGTGGCAATAAATCTAGGTTTTCATCACTAATGGAGGGAAAGGCTTGGGTGGATGGAGGCAGGCTAGCAGAAAATGACCCTAATCAATCTGCATGTTTATGAGAGTGAAATAAAACCATGCCCTATTTATATCTCCAACTGCACCACAGGGCCTGTTTCCCCTTCAGCAGGAGGAGGGGATAACAGAGGAAGGAATATCGTAACATCTGAGGTATAATGCATTGTGAAAATTGCTTTTCTGATAGGTATGCTCCATACATACTAAGTGCTGTGTACATGGTCAAGCTGTACCTCCTCTTCATCTGTTTGGACTATCGTTTTTTGGCCGCCTGCGGGAGAAATCGTGCTCGTCACTGAGCCATCAAATTAAGATCTATTTATGGACGGCTGGGCCCGATGAACTAAAAACGCGGTTGGATCAGTGCATCTGTTGGACATTTAATCCCCAATATAAGTTTATCTCTGTGAACTCGGGTTCTCACTCAAGTCCTTCGCTACAGCATTAAATCCTTGAGCAGTTTTCATACATCTCTATGCAGCCGTGTCAGGCTCTGCCTCCTCGTGCCCCTTCATCTCCTGTGTTTCCTCGGGCTCACCCGTAATGTCATTACAGCCCATTTCCATAGGGGTGTCTGAGCGGCCTGAACTCCAGTTGCAGGGGATTAAGGTACTGTCACATGAAAAGGGAGACTGTCCTCACTGAAAGATCACAAACTAATCCTGTGTTTGAGCAGGTTGTGCCTGAATTTCCATAACGCTCTGTGGCTCTGGATGTGCAGGGGCGAATATCCCTGCTGGCAAGTGAGGCAAATGGTGGCGTATATCAGTCTGTGCATGGAAAGCACTCTCGTTTACGGCTGCTATTAATTAAGCATGACGTTCCTCTCAAATCAGCAGTTTTTCATGCAGGGACCTGGGGGGACCATCTGTACGCCTTATGCTGAAGGAAAATGATTGGCAATGTCATTTGCCAACAACACTGGGTTGATTCGTTTGAAATTAAACTGCAAAAACATGTTTAAGAATGGATGGATGGAAGGAATGACTTTTATGGTTTTATGGTGAGCTTCTTGGGTTTGATTGCTGTCTACAGTTATGTTTCTCAAAATCACTAATTTCTAGAAGCCTTCGTTACAATTATGCAAATTTTACAGCTGTAACATTTAAACAAGCTACATTTGATAGTATCATAACGATATCAGGTAACACTTCATTTGGATAGTTTGCCTACAGATAGTTTATAGAGTATTGGTAATATTTCAACCACTTAGTTGAGATTCAACTGTTTTGGAGTATGTGTGACAATTAATGAACATGACTTCACCTATGTTGCATAGACTGAGTTCAGTTCAACTTCAACCAAATTATTCTGAGAAAATATAGTGAATTGTCACATCTACACCAACAGACTACACCTACAAATTGTTGAATCTCAACTAAAAAGCTCTTGAAATGCAACAAATACTCAAACAAATATAAACTATCTGTAATTAGACTACCCAATATCAATCAACTACTGTGGATATATGGAAAAGGTGGAAAATAATCATTGTTGTGATGTAAAAGAAAGAAAAAGCAGAAAATAAGCAATGTGAAATTGATTTTAATCTGTTACATTTAATGTCATGAAGTATTAAAAGGATATTTTGACTACAAGAAGATTATCAGTGCTCACTGTGAATGAAATCCTATTCACAGATATTTGATTAACCTTCTGTACATGCCTGAATAACAAAGAACTGCTAGTAGACATGAACTAAGCTCAACAGTGGCTCTGCAGTAGTGGGAACAAAAAGCTCTAAGCTCAGCCTGTTTGCTCCACTTGAGCTTGAATTAACAGGGGAAGCAGGAAAAAAATACATCACTCACAGTGGTGAAAGAGGTACTCAGATCTTTAACTATAAGTTGTAATACCACAGTGTGAATAAAAGTAAAAGTCCTTCATCAAAACTTTTATTTGAAAATTGAAAAAAAAAATATACACTTCAAGTGCAAAAGTAAACAAGTAATTATGCAAAATGGCCCCTTAAGGTGCAATGTATACTATATTATTGAATTATGATTATTGTTGTGTTCATCACTTTAATGTTACAGCTGGGAAAGGTGGAGCTTATTTTTAATATATATATAAATTGCTGGGGGGGGGGGCTTGTGAATATCACCAAGGGATCGATAAAGTTTTATCGTTCTCAATAATAATGCATCTTGATTCATTTGTTGAATATATTTAGTATTATTAGTCTGAATCTGAGTAACTACTGACTACAGATATAAAATATACATTTGGCGGAGTTACAGTACAACATTCGTCTCTGAACTGTGGCGGATTAGGTTTGGGTGGTATTACGGTAGTACTGTCAGTGACATGCCATCATGGTAGGCAGGGTAGGCAGTGGCTACAATGTCTTCCTTGTGAATCACATTTTCTAAACCAACAGTATTTCATAAAATAAACTTTTGTTTGTAATATTACTATTTATTCTTGTGATTTCCATCTGTCATTTGTATATAAATTCAAAAAAATGTAGATGTTACAAGAAATGTAGCAGTTGCACATCATTAGGTGTAAAAGGCGATGCTTTTCATCCCCATTCACTGTGAATGCAAGCAAAAAAAAAATAGCATGACGGCATGCACACTTTGATCCTGTATTCTACAACATTAACGTCAAAAAGCAGAACTCTTCTGTGCCATTTAAAATATGCCCTTTGTTACAAATGATATGTATGATTGAGATTCCACACTGGAAATATGTGCAGTTGGATATGGACAGTGTGGATTTATGTTTGGTTTTATATTGAATTGATCTGTGTTTTATTAATTGAGTAAATGTACTTTACAGCACTGATAATCCATTCCTGAAATCCAAGAGCTTTAACATTGCAGTCCTAACAGGAATAATCTCAGTTCAAGTACCCTACTTTAAGCCAGCTGTGTGGTGGTCCCACACTCCTTTAAATGGACCTAATCCTGTTTCACACTGGAGTTTCCCTTTAATTGCACATCCACCCTAATCCTGCAGCCATTGTCAATAAAGCAGCAGAAAGTGAGGTCCTTGAGATGAAAACAGCCATAAGAAAATAAGCATTCCAATGAACCATTCCTTTTTTTGATGAAGGTCGGTAATACAAAGCTTCACCGATAGAACAAGAAGTCTATTATTGTATTAGGGCTGCATCTGAAATAGTCATACTGGTACAACACAGCAGCATGTCAACCAGCAGTCCAACAAAGAGCCCAGTGATTGTGGAACCAGTCTGAGAGGTACTATTATTAGAGTGAAACACTAGAAATAGTTGGAGTTCTTAAATATTTTAAATGACTGACATTGAATAATTGAATGCACATATACTCAGCTATATATATCATGACTCCCTAGAAGTCGACTCTGCTGTATAGTCAATTTTTCCCAACAACAGATATGGCCCATAACGTTATTATTTTTACGAATCGATCACTCTATATTCTGCTGCTCAAACTTATAAAGCTGTCAGCAGAAATACGTTCCAGTGAACTATACAATCAGAAAGGTCTCAATTGATTCACTGTAATAAATAACAACAAATGGTGCATCCTCTCCCCACTGCTCCTTCCATCATTGACCTTTCCCTCTTCCACTCATTAAGCGTCTGTGTTTAATGGTGGCATTTCAAACAATGAAACACCTTCACTGATTAATCCATTCACCCATGCATTCTGAATATATCCATTTATTATATTTATGTTAAGGGAAAATCTGCTGCAAAAAATCAACACAGCCTTTGTAACCTTTAATCACAAATTCATTGCTTTAAATCCAGATGGCCGAGTGGTGCGGTGTGTTAGTAGGTTCTCCTATATTTGAGAATATTATCTCCAGCAGACATAAACCTGGATTTGGCTATGTGTGTATCTGCCTGTCTGCAGCTAACAGCACAAACTACTGGACCAATCAGCCTAATACTTTTTGAGCACATTAATGACTATATGCTCAAGGATTTCTCATGGTTGTGGTGATTCATTATGTTACCTGACTGTTGACTATTTTTTAAGCTCTGCCGACTGACTTGTAAAAGGCTGGTGGGGGCAGCAAGTTTTCCGGGGATCATCATGGCTAAAAACAACAAGCCTTACTATCTCTTGCAGGTCACATTTTGGCCTTCGTTGTGTCTTAAAAATTGACATCCATAGAAAAGTCTGATCTCATTTTGAACCAGAGCATCTGCAGAATAATTCCATACCCGATATGTTATGATCCACCAAAGTTCAGCACGATACCAGATTAATACGGCACTGTTTTTGTTATCTTTGCTGCCATGTTGACTGTAAGGGAGCCAGGAGGGACAATTCCACTAGGCAAAGCTGGGCCCACATTCCAGCTGCTATGGCTGCAACCCAGCTTTAATCCATCCACCTCATAGCCTCGTACTATAGCGGGAACTTTTCAAAAGGGAAGTGTTTTGCCTGCCTGATTTTGCAGACATGCAGATTTTGTTATTTTCCCTTATATTTCTTCTTCTACCATAAGTAAGAAAGTGGGCTGTTTAATGGTTTCTCTTATTGTCAGCTTTGGACAAGGTAAGGCAAGTTTATCTAATTGGTGCATTTCAAAGCCAAAGGCAATTTAGGCCAATTAATTGTGTTGATTGTTGATATTTCTCATTTTGTTGTGCTGTTGCCTGCAGACAAAGTTGATACTGTTTAAAGTCCAGTTATGAACAACATGGACAAAAGATTTGTGGCTGGGTTTAAGTTAACAAAATACATTCATCCTCATAATTATATTGTATCTTCTGAAATGACCTGCTGCACATTTGCTGAAAATAAAAGAACTGTCTAGTGTGGCTGTGATCAGCTCGAGCTGCCACGATGTAGACAAGTGCGGCCTGGCAGAGATCTGCACATACTGTGTACATTTTTCTAGTTTTGAATGTTTTCATTTAGACATATTTAGCAGTGTTAGGAGTAATGTTGCATTAACAACAGCACAGCATGCATTAGAAATCAGCCATCTAATATTTACTGTTTTAAAAGTATCTAATAAGAGAAACAAACACATAATCTCACACATTAAAACAGATGGGCTTTCTTGTTTGTTTGTAGTAAACAAACACAAGAGTGTTACCTTACAAAAGGTTTTAATAAAAAATTTTAGCCAGTGGCTAAACAGATTGTTGATTATTCTTCCCTGATAGAAGCCAAATGTGTTTTTTTTATGAGAAAGAGGCTGTGCTGTGCAGTGTTGCCTCCAGTAATATAACAACAGACTGGGTTCATTCCAACGACATGTATAACATTCAAGTACTGATCGATATCCTCTGGTGTGTTTGTCGCCTTTTTTGCATAATGAAGCAAATTAACATAATGTCTGTTTATTTATCAGGTGCAAGCTGTGCCTGAGTGCCCAATCAATCTTTTCCAAACAACCCGGCTAAAGGATCCGATATAGTAATCCAATATGATGAATCATATTTTTGCATTTGCCAACAACGGACTTGAGTTAAAGTTAGACGTACAAGTAGGCTGGTCGGAGACCCAACAGGCTCATCTCTCATAGTTGTACCCATAATGGGAACTCAGTGGGGGTGGGGAGCTAGAATGAAAGTAGCACAGTGTTTATATAGAGAATCCTACTTTTTCATATTTGGTGGCACAGGATTCATTACTGTAGGCTACTTGTCGAAGACAGATTTAAGGGAAGATTAGAGTGGCTCTTAGATCACTGTGCTTTCCAGACTAGCATGAAATACTTGGCCTGTTTACAGTTGAGTCCCTTAGCACAGCAAAGCACAACAGACACACTCTAATTCCTTTGAAACAAATGGTGTTTTGCAGAAGTGAATAACATAATGTATTGCTGCACAGGAGGCACCATGTTGTAATGAAGGAGACAATAATGTATGGTAATTAGTCAATAAAGCTAGAACAAACAGCACAATAAAGCTTTGAAAGTACAGTACATTGTTGCTCGCACTCTTCTTTCAGCCACACAGAGTATGAGCATCTGTGCCAAAGCTGCTGTCTTAAATCTAACCCTGGAAGCAGAACTTTATCTTTCGTTCTAAAGAAACACTGGTGCTTGGCAGATCTCACCTCCGCAGACTCCAGGTTCTCTCCATTTTTCATCCACCTATAAGAAGGCTTTGGCTTCCCTGTGGCTTTACACTCCCACACCAACGAGTCATCAATGAGTTTCTGGACATCTTGGGGTTTCTCAATGAGATGAGGAGGAGCTGAAAACAGTGAAAATGGGACAATGAGCTAAACATGTCGACTTGGAGATTGTTGGTAACAATGTTAACATGCTTATCTAAGTCAATTTCAATTACGACCATGTGCTCACAGCAATAAGGCTTATAAGAAGTAGCGAGAGCTCAGTGTTAAGGTTTGTTTTGAAATGTAACAGATTATTAGTTACCCTCTTAAAAATTCATAAGTAATGTAACTATTTCAAGTAATTCACCACATTGATGTAACTTATTACATTTAGTGAAATGTTATACCCTTTTCCATTCAAATTCTTGCATAAATGCAGGGTTTTAAATGCAGGAAAACCTGTTAAAAATAGGCGATAGACTGCTAGCCCATTGCCAGTAACCAGCAGACAAGTTTTATTTTTTATTTTTTTGACCGGTGCATCTCGTCTGACATCACTGACAGACTGGAAAACAGGTTGGCAAACGGCAAAAAGCAGCATGAAGGCCAGTGTTACTGGTGTTCACGTCTTTTTTAAATCCATTATTTATTCAGTCCCTCTCTAACTTGTTGCAGAGTAAATTTTAAACACTGTTTAAGTGCTGCTTGGACAGAGACGGATGGTATTCTTTGGTGGCCGGTCTTTGCATCGCACTGGCAAAGAGGCTAAAATTAGTATGTCCGCCCAGATGTCATATTTTCATCACTGCTGATTGGAGCTGATTGGAGCTGGAGCCGATAAATACCCATGACAACTGCAAATTAATTTGTCACAGGAGTGAGTGCTGATAACCTTGTAACCTTTTCCATTAAATACAAAAGCCAGATGTTAGCGGGTGCCTTGGTGGCTCAGCTGGTCGCAGGCATGGGGTTGTGTAGAACAATGTCCATCAGTTTGATTGACTGATTGATTGAGGCGGTGCAAATTCAAACAAGAGAACCAATCAAAAACAATGCTAAAAGTATGAGCGCATACTGCCAAATGAATGGAACCTGTCTGGGTGTAAAGACAGGTCTTTAGCCATCCTACCCTGAATGATGTTGCCATACAATTTGTTCTAAAGCTTTGTTGACCATGCTGTAAAAGCAGACATTCCTGCACAACAAAAAAATGCAAAGCAACAGAATGAACGTAATATTCGACATATAAGCTTTTTACCAAAGAGAACAAATTTGGATGTACCCCCTTTATAATTACCAACAATTTGATTATTAGCTGTAATTAAATTAGATGTTTTTTCTCAGTCACTGTAAAGGATACCAGTTATGGCTGTTTTGTATTTTAATTATGTAACATCATTATGTGTAACTAGTTAGTTTTGTCTGTCAGGCCACATACAGGCTGCACTTATTTCTGGATGTTTTTGGGGTCGCATGCAGCTTTGCATGCTATGCTATGTGTAGTGTTTCCTGAGGACAGAGGTTAATTCTTTGCAGTGACAGGGCTGCGTATTTATGCTGCTACAAACCAGCAGCGTGACGAGTCGCTAAACCCCAATGGAGGAAAAATATATCAATATAATGTATATACATATTTATAATTTATATATACTTGAATACTATGAACCCAGACAGACCTCCAGGTCTATCATTTCTTCCTACATGCTTTAGCCTTCCCATCATCCAGAGCATGTACTTGACCTTCTTTACTTTCGAGGATATTTGTATCATAGCAACCGGAAGCAACAAAAACATTTCAGCTGAAAATAAAAACGCTGCACCGCTAAAGCGCTCTCAAGTGCTCCTAGCTGGGAGTCAGGAGTCTTCCTGAGGAGTGCCTGGAGTTTTCAGCTGAGAAAAGAATGCTTTGGCCTTAGACAAGGACTTTAAAACTTAATGTCTTTCAGATACAAAAAAGAAATGATCATTATAAAGGCAATTTATCATGAAGTATCAGGTCTTTATCTAACTAACCAAAAGTACATCATGACAGCAATGTACAAGCATTTCTAATACCATTTTATAAGAAGCATGTTAACCAAGTTATCCACTTGACTCTAGAATTTTCTAGATTGATAAAAAGAATAAATTAAATGAAAGACATATTTTCTTTTTCTTTTTTTTCTGGTAGAGGAACTTCTGACAAAATGCTAAAAACCAGACCCAAATACAAAAAGTTGGCAACTGGTGCCATAAAAACACCCCATTCAATACAATTTGAGTAAATGATGGTATAATTATACAGACGGAGAATTGATTCTTGCTGTGTCATGCGAGTGACTCAAGGCTAGTCAATGATTAAGCGAAAAAAGTGGTACATAAAAGCAGATCAGCAAAAGCTCTTTCTGTGTAATGCCCTGTACATTGTGGATGATGTGTAGGTGAAGTCACCATCATCCTATATCACACAAGGCCAGTGGCAGGACAAGAGTAATGGCTGACTGCACGTTTCCATTCCACAGATCTCACCTAATGCCACTCTCAAGGACTGACCTGTGTGGAGGCTTTTCACTAACAGTACAATCCTGCTTTAATTGGCTTCTGCTATACAGTATTTTGCCTTCGAGTAAAGCAGGATAATGCTGCAAGAAATCCAATAACTGCAAATGTATCCCCACACTATCTCTATGCATTACAACTTCAGCATGCAGTCAATGCTAGAGCTAGAGTGTGTGTGTATGTGAGTGTTCAGAAACACAGAGCGAGGACAGATAAAAAGGAGGTGGATGCAGAGACCGGAGGGGGGTATTTGTGCCGTCTTGTGTATTTATGTTGGAGTCCTGGACAGATTCAACATCAAAGTCCTTCCAGTATCAGAGGAATATTTGTATTTGTGGATCATGTGCTGTACTATATGCTTCTAAGACCCCTTTGGCAACTGAGGCTGCGGCACAAGGTTGGCTAGGGTCATTAACATTTAACTGGTATGGAGGCTGTGCTGCTGCTGTCTGTACAAACAGTAAAAAGGGTTACAAGCTCCTTTGACAGGAAGCCGATGTTTCTGTTATTTTTCCTGCTACAGAGAAAAGACATTTACTGTCAAACTACATGATGGAACGTCTATGTCAACCTTCTCTTTGTTGTGGTTGTGTTATGTTACAAATGAAAAATAAAAATTATTCACACTGATATATTTTAAATCAATTTTGGCTTTGGCAGAGACACTAGAGGTGAATAGGTTAAAACTTTTACCTAACAGGTATTATGAAACTTCCCCAGTAGATTAATAACTCTAAGAATAATATTTACAGTATTGTATTACAATTTTCTGAAATTGTACATTTACATATGCAAATAGAACATCGTCTTATTACATATATGCTCAGACTTAAGTTGCACTTTGCTGACAACAAATTCATGGGGAAAAATGGCTCTGTTATTTTTTGTGCATATTTATTCACGTTGGGGACCGTAAAGTTTGCATGTTTGTCTGTATGATAAAGCATAAACAAACAGATTTGAGTATGGTATTATTTTTTTAAACTACTATAAGACAGTGTTTAGGTTGTATTTAAAAAACTAAAATATCCTTCTAAGGATAGTACCAAAACTGCCTTCCCCCAATAAGCAGTATTTTAGTTTTGGGTACAGCAAATATTAAATTGGCAGAATAGGAAACTTTACGCTGACTTGCCTTAAAATTAATTTGCATTAATTCAAACTTTTGATGTAAAGCAATCAAATTGTAAAAGTACATCTGACTTAAAACAATTGTGTTAATTTAACTTGCTGATATTACTTTGTTAAAACCTAATTCTGAAGTGTTACCAATTGAAGTAATTTAATTAAGTTGGTCCAACAATTCTCTTTTTTCAGTGTACATTTTCAGAACAGAAATCTAAACACTGGAAAAAGCAGAATTCAAAATTCTTGTTTCATTTTGTTGACATATTAAAAGTTAAGGGTTGTACTGAGGTGATTTTGGTTATTTCTTTGCACAACTCCATAAATCAGGAAATACTGTCAACAGCCATAAAAAAAATCATTTTTTGGCTATGTTTTTAGGAATAAAATGTTACTGTATATAAATCAGGCTTTGACTGATAAATGAACAACCCTTGTGTAAAAACATTGAGAATATAGATGGGAATACAACTGAAGAGTTTGGTGTCTGTAAGTGCTCCTAGAGTGGAGATTTCAGGCTCAGAGTATGAGGCAACAACAACAATAATGAAACAAAAAACTCATTTTGAGAAAATACCCTTTCAGAGTAAAGTTCTTTACATTTTAAGACAAAGATAAATTATAGATGAAATGGATAAAAATGAATAAATGACATAATAATAATAATAGTAATAATAATAATAATAATAATAGATATCACCATGAAACTTCAAGCTTAATTACTTATATTAAGATAATCATTTTTTATTAAAGGTCTTCTGAAATGTTATGCTTAAATATACAAATGAAACATTAAATGATCAAATATGTGCTTTCGGGGTTAAATAAGATAAATAGAAAAATGTGTATTTTGGACATTTTGGAAGCAAAAAAGCCCTAAAAATTAAAATTGTCCAGTGCATTAAATAAATATATAAATAAAAAGTTTTCACCTGCAGTGTCTCCCAGTGGTGCCCCAAGGGAGTCCATGAGGTGTCCTGCTACACTGATGGCCCCCCAGTGGCCGTCCCTGGCAAAATTTATTGAAGGTCAATACTACCGTCTTTATAGGGGTGTGGCTCGGTCATTTTATACAGCTTGCACAGTGGTAGCTGTTTCACTATCTTGTGAAATGAGACAAGGTAAGGCATCATTTGGTACCAACCATGTTGGCATGGCTTGTCAGGAAGGGCACTATATAACACTACAAAGGCTCAATTTTGCCATGGGAACAACTGGCATGGCCATTATCAAAGGGGCCCTTTGAATTCTCACCTCAAGATATCTGAATGAAAATGGGTTCCTATGGGTACCCAGGAGTTTCCCCTAAACTTGAGAGGGCTTGTTCCCAGCAAATGTTTTTTTTTTTTTTTTACAGTGAATATTTTTCTTCACATTAAAGCTGTATATTTGTCTTTTTAAGAAAAAGGATAACAAGCCTATTTGAAGAACAATGAATCACCTAACATGTAGAGATACGTAACACATTAAAACAAGATTGTTGTGGAACTCGAAATGTTCACTGTACTGGTATTAATCTGCACACCTCAAATAATCAATAACTGTAAAGTCAGACACCAAATTAAATCAGTGTGCAAATCCTTAACTCTCCATACTGACAGTTTTCAACTAGCCTATACACCTCAACTGTATAATGGAAGTCCTGAAATTCAGTTATGGCTTTAGGTTTTGGTGTGGCACCCCAATATTTTCAGTTGCCCCATCAGGTCACCACTATAAAAAATTTCTGAGGGCGCCACTGGTATCAATATTTTATTACCAGTCCCTACGCCTGAAGAAGTCTTTGAGCTATGTGTGTTTAGAAAAGAGCCCACAGGGAAAGATGGTAGAAAGTTACTCTATAAGGCTCCAACATCACCATTCATTTAGCTTCACATCCATTCATGCTACCGCAACCCTCTATCAGAGCCTGGCTGAACTGCCCCACCCACTGCACCTTCCAGGACTGCATTGTTGTTGTTGTTGGTCTTTTTTATTTTTCACCTCACTGACAGGGTCCCTCACTCTATCCCTCACCCACTGCGAACGTATCGACTCTCAGTCAACGCTTACCAAATGAAAGCAGGCAGCCCATCTCTGCCTGCACCGGGGCCAAGCGCGCATACAATCAGAACAAACGTCAAGTGGCTAAAGCAGAGGAAAGATGGGGATTTGCCTTATCAGTGAAATCACTATGAGATAATGCAGCGGTAAAGTCTGCAGAAACGCAGATGTGAATACAACTTGGGAAACTAACCTGTCACAGCCTCGCATTTACTTTCCCTCTGAGTAATATCAACATCAACAAGGGAGCAAACAGCCATTTCTTTTCCAAGCTTTTTCTCTCAGAGATGGAAATTTAACAGAAGTTCTCGTCTCTGGCTTGTGTAGTGGTCAAAAACTGCTTCCAACACAGAATTATGAAGTAAGCCAGTGGCAAAATGTACCAAACCCAAAGAGCTCAGTTTGCATGATGTAATAAGCCTAATTTCTCCTCGAGTTTGAACGTCATCCTCAAACCTCAATGCAGTTAAAGAATTCCTGTTTTTAAACACTACTGTAAATTTGAAATACACCTCCTTTATATACAGGACAATAAACTCCAAACACATTAGGCCTACTGTGTGAGTGGGATTTAAGGATGAATAAGCGTGAGAATGTTTTAAAGTGACCATAGTGCCACCGTAAAGTAACACCTTCATTTCTTCCTGTCTAACACAAAGCCCAGCTCTCTTTCCACTGTAGCTTGCTTGGATGCACAAGAGATACCCTTATCGATTCCCCCATTGGCTTACACTGCTGACGAATGTCTCAAAGGCTTAATTCAAAGGGAGTTCAAAATAAGATTACTGATTTTTATCACCTGGCTGCAGACAGCAGAGAGAGAGAGAGAGAGAGAGAGAGAGAGAGAGAGAGAGAGACTGACAAAACACATCAAAAATGAGAGCGGGGCCACAGCTCAAAAGGACAAATCAAGCCTTGGTGGATCACAGCGTGCTCCTGGGCTGTTATAGTGAACGAGGCGAAGGGCTTCCAGCGCCGCTGTAAATCATGGCAAATTGTTTAATGCCCCAAATGAGTTATTTTTGACAGCTGACACAGCATGACTTGAAGGGGAGAAAATCAGAAGGAAGAAAACAGAGAGCGGTCGAGGTGGGAAGAAAATCCATAGTTTGTACAGAGAGCAAGTGAGCAGCCTGCCAAACCTGAACACATCAGTCCTGGCTAAAATATTATTAACGTATGAATGTAATGGTATTGTTTTATCCACTAATCCATGACCATATCATTTTTGATTATAAGAAGTCATCAGGATAGGTGTTTTAAACTCGTATGATCTGGGAGGTTTGTTAACTTTGATTATTTATACAGCACAGATAGACAAACAGGATTTATAATATGAGCTTCCTTCTCTCTAAACCTTTCCTGTCCCCACGAGTTTCAGTCTAGCACTGATAAGTCACAAAAAATAAAAATCGTATCCTCCAATAAAGTTTAATTCAAAGAACAAGATCAATTGTGGTTTCAGATACTTATTCTGTCACCCATTTACAGTTTAGTGTTACTGCATACAGTTTCTGTCTGGTTACAGCTTGGCACTAATTATAATATCCATACATATACTATGTATTAGGGGGACATCTCCCCCCTAAATGCCCTGCCAATATATTGATTAAAGCAGCTGTGCGGAACTTTTTACCATTAATAAAACTGTCCCTAGTTCGTCTCACCCCCCCTTGAAGATCCGCATATTTATTTGAACCCAACAGCGACAAAAAAGCATTTCTCTATCTGGCTATTTAGCGTAGCCTCGGTTGGGTCAGACACAGCGGAAGTCAGCAAACCAGAATACGGCACCCGGAGGCATAAGTAAGTCTGCACGCCTGCAGCGGCCCGCAGCCATTAAACCACAGAAGGAGAAGGAGCCGTGTTTACAAGCAGGATTTAAGAAACAGGCTAAATGACATGTAGTAGGGAGTAGTTGTTTACAGAGAGTGTTCTTCGAGTAAGCAGTACGCAACGGGCATTGCTGAACACATCAGTTTTACCAGATGAATCTATAAGGACTTGGTTGTACTTTCGATGTCATGGCGGATAAAGAAGGAGCATCATCTAAAAGAAGAAGAACAGAAGAAGGCTAAACGGGACAGTGACGGGGCTCCAGCCCAAACGCATGTAAACCTCAGTCAGGCATTCACCAAGTGGAGAGAGCTGAGAGATTTGAAAGGTTTTAAAACTGATCCCAAGTT
The DNA here is from genome assembly GCA_035609425.1 of Epinephelus awoara. Taxonomy (NCBI): domain Eukaryota; kingdom Metazoa; phylum Chordata; class Actinopteri; order Perciformes; family Serranidae; genus Epinephelus; species Epinephelus awoara. Next base: position 10,793,688 of record CM069296.1, on the reverse strand, counting down.
GGCCCTTTTCCTAATCGACAGGTACTGTATGTATTTTTTGTTTTTATTTAGAGAATATACTGCAACTTGTTAGACGTTGTTTCACTTCAATATATGACGACATGGAAGTTATAAGCAAGCTAAGTGTAACGTTAGCTGATGTGAACCACTTTTGTCTAGTAATGTTATAACAAACACCACAAAATTATCTGTGACTGTGACCATGAACACAAATATACAGCAGGCAGTTGTCCTCAGTTTCAAAGAAATTCAGAGCTACACCAGAACATTTATGATTTCCCTCTTGCTCTTCAAAACAAATGTATGCGGTAATTGCCGACTGCAGTCGAAATTTTACAACACCAGGCTGTGGGTGTCATACCGTCAAAAGTGCTATGCTACAAAAGGCAACTATGCACCACCGTCCAAAATAATAAACTTAAATAAATAAACTTAACAAATTGCCATTATTATTACTATAGGTTCTAGCATTACACTGTATTGCAGTTCTGCATGTGGTTTGTCCAAGTGGAGTTGCCGTACCATAGCAGAAGCTGTTGCTCGACTGCTGTGGGTACAATCAATGTCAAACACTGTACTGTCTGTTAAATTACTTTCAAGTGTATATAATTGGGAAAAACTAGGATTTAATATTAAAGTTATGTAGGCCCTATTACTGCCCTAACTGTTGAATGTTATAGTTTTGGTAAAGTGTTAGTATGCTAAGAAAATGTCATAAAAAGGCTGTAAAAAGTCATAGTGTAATATGTCATAAAAAAAAGTCATTATAATGTCATAAAAAGGTCATAAAAAAGTCAGTGTGTGCACTTTTCCTGAGTGGCCTTCAATCATATGCTGCCCCCTAAAGACCCTGACACACCAAGCCAATGTTTGCCCGTCGGGTAGCTTCTCTCACCCTAGTTGGTGTGGTGTGCCCTGCACTGTTGCCCTCTTTGTTGGAATCAACGCTGGCAATGGTGGAGCCTATCGGTATATGAAATAATTATGACTGGCAGCACACCAGAAGAGAAACAACAGTGAAGAAATTATTGCTAAAGTCAAGAGGGAGTGAGACCAAACAAATATGTTACATAAAGTAAGATTGCTTTTACTTTTGCCATTGTGCTCTTCAGCAGAAATGAGTGTGATGGTTTGAGTTATTGTTTACTGGTGCATAATAAATACACTCCGTACTTTCAACATTAGATTGTGTTGTTAGTTTGCTAACTGGCTAACTAGCGTCATGACGGTCTTCCAGTTTCCCTTTTTGAATGACAAATGCAGACTACCGCCGTCTGCTGGTTTGAAGAGATATTTCCTCTCATGCAGGCGCAAATCATTAGTGCTGGTTGGCCATCAGCTGTAGTCTTTGTGTTGTCTTTATGTGCAACTTGTTGGCTGAGGTCTGGGGACGCAACAGGGGGCTTCCATTGCCACTAGTTAAAATGGCACTCAGAACCTTGAGTACCCTATCTAAGATTCTTGTTTCTGAATGTTCATAAGTTGTTGGTTTTGCTGTTAAGTTCCAAAAAAATTCTCCTGGGGGGAACCTCCTGCAGGGTTGGGTTGCAGAAAATTGAAAATCCAATAAAAATCCCCTCCACTGTTGTTAAATAGGTGATTACAGCCCTTTATGATTCCTTATGGTATTTTGTTTGCAATTTGTATACAGTTAGTAACAAACTAAAATGCAAATAAAAGATACTTAATTATTTACTATGGAACTGTGACCATGTCGGTATAAAATATTTCCAGAGCTAATTACATTTTCCTGTCACAATGGGCAAATGTTGTTGTTTTTTCTATTTTATGTGGTTTCACACTTTTGAATTTACATTGAAATACATAAATGATCCATAGATTCATATTTTTTCATATTATTAGATCAGAAAGCCTTTTCAAAGAAGATACCCATTTAATATGGGCAAATACAGAAGTGCTTTGCATTCACTGAATAAAACAAAACATTGACACCTTATCTCACAATAACAAGATATAATCTTGTAATTACAAAATTCTCGTAATTAGGAGATCCTGATGTCGGTGTAGCCATTTGCTGTAAAACTGTGAAATATCTAAAATATATAAATTATCTTCCCAACAAAAGCATATGGCAACCCACACCAGGACATCAACAAAAGCAACAATGCAGATCTCGTAATTACAACATTGGGATCTCATATTACAAGATCATTATGTCATAATTATGAGATGAAGTGTCCATTTTGTTTTTCATTCAGTGATCGCAATGCACTTCTGTAGGCTAAAGTAAATACAGACATACAGTATATGGAGGTGACATTTTATGACCTATTATCTATTTGTATAGGATTTTCAAGATTATACAGAAAATAACAAGCATCGTTAAACATGCAAGAAAAGAAAAGAAAAGAAAAGGAAAGAAAAGGAAACAACACCTCACAAGTGCTACCTTAGTGAGGTCTCGTTTATGAACAATGAAATCACACTACTTTAACTTGAAGATTAGTCACAACAGTCTTTTTAAGAAAGTGGAATGATTGTTGAATTGCAAAAATATCAAGTTCAGTGAAGCTCTGTACCGACCAACTAGTGTATTTAACAATATAGATGTCACACTATATATAGATGTCAGTTTAGCAAGGATCATAATTACTGTCAAATGAAGATGTTTTTATCAAGAAGAGTTTAATGTGCCCTAGCTATCATTTTGTCAGAGCTGGATTTTTTTCATGTTGGAATGAAGTGTCAGTAGATATTATGACTTCTAGTATCTAAACTCAGTAGGTGTGACTCCATCTTCAGGACTATAGGCGTCAGTGAGTGAATCTGCTAACCTCCTTCCTGTCGATCCAGATGCTGCTGTGCAGATTATGTCCCTGACATATGTGCCACCGGCCTATGTATAGTACATTTAACGGCTTTGATCTCCAGTCAAGCTGGATGTCAATCATGATGCCATCTGGTGGAACCCAATACAAGGCTCACCAACAAGGTCGTATCCAAGGGCTCAGCCTCATCCGCATCACTCCTTTAATCTGGATCAAAATATTAGAGGCATCATGGCTGACAGCCTTTAATCATTTTGATGTGCCGTTAAAACGAGCCTCCCTCCTCGTGTAGCTATGCCACATGAGCCTCTGCTGATCGCCACTGACTGCTTTATAAGACCAGTTGTGTCTGCTTGTGTTGCCTCTCAGTCTGAGCAGGTCTGACAGATGTGGTTCACGCTGGTCAAATATTCATGCATGTCAGGATCACCTACCGTAGAAAGAGAGCTTCCCTTTCACTGTGTTCATTCCCCTGGAGTTCTCTGCCACACATTCGTACGTGCCGGCATCCTCCTGCTGGAAATATGGGATTTCCAAGACGCCACTGGCTTTCCTCATGTCTACTTTCCTGGGGAAGGGTACACCGTCCACTCTCCTCCAATTTATAGATGGTACTGGGCTGGGAGGAGATACACAGAGACGTTTAACCCTCTGAAGTCACGGCTTTCAAATAAAAAAGAATATATAACAAGAAAAAAAGTGCAGAGTCTGATCTATTAAAAGGTTATTTAGGTTTGACACCAAGTAGAAAATAACTGTTACCTTTCCATTATTTGTGTGCAAATCAGTTATTGTGCAGAAAACCTTATGCTATACAAACTTATTATTGATTGACAAAGACAAAACTGCTAAAAGTGAACTTCCACAACATTTACCAAACATGTTCTTATTCCTTATTACTGAATTAAAGTTACAAGTCAATTTTCTCATTATCTTTACACATTCCACCTAATATTACTCACAGTCTCTTAAATATTTGAATTTAATGTCTCAAGTGTGCCTTCATTTGGAAGATTAAGGATAGGATGATCAAATTAACCTTTAATTATTTCATTAAAATCCCTGCAAGCACAATGTTCAGGTCTTTTAAGGATCAAATTCAACTTTTTTACACCTTAAATACACACATTCCATGGCCACTCCACTAAATTATTAATAAGGATAGTTTAAAGTGGAAGTCTGATAATCTCCCAAATTCATACATGTTATTAGCATGGTCTAAGACAGTCCAAAATATTAGTAAATAAAAATCAATTCTCTCTCAGATCCAAAAAAACTAGAGTGCTAAATTCAAATTTGTGATGTGATAGGGTACTAAGTCTGGAGGTGCACCATAGACAATGAATTGGAAAGATGTTCACAGTAGATGACACTGAGAGTGTCCAGGGGAATGTTCTGAGTATGTGGGTACATTTTCTGTTTCAGAACTGAGAACACAACAATAGAATAAAGCTCATTTGGGTATAAATGAAAATAGATACAAATTCCATGGGTCCACAAAATCAGATTTCCAATCATTGTCTTTGGAGCAGCTCCAGACTTTATACCCTATCACATCACAAGTTTGAGACTTACTTCTCTGGTTTATGAGAGCAAGTAGCTCATGTTCACAAATATTGATTGAACTTTCAGGACATGGAAATAACTCACTTGAATTCTTTATTTAGGTGGTATTCCCCTTTAAAGGAATATTTGACTCACAGAATGATGATCTGTATATCAATGACTCACCATGTGTTACCTTGAATTCTTGCATGCCTCCGCGATGAAAGGAGAATCCAAAAAGGTGACTGTTCTTCATGAATTGAAGTTAGCAGGGTCCAAATATAACAACAACAAAGCTATATCAAAACATCAGTTTACAAACTGTCACACAACTCTTACAGTATAATCTGAGGCTCATTTGTATGGTTGTATGCTCAGTACTACCCAAACAAATGCAATATCACTTGTAGACAGAAGTGTTTCAAAAGGTTTAAGTGAGAAATTAATGTGTTTGGAAAATACTGAGCATACATTAAATGAGCTTTGGATTATACTGCACAAGAATGATGGATGGTTGCCTTTTTGGAATTTCCAGTTTATCATGGAGGCCTGCAAGAAAAACATTTTCTTTAAGAATTCAAGGTAACACGCATTAAGTAATTGAAGTGCTAATTTTGTGGGTGAAGTATTCCTTTAAACTTTCCCCAGGAATATTATAATAATAATATAGTGGTCATGTAATATGTACATTTAGAGTGTAAAAAGCTGAATTTGATTAGAAAAAGGCCAAAGTCCTAAACATTTTACTCCTCAGCCTGCTCTTTCACTAAATTTTAAGGATTTTATGAAACGATTTGAGGTTAATTTGAGCACTTTGTGCTTAATCTTGCAAATTACGAGACATTTTAGATCTTAAACTTATATGTGGTATTTAAGGGCATGTGAGTTAATATCAGGTTATGTGTATAGATGTTCTGTCTTTAGATTTATACTGTCTTTCATTCTGCTTTATCATTTTCAGTTGAGGCGTAGTTTTCTTCACAGATTCAAAGTAACACATGGTGAGTAACTGATATATTAATGGTTAAATTGTGGGTGAAGTATTCCTTTAAGGGGCGTATCAGGTACAGATAAGGGGTTTCATTCCCTGGTGAAGGTTAAGCTCCAACAATTACTCCACAGAATTAAGTAAAACTGTTCACTAATCTAGCTTTAGGCCTATTAGCTCATCCTGTACTCTGGGCTTCAATGCATTGTCTTACAAAACCTGATATTTTAGCTGAACATTTTTACACCGCAACAAGTACCCTCTAATTTCTTAGATGTGCAGCCTAACTTGAAACACACGAGGACTGCAGCAAAGCAGTGAAACATGAAAAAAATATCCCAGCACTCTTCTGGTAATATTTTTCTTTTATACGCGAGTCAGCATGCTGAGCCTGACAAAGAGTGGGCTTACTTTCCCAGAGCGAAGCATTCCAGCTTTACAGTGGATCCTTTGGCAACATGAACAACCTCTGGAAACTGAACTTCAATCTTTGGCTCATATTCACCCATCACACCTGAAAGAGAAATGCAAATGAGCGTTGGTGTTAGTGCAAAAAGAAGAACTCCAGCTAAACAACTCAGGCAAAAAAAAAGCCCTAAATAAAAACACTAGCTGTGGCTTCTGCTGTTGCAACACAGCTACTGAAAATCTTTTTCAAGCACAGCCGTCTTCTTACAATAAGCTGAAATGTTTTTCAACTTCCAACGCTGTGCGATCTGAGCAGCAGAAACATGCTCTCCTCTCAGCGCTGTCACACATTGCTCTCCCATTGAAAATAATGAGAAAAAGAAGCCAAAACACAGCTCTCCAGTGGACATGCTACACACTGATGTTGAATGGAAAAAACAACTTTGAGAATTCATAGACGGTTTGAGCTTTTACATCCAGATGAGTTTCATCTCGTTGTAGTGCTAACAGCTATGAACCAGAAAATGGGCCCATAAAATCCCCCTGGGTACCGCCACTGTGTCTACAAAGCATCCCATTCACTGTCGGTGAAGCAGCTCTGCTGGATTATAATATTGCTGCTGTGCATGCTAAAAATCTCTGAATAAAGGAGAAGACGGGGATGTGGGCTCTCTGGTGTTCTAGCTTTGGGAGAGGCTTATTCATAAATCAAGACTGGAGTGTCTGACATCGTCGAGAAAAGCACATGCATATTTTTTTGTCTTCCCCTTAAATGACACTAAGGTAAATTACATCAATGAATTTGTAATGGGCCTACTTTCATTTCTCCTGGCTGTGCCAATTCTGGGTGCACAACATGGTATTTTAAGCCCCTCTCATCCTCACCAGTGTAACAATAGGTTTTTCAGCTATTGCTGTAATTCAGGTCTGTGTTGCACAAATAGCTCTAGAGATGGAGGAAACAGGCCAATTTCATCTCGTTGATTTGGTGAGGCATGTGTTATCAGGATGGCTCCCTGAGTGACTGTGAAAGCTAATTCAGATCCTTATCACAACTGTCTCATACTGGAATGTAACCACAGCACTATCACCCATTTTAAGCAGACAGGTGGAAGTGGACGGGTAATTGTCTCACACCATAACCTTTTGTAGGGGACACCTGTTTAATGTGCCAACCTGCACCCCCGCCCAACCCTAGCCACCGTGACCGCGGTGGGGCTCATGTTTTGCTGCTAGACCCGCTGCCTCGGTGAAATAGAGGTATAATGAAAAAAGAAAGGAAGGAAGCAGGGAGAGAAAGTGTTCAGGAATTGCTTGAAAAAACGATCTCTCAAATCACACAAGTTATTCTGGATGAGGGTGTCTATCAGTAGCAATCCCTTAAATGTAATGCTGTTGAAGACAATTTTTAACCAAATTTAAGACTTGTTTTTCACCTTTTTCTCTTATCAAGAATTGCAGTTAAGTGTAAAGTTAAGTAGTGAACCACCACATTCTCACTCACATATCGACATTTGATCATCAACTTTTCGCATCCAGATACAACGTACAAGGTACCCTGGGTGCGTTGGCTGTTGACATTCTAGGACACTGTGTCAAGTTCTGCCTGTCACATGCATTGTCCTTTTTCAAAATACACCTCCATTTTCACAGGAAATATACAGTCTCTCTGATTGTCGGTGATTACTACACTAAAATATGTTTCTGAAAACAATTCAGGCGAGAAATAGGCAACTTAGTTACAGAAACTTGATTCATATTTGATCGGCACTGCCTGGTTTGACAGTTTGAGAGTGGCTTTTCATGGCTACATACTACGCACTACGTATCCTTCTGTGTCTGCTGTAGATGTTCCAGGATTCACTACCAATGCGGGGATGTCAACAAAAGCACATGGCTAGGTCTGTGAAGAACATCTTGGTTTAAAATCCTGTAAGCAAACACCGGGCTCCCATGTGACAGTGCAGGGTTTGTTGGACCCATCCACCAACCCCCCCAATTCCCCCCACAATAAAGGGACTTTCCTTATAATATATTGTTAGTGGCAGCATTTCAGCCTTACGCCACCATAACAGGTGGCATCCCAGTCTTTTGGCAGTGTATCATCACAACACGAAAGGGTGAGTCCGGACGCGTTCCGTATTGACACCACCTGGCTGCATATCATACCACTGAGAAGGGAGGCCATTGGCGTTGGGTGACACTGAAATAATTGGTTTTCAATGACTTTGGAATGAGAATGGTCTGGCAGTTCACAAGCAGTGATTGTCATGATGGACAGCTGCTCTCTCTGAGAGTGGCCTGTGATTGGCCATATAGTCTCCCGTCATGGGCTAGATTTTCTTAAGCTTGAAAACAGAGCCAAATAGATGTGCACAAGTGTAGTGTTCTCTCAGACCACTTGAATTACAATATGCTACAAGGTTATTATGGCTTTTTTGCCCAGTGAAACAAAATTTAACGGCCTAACCCCACTTTAATCATTTATCAGCAGGTTCCAAACAATTAATAATGCAATTTAATGAGGGGTAAGCACATATTTTTTTAGTGTCCATTATATTGATTTGTCAACAAATGCAACACCTCCTATGAAACATTCATAACTCATTTAACACTTTGTGTTACCACTGATACCAACAGTATTAGTTATAGCTTCCAATAAAAAGGCCTAACAAAGCTTTTGGAGAAGAGGTAGTCTTCACTTTTGCACTGGATCAGCTGCAATTAACTAAAACTGAACATTTCTTATGAAAATAACACTTAGCTCCATATTTCTTGTACTGCATTACATTGCATATGGTAATCCTTCTAGGACAGAAGCCTACAATTACATTACTTGCTGACAGTGACCTTTCCTCCAGAGTGCCTTGATAAGGCCAGCCTAAAGCATCAGATCCACATGTTAAAGGACATGCTGAAATTAGCAAAGAAAGAGATAATTAACCTTTGAATTTCATTTGTATTCCTTGAAACCATCTCTACCAGGACCGGACCAAATTTCCAGCACTGCTGTGATAAATCACCCACTTGATCCCAGCACAGAGTGACAGGGGTGCATTTTTTATTACTTATAAAGGTGACAAAAAAGAGGGAAAACACCATCAAAAGACATGATGAAAGTGGAAAGACCTAAATGTATTTGAGACATGTTATTATCACAAGTTGCGAGCTTGAGACTGGTGGGGAAACGCTTTGGGGAGTAATATATTTTTCATGATTCCATGTGTAAGTAGATGCACTCCTAAAGTGAAAACTTTGGGACTGCATTATTTAGTCAGCGTTAGAGTAAACATTCTCACTGTAGAGGTTTCAACTGTAGCCTCATAACATAACTGAGCATTTACACTGGCTGTTATTTAGAAGTGTAGTTGAAAATGTAGTCAAGTTGTATTTCAAATATCCCTGTAACCCAGTGGCCAGAAGAAAACGTTAGCACTGTACCTTTCTGCAAACCATGGCTACGTTAAATTTGCACATTTCATAGGTATCATATCAACATTTTTAAAGTGACATAGTATATGAGCTGACTTTATCTTAGGGAGGTGAAGGGGATGGTGGATGTCACCAATATGAGACACCTGCCAAGCTGTAGACCACTGCTCAAGACCAACAAATAACACAACCAGTTGTTTTTTAGCAACATGTTTCTGGGTTTCCAGTGGCTCTTTGGCCACCAAAAGTGGGTGTTCCTTTAGCAAGTCATGGCTGTTTTCACAACAGGGATGTTTTTTTTTACCAAAGACATTGATGGCTTCTCCAGCTGTGATTGTGCCATCGGTGTTGAAATGTAAAGTTTCAACATATAAGCTACACAATGTACAATGTAATTACCAACAATTTTTTTCTGGCAATTTGGTTGAAATATTTTGGTATATAACAGAGAATTGGCTTTGCGCAAATACAGATTAAATATATATAACATCCAAATTCAAATTTGGAACAGCGATATCATCTGGAAAATGAGGAATCAGATAAGGCCAACTCTGTACATTTTTTGCAACCAAATTAATGTCCCTATGACAGGATACTGTTATCAGTAGATTCTATGACAAAACCCTGTGATATGCAGCCCAATTAACCAGAACACACTTCTCCCCAGCAGTCTCATGTATTGTGGCGGTTGTGAATGTTGTTATAACAGTGGCTTAGTGCAATTAGCGTGTTGAAAAGCAGGGCTCACCATCACTGCGGAGCACTAGTGGAGTGGGTGGACCCTGAACTCGGGTCTTTGTGACGGTGTTGGTCACCACGCAGGTGTAGTTGCCAACATCAGAGGGCTCCACTTTTGCGATGTACAGATTCCCCGTCTCCTGTGAGATGAATCGACGAGTATCCTGCTTCACAAATGTCGGGTACTCATTAAAGATCCAGGAAAATACAAGATCTGGGGATAAAGAAGAAAGAGAGAATTCTCACTTTAAATGAGACTCTGAAAAGGTGGTGAAACACGGGAGAGGAGATATTTTGGTTGTGGTGGTGATGCATGATAAGTTTTAGACCCCCTGAGGGTAGCGAAAATGGTGACAAAGTTATGTCATGCTAAGGTGAAAATTAATGACAGGATCAGTGAGAGCTGCAAAATGGATATCTGGAGTCTCTTCAAATGACCATTTTTCATGCGGATGAAGTCTGCATATTCAGCTAGGGATTTGGGAGACACTGGTGTGTGCTGTCATGAGTAATTACAGTTCACCAGACAGCTAACTAGAATCAACAACAGAGTTTCTAATGACGGCATGGTAACAATTAAGCATCACACAAGGAGTGCTGTTGTACTGAGTATCAGCTGTGCATACAAACTCGAGTGTGATACTGCTTTTATACAAGAGCACCTTTTATTAATTAGCAGTGATAAGCGACAACAGGTTATGATTTGTTTTTTTATTTAATCATTTATTTAGCACAAATAGCCCTGTTGCCACAACTGCACTGTGACTGGACTTTTGCCAAGCAACACATAAACGTTCCTTCACACTAGCTTGCTACTTTGTGTTGATCAACACGTCACTACAGGCCACCTACTTTGCATCATGTACATTTATCTGTATGTTTCCATTTACTGTGCAGACAGTGTCATAAGAGTCTGTTGACAGCCACTTTGGCAGCATATGTGATTTCAATGATTTAACAGCTTGAGCAGATCGGCTCTGGTGGTTTGCAGTGAAGTATCCGTGCTTCTTTCCTTCCCTTTGTCCTCTTCTGATGACCATTCATAATTCAATTCAGATGTCATTTGTGGAAATATGGTCATCTTTGACGTGCAAAGTTTGTTATGATGACTGTTAATATAGGCTAATAAACGGTTAATGTAATAAACCATTTAAAACACAGGTGAAGCAGAGTGATACATGCATAATTAAAAGTCCCAGTGCTGCTGTACACTCTATGAGTACTCCTGAAATGCCTCTTGTCCAGTCAAATTACTTCTTTGGAACCAACTGTTGTATAATTAACAATAAGTTACATAAAATCTTGAGTCAATAATGAACTGAACAAATCAAGGAACAAATAATTTATTGAAGCAAATGAATAGTACTTTTTTTTGTGTGTGTGTCCCGTCAGAAAACATTACAGTGTCATACTAACAAACTGATAAACAGCTAATATTAAAGAAATATCACTAAAACAACCAATATGCTAAATAAGTAAATTGAGAGCCCACGTGCATGATTATTTACACATTATATTATTATCATATTATCAGCTAACACAGCCACAAAACAAACTCTATATACCATTCAGTTATTCAGAGCACCACACTCCCTCCCAGAGCACAAAGGTGCAGGCGCAGTGAACGTGAAATTTAACCGTTCATTACATCATATAGAAATAAAACGCTCTATTTGGTAGTATGACACTACTCTTATTTTAATGTTGGCCGCTGTTTTTTAAACTACTTTGGGTGAAACCAGCTGTGTTCTAATGCCCGTGCAGTCCAGCACTAGGTCTAAAAGTTTGCTTTTATTTGCGTCTGCAGCAGCTGCTCCTCTACTTTAATCCAAACGTCTAATCTGATCAGTTCTGATTAAACCACTAACTGATCGACTGATCAATGCTTCACCCCACAACTCAAACTCAACAAACTGCTGTTGAGGAAAAAAACAAAACAAATGAAGAGTCCAACCTGCGCTGTGTTCACAGACTCACAGAAATCTAAGAATTCAGGGAGGGAACACAGAATCATCATAAAGGGACACACACATAAAGCTGTAAAGACATGCTGATACAATCACGATTATGATACAAAATGTTTTGTATTAACAAGGGAGCCACCATTTTCTAAAGTGTCATCTCAACCTTCTTGGAGAAACCTGTCAAAGGTGTGACTTATCACTAAAGTGGGGCATCATGTTGGCAAGTACCTGTCAGACTGCTGAAATCAATAAAACATTGTTGGAGTTTAAATGTCAACCTTTCCCTGATGTCACATCATGTTGTTGGAGTATTTCAAAAAGAGCCAAACACACTTTTGATGTCCTGAAATCCACACACAAAAAGGCTTTTCTTTCTTTTTCTTTCTTTCTGTCTTTCTTTCTAAAACCTTTAGGCAGTGGTGTATAGACCCCAGCCAATAACAGTACGCGGGTGATGTCAGGTGTTTATTAAAAGACAGTGACCAGGTTGCAGCACCCATCCAAGAGTAAGGTACAAAATTACAGACAAGGCACATGGCAACAACACTGGTTAGGTAACGTAGCCATGGCAAAACCCCACAGAGTTTATCTGAGATCTCTGCAAGGGATGTGAGGACTCTAAAACTTCACCAGGGCCTCCATCGGCATATGGGTGAGTAGATAATGGCTGAATTTTCATTTTTGAAATTTTTTCCACCCAAAACTCTTTTACCTGTAAATCTACAACGCTAACCAACTCTACCCCCTCCAAATAACAAGATGGCGACAGCCAAAGCGCCAAGCCCAGCACTTCAAAACAGGAGTCCATAAGCCAGTGGGCTGAGTCACTGTGGTTATGTCCATTATTTTTGTGTATTTTAGGGGTGAAATACCAAGCGTAAATAGCCTGTTCCAGAATGAGGGTGTATCTGGAGTTTCACTTTTACTTTCGGGAGAGGATCTGGATGAAAACCAACACAGACTTCAATCAATCAATCAATCAATCAATCAATCAATCAAACTTTATTTATATAGCCCCTTTCATACATCAAAAATGCAACCCCAAAGCACTTGGCCTGTTTTATGGTGGAAAGGTAGGTGCCTATGGTTAGTTTAGTTACCTTGCTAAAGTAGCTGCTTTTTCCATAACAACAAAAACATTCCTACATTGTACGTCCAAGCAGTGTAAGAGGAGGGGCCAAGTTTGAATGCCCTGTCTGCAAACAGTGACCGACAGTTCCTGCATAGCACACCTTTAATGCTCCTCCACTTTGTGTAAGTTTGGTAAATGGCCAGATCAGGACAAAAGACTGAGTTTAGCACTTATCTGGTTCATTAGGCTTCCAGTTTGACATCATGAGATGCTTTAAAGAAAGAGAACAAATTATAAGAATCAATGGCCAATTATTGAGAATTTAATAAACTAATGATAGTTCTGTAATTACTATGTAACAATAATTAATGACCAACTGTTACAGTAGATGGAATTAAGTAATTAAGTGACTCCATTAACCTGGTCAATAATCCAATTTAGTGTGAACCAGGGTTTAAATAGATACAAATGCTCAGCAAAATGTGAACAATGCAGGTTTTTCAGCGCACAATGTAATGAATATAAAATGTATATAACACACTTGAAATCACTACGTCATTGCCACACTCACAGCCACCAATCTATCATAATCTCACTGCAGACATCATCTCTACCATCATCTAGTAGAGATATAAGAAATGTGATGTAGGTGTAATTGCAACAGCTTTGGCATCTGAGAAATCAGATCTAACCTCATTTTAAAATCTGCTGCAATGTCAAGAAGTGAGCATCATTTTAAAATGCAAGTACAGTATGTGCTCTGCATATGTGAAGTGAGAGAAATATTGTATATTTTCCATGTAATGTTTTTCCTTATTTATGCCTTCATATATCTTTTAGTTCCTGTGTTGAGCAAATTGGATACAGTATATCACTGATAGTCTGCTGTGGGTTTGGCTCGTTCATACGAGATCTACTCCTGGATGAGCTCTTTACATTATTGAAGTCAACTAAAAAAAACCAAGTGCTGTGGCGTGATCTGCTGCTCTGGAGTTTAGCAGCCAGTTAAACTGACATGCATACACGCTATTTTCCTGCTGAGCTCAATCAAACCATACCATTTGTAACTGGACTAGCAATTAACGCAAACAGTCTTGGAGGAACCCTTCCCCTCCGCTAGCTGCTTGGCCATTTATCACAGCATGATCCCTCAATCCTGCTGGCTTAAAGGAGCAGGTACTGTACTCTACGGGAAGCAACAGAGGCGACCGATCAGCACCATTTGGGGCTCGGGCTTAGGGTTTGGCTGCTGTGTGTGTGTGTGTGTGTGTGTGAGTGCAGCTGAACAAAGAGTGATGGCACAGCAGAGGTCTACGGGGACAAGGGACACTTCAAGGCAGGATAAGGCATGTTGTTTGTGTTTGTTTCCTCTCCAGTGCTTTTGGAATATGGCTGCACCTGCTCTCGTTCTATGTTTAAAACCCATATGACAACATGGCACAACATGAGCCACAGAATGCCGCAGAGAGCGAAAACATAATGAGATGTCTCACGCAGCTGGCCCAACCGTCTTCACAAAATCATCCAGGGCATTGATTTTATGGGTTACACAATGCTCCCTGGCATAAAAACAGGACATCTCCAGGACAAAATGTAGAAGCAATCCAGCTGCCTGAGGAGACAGTATTACAATCACTGCCATGGCAACAGGAAATCAGCCTTTTTTGTATTATGACGACAGCAGCACATGTGCTCAAATTAACAATACAACTTGTTTTAGATTACAGTCTGGTGTTGCAAAGGTCTTTTCAAATTTGACACTACAAAATGACATTAATTTCTTGACATTGACCCTTTTGTAAAACACAATCCCACTCAAGTCCATGGTTTCTATTAGTCTGTCCAAAAAAAATCGTTATTTTTTCCAAAACATGACCCATTGAGGAGAGGTTTGCAGAAGTCCCTGAAGAGTTCTTTGTGGTTTCCCTCTGGGTTAAAGATCACTTTGCATAAGTCACGATGAATAAAGCTGCTTCACTCACAAAAGGAGACCAAGGAGCGGCATCAAAGGACAGACCTCACTGAATATTCAAAGAGTGAACAAGTCGTGCAAGTCAAACATGTCTGTCTCCTTACACAGTTAAAAGTCACGCCTAGACTGCTCTGTGATAATGTAAAGATGGAGCTGGAAGATGGTGGGCAGTGATCCCAAAGTGGGTCTATCATCCTTTATGACAGCCCAGAGAGGAGAAAACTCTATCAGCTTGGGGCTCCTGTGGATGGAGGCACACACAGTTATGTGTCTTTACTGTCAGCCGAGATCTCATTCTACAGTGTGAGCAGGTAGTTTCAGGAAGACCAGTTAAAATAAATTATTACATTCATAAGAAATTCAGTGTCAGTATGTACATATAATAGTAAGAGTAGTTAAAATGTAACTCTCATTATGGAGTTTTTGAATTACTCTTGGTTCATTATAATTAATGCACTCCTTCAAATTAAAGCTGTATATTTGTCTTTTTAAGAAAAAGTACAACCAGCCTATTTATAGAACTATGCATTGCCTAAGTACGCTGACACACCAAGCTGGCAGTCGGCTGTTGGTCAATGTCAGGCTGTCAATGAGAATCTGACACCTTAGATTTTGTGGAGGTGGGGGCCCTGCTGGTACTAGCGGCCCTCGTCACCTTTTTGCTTTGGTCGATTCAGCATGTTGAATTTGTGTCAGAGATGGCGGAGCCCGTCGGTTAGTGAAATCACTCTGATTGACAGTTCCATGAATGAGCAGAAAATCGAAAGTGAGGAAAGCAAACAAATGACTGAATTCAGTAGGATGTGAGATCGTAACAACCTTGTTATATGAGGTGAGATTATTTATCTAACCATTGAGCTCTTTAGCAGAAACAGTTCAGAATTGTTTGTGTTATTGTTCTTAGCAAACAGTAAATATCTCTTGCATGATTGGGTTATGCTGCTAACATGCTAACTGGCTAACTACTGTCTCTAATCCATCCTGTCCATCTTTGACTTTCCATTTTTGAATGACAAATTCAGACTACCACCACCTGCTGGTATGGAGACTTATTTCCTCTCATGCAAGGCCAGCATGTATGTGCTGTTGTTGAACTTAAAACTGTAACTGTAATATTAGTCTATGCACATCAGACAATTAGTAATTAAGTGTAAGATGGGGGGCCAAAGTATATCAGTATGTGACTCCTTAACTCTCATATTGACATGGATTCAACTAGCCTATAAATCACAAAAGCATGAGCGAATTCCTGAAATTCAGTTATGTAGGCTGACCAAACGTCCTGTTTTGCCCGGACATGTCCACTTTTCACGTCCTGTCCGGGGTATCTGGGGGGTGTTTATAATGTCCGGTTTTATTTATTTTTACACTACATTTTCACTGGAAGCTGACCGAATCCGTCGGGACCCGTCGGACTCGGATCGGGTAGCCACACTCTAGTGTGTGTATGTGTCCCCTATTGGGGCCTATCTGAATTTCTGTCTTTTAGAGATATTATTCTGTAATATAACTGAATTTTCTATCCATACATGTAAACCATAAATATATTAAAATTATAGTAAAGTTAGTAGGCTATCTCATGGCCGGCCGAGTGTCCTCTTTTTTGGAAATCAAAATATGGTCACCCTACAGTTATGGCTTTTGGTTTTGGTGTCCCACTCCAAACTTTTCAGTGGGGCCCTGTTCAGCCTTATGAAAAATTCCTGGAAGTGCCACTGCCAGTATCACTAAACAAACAAAACAAAAATTTGCAAAAATTTACCAAAACAAATCTGTACTTCAATGTTAATACAGAGGTTCAAAGTAACCACCGCTAAGTATTAGGGCATTAACAGAAAAGTCGATTTGTCAACTCGTCGACGTCAGTGGCACAAGTCAACACCCCCCGGGAGGAGTCGACAAGTCGTGTGTTTTTTCCTTCTCTCTCTCTCTGTGTGCTTACGCTTATACTTTATCCTTGACCCTTGAACGTACTCGGGCGTACTATAAGCGGAGCAGACTCCGTGACGAATGTCCGCAGTCATTCGGGCTTTCATTGTCAAGCGCACTTCCGTGTTGTAGTTTCCTTTTAAAAATGTCAGTGAAAAATCCCCCGATGTGAAAAATACATGCCGAGCAGTCACTGGTGCGTGGAATGGAGTCCACGGAGGTCCGTGCAGACTCAAAGCGGACGTCCGCAAGCCCTGTGCGCGCAAAGCTCAGATTTTACGACCGCACGGACTCCGCTCCGTAAGTAAGTATATTTAGTTTTCTTACTGCAGCTAAACTTAACGAACTGCTGTTTGCAACCAATAACATGTTTTAGCTGATGCATAGATCTTATCAATACACAACAAAAGAGCAGAGGTGAGAAGTACAATTTTCAGATACTTGTTGTGTAAGAGTTAAACCAGCAATATGGTGTTGCACTTCTGTGAAACTTGACTTGGGAAGAATGGTCAAAACTGATGTGAGAGCAGAGACATCTGACTTAGTTTCTTAAATATGAGTCAATCCTTTAAAATGTTAGATCCTACATTTCTCATATGCATCTTATGCAACACCCACCCTGCCTGGTAAATATCTACATCTTTCATAATTTGACACCGACAGTTTGTGACATAGGCTTTTAGTTAAAAAAAAAAGACATTCTCCTGATGACATTGTCTGGGCTATTTTTTTCAGACCTCAGAAAGCTCCTCCAGAGCCACAGAGGACATTATGTGACTGTTTTTACAGGCCGAGCTGTGCTCTGCATGACGACTGCCTGTGATGTCAGTATGTACTTTGTCTTATATCTAATTACCTCAGTACTGTCATAGAAGTGGTATACATTGAAACAAGCAAATCCTATGACTTCATCCAATAAAGACATCCATTAGAGGATGTATGCAGGATGAGCGCTGCCACTCAAAGCTCCAGTCTGTGCATTTCATTCCAATTTGCTGTAGAGGTTGCTCCAGCTTTGTAAATATGGCATCATCGAAGTAATAATGAAAAGATGACAATGTGCGCTGCATCTTCAGCTAACAGTTGATTTGAGGTAGATAAACAAAATGCAGAAGTTGACAAGTGAACAAAATCACTGTAAAGAGGAGCAATTGTAAATGATTGCGACTGCTTCGACTGGCAGGCCTCATGTATCTGTTACAGTCAATGACGTCAGTAATGTGATTAATTTTTACACAATACAAGTCCTGGCCCGCTTCTCCTCCTCCTGCTGCAGCCCCACAGCAAAGCCAGCCACCGGCACTCCCTGGAGGGGGGGGGGTCTGCCCCTACTGCTATACAGCAATACATATTCATTTGGACATGGGCTATACTTGTGACAACAAAAAAACTATTTCTGCCACTAAACAAAGCAGCCATCTGTCAATACAAAGGACGTCTGCAGTTTTACTGTTACTTCAGGATGCTCTGGCATCATTATATATTATCGGCATCAGCTGCCTCATCATTTGATATTAATAATACATGTAAGAGCACACTGTGACAACAATATGCATTTTTAATCACCCAATTACAAAGCTGTGGGTTGTAGACATGCTGCAAAATGCACAGATTTACAACAAAACGGTCCACACTTATCTTTTCCCAGACTGAATAATTCTCTGATTGCAGGCGTCAGTAGCGTGGTATTACATTCATGAATAGGAGGAGTTGCTGGGTTGTGTTAGACAGGATACAACATGTGGTACAACATGAACTACTTTTAATAAAATGCTTCCAGAGCCAAGGAGAGGAGTGCTGGTGCAGCCAAATGTCATGGTCACAGGCTCCACGTTAACAAAATGTCCCAAAGTCAACCGAAAAATCAAACTCACAATTTGGTCCTATTAGAATCTACACATCCAAAGATTCACAAGAGCATCTTTGAAAGGCTGCCTCTTTGCACAGCAACAAACAAACAAACTCGAAAAGCCCCTCCTCAGTTAAACTACTGTCATCTCTCATTGTGTTACTGAGTGCACTACTCCCATATCTGCTCCAGGCTCCAAGAATCCTCTGTTCCACTGCTTCCTTTACAGGACCGGACAGGATGCACATGCTCTGTGTTCTCAAAGCCTCGGGTGGGAGCAAAAACCAGGACAACACACACACACATATACACACACTCTTGAAAAAGATCTACTCTTAGCAGAGATGCACACAAGTGATTTCAGTCTTGAGTGCCCCTTAAAGGTCTTTCCCCATTAGAAAATAGAGGTCGGCAGCATTAGGTCCACGACTAAACACAGTAATCGTGTAGTACAAAGAGTGCGGCTGGGTCACACTGGCAGCCCATTAATGCGGTTGGCTTTGAAAAAGACAGAAACTGACAGCCGCTCAGCTCCTCTTGCTGCGTCTGATCCACAGTGACAGACAGGAGGGGAACTGGATTGCACATTTGGGAGAAACACGCATTTTGGAGGTGTCAGAGTTTAAAAAATACAACTCACCAACAACTCGTGTTGTTGAGTTAATCCATTCCCCTTCTTTTGACTCTGCAGATTGTAATTACCATATATTTCTGGCGTGCTCTGACATTGGCCTGTCAGATGGAGAGTGAGTGTGCGGATGCCACGTGGAGGCAGCAACCCCTCTCCGCCTTTGTGCTCAGATCTGGACTGGCAGGGTGTGTCATGGCTGATATGCACTCAGGCTCTTCTTCTTGTCTATTCACTGCTGGCTGTAAGAGCAGGTAGGATCTCTAATGACACTGTTCACATTAGAGGACATTTAGTACAGTAGAAACCAATAACTGCTCCTGCTAAGTTGAACTCCTGCTACTGCGACTGATACGTGTTGTTGAGGGCCAACAACTCTACAATTTTTAGATTCAAGTTGCTGATCAGTTTGCAGTGGATCACTGTGGTCAAACAGTTCATGCACAGTTCTAAATATATATTTTAATTACTATAAAGACACTGTGTAAAGAATAAAAAAATGTCCGACCAACCCCCAGATTCTAGCTGGTCTGGTGTGTATGATCTTAAGCCAGTTTGATTTTAGCGGCATTTGTCATTATGACACATTTTGGCAAATTTAAAAGTAGTCTACACATCACAGTGCTAGATCCAACTCAGATTGTATTAGTAATGAATAATATGAGCAATATAAGAACTTGTTCAACATAATATTATGTTTATAAATGGACTAACAAAGCCACTTGTGTCTAATTGGCTGTGTGCAATTTACTGCGACGCTTAGACCAGTACAGTACAGCGTGAAGGAGATCAAATTTCAGTAGAGGTGAGAGGGGTAGAGTGGCACACTTTATGTTTGTTTACTTGAACATTCATGTGCTTTTTGGGGTGATGAGAGGACACCTAGAAGGGTTAGTCTTGTAAGAAAACTAAAAATCCACCAATATGACAACATTTTGTATTTGTTTAAGCATGACGAGACACTATGCCTTTGGTCTGAACACATCTTTAGAATGGCTGACAGCAAAACATAGACTGCGCCAATTACTACCTGGAGTGTCTCATTTTTCTTTTACAAAAGATGTATTCAATTAAAATTCACTGAAAAAAA
This sequence comes from Epinephelus awoara, assembly GCA_035609425.1. Taxonomy (NCBI): domain Eukaryota; kingdom Metazoa; phylum Chordata; class Actinopteri; order Perciformes; family Serranidae; genus Epinephelus; species Epinephelus awoara. The sequence continues at coordinate 10,773,284 of CM069296.1, read as the reverse complement.
TGTAACCTTGACTCAACTAAGGTAATAGCTCCCTCTCAATATTTTCAAGTTGAACCACCATGTGGCCTCTTTTGTCAAATAAGTTTAATCAAAATATATGAAATAAGATTTAGTCGAACTCTAAAATGAAAAACTTGGACTATGAGAAATCAGACAAAAAAAATCAAAAAAATGTAAAATGTGTATTTGGTGCTTTTAGATGTCAAAATCATTGAAATTCTACACTTACGGACATTATAGTCACTGGTTATTGGGGGGATTTTATGGTTGTAGCACAGATTAATATGTTTAAGTAGGTCATATCACTTTGGCCATTGCTGAACGAATAAAGGAGACACTTAAAGTGCTAAGGTGACTCTGTGCATGTATGCATGTGTTTGTGTATGTGCTAGAATGTGAATGCCAGCGAGCAGAAAAGGTGCGACACAGATGACCTATATGTTCTTGACTTCGACAGTATTAGATAACTGAAGGTGTGACTGGCCTCTTACATATCTATTCTCATTTATTAATCATGGGCTTTGTCATCCTCACACTCATATTTCTCTGTAATCTATGATATGATATGTGTTATTGTAAGTGTGGTAGGTAATGCTGTATCAGTGTAGATCAAGGGATACATTTTCGAGACACATTTAAATCCTGCAACAGTTTTTTGAAAAAAAGCGACAAATATTTCAAACTGATGACAATAAATGAAGCAAGTTAAAGCTTATTATAATCCCTATGTCACTGGTACTTAACCATCCATGTCTCCATGTGTAACTTACTTAAAAATAAATCACAAAAAACACAACAGAGACACATGCCTCTGAGAAAATGTCATGAGTATAACTTGTGCTCCCTGGAGGAGAAAAGAGATTGCAACATACTATCTGATGCAGCTTTAGCACAGGCTCTAGCTTGCATCATTCTTTCAACAGGTAAGACTGAGCTCACTGGGACATATGTGACAACATGAATCCTCAGCAGCCTTGCACTCATGGGAGGACTAGTTACAGTGACGCAGCGACTGTTCTGTTGCACGACAAGTTAATAACCTTATTCAACCAGAAGGAAAAAAATGTTTGTAAAAAACAACAACAATTTATTTTTAATAACTGAGTCCTGCTGTACCATGACATTGTGGTGAGGGCCACATGAAGCAAAAATCCACTTTATTCATGCAAGCCTATTTTATTCATTACACAGGAAGACGTGATTTGTTTACCCTTACTGTTACCTTAACCCTAACCCCCTCTCCTTTAACCTAACATTTTGTGGCAAGCTAAATGCCAACTTAACATGTTCTTCAGCCCCTCTGCAAACTGACCAAGGAGCAAAGCAGGCTGATTGTGTGGGTATGGTGTGCAAGTAACGTAGTCACGTAGCTGCTCCAGCTGCAGCTATACCTACTCGAGAAACTTGGGTGTTCTATGCTAGCGATATATAGCCTCGAGCAGCTAGCCTCAAGCAAAAACCAGAAGCAGGCTGGTTTGGTCACTTCTTTATAACTCCATACCTCCATTTTTTTTTCATTTTCAAACTTGTAGTCTTCAGCCTCAACTGATGCTGTCTCAAATGACATCACTTAAGGCAATTTATTTGACTTTGCGCAGCCACAAAAGGCTTTATAAAGCATTTTCACACAAACAGTGGTACTCCTCAGATGAAGTTCCCCTTTGAGGATTTTTTTTGGGACACTATATTGGTGCTAACTGGTTATTTCCAGAGCTCTGAAAATAGGCTACCATTTGTAGCGAACTATCGACAAATTTAAGCTTCATATTGAGAAGATTTCTCTGATTAATACCATTGTAAACTGACTATGTTCACATTCTGGACTGCTGCTGGGATAAAACAAGTCAGGTTTCGGGAAATTGTGATGACTGGTTTTCACTATATTTTGTCATTTTATTGACTAAAACAACCGAACAATCGAACCCTAACACAAACATATTTTCCTGATAATACTAACTATAACGGAAAATACTAATACTAACTTTGTTTACAATTTAAAGGTATACAATGCAGGAATTGTCAGCTACTGTATCCAAGCAAAAGTGAAAGTGCTTTGTCTACCTAGCATTTAGCCTCACTATATTCGCATTTTGTTTGTTTTTTTCTGTGCTGTATCCTGGATTTTCATAGCTTCCTCTTGGATGGGTGTTGCAGATGCTTCATCACTACCTTTTTAGGAGTTCTCAACCTCAACTGCGCACTGTGCTCAGGAACGTCTCAAACACAGCAAAATAAGAGGAAAATAAGAAAATCCAGGCAGAGTGCAGAGTCTCTGGAGATATTTACACCACCACACACTTCTAGTTGGTCATAACAATTGAGAGGGATTACTTCTGTATGAGTCTACACATTTTTCCTGCATTGTATACATTTATGTAAACCCACCTGGTTCACTGCAAAACTTACACAGTCCAAAAGTTGTGAACAATCCCAGGAACTGAGCTGAACTCTCTGCAATAGAGCTGTGAGGAGTTATGGATTCAACTTAAAATTGTGGTCCAGTGCTCTGCTAAGCAAGCTAGGTGCTGTGGACGGAGCTGTCATGTTTTCGACAATTGTTATTTTCCCCTTGCACAGCAGGTGACAGCGCATTTCTTTTGGGATGAAATCCCCACGGGCACCGAGGGATTTGTGTTTATGTAGCAGCACCGGGGAGCCTGAGGACATGACGTGTGGCTGCAGCCCAGCAGAGGGGATGGAGGTGCTTACACACTGTCGACCGTAAAGAAAGAGAAACAGGAACATCTGAATTTAGTTCTTCACATGAACTGAACACACATCAGATGCATACATGTTAAACTACAGTGTCCTCCACAGCCTTTGATTCCCCCTCTCCTTTGGACTTTAACACCCCACACACATACACTTCAGATGCAACAATAACATCAGCTCTGTGTACTGTAAACTTTAAGGAGCTTAAAAAGAGATTTAGGAAGCGTGTCACTCACACATGTCTTCTGGGAAATGTGTGCGCGCTGCACTCAGACTCCTCTGTGACCTTTTCATACGTGATTAGAAACTCCAATCAAGTCAGAGTGTCACTGCCTGAAAACACACCATATCCCATTTCATGCTGCTGTCATGTTGTTGGCTGCTTGTCACTGAAGTTTCTCTTCACTGTAAGGTAACTGAGCCACATAATGTCAAAACTGTAAGGGGTTTGGAGAAAAGGCTCTGTGAGTTCAGCATGGATGGTGTGACAGTGACATGTGATATAATTCCAGAGAGCTGAAGTCCCCAGACAGATGAAGAGGGGGAATATGACTAGATGCGGGTTTGTGAAAGGAGATTACTCATGGAGATTGTGAAATGTGTCGTTCACTAATCAGATTAAGAGCAGCATAATCCCTGATGAAAAAAGAGAAACGACTAAATATGAGTCATGTACAGTATCATCAACAAATACCACTGGAGTAAACATGTCCCTTCTCACAGTGTATGAGAGGTTTGTGGTGCTACCTTCATCTCACAGTAACTTCAAAAGGATCTCTTACATTTTGTATCTGACATTGATAGTCACGCTTTGCAGGATTTTCAAGTGGTTTATGTCATTTGAATACTGTTGCTAGGCAGCAGACAACAAAAATCAATGTTGCCTTTGCCTCTTTTTTAAAAAGATTGATTTTTTCTTTTTATTTCCACATTATGTTTAAGAATTAGAACCACACCATTTTCTTAGTGTTAAACCTAGAATATCCTGCACATACCATATCTGTGAGTCAGACATTATAGTCTTTAAAAGGCTGTGGCATACTCATTTTTGGGCTACAAGGCAGTGATTATGAAACGAGATAACCGAAGACATCCACTGGTACCAACCATGGTGGCATGGCTTGTCAGAAAGGTGGCTGAATAATGCTTCAAAGTTAGGCTTAATTCTGGCCAGGGAACAACTGGCGTGGCCATTGTCAAAGGGGTTGCTTTAACTCTCACCTCAAGATATCTAAATGTAAATGGATTCTATGGGTGCCCACAAGTCTCCCCTAAACTTGAGAGTTGTGTTCCTTACCATCGATACTCCTTCATATTAAAGCTGTAGTGTGTCTTTTTAAAGAAAAAGGACAACCAGCCTATTTGAAGAAAAATCAATCCCCTAGCACGACACATTAAAACAGGATTGTTGTTAAAGTCAAAATGTTAACTGTACTGGGATTAGTCTATGCACATCAGAGTATTAGTAATATTAACTGTAAAACAAGAAACCAAAGAATGAGATTCCTTAACTCTCTCTAGTTTTTAACTAGCTAACAGCATAATACAATTCCTAAAATTTAGTTATGGAGTTTGATTTTGGTGACATACCCCAACATTTTCAGTGGCGCCATTAGGCCACCCCTATGAAAATTTTCTAGGGACACCACTACGGAGCTACATTTGTTTCTTTATTACTCAATCAAACAGAGTAGGCTTAGCAATCAAAAAAAAGTAAAAGCAAAAGTATCAATATTGAAATCAAAAAAATGTTTTATTGCAAATAAAAAAAATGATTGATTAAAAAATGCAAATCCAAAAGTTTTGTTTGCGGGTCATTTTTTTTTCCGTTTGTAAGTCAAAAAGTTTTGCGAGTAAAAAGTTGAACCTGGTGAGCGGGGCCTAAACTGAAAGCTGTAAGACACGTCTCTATTGGCCAGTCTCGATCGGAATGACAACTTACAAAGCAACATGGGAGTTTTGTAGTTCACGGGGAATTCAGTGCGGGAGCTGTGGCGAAAATCAATGAGCATGTATGTTTATACATAACTAATAATAGTAGGAATGTTTTATTTGAACTACTGCACGTAGATTGCTTTTGCTTTGAACTATTCAATGGTGTAACGGTCAGTACCGTCGATGCTCCAGGGTTTAGCAGTAATGCCGACTGTTGAGCTTTTCCAGTGGGACAGAGGGAATTGTGGGTGTAGCCCGCTCTGTATGGAGCCACGTCAAACCCACCAATAGAAACTCTTCTCACATCCATCAGCGTAGGCCCCACCTATTAAGTGCAGTTGAACTTGCAAGCAAAACTTTAACTCACAAGCAAAGAGGAATGATCTGCAAGCAAAACTTTTTAACTTGCAAGCAAAGAGGACTGATTTATAAGCAAAATGATCACACGTTTTTACGTACAAACTTGATTTTTGATTGCAGTTCAAGAAATATGCTCTCAAAAGAGTTTTATATGACTGCAACAAAAAGACACAAAAATACCTCCATACACTACTTCTGTAAAGTATGGCTTTTTAATAATACTGTATAGTAACATTTTTAATAAATGTTTACATTATTATTCTGACCATTTTCCAAATTCAAGATTAAGTCTAATGGCAAAAACTTGAATAAAGGATTGGTTGCACCAGAAAGTGGAACAGCCAGCTGTACAAAATATTTAGCGTTTGAACCTTGGTGATATAAAGACTACTCGTAGGGCTAGTTGGCAAACGACTGTAGTTGGAAAGTAACCACCAAGAATAGCAAGTTATAGTGAGAAGGATAAATTATAGTAAATGCTGTAACACAGCTAATAAGTTATGATAGCTCTATCTGTATTGAACTCTTTGGAGCTCCATTTCTTAAGGGTGTCTTAATAAGTGTGAGGAAGTGTTGGCCATAGTGGATTACACACTATGGCCAACACTTCCTCACACCTAAATGACACCTAAATAGGTCCATTACCAAAGACTCCCAAAACGACTTGTATGACTGTATGAGAGTATCAGCATCAGGCGCACTAACAGTTGCAGTTCCGCACCCAAACTACATGGTTAGGTTCAAAGAAAAGATCATGTTTTGGCTTAAAATTAGTATGTTCGTTACACCAACTTTTGGTTTCACATGGATCACGAACAGCGGTCTCCTCTATGAAAGTGCTTGTTTGGCTCATCCACCCACTCCAACCACCTCCCTATGTGGACTTTGTCGCTCTCTATACGAAATCACCTGACTTCTTCCTTTGCTCCCTCATAATTACCGAAGCCACCAGAGGTTGCTGCCTAACAATAAATATAAATAGGGATTGTAATAAGCTGCTTGCACAGATGACTTATATGGCTATTTTGGGGGGTAAGGTGAAGTGGCTACCATCACATATATAATCATCACAGTCACCAGATTTCAACCCAACACCGTCACACCTCAAAACCTCAGACCTAATAGTAGCAACAGACAAATAAACATTTACCTAAGGAGAATCACCTGCTCCATTATGTTATAATAAGGACATGTGCTTCATACTTTTAAGCACCTTATTATTGTTGCTATTGATTATTATGTATTATAAGTAATCATGCAGCCTAGTCACCAAAACAAAATGTTGGCATTGTTCCCTTTCTGCAAACCATGAATAGGTTAAATTTGTCCTTTTATATGTATTAGTGTGTTCTAAAGTGACGTAGTTTATGAGCTGACTTTGTCATTTGAAGGTGGAGGGGATGGTGGATGGTGAGTCACCAAGGTGAGATGCCTGCCAAGCTGCAGACCACTGTTGGAGACCAACAAACAACAAAACCCGTTGTTGTTTTTTAGCGAGTAAATCATGTTTCCAGTGGCTTTTTAGCACCCAACTGTGAGTGTTTTTTAGCGACCTGTCACTGTTTCTCCAGTGGTTATTTTTTTTTACCAAGCCATGGCTTTGTTTCCTGCCAGATATGGTGCCATCAAACTAGGTATTTTAAGCCAAAACATGATATTTTCATAATCATAACCAAATGATTTTTGTGCCTAAACCTTACCACGGCAAAAATATATATACTTATGAAAGCAGCAGGAAATATATATCATTTAATAGGAATATATTATTTAGTACTGAATGATTAAAAAAAACAAAATCTGGAGGAATAGTTCACTTTACTTGATCTTTTCAGACCCTGAACAAAATCACCTCAATAGTGACTTAGAACACTGATGATTTACTGCTCTAACATTAGATTATATATTTGGATATTTGGGTGTATTTTGTCATGTCATTATAATATTAAAACACGGTTTCCATGATGGAAAAAACCCACACTGCTACACTGTTGTAGTTTCACAACAGTGAGTGTCTATACAGGTTATGTGGGGAGAGAAGGTGCCACATTCATAACACACTCTAATCAGGACACTGCCTCCACTTTACCACCATGACTGTGTTGGTTCTTCCTTTAACTCATGGTTTTGGTTCCTACTTTCAACAATATGTTTTTCGTTAATACATACTGTAGATGCAGCACAGTGACACATACAGACTAACCTACCTACAGATTCCGTGCACACATCCACTGAACACACACTCCCACACACTATTTAATGGGTAGCTCTGCAATATGCAGCAGATGTGCGCTATCCTATAGCAGCACACCATCAACACCCATTCCCCATGCTCTATCTTCCGTCCGAACACATCTCATTGCATGGACGAGCCGACGCTGCATACAGCGAGCAGGACAGCTGTCTGCCATGCATAATGTGTCCTCTGAGAGCCCCCTCTGGCAGGTGGAGACCCTCTGGAGCCTTGGGCATTCACCAAGGGTTCCACCACTATGGGAAGGTCTGCAAACATATGGTACTGAATAGGGATGTGCAGAGGTTTTCCTTGAGCGTGCCACCCACATGCAGAATTTGATTAAAATGCAATGAGGTCCTTATGAATGAGGGAAGGTGGCCTGACAGTCATTATTGTCTTGTTATTGGCTGTCAGGCTGCTGATGCCTCACTGAGATACATACATCTCCTCCATATGTCAAAGGAATGTCATGAAATATGCAGATGAATGAGCATATGAAAGATTTTCTCTGAGTCTAGAGCATGCAATGGAGCACTACAAGCACTGAATATGTATCACCACCTTTTTCAGGTTTTATTTTCTCATATATACTTAGGTATTCAGGGTTTGAGGGGCAGGGTTGCTATGCTTTATTATACCTGCTCAAAGCAACCTGATGCAACACGGAACATGAATTTCTCTCTATTCAGAAGCAGAAAAATTGGCTCACGGATAGCACCTTGTAATGGCCGTCACCCATATCAGGACAGTGTCACCTACACAAACAAACTGAACAACACAAACTTTCACATCTATTTTTGATCAATTGTAAATTACCAGGACAGGAAAGTCTTCTCCTCAGGTCAAATAGCCCTCAGAATCAAGAAGAATACATTTCATGAATATAAAACTGTATTCCATTATCACCATCACTTTTCATTCCCTGTTAGGCTGCCTGCAGATTTTTATATTTCCTCATATCCCGGGCGCATTCTCTCATATCATGCTGCTGTAGTTGCCTGTTCCTCATTAGTCATCTTGTTTCAGTGAATTTATGTGAAAACATACACCATTGCCTATCTTCTGACAGGCCAAACAGATTTGTAATAAAACAATAAAACAACCAGGATTTATAACGGAGCTGCTTTCTGAAATAGCCCCTGGTGAAGCATGAGGAAACTTTTCACTGAGGCACAACAGCCTGTGACTACTGTCCAATGAAATGCTTCTAATCATAAAAGCTGTGAAGCCCAATTTACTGGCATCATGCATGAATTTAAAGTGTTGCATCTTAGAAATGCAAATGTATTAATCCTGCCCCTTGAAACATCCCTTGGATCTCAATGATTTTTGTGTAACATGAAAATCTATTATCATCAATTAGCAAAAATCTAATTGATCTGCCAACCAAGATTACATTGATTTGAAAAGTTCTCATTTCATTCTCTCAGGAAAATAATGTAAATGACAACTAGAATTACCGCCCAATGGTTGTATGCCCCCATGTACCGGTCAGTTTTCTCTTAAAAATTACATCCATGTCTGTGAAAACTTCAATGTGTTACACACATCTTCTCCCTGGCAACACAAAAGATCTATACAATCAGCACAGTTTCAAGGTGGGCACCCAAGATTAGTGTCACCAAGTCAGAATCCGATTAAATGTCTCCCCATCTGTTCCTGAGATATGACATTGACCAGCGGCCAGAAAAAGTGTTTTTGCAGATTATTATAATGTCACCATTAAAACTGACTTTGACCTTGAGGATTTTAAATATTCTCATTTCATCATTTTATCCTATTACAAATTTGGGTGAAATTTTTCACACAAGAATTCACAAGAATTCTTGAGTTACAGCCAAAAACATGTTTTGTGAGGTCACACTGACCTTGACCTTTGACGTTTGACCACAATATTCTAATCAGTTTTATCGTTCAGTTCAAGTGGATGTTTGGTTAAAAATTCCCTCGAGGGCTTCATGAGATATTCAAGAGAATGAGACAGATGCAAGGTCACATTGACTTTGACCTTTGAACTATGATAACCAAAATCTATGTAGTTTATCATTGATTCTAAGGGTGCATTTGTGCCAAATTTGGCATTCTTGAGATACTGCGTTCACAAAACTGACCCATGGACATAGGGCTAGGAGGACAACCCGAGCACATAATGCCTATGGCTACAACTGTAAAAAAAAAATTGCAATGCAGACAGATAAAGTGAATGCAGTGAGATGCACTGTAATGGATTTCAAATCATAAGACGTTTTATGAGCCTCATCATTGATTTTCCCATTTTACTGTAATGAAGGGAAACAACTGGCTAAACAGTAGAAAAAATATATCCAACAATATAGAATTGTACAGCTTGGTTTAAAACAATGTCAGTAAATATATAATGTATAAACAATGTGTAGTTTAAAAACAGTGCTGCTGTGCTTTTCTTTACAAATACCATGAAAAAAGAAAATCAACAATGTGTTTCTTTCTTCCCAACCAGGTCTGTGGCTCTCATTCCGAAGCCCATTCATTCCTACAGAAAATGTACATCTTTAAAAAGCAGTTCAGAAATGTATAGTTCTATTATTTTTTTTATTATTTATTAAAAAAGGCACAGTAATAAGCTGAATGAGAGGGGCACTGTAGTTTTTCGTAAAAAGGAGAAAGTACTGTATTTATAAGGAACTACTTTCGGCAGCAGACCGATACGCAATTGGTGCATTCCTAAGAGTTTAAAGCAGCAGGATGGTATTGAGTCAAAATAAATGGCACTGTGTGTGTACATGGCCATGAGGGAATATGGACCTTTGATAATTAAAACTATAACAACAAAACTTGTTTTCAAAAGGCCAAAGGATAATCTGCATCATGCTCTAAAACTGCCCCAAAATCAGCCACTAAAAATAATAAATAAATGTCAAGACTTAAAATATCTGTCAAATTTCAAAACAAGCACTAAGTGTCCATCAAAATAGTGATCAGGTGGATGGCTAAATTACGAATGATATATTTGTAACATCTAGTTTCAGGTTGTAGCTTGCTATCTTCAATCAGAAAACCAGCTGGGAAAAATATCATATAATTCAGTTTAGGAAGACACATTTTTATTTATTATATTTCATGCCACTCATTTCCTTTCCAGGCCAGTTCAGTTTAATTCAAATCATAAAATGTCATTTCAATATGCTGACTAATGGCAGAACTTTCTGATCAGAGGCAATCACTTTGGCTTCAGCATGACGTGGGGGAAACAAATCTGTGTTGCCAGATTACCGGCTGTGTTCCCTGCTACAAGCAGAGGCAAGTGCCATTTTAGATGTAACAAAAGCAACGTATCAGGTCAACAAGGAAAACCAGTACTGGCAAAACCCTCAGGTCTTTGCCTGCAGATTGATTGCTTTTCATTGTTGCCAGTTTGAATACTGTGATGCTCCGACCAGCAGCTTGGCTGAACGTGTATTTGTGTGTGTGCCTGTGTGTGTTTTGTGCCAACAGCCTGACCAGGATGTGTGCCTTTTGAATCTTGATGTGGTGTCTGTTGTTTTCTATTACATTCTCTGAGGTGAGTGAATGGATAGGTGTTACTGGAGCTGAATATATTATGTACTGCTGATATACAGTATGTTACAGTATGTACTGACAGGGAGGTTTTATAGTGATTTTGGTGAAGGTTGTTCTTCATGCCAAATTCTCATTAAACAGCTTGGTCTAAAACATGGAAGCAAACATATGTAAAGGGATAGTTTGGATGTTTTGAAGTGTGGTTGTATGAGGTTTATAGTCAGAGGACTAGATGGACTGTCTGGCATTCCCCAGTTTAGAGAAGCAGGCCGGAGTACTGACATGAAAGTTAGGCAATGTACCACTGTAGACGTTGGGCAGCAGCAAAACGTATTTTTGCAACACATTCTCACTCCGACCTTATCACATATCAACATTTGGTCATGGACTTTCCATGATGTGCACAGCACCTTGGGTGCATTGGTTGTTGACGTTCTGGGACTCCATGTCAAGTTCTGTCTGTTGCATGCATTGTCTTCTTTCAAAATACTCTTCTGTTTTCACAGGAAATTTACCATTTACATACAGACTCTTTCAAAATAAACACACTACGTCGGTACAACAATGCAAGTTGACATCTTTTTTTTTCCTTCAACAACTAACACATGCATGGATTTAGCAAAAAAGAACAGACTTCTTTTGCCTACCCTACTTGGACTTTTGCCGCCTTAACTTTCATTCTTGTCCTGCAACGTTTCCACCTCATGCTGCTGGACAACGTTAAACTATAATGGTGACCAGCCACGTATCATGCTTCCATTCAAGGACGTCTTTCTCTGTTGGCGTCAGACGCCACAAGTCACTATCCAAGCACCAGATTATGATGACTTTGGAGTGACACCGGGTTGATATATTAATAAACGCGATTATTCATTAATTTCAAAACTCCACCAAAACTTTTTTTTGGACTTTTTTCCCGCTCATGTTGCCTTGGAGGGCAGACACCACAGCGTAACAAACTTTGCAAACAATTTCCTTTTGCTTGACGTCCGTCAACTTGGAGCCAAAATGTTTCCAGACGACTGAAGTTGTCCTACCTTTCTTCTCAACCAAAGGCTGCCTTTCTGCCATGTTCTCAATCACTCTCTCCACATATTATTGATCCACACACATCACACGCTTGCTGCTGCTGCACATAACACAGGTGCATTCACGGTGCTTTTCCAGCACAGGAACTTACATACACGCCGCACCGTGCGGCGCATTAATCGTTTTTCTTCGATTATCATGTTTTTATGATCATGAGAGGCCAAAATCGAAATCATGATTAAAATTCAATTAATCGTCCAGCCCTACCTAGCTGTTGGTCTACTGCTGCCTTGATCAGTTCATTTAGTATTGTGTGACTTTGGCGAATCTGAACTAAGCCTTTTAAATGCCAATGTCACACAATAATACAAACAAACTGTCTGATCGAAGCAGTGGTAAACCAGCAGCTCCTGGTTTCAGCTACATTAAATTACTGTTTTTTAGGGCACCCTGGTACCTCCATGTAGGCTTAAACCTTGGCACCCATCTGGGTTTGAGTCCGACCTGTGGCCCTTTGCTGCATGTCCTTCCCTCTCTCTCTCCATCCTTTTATACAGTTTGTTCTATCAAGTAAAAACCAAATCATCTTTAAATTCCTGTTTTTCTGAAAGGAGTCTGGTGTTGACAATAGCTTCAGTTTCTCATCTGAAATAGCTGTCTGATGGCAATGTCAGACAGTGAAAATATTTGAAATATAGTGTACAATATAACTGATATTTTTTTGTTTGGGCTTCTTTAGGGGGGCTAAAAAATCTTTTGCTGCTGCCCCCTGTCCACAGCAGTACATTGTCTACCCTTCTGTGCCAGTACTTCAGTCTGCTTCTCCACACTGGGAGTTCGTCACAACATCTACTGTATGTAATACACTGACCATGGATAAATGTCATCCAACCCAATCAAATCAAAAGATCATTATCCCTTTAAACATATTTCAAAGCAAAAATGTTAACCATTTCATGTCAGGGCTTTGGGGCCAGTGTAAACTGAGGACACATTCTTACAAAACTGTGTACAGCATCTAATTCATGCAAGAGGGACCATGATAACAACCATGTGACTGGTTAGTTTATCCAGCCGAATGATACGGTGATAGTTTCTATTACAGCTGAGAGATGTAAGTCACTAAAATGGACTTCTAATTGACAGCTTGTACTGGCTCTGTATATTAGTGAGTAGACAAGTGTCTGGAGGGGGCTTTTCATGTGCCTGAAGATGCCTGACATGTTGAAATTATTTCCCCATTGGTCTTAAAAACCAAACCTTAATTGGATTACTTCAGCACAAATTGGCAGATATGAAAAGAGTCAGCGAAGCAACTGTTCACAGTATAGGGAGCAATCAAACACAGGCGTCTCTACTTGCAAATAAATCTCAAATTCCAGATTGCCACTGAGCTTGCCAAGCTTTCACCTGGTAAAACCCCAAAAGGATACAAGCCTCAAACAATTACAATCAATTTCAGGCAAGCGGCATTTTTATCACAGCGGACCAGTGCATGAATCAGTGATATCTGTTAGGTGGCTGTCAATTGGGGGAATGTAATCCAAGCAGCTGTTGTGTTAGCACTTCCAGTAAGAGAAGAGAAGAAGCTACGAAAGGACACATCTGCTGCAATTAGACAGAAAATATGAAGAACTTTGCCAGAAAACTATGTTCTAACTCATACATACAGCTTCATACCAGCCACACAACTCAAGTTTCTTGGATATCTGTACTGTGTAGCAGCTGAAGAAAAACACAGTTGGTCTGGTTGCACAGAACTACTTTTGCATTGTTTTAAAATAATAGTTTAATGTCTTGGAAGATATACTTATTCACTCCAGGAACACTCTGATTTCAGTCATTTATGTAACTATACCCAGCCCATATATTCACTTTCACTCAAAAAGTGTCACATTACAGAAGCTTAAGATGCTCTAAAGTAGTCCAGATGTATCTGTGAGCTCACGTTTTATTTGCTCTGGCAGATGCTTCTGATCCAACTCCCATTCAAACAGACTTCCAGCCAACTTGGCCCACTTAGGGCCAATCACAACTGTTTATCTAATATGAGGCAGATTTGATACAATGGCTCATCACATGGAGGAAGTTTCCCTTTAGGATTTCAACCAGAAAAGATAAACAACCAGGATGTCTACTGCTGAGATGGAACTTTACGTTGAATCTACTATCATGTCAGTATTAAACAAACTGTATGGTAAATTGTCTTTAAAAGAAGAACAAACAACTGCACTTAAAGTGAAACTTTGGTGATTTTCCAATAGTTCTGTGTCGTTGCATTGTGGGCAGTACATGCAAATGAATAAAACTCAGAAGTCTTGATGCACCATGAACACTGCTGTGGCTCAGGGGATAAAGCGGGTTGTTTGTGAGTACATGTGAAAGCTAATTGAGTAGCAGGTGGCACCTCGTATGGTAACCATGGCCACCACTGCATTAATGTGTGTGTGTGTGTGTGTGTGTGTGAGAATGAGTGAATGTCACACATAATATGAAAGTGTTTTGAGTGGTTTGAAGACTAGAAACGTGTTATACAAGTGCAAGTCCACTTACCACACACTGCAGTGACACAGAGCTGGACGAAAATGTTTCCCTTTAAAGCTTTTGTTGAAAGGAAAGATGTGTTAGCTGTACATCTGACAGAATTTGGTAAAAGTTTAATTTACCAACTCCTGGCCCCGGTGATCAATGGGGCACAATGAAAACCCACGCTCAATGCTATGATTGGTTGTAGGTCTGTCCAACAGGACCAGAGGCATTTTGGTCAGTGGCCACTGATTACGCCTCTGGGAAATCTAAAATGAACAGAGAGGTGGCAACGCCAGGATAACGTCCATTTTACTATGACTTTAAACTTTCAGTATGTTAGATTTAGTGGGATCTAGTGGTGAAGACTGCAGACTGCAACTGGCTGAAACCTCTTGTTAGAATTCCTTCAATTCTCCAAAAAAAAAAAGACCTGGTGATTTTAACTGGTCAAAACTCATTTTAAAAAAAATCTGTGTTTTCCTGACTCTGCTCGTCCCAGAGTGGCTGCTAACTATGGTGGCCAAAGTGAAAACACGAAAACACGAATGGCCCTAGCTAGAGCCAGTGTTTGGATTGTCCATTCTGGACTACTGTAGAAACACAGCGGTGCAACATGATCTCTGTAGACGAGGACCTTCTCCCTATGTAGATATAAACCTCATTCTAAGGTAACAAAAACACAATGATTCTTATTTTGAGGTGATTATACACTAACGAAAACATACTTATTACATCATATTCCATTTCTGCCAATTTATCCCCTGGATCCTCCACACTGGGCCTTAAAACTTTGGACTGAGCCTGACAAGCTGTCTAGTCTTTATGCCATACTAACCCAAATTAATCCTGGCTCTCAGTATTTTGTACAGATATAAGAATACTGATCTTCTTATCTAACTCCAGCCAAGCAAAAAAAGCATACTTTTACACCTTATATAATTCAGCCAGGGCATTGCTTGCCTTTAGTTTGAGAACAAACAGTAATGAATAAACAGGGCTGCATTACATTTTAATCCAGCTGACAGAAGTAAGTGGTAAGTAAGTTAGACTCTAATCAAAGCAGCATCAGCTGTAAGCTTCTGACAGTGAAGCTGTCACACTTCCCATGGCCCGACCAAGACGGATCACACCTACGCAATGCAAGAATCACTTGGAAATCTTTCAGTCCCTCAGAGTGGCAAATGTAAGGTGTTGATCACCAAATGAATCTGCTACTGAAACAGCTGGACCTTACACAGCACCAGCCCAGCCAAACACTGCTGCAAACATCCATCTGAAAACATTTCAAACATTATGATCTCATTCACTTCTTCTTGTTCTATCAGCCAGCTAATTCTCAGTGTGTGCGTGCCAACTGGGTCGAATAGTCATTAAAAATGAGAATATATTGTCTTACCTCCAGAATGCGGAGGAGGGCCGCAGAGCAGAACCACTCCTTGACCTTCGCGGACTGATACAGAGCTTCTTCTGTGAGTCTTGAAGTTTTCCAAGTCTGAAAAATAAAAAGGGCAGTAAGTAAAATATCTTTACAAGTCAGAGGCTGATACATCTGATCCTTGAACACATGAAAGCATCGTCATGAACAAATGATTGTTTTTCTCTCCCCTGTTTTTCTTGCTTCTTACTCCCATTCAAGGTCACAGCCCTATGGAGCCTAAAGCAGTGTGCAGCAGGCGGGGAAACACTCACAACAGGATGCCAGTTTATTATAGAGCTCACACAGATAAACACATCACACACTCACACAGTACCAGAAAGTTCCTGGCCTGTATTTCTTCAGACTGTGGGAAGAAACTGAGACTTAATCCTAACAAATACAGTTCTTGTAAACTCCAAAGGCCAAGGTTCAAACCCATACTGTGTGTGAGGCAGCAGTGCAAACCACTGAACCACTGCACCACCCTCATAAACAAATTATAAACAAACACAGCAGCACCATCACCTTCACTGTATCTATCCTTGTGTGCTTTCTGGGTGGTAAACAGCCTTTTGCTTTGCCTCAAATCACCCCTGTGTGTGTCAGTGTGTATTATTAAATCCAAGACTCCCTGATGGTGCCACAAGTCTCAGAAAGAGGTGTATTAAAGGGTCCCAAGGGGGATTTTTGCTGGAGGAAGAGCAAAATAACTGTTTTCAAGTTTCAAAAGTTGAGAATTTTATATAAAGAGGCAGCAATAGGTGGATTAAATATTGAATTGAGTTGAATATTTTCAAATGAAACATTCAAAGAAAAGCATGCTGTTAAACTTGATATATTGGGTTGATTTTGAAAGAATATGAATGCAGATGAACAGTGCAGATAAATAAAAATGGCTTCCTTTTCTAAGCATTCTTCCACATTTAAAATTGTATGGTTTGTTTGTGGCTGAATAACTAAAAGAACTGTTGCCATTGTTGTCTCATCTTTTATTGTTCACTCTATGTATGTACGTATTTTTAGTTTTCATTAGTGAAATATGTTTTGGTTTTTTGTAATTGAATTCAATAATTTGAAAATTTCTAATCTAAACACTGTTTATATCTTACCAACTACATTTTCATTAGCATCACAAAAGTCAATGACCTTTTTCTCTAGATGAGCTGAAATGTATGTTTTGTTTTCATCGACAAGTTGAGATGGAATGAGATGGAACTAAAATGTTAATGAGGGGCTATCAAACATTATTGTACTATGGAACATATTAGAGAAAAATGTTTTACAGTAGGAAGTCAAGAATGGCCATTTTTGCAGTTCTATTTTTAATACAGTATGAGTGGTAAAAGCTCAAAGCAGCAGTGGCACCAGAATATTTTGCTAGCCTGCAAAAACTCTCACAGCGCAGCAGCGTCAGCCGTCAGTGTGAGTTGTAGGCTGTACTTCGGTAGTAAATAAACAGCTGTGTGCGTATGACTGGATGGTGGAGATGTTGAATGAATTTGTGGAGTTCTTTCTTTGCAGCAGTGACTGTTAGCGGCTAGCTCTGCTTATTAACCGCTGAACCGCAGCAGACAGAGACTTCACAGCTGCTCATCCCTGCAGAACTCCACTCAGATCCGGACTGTCTGGAAAAGGTCTTTGGTTTAGTTGCTGTTTGACAGGCAGGTAGGAGGCTATCTGTAGGTGTACCTGTGCTGTTATGAACAGTCTGAACAGTGGAGTTTTCTCTGACAGAGCTGAAAGTCCAGTTTTAAACTTCCAGACCAACATGCTGCAGATTTAGAAAGAATTTAGGCTGAAATAAAGTTTTTTTTTTCTGCTTCTTACCAGTGAGATCGATAAGTCAGAGTTTGCAGTGAACCTGGATACAAATCGTAGTCGTCTAGTTGTTTCAAATGACTTATTTATGGTTTTAAAGTTTGAGATGTTGAGCTTTTCAAATGATGATCAGTAAGTGTGTGCTCAGAAATCATTCTTTAAACCTGGCAAAAACTCCACTGGGAAAATGCATGTTTGTGAATCTGTATAAATGATTTGTAGCTGTAGAAAAAAAAATATCTAAATGACATTTCAACACTTGATTGAAAGAAAAAAAAAACATTTTGACCGAAAGAAATGATTAGTAGTTGACTAAAATGTCATAACTTTTTATTAGCTAAAACATTTTGAGTTATCATCTTCTAAAACTACACTCCAACTATAAAGGATAAAAATTACCACAATTTGACTAAAACTAGTAACTATTTTTTTCGTCTTAAGTCTAATAATTAGACCAAATTGAAAAAAGCTGCCAAAATTAACAGTGCATCCAATTACTGTTGTGTAAATATTAGTAGATGATCAGTGTGATGGAAACACCTCCCAATGCATCCGGAGCACCGGCTTTATTTCCATCAAAGTCAGACCCAAGCAGTGCCTCCCTCCTTCTTTTGAAATATTATCTGTGAGCATTAATTTCTTTTCCCAGTTTTAAAAGTCATATTCAGTGAGGCATGTTGAACAGCATGTTGCACCTAACTAGAGGACATACAGTTTTACCTGCTTAATAATTGCATTCTGGAAGAGACACAGTTGAGAGAGTGAGAAAATGAAAAGAATCAGGACTATTACTGCACCCAGCTCTAGTAATTGTATATTCCAAATAATGAATGGAAGCCTTGCATGAACTTAATGCATTATGAAAAGAAAAAAAAAAAAAAAAGTTCAAATCAATAGTGACACACACCCACTAATATGAGCCAAACAGCAATCTGCGGCCCTGCTGCTAAGCAGAGAGGGTTGCTGTGACGGGTCACACATGAGGGATTTTAATAGCTCTGGTGGTAATCAGGTTACCTTTCATTCATCACGCCCACCAACACTGAACAAAGCTATTCCTGCTCTGGCTTCAACAGCAAAAGTACTGTTTAACTAAACAATTTTTCATTTGACAATTGATGGAAACAGTAGCAGGTCATGACCACTTTCAACAATTTGCTGCACTGATGGTTAACATCCTGGTCGAGCTCAGTGAGGCAAATTCACACATCACGTGGAAATGTCATGTCTGTACTGATAACTCTGCTGTGAGGGGGATATGTTGTGTGTTTGAATATGTTCTTATTGAAACTACCTTAATCTGAGATCAGACGTTACAATATTTAACATAATAAAAAACTGTGGACCGATTAGGACATTTTGTAGTTACATGGCAACATTATTAAATTAGCGTAGCTTAAAATAGCCCAAAGCACACCGATACCTTTCAAAAGTCAAGGGCGTAGATTTTGTTTCAACACTGGGAGAGGACATATATGAAGGAAGAAGGTTGGAGGTCCACACACAGGAAATTTTGAGTGTCAAACATGCCATTTTCTGCATTTTAGTGAATTTTAATGAATGAGTGAATTTTTGATTTTTTTTTTTTTTTTTTGAGCAGCAAGTGCTGGAATTTGTAATTTAGCCTACGTGACAATGCCTGAACACAACACAGGCTCCACTGTATGTTCAGTGCTGTGCTGCGCTGCTGATTGAGCTGCGTGTTACACACTGTTCATTACAATAACACTGTCAGGTAACAAACTGCGTCTGGGTCAGGTAAATGCAGCCCCAACTGTGCTCTAGTGTGCTCATCTGTGTGTCTGTGTGTGTGTGCCCATTGGGGCGGAACCATGTAGAGACAGAAATGACATGCCTTCATGTAAATAAGATAAATATGGATATTTAGTTTGTTTAATAAAAGGAAAAGGAGAGGGGGGTGTCGCCCAGGGCGCCATTTAGGCTAGAACCGCCACTGACTGTTGTACGAAAACAAAATTGCAAACAATGCAACATTTGCTCAATATTTTGTAACTCTATGGGTAAACTGTAAAAACTATTTGTTTTGTGACTCTGTATGAATGTTCCTTGCTCTACATTCCTAGGAAGCTAAGAATGTTGTCTTTGTCTGTGTGAAATGCTGCAAAAATACATTAATAATAAAGTCCCAACGTCCTCAAACAAGCACTTGCTCATTAACAGGGCTTTAGCTTGTTACTATTGTTAAATTTGGTCAAATTTGTATATCATATCAAACTACAAACATTGTTAAGCATAAACAAACAAATTTTAACCATAAAATTTGATCAAGGTTTGTACTTTGTCCACGTTTGTGTCGGGATAGCCTGTTGACAGATTTGGCAGAGATAGCTGACATCTTGTTTTTGTGCTATTGCTACCACTAGATGGCACATAAAAATGTCCACAAACGAGGACAACAGGTCTAATGTACGCAAAAGTATAAGGTGCACAAAGGGTCGCAGGAGTTAAAGGTGAAAACGGCTTTATTTCACCAAAATTAAAGTTCTCTGCTAGTTACATGTTTTTATTGTGGGGGGACAAATGCACATTCTAAATATAGAGCAGGATGTGGCTGCTGCGCTCCCCTTGAAATCTACACCTATGTCAAAAGTCTATTTTTTCATATTTGATTTATTTTCTTTATTTTGCCTTTTTCAGTTTGGTTGTATTTAGTTTACACATTTAGGATGTCTGCCTTGAGGTCAAAGTGTATTCATAATGCGCTTTTAGCAAAATAGAAGACTACAGTAGATTAATATATGAAGACAAGTGGGTCTGAAATTTATCCATACATAGTCTCCAAATTGGATTAATTAACCTTAATTAACCTTGCCCTATAATATGCAGCATATTCTCCAGTCGCTGTGAGCAGCGGTGCAGACACGAGCAGCTCCCTGTGCAGACCTGCTCGTTGCAAAACTGCAACCAATCCACTTTGAAATGAGATTACTGATTAGTTCAGCTCCAAGTGATCTAAATGTAAAATTATTGGGCTCACTGATTTATGAAGAGGACTATAAGGTCAGTTAATATATGTCATATTGGCTGCAGGACAAGTCAATTAAGAAGCAGCCTTTAATTATTTCTTTAAACATAAATCTCGTCTTAACCCACGAGCATAGTTTAACTAATAGCTATTTGAGACTCTTAAGCCCTATTAAGAAATCAACTCTTAGTATTTTTCTCAAGATTAATGCCAGATTTGATACTTTAGGGTCACTCTGATGTGTCTACCTCAGAGATGTAAAAACTGGAGGCAAAAAAGTCTTGTTTAAGCTATATGGAGACGTTTATTTATGCTGCTTGTAAAACAAGGGTGAGAACCACCATTTTTTGACCCTGCTTCCATTTATTGATCCATCGATAATGTCCAAAATACCTTCCAGTCTTCTTGGTATAACTAAATTTATCGTGACGTTAGTGGCTAATAAAAAAAACTGCAGCAAAGACTTTTGTTTTCCTCTCTGTGCCTGTGGGGTGTTTGCTCCTCAGCTCAGTCAGGTACGGGAGCTGAGAAAGAATCTCGGGCAGCCTGAATGTCCTCCCACTGCATCCATGCTGAGGACACTATGGATTACTTCACATTTGAAAAGCAAGTTGTCAAAACACACTTGTAGGAGTCCACTACTGCAAAAGTGTAACAAAGCGAGGCAGAGGTTCATGCTCTAACAGGGTGGCAGCACAACTAGCCATGTCGATGGACTGTGAGCCCCCAGGAGCTGATTGTCACTGGTGGTGTTTCTGCTCCGCTGGCCCACCAGCTGCAACAGAACGTGAGTCTATGTGCTGCAGTGGGTTTCATTAAGGATTGTTTGTGTTTGTGTAGAGGGAGCGTAGGTGTGTGACATCGACGGACTCCTAACTTAAAGACATAAATTGAAAGAGAGTGAAGGAGGAGGAAGAAGTTTGTGTAGCAGTACACTCTGAATAACTAAATGCAGAGGTGGAGAGAGTGCTAGAATACTGAACTCAAATAAAAGTTTGGTTACTTTAAAGAAATTTGTAAATGTAAAAATGTACTTTAACAAAAACAAAAAGAAGGTCAGGCTATGACAGGCCCCAGTATACGCTTATGTGACAGGCCCTAGTCAACACACACACACACACACACACACACATCAGGCATACTCCTACACTGACACACACTGTATCTTCTCGTCACATTCATCGTCTCTCGATGAAAATGAGACTTGATATTGAGCAAAATCAACATGCATATAACCCAGCAATCATCATTGTATGTCTGTATATACAAAATACAAAATGATTTTAAAAATATTTATTGAATTGAAAAGTTGGTGTATAATTTATTAATAGTTTTCATAGTTTATGTAAAATAAGAATACCATTTTTTTGTTACTAACTGTTACTGTTTGCCCTTACATTGCAAGTCCCCACACTATCCGAACCATCTACACTTATGTCCCTGACTGAGTAAATGTTACTAGAGTAATGGGGGTTATGATGATATATGATACTACTGTAAAATCAAAGAAAATCGTAAGGCTACAAAATAAATTGCATCATATATCAACTTATACACAGGTGGAATGAAGTCAGCTAAAAGACCCCTTGTGTGCAAATCCCAGTGCTGCACAGTGATTCAACATTATCATTAATGTTGTATGTTGTGTGCTGTAAATCAATTCTTTGCTAAAATATGTGTTGGATTCATGTGTATTGTAAAATAATTAAAATAATAATGAATAAAATTATCAGACAATAATTTGGCTCCCCTGCAGCAACAACGAGGACCCCCTCTGGGTCGTGGACCCACGTTTTAAAGTATGCTAAGGTACAGTGACGCTACTTATTATCACCACATCTGTGTTTCTTTTTTATCTGATGGCAATGTTCATTTATTTTTTATTTCTGCATTAATTTTAAGTGCTAGCGCTGACCACAGCCAGTGAACACAAACATCTATAATGTATCATTTGCGTGTCTGCTGAGTGCAAAGTGTCACCTCTCTGGTGCTCGGCCCTCCTGCAGCCGCAGACACACCAGCAGCCTCTTCTCTGCTGCAGCTGCTAATTGATCAACTTGCTTTTGTTCCATTCTCACACACTTTATCAGGACCTTTTCATCTTTTGGCTTTTACTCAGTAACAGATGCACTTGAGATAAAACGAACTACAATACATATGATAAAAAAGTACTTAAGTAAAACTTTAGTATCATTACAGATTTTTAAAAATACTCAATTTAGTATGAGTTTAAGAAATAAAATGACTTTGTTACAGTAATGAAAGTAAATGTAATTAATCACTTTTACCCCTTTCTGAATACAGCACCAGCTTGACCAAGTTCTCAAATCTAGTTCAATTTCACTAAACCATGAACGACGGTTGAAAAATGAAAAAAAAAGCTTTCATGGATATTATTTTGTTCCATCTTATTTCTCACATTGTTTTTACATTTGCTTTTATGTTACACTGACAATAAACAGACTTCATCAAACTTTCTTGACTTCTTATCTGATGTGTTTGCTTGATAAGCATCCTCTGCTTTTCTTTTCTTACGTGTCAAAACTCTGTCCACCGTCCTTTGCATTCATTAAGCTGAAACCTGAATCTTGATAGCAGGTGCGAAAGCACTCTTGTTGTAGGCTATAAAAGCTTTCCACTTCACATTTTTCATTTCATTCCTGTGCTCCTCCTTGCAGTGCCTCTGTACCCCCCATAAGGGGTCCTGCCCCCGCAGTTTTAGAACCACTAAACTGTACCTGAGGTTTCATACCAGGGGGTTGGCAATATTACAAGCAGAGCTGCAGCTACAGCTGAGCAGTGGTGGAAAGTGACTTAGTATATTTGCTCATGTAAGCTGCTGTAAGTGCAGTTTGGTGGAGGAGTTGGTAGAGACCAAAACAGAGCTAAAAGAGTGAATACTGGATTCACATTCATCTGGTGGCCTTTATTTAAGGATCAGAGTACAACGTATTTCTTCCTCCACTGTCCTTGCAGACACTGGGGAATATATTTGGAGATGTATGTGTGTGTTGTTGTTGTTTGCTTGCTTGTTTGTTATATATCTATATAGGACAAGTGATGAAATAAAATAAAAAATAAACACAGAGGGATTTTACCAGCAGAATTACGTTCCTTACAGTGTGGACAGTTTGAAACCTATAAAGAAGACTATTACTTATGCAGAATTAATTACCTATTATTGTATCATTTCTTCAAATACAATATGGAAAATTTTACTCCTTTTCATAGCAAATTCAATTTATCATTTTTTTAGGGGATGGACAGGTATACTGTTAAAAATGTACTCATGGTCTCAGCATTTTTGAATCCACTGATATGACCTTGACTGCAAAATAAATAAATTTAGTCATCTCAGACTGTGTACAGGACTGAAATGTATCTCTGGTATTTCTGACCATTATGTACCTGAAAAACTCATGTGCCAGAGAGTGTGTTGTCTTACTGTAACCAGCTACCATGAGCTGTCATCACCAGTTGTAGCTGGTGCATAACTGAAAATTATACAGGGTTTAAATACATACTCAAATACTCAATTTCTTCCATTATAATTTAAAACCATAACATAAAATTATAATGAATGTATGTATTTAATGTCATGACACATTATTAAAAATGTAAAATAATAAATAAACTGATCACGAGTCATCCCTGGTCTGTTTTTAGGACCACTGATGTACACTTAAATTTGATGTATTTAAATATGACTTTTTCAAAATGGAAAATGTGTTAACTTGAAACAAATTAAAGATAAAATATTAAGTGGTTTTCCAAATATACATATATATATATATATATATATATATATATATATATATATATATATATATATATATAATATATATTAATGACTGTGTGAAAGCTTTAAATTTAAACTTTGGGCCAAACAAAACAATAGGTCATTATTTGTTTATCTTTTCACAGTTCTCAGTCAAAAATGTTACCTCTTCCTGACAAAAAGAAATATATTGGGGGGAAAAATGAAATCAAAATATCAGTGTGGTTCAACTGCTAACAGATTAACATAATCTGTGATAATGGCTTGCAGATTGACATTAGCTTGTTGTAAGGTGCCACAAAGAATAAGGATGAGCTTCACTGAGCTAGAACACATGCATGCAGTGCTTACTGACATAATAATAAAACTTAAAAGTCATATTGTGAATTCTGGTGGTAGTAAACCAGACCTATTCAACTGGCAGCCTGCCGGCTATATCCATCCCAGACGTAACCTCAGAGTGGCTCAGCATACATAAATCTGATATACCAGTGTAACAAAAATATGTGAACTACACATAGTGTCTGGCGGTTGCTCTGTTGAGTTACACATGCCAGACATGCCACAAACAACATTTTCTCATGTAACATGGTTTCAACCATGTTTAGTAGTGTTTCAAAACATCTGGACTGCAGTCGAATGCTCACAAAAAATGTCCTATGTCTTTTCCCAAACACTTTTTCATGGAAAATGTCATGAGGTGTGGTGTGTGTGTGCTTGGGAAAGAGACAGGCGAGACAAGGAGGGAGACACTGGTAAAGAGATAAATGTGTGTTATGTCTTATGGTTACTGTTATTGCCACTTGTTTTGGTTCTCTGCATTAATATCGTTGCTCATTTTTATTTTACACTTGTGACATGATGTGCCTTGTCAGATATGGGACCGATTTTTTTAATATTATTACTATTTCAGAAATAAAACAATACACATTGCTCTTTTACTGCATTAATTTGCATTTGTTGAAACATTATTATTACCGAAAGATTAAAAGAAGGTTTATTAGGCTGCTGTAAATGTCTGGCCCATCTACATTTCCTGTTTTTCTGCAGCCCAACTGAATTTGTAATTGAAAAGCCCTGTAATAAACAGTCATTTCTGATTCCCTGATGCTCTATGATAAACCATCAGAGCTCCAAAGTGCTGCACACTCTGACAGAGTATCGCAAAAGTTCCAATTTGTGTCATTCAAAAGCTCCGATCTGAAGAAATAAATATAATTATGCTGCTTTCACTGCATCTACCACACTAAGTAATTCAACTTATAGAGGGTCTGTTCCCTGTGTACAGCATCTCAAGTGTGAATTATTTACACACCGTCAAAATGAGAAAAGAAGTGTAGGATTAAACTGCTCATAGCATGTAAATCCACTCATTTGATTTATGAATTTGTTTGTCCCTGCTCCTTACTGGAAAAACAACACGCCATCTCTCCACAACAGAATAATTGAGCATCTGAGCGCAGTCCATAGATGAGATGACAAATTCCCTGTCTACAGTCATTTTTGCTTTGCAGATCACTGTCCCTCCAAATTATATTCCCTGGGCTGGGGAAAAAGTCGCCCGACACCGGCGGGGTGGTGACCAACTCATAAAAGCGCTTAAAAAGGAAAGACGGAGCAAAGATGTCTGAAGATCAGAATTTAAGATGCTTTCTTGGAGGTTTATGACGTGTGTAGCGTTCAATCTGGCCTCTGCGCTTAAATTAGGCCATTTATTTTTATTGCTTGTCATATTTTACAAATTGCTACTTTTCAGTAGCTTTTTCAAGGAACACTGGCTGTCTGGTTATCTCTTAAGTGTCACTCAAAGGTGATTAATGTAGCAAGGCTAATTGACTTCCCTGTTGTCAGTTGGCTTTATCTCTGGTTGGTGTTGCTGATCTGAGTTCACTGATGAGAGCCTGGAGCTGACATATCTGCTCTGCTTTTTCTTCACCGCTGTACCTTTTAGTTTAATAAATTATTTGGGCTATTTGGGCTATCCATCAGTTGTTGTTTTTTACAATTCTTGAAAGTACAGTAAGAGGTCACAAATAGGAAGAACATCTTTTCTTATCCAAACATGGCTACAATTGATGGACAAAACACTGTTTTTGAGTCAATCTGGTCACTCCAAAATGGCAACACAAGCCTTTTTTTTTTTTTAGTAGCCCCACCACTTACTTTCATCTGAAGGCGCGATAGAACGTTAGATAAAAGCACCCAAGCCTCCCCAAAATATGAGCCTTAGAACAAAGTGGACAAGAGCAAGAGACATCTAAGGTACTGAATTTGTTCCAAAAAGAAGAGTCTTTTTGGCATTATTTTGGCTGAGATCAAAGCTGTTGTGATTTGTGAAGAGGCGATGTCTACTTCACTAAAGCCACTGATTGTCCCTGTCCAGATCCATAGACATGGCCTCGCCCGTGCTGAAAGCATGCTGCAACACTGGTAAAAACCAACACCCTCCCCCCTTCGCCACCACCTCCTCATCCATCCACTCTCAACAGCAAAAAAAAAAAAAGAGCAAAAGAAGCATTGTTGTAAAAAGTGCTCGAGGAGAGCGGCGAAAAGCATAATTTACAACATACTACGGCCAATACCTTCAGATGCAGGGGACATCGTGAGGGGGCTTCACCAAAGCGTGCTTTTCAGAGCGCACACAGCTGTGCACATGTTCACTTTGGGTTCAAAAGAAAGCATGAAAGCACACAATTTGCCTGTGAGGGACATCTCAAATAACATATCCATTAAATTTGTCACATATAAAGGAACAGTAGTGAACATAAGTCCTTTCAAATTTTCATTAAAAAAATGCTCTGCGCTGAGCTTACACAAAGGCTTCAGTGTAATTTTCAAAAGGGAAGCAGCTAACAATGATTAATAGCCTCAGAACAAGTAAACGTGATGCCCCATCTAGATCCATTAGCATTAATTATTGCAAACCTGGGCTGGCATTACAAACAATGATCCAGATTAGGCTGATGATCACATCCCAGACATATGAGCCTTCCAAATGCCAGCACGACTTATCATACTTCAACAAGCCCGTCCAACCGTGACCATGAGATTCATTACAACCTGCGACTCCTAAGTGAATGGTAGGTAATGTGTGTGTGTGTGTGTGTGTGTCACAGCTGTTTTTGTTAGAAAATATCATCACATGGAAATATATGACAGTAATGTGTTTTACTGAAACTTTATAGCCATTTTGGAGTTTTTTTTATGGTGCTTTTGAATTATACAGCATTTTTGGGCTACCTTTACCTAAGTGAATGGGAGTGGGTGGACAATTTTTTTTTTTAAACAACATCAAACAATACAGCATACTGCAGCCTCCAAAACGCCTCTCTAAAAATGATAAATATATGAATATATAAATTAAAGCCTTCATGACGGTGGGATCTAGTGCAGGACTGTGGTATTAGACTGCATTTATTTTTTAACTTTTCATATTTTTGAGGGTAACTTCTTAAGTACCAATTAAAAAAAGGAGATCTAAGGTTCACACTTGTAATAAAAGCTTCTACTAGAACAGATTTACATGCTTTAATGTAAAGCCCCCCCCCACAAAATCTTCCATATCTGAGTGTCTCTGCAAAGTCTTTGCAGCTGAGGAATGACTGTAACTGAGCATAGCGACACTTTCTACTGTAAAAAAAAAAAAAAAAATCATCAATCAAAGCTAGTAAACACAGCCAGACATGTACCAGCAGGAATATGAACCGAAACCCTTCCGAAAATAACAACATGAATAACCAAGATTACATGTTTACCTAAACTTTAGCATGTAGCTACATGTAGCACTGTCAGCTACTTAATAATGTGCCTGGAGCAGACGACCAGCTGTCATTCGTTTGTCACAAAGGTAGAAATAACAGTTGGAAACAGAGTGTTCAGAACGGTCTGATACTAACCATGTTTAATATGAACACCCAGCATAAAAGGCCTCCCTTTAAAAGTAACAAATCTATAGCTGATCAACAGCGATCAATTGTCCGAACTCAAAAGGTGTAAGTGCATTTATCAATCCATATAGATTTTACACTGTATTGGCATATACTGCGTGAAATGACAATCCATCCTACCTTTACAAAAGATCTGTGTTTTGCAGCAAGTCCGAATTGCAGTATACTTTGAAAATGGTATACTGCTGCAACCCTTTGCAATTTCATAGTTAGTTTGAGTTTCAAGTTAGTGCTCTTGAGCAGCTCAGTCACCAGACGATTGTTATTTCTGCATACCACAGATTTGTTACATTTGTACATTTCATACATATCACATCAACATTCCTTAAGTAACATAGTTTGGATTTCATTTATATAAGTTGACCTTGTCATTGGGTGGTGGAGTGGCTGGTGGATGGCATGCAAATGAGATGAGATGGTGGCCAAGCTGCAGACCACTGCAGAACTGGGTAAAACATTGGGAGCTTTTCGGCAAAATGACGCAGCATTTCCAGTGGATATTGTGGCACCCACCCTGGGCATTTTAGGTCAAGCTAATTTTATGTTAGCTGCCTTAACCTAACTAGTTGCTGTCAACACTTTTTTGGTTCTATTCACCAAGAGGGATGTGTATCAGAAATATACGTAAGTATAGTCTCCAGTTAAGAATTACAAGTGTCCCTGTTAATCATAATTGTGGTCTGACTAGGCTGAATGTGTCTGAATATGACATGGATGTAGCATTAGACCCCCGTCTAGTAAATGGCCATCTCTAATGTGCAGCACTCAGCGTAGGATAAGCATTCAGTGCCTTGTCACACTGCTGGCATTTTCGCCTTAATATACTTAAAGTATATTTAAGCGAAAGTAATTGTTGGGCAGAATGGCTCCTGGGAGTTTACATTAGTATATATCATATTACTGGAATATTATTACTGATAATAACAGTATTATATTTTTCTAAATTGATTATGTCATGCCAATCAAGGTAGGTAGACCAGCAACTCCCATGTGCTGTGAAGTGAAATTACTGGTTGTTTTTTTTTACAGTAAAGTCTGGCAGTTTTAAAACGACTGATATTTTTCAGCAGGCATTTTTTAGGTGGTTAATAACTAACCAGTTGCTCAGCACTGTTTCATTTTATGTATGTAATATGGGGTTTTCTACCCTGCAGTTTAATGTAAACAAAGATTGTGTCTATAGGGATGACGCATCAGACAAAGCTCCCATGTGTCATGTTAATGGTCATGGACTACTGACCTGTATTTGGAGAACTAACAGGAGGAGATGTAAACCAGCAAATACATTTCTTTCATTAAAACAGGTGTTAAAGGTGTCAGTGTTCTCTTATCTGCTACAAATGAGTTAAGCTACGTAGACAGTGACATTACAGATGCTGCTGAGCCTTTTTCACAATGGCAATGAATGTCACAAAACCCAGTGCCTTACTATATAGGTCTGTTATGTATGATAAAGAGGTAAATCCTAAGTATGGTATGCCACCTTCTAGCAGATCCTCAAGAGTGATATCTTGATAGTGTACTGCAGATAAAAAGTAAAAGCCAGAGTACACCCATTAGCTATTTACACCTCATTAACTAAGTCAATATACTCACTCCACATTATCACAACAGCTGAGAGGAGTCTAGAGGATTTATTTGCATTTAAATTAGGTATTCATGTTTCCCCTCAAGGCTTTAAAATCTACTCCGGTGACATGAGGAATTCTAACCCCTATATGCTTAGCAAAATATGTGCACATCTGACGGTAAGGAGACACTATATAAGCATGTGAACATAAACTCCCACGCAAAAACAGGATATGTTTCAAGGCAAGCTTCATTTTCAAGACTGTTTATCTTAAGAGCTAGCCCTTCTTGTCATCTCTGGTAATATAATTGCATGGTGGAAACTTCAACAACTTGTCATTGCATTCATAGCACAGCCCTCTCAATGCCACCCATGTGAGAGGCATCCGCTGTTATTCCAATATTGAATATACAGCCTATTCATCAGTATGAATTATGGGTGTACATCTTTTACATAATCACAGATATAGAATCAATGGACATACTAATCAAGGGCAGCGAGTATTGAGTGGAAGCGCCCACTGCCCATCAGTTATCCTTGCTTCAGGGGGTAGACAGCCACAACCCTCGCGAGGAGCAGCATCATCCATCAAAAGTTTGTGACATGGAGAGGATTGCTGAAGTATTTGGAGTCCCGCCAATTTCAAAGAATAACCTTGAAGGCGTCGTGGAGCATGTGGACTAACAAGTGTTAACCGAGGGATATGATTTGGCAGAAAAACTGAGTTCCATTGTACAGTGTGTTTACTGTTGTCTACAGAATATAGAACATGTACAGGTTCAGGAAGCAAAGCACTCGCACACAGCTCAGCAAATATTAATTCAGCCTGTGGGTTCACTCAGTTTAAGCAAGACTGTGAAGATGAAAGTCATAAAGTGAGCAGATTAGTATTATCATATCATAAAAGAAAAAAAGTGAAGTTTTTAATTACAGTTGAGTTGGAAATGTTTGATTTAAGTTGAGACCTATGCAGGTCTAAACTGAAACGACACCATTATCGTGCTGTGACAATACAATGTGACTTCAGCAACACCAATAATGCGTTTTAGAAAGATTACTCAACAGGAACAAGATTAAGACGCCACTGATGCCTATTTAATTAAAGGAAAGGCAGAAATCCCTCACACTCACAGCTAAATGACTAAATTAGAAGGCAGAGCATGCTCACTAAACAACAATGCTCTCCTGAAAACAGGAACTCCTGCTCCTAGCGACTCCCTATCAGGATTCCATTATCAACTTTAAGACCCAGTTCTAATTTAAAAATCATTTATTTCTTTTATTGTGAGAAACTAGACGTTCATTCCACTTTGGGATCACTAACCCTCCGTACAGGCAGCCCCACACATTCATGTGTGAAGTAAATGTTCAAATAATTTTTTTTACATTAAGCTCTTAGTGGATTTTGCCTGAAAAGCACACTAAGTTCATTTTCAAAACACTCCTCCTTTGCATCAATAGAGAATAAATTAGGCAATGGATGAAAACAAAGTCTGGCAGATTCAAATGAATGCACGAGTTAATTCATTAATGATTTAGGTTAATTTTCTAAGCCTTTTGAATGTTTCAATCAATCTGAGATAGATTTCTGACACATCTAACCGCTAATATGGGATTGGATTAGTTAACTAATAAAATAAGAAATGTATCAGCAAATGTCATGCAGGAAAATTAGGGTATAATCGCCCAACCCAATCGCCAGAAAAAAATATTGGTATTGTGTGTTTCTGCATGGATACATTACATTTGTACATTACCTTACACACTGACACTGCGTTTCCACAACACTTAGTTAATGTGTGGTTAGGTTCAGGCAGGAAAACAACTTGGTTATGATTAGGAAGAGATCATGTTTTATCTTAAAAACAGTTTTGGTGGCACTATCACAGTTAGCTGTCAAAGTCTCAGGGAAAAAAAATGCTTTTCATGGCACAATCCCACTTGGAAAAACAGTTAGGGTTCACTAAAAAACAACTATGTTTGGTGGCTAAAACGCTGCTAGAAACACAGCTCAGTAGGTGTCATGCCTCCACCGTCCCCTCCACCTCTCGATAAAGTCAGCTTACATACTACATCACGTAAGAAATGCTGATATGATGTGTATGAAATGTAACGTATAAGTGATAAACAGAAATGTACAATGCCAACAGTTTCCTCTAGTGACTGGGATGCATTTGTCTTAATTTATTGTCAGAAAGTTTCAGATATGCGACACCTCAACAATGGGTTTGGTCTTTTCTATTGTGACAGCTACAACACCACAAAAGAAGACATGGCTTCATCTGACAAGAGAAGAAGTAAAGGTACACAGTGCTAATGGGTGAACAAAATGCTTTTCTGGAGTGCAGGCTGGCATTGGTGCTGGAAAATGGCACAGTGAAGTACTCTTTTGACAAGTTGCTGAATGCCACTGCAACAAAACTAAGGGCTAAACACACTGAGGTTACTGATAACCTTAACCTTAACAGGCTTTTCTATTCCGTGTTCGTCTTTATTGCCAATTCACATTCAGATACATTCTTTATTGTGCTCAATAGAGGACATCTGCTTTCATAGTCTGCACGATCAGACACTCAAAACAAGTAACACACACACACATTCTGCAGACAGGAATTTAAACAAACTGTAACATAACAACGTGTGGTTCTGGTCAGCGCTGCAGAGCGGGTTGGTCTCATGCCAGCTACAGGAAAGGAACTGCACTTGGCTATATTTGATTTCTGATACTGCCTGCCAGTCATGTAATTAAGAACATCGGGTTCACAGGGTCCAACTTTAAGATAGCAGAGACTGACTCAGACTGGAGCACGCAGACAATGACTAGCTGCCAGAGCCACTGCTGATATAAAAAGATTTTCTCTGTCCTCTATCACACAAAAAAACCTTTTGAACAATTTTTTGTGGTTTCGCTTGTGTGTGCAGAGTAAAGATTTTTGACCAGGTCAAAACACATTGTACTGTGTAGGAATGCATGTGTGGCCTTCTAAAATTAAGGTTGTATACCCACAAGGCTACTTTTTCAACCACATTCCTCATATCAGCTGCAATATAATGTTAAATCTAATCTGTGATAGATATGTGCAGCATCTATCGTATAGTGTGTCTTCAACTATTTCTGTACAATGTGTACAGAAACTCACACACAGACAGCTGTAGATGCTGCACAGTCTGCCGCATCAAATTTAATCCTGGCTCAGACTACAAATCTGTTCAAGTGTTGCTTGTCTTGGCCATTGCAGATGAAACATTTGCCATGTGGTCAGGTAGCTGTTCATAGAAGGTGACAGGAGAAAGATGTATCACATAAAGAGAAGTGATTGCTCACAACCTGCCTCTATTATTAACGAATGATTCCCCATTCCACCAGAAGACTTTACAATGAATCTCTTCTCTCTATCTATTTAAGCTATTGCTATAGCAACAGGGGTAGCTCTGTTTTAAGCTCTTGAAAGTGTAATTACGCAAAATAATCTAGGCATTCAGTCAGTTTATATTTTGTGTCTGATCTTTTTCCTCAAGCCTCACACTGCATAGCGAAGTTTGAAGATACTGAAATAAACCTTTTTTTCGTCCTGCTAAATCTAAACTTCTGTTGCCTGTTAGGGTTAGTAAGATTAAAAACTTAGGTAAATCTTGTTGAATAGGTATACCATCTACATTTCTTTTTTTTATCACATGAAAAGACCAAAACCAAGGTGTTAGTCGATCTCTTTCCAACTTCCCTACACTCTCTGCGGCACTCAGCTGCAATCCCACTGGTTCTTTCTTTCTTTCTTTTAAAGGCTCAGTAACTTCCTACAACAGCTGGTCACTGCAGTTTTCAGCAAACTTGTCTTAAACACAAGTAAATAGTATTTGTTGGGGACTATTTTTAGACATGGATTGGTACAGATGTCGCGCTCTAGTGGATATTCACAGCAGCAGGATGGTGTATGTGGGACTGACAAATAAAATACAGTGCCCATGTTGTTTGCTGTGGAAAAATATGTCATCCAATGCAAATAGTAGCGGCTCATTGATGTGTTGTTTTTTTTGTTGTTGTTTTTTTACAGTTTTAAGACATTAAAAAGGAAGCTCAATGGCCAAGAGACATTAGTTAGCCTACAGTCGCTACACAGATAATTCTTGCTCTTGATCATTGGTCTTCACCTCTTTTCATCGTTTTGTTGACAATAAGAAACATATATAATATCTCAAATTTAACCTTTAATAATAACGGTATAAAAAACATTGTTGTGTTCCTTATGAAAAACAAATTACTTTCAGGCAAGGGCAAAGGTTTCTTTTCAACAGGGTAGATCCATCAGATTATTTTCAGTGTCAAACACTTATTCCCTGCAAATTTTATGTCTTATCTGCATCACTTTACTGTGTCTTTAATTTTGTCAACATAAAAGTCAAAATTGGGGTGAGGAATTGGGGCAAATGTACATGTTCTAAATATTGAGGGGGGGCATGTCCCCTGTGTTCCCCATGACATCTGCACCTTAATTTCCAGTGAAGTGAATACCTACATCTATATTCTCTGCAATAAATTATCACATACTTTAACAATCCCACCCCTTTTAGTAATTTATTCAAATACAAGTTTCTTTAAAGCTCTAATTCTCTCAGATGCTCCCTCCCTGCATTCTGTTGCATCCTGTTTCAACAGGAAATGCATCAACTACAGGACGGAAGATGATTTCTAGCCGGTGCAAATTTCTTGACTTTTGACCTTTCCGATGCAGCAGATGTGCATTTATATAGTTCCAAATGATTATTCCCTTTTTGGCTCTGGCAGCTTTAATTACCAGTGGGCTTATTAGAGGTGTGAGAAGGCTCAAAGTCTGTCTTGTGTCAAAATCAGAGTCAAATTACGCGTGAAACTAATTGCCACCAAAAGGTCACAGTCTTTACTGGAGGGAAATAGGATCGGTGCTGGAACGCCATTTGCACCTAAAAAGCGAATGGTGTGTATTTGACTGGTAGTCTGTGGTACAGGAGGAGAATATCTCTGCCTGCCACCCGGCCTGCAAGAGAAAAACTCATGTACTTTAGTTCGCCTAAATTCCTATAAAGAATTACATGACAGTCTCCAGTAATATCAGTTGCCCTTTAAATTATTCACTTGAACCTTCACCATTCAATCATGCTGTGGAGTTAATTAAGCAATAGCAAGAGTAATAAAGAAGATAGATGACACTCGGTCATACATGCATGCCCTGACTCTGTGACAACAAGTGAAGGCTGGTAAGGTCAGAGCCCAGCAATTGATGGAACTGTCATCCTATCATAGTGGAAATCCACCAGCAGACTCAGATTGTAGATTGACTTCTCACTCGTCCAGGGGACCAATCAAATGGCCCGAGACATATTGGTGGCCTTGTCCCCAAACGCTAAACCTCCGAATCTAATCTGAGCAAGCGATCACTCACTTGCCATTAATGTCATCATTTCTGCCTGTCCGATAACTGGCACATACAGTAGGCACTTATTGACTTCCTCCTGCTTTAGGAATATGAAGTCCAGAGGCTGTCAGTTAGACTCATCAAGATCCGTCAAACAGTCTATCATCATGATGGTCAAATCGGTAAGAAAAAGTCATTAAAAAAACATGAATCTGCAAAATTGATAGTGCTGACTCTGCATGTTGGGAAGTTGTTTTTTTTAGTTTGGTGTTCTTTTGTTCTTTGCAGTGGCTGAAAATATTGTACACTGTGTTGTATTATGTAAGGGATAATGTATAATGAGTCGGTGAATACTGGGAAAATAATTCCTGACAGGGGAATAGAACCCCGACACGCAGCGGAAGTGCGCTCGACTATGGAAGCCCGAATGACTGCGGACATTCCTCACGGAGTTCGCTCCGCTTATAGTACGCCTGAGTCTGTGAGCACCTGTGTCTGCCTCTTCGCCAAGCGCACAGCGAGCAGGAGAGAGAGGGGAGTGGGGGTGGGGCGGGGACTGAGCTAGGGGGTGCGAGTGCGCATGCGCCGAGGCCTCTACTGTAGCCTGGAGTTTGTTTAAAGGAGAACTATTATGCTTTTCCTCTTTTCTGCGGACAATTTAGTCCAAAGACACTGTATTATAACAAGATGGCCCACCGACAATATACCCCCATTGTATGAAATGGTATACATTTCTGGTCTCCTAAGTAGGCGTTGTCCCCCGTAGCCCAATCAAAGACGATGGAGAACCGCCAATCAAAGTATCAAAGTATCCCCAACCTCGCTTGGTTATCGTACATTAGCTGGACTAACCGTTAGCCGTTAGTGGTGTCTGTAATAACTCAGTAACTCAATAAACAGTCCATGAAAAAAATATTTCTTCCAGCAGATATCTTAGTCACAACATGATTGAGCTAGCAAAGCAGTTTTGTGTTGCTATGTGTGGTATTTATTCAAGTTTGGGAAATCACGATGTCTGGAAAGCATCAGCTGCTGCAGCTGACGGGGACAGCAAACAGCAGCAGCAAAGCTAACATCAGGATGTCATCTGTTAAAAGCCTCCCGTTGTCGGATACGACATGAAACTACTCCAGTTAGCAATCAATCATGTTCTAAGTAAGACATCCGCTGGAAAAAATTTTTTTAATCCAGTATCTTTGGTGACACTGCACTTTCATATCAGCATCAGAGAGGAGCTATCTGTTGCTAGATCTCGCGAGAGTGTGTTGTTGAGACAGAGACAGGTCTTGAACAAAGTAAAATTTCTTCTGATTTGTCCGTCTGAAATTTGCCATTTTGGTGTCGGAATGTTCTGAAGATATGTGGCTTGTGATAAATGGGTCCAATATTTGCTTCTGTGACTATGGGGCGAAAGAATCGGCCATAATCTGTAATCACGTTCATTTCTCCCACTGAAGTCAACGGACTCAGGACTTGCTGTTAGTCTCCTAAAGGGCCGTGGTGGTCGGTTTTTCATAAAAACCGGGCCGTTTTTTTTTTTGTTTTGTTTTTTCATACCGACCCAATCCTAACAATGGGTTAATAGAAGTTACAGCTGGCAGCAACCCTGAATAATCTGAGCTATTGAGAGCTGCACGCAATTTATCCGGATACATGTAGGCACTGCCAGCATGGCTCCACAAGCCATGGAGAACTCAGCATACTCGGCTACTATTGCACACATTGATTTGCTTCAATTGACAACATTTAATGTCAACACTGATTGGACAGTTACCTATTTACTCATTGTGCACATACAGAGCAATATTAGCATTTATTCGGAGTTGTTTTGCTGGCCACCTGAATGTGAGTCCTTTTAGTTCCATTTTTGGTCTCTCCCAACTCCTGAGGGAAATATCTGACAATACTGATATGTGATATATACTTCTTTTACCAATGGTTCTTTAATAGTACAGAGCAGCACTGGTGGCAGCTCTATCATCAAGAAGCCTTGCTTTGAGTTTCACTTCACTTGAACTTGTTTGTAGGTTTGTCTTTGATCTGCAATGATGACTTAGAGTAAACTCTAGTCAGCACACAGAGAGAGTTAATAGTTCCCCAGAGAGATGTTTC
Organism: Epinephelus awoara; assembly: GCA_035609425.1. Taxonomy (NCBI): domain Eukaryota; kingdom Metazoa; phylum Chordata; class Actinopteri; order Perciformes; family Serranidae; genus Epinephelus; species Epinephelus awoara. The sequence continues at coordinate 10,735,928 of CM069296.1, read as the reverse complement.
CATGTTTGTCATGTTATCAAGCAGAACCCACCATGTTATCCTCTAGTGCCAACGGCGTATCTTTTTTCTGCTGCACATCTTTTTCAGTGGAAGCTCAGAAGCCACAAAAGTTTGCCCAGAGAGAGATGGGAAGGAAAAAAATTGAGACTCACATGCAAAGGTTAGACTGGCCTCTCGGCTGACGATGGTCCCAAAAGAGTTGGAGGCGAGGCACTGATACGTTCCAGCATCTTGGTCTTTGTTCAGATGGCTGATTCTGAGGTTGCCTCCAGAGAGGCTGTAGTGAGATCCAGATTTGGGACTGATTTCCGTGCCATTCAATTTCCATCTAAAAAAAAAAAGAAGAAAAAAAGTCATAAATGGAGAAAATTAACATGTAAATTAACAAGTTAAACATTAGTGTAGACCAGGGCGATGGAAGCTTTCCAGACCACAAGAGGAGACGTGACTTGTACATTTGATTGTTTTTTAACAGGAAAGAAATAAAAGGTGGAGAGGGGCCCAGAAATCATGCCCTCCAGCTTTGTGTTAATCTAAGCAGCAGTGAACCAATGTGGTGCCAAGGACTTGACTCCCTGAGAATAGATAGCATTGCAGGCCATCCATCTTGCCAGACCCCAGTCAAACTGCATAAAAATGCTGCTTAATCATTATGGTGCAACAATTAAAACAAATGCCTGCAACCTTGCCTTCACACTTTTGCATTCTAGACTAGTCCACATGCTAATCATTGGTGTTAGGGGTGATCAACGAAGGGTATAATTCACTTAAAATGGCAACAGATTCTTCAATCTCTCCACACAGATGCACCTTATTAGAAAAACACAGGTGGAGGGAAGATCAGTCATTTCAGAACAATGGGTTCAAGCCATAACTTATTTCAGCCACGGTGAAAAAGGAGCTCAGACACTGTTATTTGTTATCGATGATGTATAACCATCAAAGCAATAAAAGGTTTTGCACAGATAAACAAGCATGAAAGGAGCATTTTGAAAGTTATTGGAAAATGGACGATGCAGATTTGATTAGGAGCCAAGGTGATTTATCCGTTGATTATTTCTTCGAGGAAAACTTCTAAATTTCCTTCTGCTTTGATTTTTTAATTTTCTCTGAATGATTTCAGGTTCAGCTGGGAAAACAGTGTATTGTTACATTTGGAAGAGAAAGCAGCTTTGATGTGAAAAAAGGGGCTTTGCTTAAGCCCCTTTTGTACAGTAGACAGAAGTTGTGCAGGGCTGTTTTTGTGCTTTGCTATCTAACTCCCCTCGTGCCAAATTGGTGCCTTTGAGGCATAAGAACCTTTTTGAGGAAACACTGACAGCGGTATTGCACTATCACTGTTGTGTTTTCTTGCTATATTATATCTTTTATAGTAATACACCCTTTAGAATAGGCTCATTTGCTTTTTTTGTTGCACAATATCAACTGTGTTCAGTACCGTGGCCACTAGAGTCAGTCCAGGATCATCACATAATACACAAGTAGGAGCTGATTACATGAAAAACAATGTCAGACTGTGTTGCTTACCCGCCTACCAGCACTGAAATGTCTCACAAACAGCAGAATATTTGTGGGCCGGGCGTTGCAGCACTCACAAAGCGCCTCTACAGACTTTTTTTTCTTTTAATAGACAAAGTGTGTAGCACAATGGTCTTTCATGGCCCTTCTCCGGTTCAGTCATAAGTAAGTGCGCGCTCTCAAGAGCCTTATTACTGCACACAATAGAGAAGAGCCTGAGGGGGGTGGTGGCTGCGGTCTCGCAGGACTACAGCAGCGATTCATTTGCAGCTGAGGTGGAACAAACAAAAATCAACATAAATATCTTACAGCCAAGTAACACCTTTGAGTTGAATGGCAAAGCAGTGTGGACAGGGGAGGGAGGAAAATGACACTCCAAACCCTCAGCATCAGGCTCAGATAGTGTTTTCCTCTGTTTCTGAAAAGGGATCACATCAAATATGAAAGCAGCCTTTTCATAGTCATAATTGCTCGGAGAGACTCGGCATTGTATCCATATTGAAATGGTTTAATCGGGCGACAGCTTGAAAACCAAATGTTGCAAAAGATTTTCTCTGACAGTTGTCGATTCAAAGCTTTATCTTTTATCTTTCTGAAACATTAGACTGGATAGTTAATTGAGCCTGAAAAATGTTTTGATGTATCTGAGTGAGTTATCATGTCCCTGTGTAGCAAAGGATTAAAAATTTACCCAGTTGGAGGATTGTGAATATTGTGTATGTGTGTGGTTGTTAAACATAGTGGTAGTAATGTATAATTGCCCACCCAGAACTGTCACTGTTCTGTTATGACAAATTGAACACCCCATGACAGCTCTTGTCTCTTTAAGCCAATTAGATAACAACTTTAAAGCCACTAAGTGACAGATACTCTAATTTGTGTGAAACTCAAGCACATTTTCACTAAGGATAAATTGAGACCAGTGCGGGAGCAGCCACAGAAAGCAGCATGAGGGCACCAGTGACAGTCAACACGGCATATCCTCCTCCGGAGCAACAGATTACATCGAATACATATAAACTAGATTATTTAATAATTCCATTTACAATGATTTATGCTGGCAAGCAGGCCACAACAGCAGTTCCATTTGTTAGGCACATGCTTTATGCAATCATGTAACAACAGGCCGTGTACACAGTGGCATAATACCACACCATCTGGCTTATGAGGCTGTGAATGTTAGACGGTCTGTTCTTTCTTTTAAGTCTGGTGCTTTGATGTGTTAAGAAAAAAAACTACCTTCTACTACTACACTTAAATAGTTTGAGTTAAAGTACATTTCAGTTTAATTCTAAAACCACATACAGAACGGTGTCTGTACATATGAGGCATTACAAAATAAAGATGCTCTAGTGTCCCCTACAACTACTGCTGCTTTTAGAGGACTCAAGAAATTACATTTAAACAGGGGCGGACTCACAACAAAAAGCATCGCCTTTTGCATCAGGTAAGGGTTAGGGTTGGGTTGCATCACAGCAGCACCTTTGCTGTTATGCTGCCCCAGTTTGATGCACCCAATTCAGACTGACACAACATGTTTTAACAAATTAAAATGATAAAAAAAAAGATATTTTAATTGGTATTGTTTGTTAAAAGCAAATATGCTTGAAGGCTAAACTAATATCCTGTGGTTTTCCTCCACGTTTGCATGTATGGAAAGCAAAAATTCAGACCTAAACTGATGTAATGATCATCTGACATCCAATTTGACTCTGTAGCTGCTTTTCAGAATCATTTCAAACATTGGCAAATAGTCAACAGTGTTCAAACACAGAGCTACATCAGAACAAGCAGACTCTATCCACAGAGCGAAGCAGCTTCCTTCTAGAGGTAGAATGTAATGAAATACATTTACTCATGTACTTAAGGGCAATTTAGAGTTTACTAGATTATGTCCATTCCCTGCTACTTTATACTTCTACTCCACTGTTTTTTTTCTTCCCTACATTTTTTTATAACTTAAGTTACACGTTACATTGAAGATTCAGATTACTTATACAAACTATAAATCAATGTATAATTATAGATTCCACTACACAGAAGTAAACTAAGAAATTACAATGAGCTCTGCCTTTACCAGCTGCAACATTAAAGCAATGAACACATTAATGCATTAATAAATATAATCCAATATAAAGTAAGTAAAGTAAACCTAACCACCATAACTGCTAGTTTGTAGGATATTATACAAACTCTTCTATGAGGATACATTTCATGATGAGTACTTTCACTGTTGGTACTTTAAATATATTTTAATGCTAATAATTTACTTTTACTCAAATAAAATGCAGAATGCAGGACTTTTACTTGCATCTCTACACTATAATATTATCACTTTTGTTGATATCTGAGTATTTCTTCCATCATGGCTATACTCACACTAAATATACCCAAAGCACACTATGTTTACAGCCAACTAAATTCACATACAGAACGCTATATTTACACAATATCACTAAAGGCCTATTACATTCACACTATATCACACTTACACATACGAGCATGACAAAGCACCTGCTCCCTGCTCACACCTTTTTGATGCTTCTGCCTCTTCTCCGCTGTCCTCATCATCACCTGCAGACTGCTTGAATAAATCTGTTATCTCAGCACACTTTGCAGTGTCATTTAGCTAAGACTTTATGTTCAGCGCACAGTCCCTGCACTGCCAGCCACAGGTTTTCTCTTTCTGTCCATGTTTCAGCAACGAGTGTTACTAAAATTCCCAAACTTCCTGATGGCCAGAACACACCAGCTTTTAAAATGTAAAAAACAAAAGAATGTGTTGGTCTGTCACTACATTCAGCCTTTCTCTCTCTCTTTCTGTCTCATTGTGTCATACGGATTAATTTATTATGCTGATCTATTCTGTACGACATCTACTGCACGTCTGTCTGTCCTGGAAGAGGGATCCCTCCTCAGTTGCTCTTCCTGAGGTTTCTACAATTTTTTTCCCCGTTAAAGGGTTTTTTTGGGGGAGTTTTTCATTATCCGCTGTATGGGTCCTAAGGACAGAGGGATGTTGTATGCTGTAAAGCCCTGTGAGGCAAATTGTGATTTGTGATATTGGGCTTTATAAATAAAATTGATTGATTGATTGACTGATCCATTTGAAGGATGTGGCACACAAAATCAGTTTAAGGCACTCCATGTTCAGAGCTGCTAGGTTATTCCTTATGAGCTGTAAAATGCAGTAAAAATGCAGTAATTTAAAAACTTTAGGTTTTCTTAAGGACCTTTGTGAACTGGAACACCACCCACATTGTCTACAGTTTGGATCTCCTGTGGCTGTTTTCACATAGATCAAACTGAAGCAGGAGTGAGGGACAAGGTATCTGAACACCACTATGCTATTTGCACTGGGAACCCTGCTTATCCAATGGCCTGCAACTATCTGGCGGCCCAGCGTGGCAGTGACTTCACAGAGCTGAAGGCCTCAAGCGATGAGAGAGCACTGCATCAACAGCCTCACAGCCACAAGTCCCCCATTCCTGACCCCTTCTCCCTCTTATAGCAGATATTCGGTGGACAGTGTAGCGTGTACATCTTGTGAACTGCTCCATAACTTATCAGATTGTGCTCCTTTATGCAGTTATGCAGTTGTAGTGATGTTAGTGTTGTGGTTAAATCATTTAATGCCTCCTTTCTGAAAAAACAGCCCTAGTGGGCAATTGTGTGCTTGCATTTACATACAATATGTACTGGGTTTGCCTTACAACAAAGGATCAAATGTGGAAAGAAACAAACAAACAAGTGGCAACAACAACAAAAACTTTTCAACACTATAGCTTACTGAGATAATCTGCTTCACTTCACAAACACGTCCTCCAACGGATGCCGCAGCTCCAACAAAGAGACATCAAATGTTATGTTTAGCCAGCACAGGCACGTAGTTGGGTTTAGGCAACAAAAGCACATGGTTGGGATTAGGAAAAAAGAACAGGGTGGAAGTAGATGGTTGTTTGACCCTTCCACCACCCACCCTGCCTACCCTACTCAGACTTTCGTTGGCTTAACTCTCGTTATTGTCCCACCCCATTTCCCCCTGAGGATGCTGGGCGCCATTAAACAATAATGGCAAACAGCCACGTATCATCCTGACATGAAAGGACAGCTTGTCTGATGCTGGAAGTCACTGACCGAGCGCTGGATTTCAACGACTTTGGAGTGAGACCAGGTTGGATTCTTAGCTTTCTAATGATTTCAATATTGTTTTTGTACTCCATATTGTATGCAAAATACATCACATTACATAATGACTGTCACAGAGCCATACGTGACAGAGTTTAACATGGGTGTGCGGAATAAGACTACCCATTAGTTTGGTTGCACTGGGTTTCAAACTACATCAAAGTGTGCCAATACAAGTTCAGTCCATATTCATTAAAGGATTTTTAACTATTTACCTTAATGTTTTCTTACATATTTTAATATGATACCTTTTGTTCCTCTTCATTCAAGTTTAGTGGCAACAATACTGAGAACATATATCCGCTTGTGGCATTAAATGTAAACACTGCAGCTCAAACTGTCACAGTTTACTGCCATGCAGTTAATGAACTTTGAACATGATTTAGCTGTTGTCCTCCCGCTGCAACACATCTTTAGAAGGCAGCAGCCACTGTGACAGGGCCGCGCGGCGACCTTGACAGGAAACAGCTGATTAGGTCATCCTCTAAGCTGGCCCAATCCCAAGTATTAAATGTACCAATCCTTCCAAATCTCACCCCAGCAATTTCAGTGAGCAAACATGATTGATTTGAACTTTTACTTGCCAGAGATGCAGCAACACAACACAGCACTCTCTCAATAGACTAATGGTCCATGCAAGGAGGAAATAAAGAGAGAAAAAAGATCTGCTCTTTGAACTCTGTGGCAGGAAAAAAAGTCATATGATCTGGGTGCATGCTAAGCGTAACAGGCATTCCTCGGCTATAGACAAGACATGTTTCCAGCAGGGGGTTGAAGCGAAAATCCACCACAAAATAGAAATCATGTAACACATTCCTATGATCCCGATCAGCTCAAGCCTTACTCGCGAGGATGAGCAAGTATTTTCTAAAGCTAGAAACAACAGAGCCAAGACTCTCTTGTTGCTGCATCAAGAGACAAATCCTGGAGCAATTTCATTCAGGGTGAATTGGAGACTGAATCTGAGGACAAATGAAAATACCCAGTAGGACATTACAGGATACTGACACTATCTCTGCGTCATTACTATTAAGACTACAGTGAAGCACATTTGAAAGTACAGGCTCCAAACATTCTGAGTCCACAAAAAGTCCAACTCATTGCCACAGGGTCAGCTTCAGGCTTTGTCAGATAAGAAACTTTCTGGTTTCTAGTTTTAGAGCAGAAGTGTCATGTCAAGTGTATGGATTACACTGGGATCAAAAACACAATACTGATATCTCATGTACGGGTCATCTTTTTAGTTACTGTGTCAGATGAGAAAGCTGCAAATCCATACTTCCGTAATGACTCTGTATTCTTTCTAAGGAATTACAGTAATTAAACACTCCAAAAGACCGTGCATCATTTGGACAACCCTTTTCCCCTTCCTAGTTTTTATTTTTACTTCTATGTGAATAAGATGAAATAAGCTAAATAAATAAATAAAATAAAATAAAAAAAAAACAGTGCGGCACGGTGGTGTGGTGGTTAGCACTGTCGCCTCACAGCAAGAGGATTGCTGGTTTGATCCCGGTCCCGATCCCGTTCGAACCCGATCCCGAAGCTGTTTGCCTGTTTTTGCCTGTATGTTCATGTGCTTTCAACACACCACAAACATCTCTAAACGCATTAGGTCGTGTCACCATCCACAGAAAAAACAAAAAAACATGAATTGGACATCCCATGCCTAATACTGACAAAAACATACTTTAAAATAAACAAACCAAAGAGGAATTTTCTAATTAATTTTGCCTTTCCCCATGTTTCTTATTTCCATTTGTGATGGTCTTGGGCTTTGGCACAACTGTTTCCATATGCTTTGGTACGCGGCCACACATTTGTGCATGATGACATATATGTAGGGGTGGACGTTTCCACTCTCCTCTCTATCACCTCTGCTAAGATTGTGCTAAATTTATGCTCATATGTCTATTTGCAAGTGTTGGTGGTGCTTTTTGTGTCCATGGATTACCAGAAGCATCCAGAAACATTTAACACTTGTCAAGCTGTAGCCTGCAATGTAAGAAGAGGCAAAAAGGGACTAAATTGCAATGCACAAGTTGAAGAGCTGGCGGGATGGAATTTCACTGGAGGTGTACCTTGTATTTATGTGACCAGTGATTGATTGAGTGATGTAAACAAGGATTTTAATATTGCAATGGAGTTCGTGGGTGAGACGGGTGTGACACCTGGTGCTTGCATTTTTTCACGTCTTTATTTGTTTACATTTAGGCAAATCTGAGACACAAAGCGACAGCCTGCACGAGCATTACATGCAGCTCCTGTTTGCACTTAACCACTGATGTACAGGCAATAATTATCTGAATTGCTGTTGATACTGAAGAAGAAGATAATTTGATAAATTGTGGGCCATTACCTGAAGTGGCCAAAAATCATCAAATTTTAGATTTTCATGCCACCGTATGTATGTTTACCCACAAAGTCAAATGAGAAATCTATCACTGGAAGGATCTAAATGATCACTTGCTACATTCAGCCTTTCCTGCCCTGTCACTGGTTTTTAGGTTTAACTCTATACGTTCCACCTACATTATTCTAAATGGGTCACAATGCATTACTTTCATCTCTATCATTTTTAAGGAAAAAAAATGTTTAAACAGCTAGGGTTAATACAAATTTAGAGCACTCTGTGTGCCTTTGGCAACAGGTCAGTTACATAGGATTGACTAAGAACAAATTACTGTGCCAGTGTTCATCATAATGATAAAACATGTTACCCAGTGCAGTAGTGCAGCTCACTGATGTGTTTTTAATAGTTTTAACAAGAACAAAGTTCAATAGCAGAGAGAAGAAATATATATTGGGCTATGGGTGTGCAGGAGCTTTCAAAATGTACATACAGGATTTAGATAATATATATGCATTATTATACGTTCAACTACCAAATAGTGTAAGTAATTAGAATTTGCATTACCTTGAATAGCTACAATATTAAATACTTCTTATACTTTGATTCATCAATCGTAACAAATCACTTACTTTTCAGGAAGTATTTTTACTCCGCAGTATTTCTACTTCTCACTTATTGGTTGAGTTGGAAACAACTTTATATACATTACACTTCATTATGTCAAAGGAGTTATATTCTAGTTATTTAGGTTTTCCAACAGTTGTCTATTATCGTTATCCAAAGCTGCGAACATGAAAACAGCAAGCTGCGAATTCCAGGGCTAAAAAATGAGCCAACTCGGACGTGTCAAAAGCTGCAAGTCTACTTGCTCCATGAGTAAATCAATCGATATAGACCCCCATGTTAAAATACCCAGCTTCACAGCAGAAATAAACATGTTGCAAAAAAAAAGTTACGCATAATTAGAGGCGTGGTCACTTTAAGTGACAGGTGGTTGCTGTCCATTGACAAGTCGCTATCACAGCATCAGTGTTGGTTAAATAACTTTGCCATAGCATAACCCTATAGTAATATAGGCATACCTTTAGCTATTGCTTTTCAGTGTGTTTTCAGTTCATGGTAGTCAAATGTGACATTTTAGTCAACGAAAAAAGTCTACTTCAGCATTTGGTAGTCCTCAAAGGAGTCAGACATTCAGTTTTTCTGCTATGTACATTTTGTTTTAATTTTTTAAGACTATTTTTTGTAAGCGAAAATTAGCATCTGCATTATCACAGTTAACCACAGTTGTCAGTGCACCATGCTAACCATGCTAGCAGCCAGAATTATGGTTAGCTCAACACCCTGTTAAAATACTGTGATTTCTGGCTTAAAAAAATCCATGATCGCGACGGCCAAAATGCCAAACTCGAGCCTTCAAAATGGGAGTCCACAAACCATTTGGTGACATCATGATGGCTATATCCATCTTTTTATACAGCACATGAAGAGGGATTGTTTAAGACAAGATGGAGACATTTGTCTGTGATAGGTTGTCAAAAAACGAGGCATGCTTGCACTGTCAGTGGTATAATAGCAAGCAGCATTGATGGGGAGGAACGACGTGCAGAGGAGGACAGATGATACCCTGCAGTTACATACTCACCGGTAGATAGGTGGTGGGCTTCCTTGGGCTTCACAGCTGAACACCACCTCCCTGTTCTTCTCCACAGTCTCCACAGGATACACAATGCTGCCAGGCTGCTTGGTGAAGGCAGGACTCTGCAGGACACTGCTCTCTGTAGGACAACAAGCAAACACAACTGACTTCAAACTTAGACAACGGGCTGTTTGTAAAAAAGCTAATTAGTCAGTGGCACAAACAGGTTGATACTGCTTTAAGCGTTTAGAAGAGCAAAACCGCAAGTAGACAAAGCATATCAATTTGAACGGCCTGTCACAACACCACGGCACTGCGAAGAATGATTTGAAGTGAGACGTGTCTTCAACAGCTATTTAGGTGGTAATAGGATATAGCGCCTGATTTATGTTGAACAATTGTCTGGGGAAAATGCCTTCATTTACTTCTGTCAACCTGCTTTTATTTATTCATTTATTTATTTATCTGCTCAGCGATGTTAGGATTATGTGTCCATGCAGAGGTGTAATCAGCTGGTTTCATGTGGTTAGAGCTCTTTGTTGTAAATGACACAACAGAAGTCTCAGTTACTCCATTAAGGTCCCATTATCACAGTGTGTTTCTTGTGCATGGCTTTAGAAAGTATCAATGACACTTTAAAGATAAGGGAAATGAACAGACATAATCACTCTATTTTCTTTGTCATACCTTAATTGTTGTTATCTTTATTATTTAAAGTTGAGGTGACCAGAATGCAGATTTGCTGCTATCTGTTATCGGCCTGCATATTTATATTCATTTGCCCTTGTTTTGCATTGATTGTTTTATCCAGTTGAAAGCAAACACAGATCTTGGATTTTACTTTGCCAATGTGAAATCTAGAAAAGAAATAAGAGGAAAGATGAAGAGGAAGAACCAAAATGAATTTTGCTTTATAAAGCATGTATCCTGTGTGGGCCCATTCCTGTTTGACGTAAACAGCAGTGTTAATGCTACACTAAGCTACAAAAATAGAAAGAAAGAAAAAGAACTAAAATGACAGCTTCTTGGTTGTATACCTCTGCAACCCAGTCAATTTGCACTCACAGTTTATATCCATATCTGTGAAAACTTCTTCTTCACACACATCTTCACCTCAGCAGCACACATTTTCTACTCAATCAGCGCAGTTTCAAGATTAGTGTCACCAATTCACTATCCTTCCATTACTGGCCCTGAATTATTGCATTGCGTAAGAATTTTTTTTGAAGAACATATGATGTCACACAGTGAAAATGACCTTTAACCTTTTGGAAAAAAAATGTCATAACTTAATCATTTTATTATTTTAGACATTTGTGTGATATTTTGTTATAATTAGCGTATGAATTCTTGAGTTATGACTAAAACATGTGAGATCACAGTAACCTTGACCTTTGACCACCAAATTCTAATCAGTTCATTGTTGAGTTCAAGCAGACTTTTGCGCCAAATTCATGGAAACTCCCTCAAAGGCCTTGAGATATTGAGTTTATGAGAATGAGACAGATGCAAGGTCACAGTGACCTTGATGTCTGACCACCAAATTCTAACCAGTTCATCCTTGAGTCCAAGTTGAGGTTTGTGCCAAATTTGGAAATATTCCCTCAAGGTGTTCTTAAAATATTGCATTCAAGAGAACAGGACGGACAGACGGATGGACAGACGGACAACCTCACAACTGAATGTCTCTGGCCTGTTCCAAGATTATAGAAGAAGAAAACCTGCCATATGAGTAAGACAGATTTGTAGTTCTATGATTATTTGCTATGAGCAAATAATCATAGAACTGCATTGTAATGTAACAGTACCTTTACTGTGGCAAATATAATTAATGTACTATATGTAAGGATTAATGCCCGACGAGGTGTCCATTATCAGGAATTAATGGACAACGCGGACACGTCGGACGGTTGCTTCTGCGAAGTCCATTAATTTCTGATAATGGACACCTCGAAGGGCATTAACCCGCTTATACCATGGTCACTTACCAAAGAAATGAATATCAAATCAATTATTTATGCTTTAATGTGTTTTACAGTTAAAATCAAGAGTTTTTCACCAGCCACAGCTGAGCGGACTATTTAATCTCTGTAGTTCAGCAGCGTAGAGACCATAGAGACCTCTGATCAGTGAAGGGAAGTGAGATGATGGCTAAACGTTACGTGATATTATTCAGAAGATAATTATTTCAGAAAGCCAGTGCACTTCTTACTGTTTGTGTGTTACAGGCTCTGGTGGTCAGAGGATGATGTGCAAAAAACCCTTGAGATATTACTTTCAAGATTCATTGATGTTTATTTATAGGCCCAAGAATATTTGTTTCAAATAATCAACATCCAAATAGTAGGCTAGTCAAAATCGTTTTTAATTGCAACAAATAATTCATAAGCATATAGTAGTCGAGATTAAATTATATAAACACATTAACAAATTAACGATTGTTTCCTATTTAAAATTAAATGCTACATTACCATTAATAGTGAAATTTGAAAGCGATATGGGTATGTCCATCATAGTGGCATTTGAAGGATGGAGACTGACAGATTGAGCACTGCTTGTTGGGACATTTGGAGACGACAAGATGTTGCTCCAGTCTCGTCTCTCCTGCGCTGACGGAGCCCAGTAAGCCTGCTGGCTGCTCTCACACTGATGTCCTGTGACGGTCATGATCTGACGAGTTTCCAGGCTGGCGTCAGAGAGCTGACCGACAGCTGTGCTCCGGAGGCTGTGATTGGTGTAGACCCGCAACTTCTTGTGCCGTTTCTCCCCTTTCTTTTCATTCTCTATCCTCTCTTCTTTTGCATCCCAGTCATCAAAATGATCAAATTCACCAAATAAATTAAATGAAACGATAAAATCACTCATGATGCCCGTTGTAATCCGTTGCCTCTGCTCTGAGTCTCTATGGTTACAAACTAGCAGTTGAGTCAGCACAATAATTTAGAACCTCTCCGGAACGTCTTTTTAGCTGTCCTATAACACCTTTTAATGGACACCCTGCAGCCAATCAGAATTGAGTATTCACCCGGACCATGGTGTATATATATATATATACCGTTTATGTTTCAGTAGTTAGGGTGAAATTAGTTTAAATTCAACTTGATCGTTATTGCACAGAGTTCCAGTACTGAAACAACAAAATGCACTTTAGCATCTAACCAGAACTGCTAAAAGCAGTTAAGGCTTCAGTTGGCAATTTTTTATGATAAATTTTGTCATATTTGCTTCTAATGGCATTTGCAAGAATCCACCACGGGTAAATGAGAACAACCAATCAGAGCCGAGGAGTCTGTAACGCAGCCATCAGTCATGTCAATCACTGCTTGTGAACTGCTGTCATACTGTCAAACTTATTGCATTGTCTATTTCTCACCTCAAATATTTGCAGGAGTATATTTGAGTGTACTGTTGTGCTGTAAAATAAGAAGTCTGCTCCAATTAAAATATGTTTCTGAAAACATCTGAGGCAAGAAATAAGCAATGCCGTAACAGCATCTTGATTCATATTTGATTTGTGCTGCTTGGTTTGACTGCAGTTTATGAGCAGTGATTGACATAACTGACAGCTATGTCAAAAGCTCTTTGGCTCTGACTGCTTGTTTTCATTCACTTGTGATGGATTCTTGCAAATACCATCAGAAGCACCATGAGGAGGAACATTATTTTTTTCACACATTATCTGTTTCATGTATCAATATGCAGATATAGTGACAGTTTCAGCAAATATGGCAAGAGGTTGAGATTTTTTTTTCATAAACGCTACCAACTACAGCTTTAACTGCTGAAATGAGAAATCAGGCAGCATTTAGTGAAATGGGGTACAGATTAGGTCTCAATCTACAGTAGAAGATGAGAAGTGACTGCTGGTCTGATTATGCTGTGTGTGTAATGAGCTCTGGAGCCCTCACAGTACAGCTGAATCATGGCCTATAAGTGCGGGAGTTAAGACCGGATGATGACATTAATATATTATCAGGACGTCAATTCATTTTTTTCAGCCCTTCCTACTTCCTTATTGAGTTTCCATGCTTATTAAAGTGGTGCAGAATATGGCTTCACAAAGCCTTTCTTGACCAGGAAGTTACCCATGGTAAATCAATCTTAAGAGAACTCCAGGTGTTAGAAAGCTGTCAACATTGCATCGAAACTAAGCAAGATACAGAACAATCATTAGCTTTTGCAGTATCCTGATGCGTACCATGCCAAATAATGCATGCCCAGACAGGGCAGGCCGCCGGAAGTATTCTTCAGTCTCACACTGCAGCTTTATCGAGTGTTCCTCAGGAAAATGAAATACACCCCAATCTGCCGGGCTCCACAGTATACAGTATATCAGAACTGAAGATGATTCATTTGATTCATTTTGAGTACCTCTCCTCAATTATTGATGAACCCAACACACTTTAACTGTCCAAGTGTAATTACTGAGGGAACTCAAATGAGTATGAATGAAGGCAGTCAGATGTTTAACAGACGGACTAAATGATTACATGGATGATGAATCAAATCCATGAGTTGCTCATTTAATAATTTAATGATTTGCTTTAATTCATATTTTTAGGTAAATATTTGTATGTTTTGTTGTTGCTGTGATTATGATTTAATTTTACTTTTTTGTTATACCGTTGCATTTTTTTTGCCATTCACAGGCTCTAAGTGACAACACTAATGATTTTGTTGACCATTCATATAGCCTTGTCGTCAGGTCAAAATTTCCTATTGACCAACTCTTTGATCCTTGACAACCTCTCTCTACATCTCAATATGGTATTCCTGATGAAATTTGCTTTTGATATTTAACTTCCCTCATATTTCGATCTTCTGACCTTTTCTTTATCACCTCAATCAGGCCAAAACCTCAAACTGCACACGTTCATTGCACAATATGACACTGGACAATTTGGTAAAAGAAATACAATCAGTGGCCAACCTGGTCTCACTATCAACTCATCCAATACAGATGCTTTTGTCAGTGGCCCTTGGCGTCAGTGGCCCTTGGCGTCAGACACCGACGCATCTAGGGACCATTTAGCTGTATGAAACGCAAAAGTCTGATGGATTTCTTATGCTCCGAGCAACTGCTTAAGTATAAAAAGCGAGAGAGTCCACATAGGGTGGGCGGGACTGGAGGCTGACAGGTCAAACAAACTCTGGAACATAAGAAACATACTTATTTTAAGCCAAATCATGATGTTTTGTTTTGGGGGGTTTTCGTAAAGCTAACCATGCGCTTTGTTGCCTAAACTGATGGAAGCAAATCCAAACACTTTTTAACTTCCCTTTTTTCTCAGAGAGACAGTATGCATTCCCTATGCAATCAAAAGTTTATTTTGAAATGACACAATACATGTAACAAATGTAAATTGACCTACTGTCCCTGAGCATCCAAAACTGAAGCTGGAGGGGTACCTAGAGTATTATAGTTTGACTTGTAGGGCCACTAACCAAGCGTTGAGTATAGTAGTGTAGTATCTGATGAGTTGGGAGTGTGAAGAATGTGTCGCAATGGTGGAACAAAGGTCTGTTTTGTATATACTGCCTCTACAATGGAAATGGCAACCAGTCATTTTGTCTCCAAACTACAGAAACTTTTAAGAACCAGAAAGTTCAGCATTGTGTTGCGAAAGCAGTGACAGATCTATGCAGAGCCATATAGGATGGCATGCACAGGGTAATGCATAATTCAAAGAACTGACTCAACAGGCAATCTAATTCAAGGAAATGTCTCCCTGCACACCTTACATTTATACAGCATCTGAGTAAGCGTACAATCCTCAGGAAGCATTCAAACATCATGCTAATTCTAGTATGGGGGTAAGTTATTCTTTTTTTATGCAAAATCGAACACGGCATTTAAAAGCATCACCTCTGACAAACATGCAAACGGAGTAAATCTGGAGGCTGATATCATAAGGACAAAGGCTTCCATTAAAAACACCAAGGAATAAATCTCTGTATATGTAGATCCAGCCATTGATGCTGTCAGAGCTTATGTCATTGCATATAGCTTGGCTGGCTGAAAAACAAATTGATCATACAATAGATTCCGTATTTTCAACTGTAATCATGACCACAGCTCTGTGTGCTGCTTAGTTTAGCTCAAGAATGCCTTTCAGCCATTAACCAACATCTCTCCAAAAGAGGATTTAAAACAATACAGCAACATTCTTGCTCATGTTTTTTCCTCCTAATTATTTCTGTCATGTGTTAGTTGTTTTCCGATCATGCAGTAGTAATTACTTAGCTCATTCAAGGACACAACAAATCTTATCTGTCGGACAACTTTTCAATATTTTGGTTACAAACAACCCACTGTGCTTGTTGTAACCTCATAAATTCTTGGGCAAAAATGAATTGACTGTGTGTTCATTGCCAACATGCAACAGTGCACCATTTATAGCAAAAGATAATACTGGCTGTCTCACAATAGCAGGCATGGTCGCATTCGATAGCTATTTTGTGAGTGCAATTGTGGCATGACTCAAGGGCTTTCCAACAGAAATGCACTTAACAAACCTTGTTGTGCATCCACTATCAGCAACAAGAATGCTTTTAACCTTATGTAAAAGGTATAAAATGGCAGAGAATATGTTCCTCCGTATTATCTCCACTCACTCATGAAAACACAAAAGAGTTGGAATTGGGGGCTGAGGCGCCGAAAAACAAACCCCAGCTGTGAAAAAAGAAGCTAATGTCCCCAACAGGCTACAATGGCTCCATTAATCCACACCTGTCAGAGTAAAAAAACAATGTTCTGTGTCAGTTGATAAAGTGACGGAGATCCTACATCACTCAATTTTATATTCAACGAAGATTAATATATTTATTTCTCATAAATCATAAGAGCTACATTCAGTGGGACACGCTGTGAAAATATCTGTGAAAGCATCTCCAGCACATTTATTGTGGTTATATCCCAAATCATATATATCATGTGCTAAATAGACATTAGCAAATATTGTATATCTTTTTACACATGCAGTTTAGATTATGAGGTATATTTATCTTAATCCAGTCATCATGCAGGCATTATGCTCCCTTTGGCTCTTGTTGTTAGTGTGCAATTTTTCAAAGCATAACAACAGTAGGGGTGTTGGCTGCATACATAGCAGGGGTGGAACACAGACCTGCTATCTGCATCTATATCTGTTTGGTAAATCTGTTATTGGATTTGGTTGGAAATGAGTGTTGGTTATGCTGGAGGTCGACAAACAACGTCCTTAAAATTATTTTCCAAGTCGTTGAAAAATACAAAATAGAAATGTTTGAATCATTTAACTAAATTAATCAAATAATAAAGCTTGCTTAGTATTTGGGTATTAATATTAATAAAAGCTTTTGAAAAACAGGGGTGCTATAAAAGCTTATTGAGCCAAAAGAAAAACCTTGTGGGGAGATAGAATAAAATCGGTGAACAGATCTGACCTTTGGAAGGTTGCTGTTGTAGCTTATTAGTTTGAGCAACATTCACTTTTATAACATTTCCCCTAATATGAAACTGAGCATTGGTTTGGAGAACGTTCTAAGACACAAGTCAGTAGCAGTGTTGGGCAAGGGTTACTTTAAAAGTAATCAGTACTTTACTGCGTTACTTGCTTTTAAAGTAACCAGTTACTTTACTGCATTACTCCCTGAGTAAAGTAACTCAAGTACTTTTAAAGTACTTCCAACGTTACTCCCTGAGAAAAGTAACTCAAGCACTTTTAAAGTACTTTTGAGTATTCTACATTTCCTATTGGGCAATGGACCACAGGGCGCTAAGCCTACATTTTTTTGTCTCCAAAATTAAAGTTACGGACCACTTGCCCTTCACTGAGATCCAGTTCTCCCATCACAGCCGTCACTTTGACCAGTAGAAACACAGAACCATCTGCTGCGTAGACAACTGTATGACAACAACCATAGACATATATACGTAGATGCCGCATCAAGTGGGTTTGCACGCTGCTGCCATACGTCGCCGTCGCCGCCATATTGGATGTGGCAAGGCTGCGCTGTAAACTAATACAAGTCAATGGACTTAATCTCATAAAGCGCCTTTCTACAAAGAAATTTACGTTAATGCCTCTCGTTTATTCATTCACACACACACACACACACACACTAATATACTTGGGAAACAGTTAGGCACCAAAACAATATATTTGATCTTCTCAGATGGCTAAGATAAGAACTTTATTGATCCCACACAGGAGTAATTCACCTTACATCAGCTATAGAGAACAAGGCACTGCTATACCTTGCCTAACTGTCAAAACGTCTGTGTTTTCTGGTGTGTGGTGCCTTGCTGTTTCCCAAGTATATTAGTGTGTGTGTGTGTGTGTGTGTGTGTGTGTGTGTGTGTGTGTGTGTGTGTGTGTGTGAATGGATAAACGAGAGACATTAACGTTAATTTATTTGAAGAAAGGCGCTTTCTGAAATTAGGTCCATTCACCTGTATTAGTTTACAGCGCAGCCTTGCCACATCCAATATGGCGGCGACGTTGACGTATGGCTCAGCGCTTGATTGCGTCTATGTATATATGTCTATGACAACAACACCCCAGCGTTTTTAATATTTTCTCTATGGATGTTACCACACAGAGTAAAAGGGGGAAATGATGGTGTGAAACAGCAGAGGCACTTTGTCAACCCGCTGAGTTAACGTTACTGTCATTAGCATCAAGCTAGCAAACAATGCTACATCCTCACGGTCGGACATAAAGTAATAACATTAACAAATAGCGGCGGGGCTTTTACTCACCACAACTGCAGAGGCTCCCAGCTTCATTTGAAACAGGCTACATTATAGACGGTCCGTTATTTCTTAATCCCTCTGTGTTTTTACATCCTCACTTTTTATCCGCTCCCCTTGTCTTTGTAAAGTACACATCGCGCCGTCAAAACTTCCTGAATTTCTTTCAAATTAAAAGCCCCTTATAACCTCGGCTGAGAGAATTGCGCCATTTTCTAAATAGACTTTATTGTGAAACATTTGTCAGAACTTCCTGTGGAGGATACAGTAGCTTGAATGTGTAGCACGGTGCTTCAAATGTAGCTCCTGCCATCTGCTGACGCTTTTAGGTGACTACAACAACATGTCGGCTGACACATGAACAGACTCAGTGACTCAAATAATGGTAAAAGTAATAAAAACAGTACAAGAATAACCTGATGACATCACACATGTCACGAAAGATGACCGGGAATAATTGGTGAGTACCATCGTGTTAGTGTGTCATGTCTGTCGGCCAAGTCATGGCACGATTTTATGACTGCACAATCATGTAATGTGACATAGTGACTTTCAGAACGGGCAGAAAAGCTGTGTAGTGTGTACCAGGCATAATGCAAGTCCTCCTGAGTCTGACCTGTCTGTCAGCGAGTCCTCCTCCACCTATTCAGACTCCACCGTAGACAATGGCAGCATTTCTCCGACCACGTAGCGAGCCACAAGCTCCGTGGCTTCTTTCAGACTGATAGGTTTATCAGTATCTCTTTATTAGAACCAAAATACAGACTTTGTTGCTGTTTCGGAGCTGAAGGACCAGCGTTCTAAAAGTAACGGAAGTAACTGATGGCTTGTTTGAAAATGTACTCAAGTATTTGATTACTCAAACAGCAAACTAACGCGTTAGGTTACTCGTTACTGCAAAAAGTAATCAAAGTACTCTAATGCGTTACTTTGTAAGGCATTATACCCAACTCTGGTCAGTAGTACAAATGGTGACTGAAACGTGTCTCTTAAATAAACTGAATTTACTTACTGTCCCATAAGCCAAACAGTATTTTCACTAAAACAAATGTAGACCAATGATGAACAAAATGTCAGGGGTGCAGTAAACTGAACAGTAGAGAGGAAAAAAAAGAGAAAACTTTATTTATGTCTTTTGTAACCTGTGACTGATTAGCCAACAAATTTTCACTACCAAGTCATCAAAAACGGCAGCTTGTTCAGTGGCCCTACATTTCAGAGACACTCTAGGTTTCCCTTCAGCATCAGTTTTTGATACGCGGGGACGGCAAGTCAATTTCTGCTCATTATTTACATTGTGTCTTTTCAAAATAAACTTCTGTTTCACCAGGAAAGTGGGTTTCATCGCCAAATCTACTTTAGGTTTAGGCATCAAAACTGATAAGGTTTAGAAAGAAGATCACAGTTTAGATAAAATAAATCGTGTAACTTTAGCAATAAAAATGACAAAAACTACGTGGTGTTTCGCATGGCACATCACAACAGCGGTCTCCTGGGTAAAAGTCCTATTTATTTGTTCCATCCACCACACCTCCTTACCACCGCTCCTTTGACTACGTCATTGACACAGATGGGTTCACATTGGAATTAGCTGAAAGCCCAGTGCTTCTCATGCAGACGCTAAAGGGTGTCTTGTGCAACGGAATCAACTGCTGACAGCTACTGACCAGGGTGCCGCGTTTGATGCGCCTGGTATTACGAACGGGTTGGATTAGCACTAGCCTGGCTAGCTACAACAGCTCACCAACTAGCCTTGCAAGTAGTCACTGTTGATTGTGGTAATGTGTGTATGTTTTAATTTGGGTTCTCAGAGTTATAACTCTGAGAATAAGAGGTTTGATGTTTGTGCCAAACCGTGTCAATCAGATGGCATACGAAAAAAAGAAAAAAAAAAAAAAAGTCAGATGCTGTTCATACCTGTATGTATGAGGCTAACCCCAACTTTGCTTCAGTTCTTTGTGAACAGAGGCAGCTGGAAACTTTCCTCTCATCCAGCCCAGAGGAGGCTGTTTAGCATGTCCTCATGTAGCAGATCCGTGCTGAACAGAACAGAAGTAGGTCACCATTAAAATCCTAACCCTATGTTTCTCTAACACTCAGGTACCTTTACAGGGCCTCCCAGTAGGCCTCGCACACCTGCGACGGGCTGTTTCTCTTCTCACTGCTGCAACCTGGTAATCTGCATGCGACTCTGTGGGAGAAACATGTCAGCCCAAAGCACCGGGTTACTGCCACAGGGAATACCCCCAGCACTCTGGAAATTGGCTGGTGCCTACATTATGGTGACATTCCAAGATTTCTAACTCTTAAATGGGATGAAAAATATGTAGAGAAGTGGGGAAAGTCTTTGATCGTTACAGTTCTCACTTTCCTCTGTGACAGTGTGAGGATTCTTTCTCTCATCTGAATGTATTATAGTCGACTTCTGTATTTATTTTGGTACTTTAAACATTTACAGGCTGCTATTCATCTCAAGATCATAGACCTTTTTATTCTGCACTTTTTTATACTTCTGTACCCTTTTTGCCTTCTCAGACATTTCACTATTATATCAGGTATCATTAAATCTCTACCTGAGCCAAGGTTTTTGAAGATAAATGTTCCATGACTTTGTTCACTGAACACACACACACACACACACACACACACACACACACACACACATGCACGAATACACACACTCGCACACTAACTGAACTCTTTGTTTTTCAGCATGTGCATTATTTCCATTTTAGTGACATACTGTCAGGTAATAATAACTGCATTTCTATGAACATGAATGGTCAGGACGTACAGTAGATAGACAGAGTGACAATCATGACTTCAGTTGGCAAACTTTATCAGGCGATGAGGTCGAACCTGGTTCCAGCCAAGTGTATGTACATCATGTTCCAAAAACTGATTGCCTCTTTAATTGTGAACAGAAAACAGTGACACAACCCCTACAGCAGTGGAAATGAAATTGTATAATTAGAGTTTGATGTGCATGCTTCAGCATTTATCAGCTCTGAACACACACACACACAGAAGACGGAACTTAAGAGAAATGAATACTGAAGCGTTTCGGAAAATAAATTATCGGGAAAGTCAATGTGAAACAACAGCCTGTAACAATCAATCAAAAAGGGACATAAAACTCCTGAGTCAATTTCCAAACACACAACTATCACAATGAATAAAAATCAAAACATTCTCAAAATGAGACAAATACGTCACTGGCTTTGAGAAAGTTCTTCTAAAGGAAGCATTGGAGCTAATCATTGCTATTTAATGTGATGCTATGATAGTTTCCCATTTTCATTTTTCTTTCTCTTTTAGAGGGCGTCTTTTATGCACTTTTTTTCCCCTTGATTGGATTTGTACTTTTGATCCTTTCTGCTTCTTTGATGTTTTGATTTAAAAATTAATGGTTTGGTATTTTGAAAATTATTTTGCCATATTTAGTATTTTGTGAATTCATTTATTTGACATTTCCTGAAGCAGACCTTTAGACTGTCCTTGTATTTGTTTTCATGAGTACATTATGTTGTCTAACATCAGACTTTAAAGGTATATGCAGGATTTTCCTAAAAACAAACAAACAAACAAAACAATAACACAACAATAAACAACGTATAGACTCATGCAATAGTATTCCCTATCAGTCATCCCTCGGGACCCACAGCGTGTGATGGTGTATTTATCTGCAGAGACCCTGCCCACTGCCTATATTTTCATATTTTCTTCTTATTTTGCTGTGATCGTGACATTCCTGGGACAAGCGTGCAGGTGAGGTTGGGAAAAAAAGGGAGTGACAGTGACAGTGTCAGACCGTAAGCAGCAAGAATCTCAGAGGTAACTACAAAAATATCAGACACAAGAGTGAATGGGCTTGACCTTTACTTTACTCATATGATATCTTACAGATCAGTGCCACATGAATGGTTACGAGGATTAGGTTTATTTACAGTTATGTTTAGGAAAAGAAAGATAGTTGGGCATTTTCACCCTACGTAGTTAACAAGAAGTGGCTTAATTAAAGTAACGAAGGTGAGGTTTCAGCAAGTAAATCTGCATCGGTTAGGTTTAGGAAAAGAAACATGGTTGGGTGTTGTCATGCTAAACATAAAGTTACAAAGGTTAGGTTTAGGTAAGTAAACCTGCATTGGCTAGGTTTAGGAAAGTAAATGTACGTGGGTTAGATTAAGGAAATGAAACATTGTGATGACACATCTTAAAATAATCTAACGTTCACTTGGTTTCAGACGGAATGATAGTTCTCCTGAGGAAAAGTCGTGTGGTTCAACCTGCCTCCTCACGCAGACTTTTGCTCTTAATACTACTTCCTTCTGTACCCCCTTAAGCGCATGTGATTACTTGGGTTATGTATGAAGTCTGATGCATGATTGTTTTTGCAGGTACACATGCAATCAGTGTGTAAGAAGAGGAACAGTCTGACTGTTAACAAACAGTAACCAACAATTCCTGTATAGTATACCTTTGAAGTTTTCTTTTCATAACACTGACTTCTGTCTATTGTCCTTGTCCTCATTATACACAGTTGGATATTCACAATGTTGATATGAGGACTTTTTTTTTTCATCTCTGTTTACACGCTCACACACACAAAATTGAGGTATAACAGACTTATGGGGACACACCGAGAAAAAGCAGGAGGGAGTTCATTACAACTTGATAAGTGCTGTCTCAGCACTGTCCTCACAAGTCAGTGATGTCCTCATAAGGTGGTGCAAATACAAGTGAAATGTCCTCATATACAGGTTGCACCAAAGCACGCGCACACACACACACACACACACACACACATACACATATATATTCAGTGTATTCATGTACATTTTACTTTGTTACTTATTCTAAGAATTGTCCTTGTCCTCAATAACAGATGTATGATTCATTCTTCTTTAAGGTACTGAAGATGTTCACAATTACATATATTCAGTTTCTGTATTCATGTTTATGTATCTTTCACGTTATTATTTATTTGTATACTGCATATTGTGTTATGTACTGTATATCAATTATTAATGCGGATATTGTCTCAGGTGTTTCAGATATTGTTTTCTTTTTTTTGGTTCCCCTTTTTGATTGGTTGTTGCAGTCTGTGAATATAAAGAAAGAGTTTCACATTGGGAATCTGATGCCCGGAACATTGTGTATTTAATACACTCAGTGCCGACATTGTCCTGAATCTCTACTCTTTTTTCACATGATTTAATATGCAGCTGCAATCAAGGTGGTTTAGTTCAACGTGCTTTCAAAGGAGTTACAAAAGGATACGCTCTGTAATGCTGTGTGGTTAAAAAGCACCTTTCTAGCCACGATCCTGTGCAAAAGAATCTGTGGCACAAATACTGCTGTACAAAACAACCACCCCTACGTTTATGGAGTCCCACTCCATCACTCGCTGCTGCAGCCTTGTGTATACTGGGTCTTTGAAACTAATCCACTGAGGGCTGGCAGGTTTTAATGTCATCCAACAATGCTACAATCAAACAGCTATTCAGATGGTATCAGCATCGATCTTCTAAGAGCTGGAAGAGAGATATTTTTGGACAGACTATGCTCGTTCTCGCTTAAGCTGGCCATAAAGAAAAAGATTAACGGCCTGAAAACGGTTCTGATTTGGCCGTTCTGAACTGTCTTCATGCTTTGAGCCTGACCTGTTTGGAAAGGTTTTGTTACTATTGGAGTCACAATAGAACACCCACAGAGACGAGGTGCAAACTATTCTGAGAAAGGTAAAGGGCATTTCAGGACATCAATGTTGGAGTTCATCATGTGTGAAATGTGAAGTCGCCAGCTGGATGTGTTTTTATTGTTCGCTATGGTTAGGTTAGCAGGAATAGAAAAGTGGTTTGACCTACAAGAAAGAACATAATGATTTTATTTGTACAATTTATTTAGGACCTTTTGTACCTTTATTACAGAAAGAAAATGAATATATTATTTCTGCAGGATGATGAATACAATCAAAAGAAACCCCTGACTCATGGTTTCCTGTATAATCCCTGTAAGTACTGTTTGTGATTTGGAATATAATACTTTTCAAAATCACTGCTTCCAAACAGACTTTTTGTTTGTTTTACCCGCCACTACAGTTCTTCTGCCAATACTATTAGGCATGCTGTAAATTTATTGTGCATGGTTAGTGAACAGCATGGCACTCTAATGTGGCCATTTGAAAGCCTTACTGCACAGTCTGCATTGCAAACACTGAGCCAATCAACTTTATAGGTAAACACTCTGCACCAGCGTGCTGTACATGAAGAGCTTTGTTGAGACAGAAATAAATCATATTTTCTTATTCTGTCGCCCTCTAATTGCAACGTATTTGGACAGTATAATTGGGCTGATGTGTTTTCCACTCAGACAGACAGTGTAGTCACAGTCGTCACTAGGGTGACTGAATCCCACAGTGAAGTGACAAATGAGTATACAAGCCTTAGCACGTATGATGTAACACATGCAGAGCACCCAGACAGCAACGCTTGGGATGAAACAACAAAGCAGAGACCTCACCTAAACAACAAGTCCTCCAAATTAAACAACAAAGTATGCCGTTTGTATCTTTTGTCTGTTCACACTCCTTACATCATGTCACAGCTGTATTAAGTTACTGCCAATGTATACAGGACATCCAAGAGCAAGCCTTCTCAACCCAGACTGCAGCAAAAAATGTTGGTATTGCACATTTCTATAAACCACAGATTTGATGCATTTATGCGTTATTATGTAGCAGATACATTGAAATCTTACGATTAAACAGTGCTGTGGATAACATGGTTAGGTTTAGGCACAAAAACCTTTTTGGTGGCACAATCATGGCTAAAGAAGCTATTGATGTCTTGGAAAAACAACTGCTTTTTGTGGCACTATTCCAGCAGGTAATACAGTGATGTCTGGGCAAAAAACAATTGCTTTTCATGACACTACCCTGGCAGGAAATGCAGCAATGTCTCTGGCAGAAGATGTCTTGATGTCTTGATAAAAAAACAATCGCTTTTCGTGGCACTGTTCCAAGAAGAAAAATATGTCGCTTTACATTTGGTGGCTAAAAAGCTGCTGCAAGACACAGCTTTGACTCGCTGGTTTTGTTGTCTCGAATGGTAGACTGCAGCTTGGTAGGCATCTTGCCACGATGTCAAGCCATCCACCATCTCCTCCACCTCCCCCTGACAAAAGTTAGTAATGTGATACTTATAAAACGGAAAAAAGTTTGCAGAAACAAATAACGGCACACTTTCTTGTGGTGACTGGGCTACCCTTCTCATTAAAAAGCATTCAACTGGTGGCTTTTACTGTGAAGCAGGCTTAGGTAATTGTAACCGCAAATAGTGCTGATGGCAGTTGGTTATCAAAAAAAGTGTCCGGAAAACAAGATATCAGACATTTTCACGCTTTATTCAGCAGATTACTTTTGCAAAGGAGTGATGGCTCAAGAGGGAGAGGCAATGATGAGCTGTTAGATGAAGAGTGACAGGGGACAGACTGCTCATCTCTAACTTTATTGTGTCCTGTGGTTGTGTGGAAGTTGTGTTGCATGAAAGCAGATCACAGTTGCATTTTTTACTGATCAAATTCTTTATTAAAACAAATACACCATCTGCTTCTCAGTAGCTACTCAAGGTGTGTCTGATGAGTATTTCACTGCACTTTCTGTTACCACAGTAACCATGGTGTTGCCAAATCAACCATGGCTGAAATCTTAATGATTAGAACTTTAAAGTTTGGTAAGTGTAGAGGTTAAGGTTAGGGAAACATAGTGGTTAAGGTTGAAATAACTATTTGTTTAAAGGAGCTCTGTGGAAAGTTCAGAGCGTATGAGTTGTCTGGAAATGGTTTTTAGCTGAGCTAGTCTAGCAGCTAACAATGCTAACTCCATCAACAAGAATAGCCGCAAAAGTGTTTACAGAGCTAATGGTGTTAACCAGAGGGTGGGGCAAACACTTCCGCGATGACGCCATCCCAGTATCAGCGGTAATTGGTGTATGAGTGCATTGCAAAGCAGTGGCAATGAGTTAGCCAGTGGGCTACACATATGCACTAACATTCATGCGTGGCAGGGCCTGCTTACCAGAACAGACCATAGAGAAGCTTGGAATACAACATACAGAGGTAGCAAGACTTCCTTCTCTGCTCAGAATGCCATTATGGCACTAAATATAAAATAGATACCTGCTGCTATATCAGTCCTTCCATGATGTTGCAATGGCGACCATTAATGCAAATTCAGCCAATCCATGTGACTGTGGTGTAATATTTCCAACCAGTGCAACTTATAAGCAAATTTCACTATTTAAAACATGTAAAATCTTGAGTCATTGTAGAGCTGCGTGCAGCATAAAGACAGCTGTAAACATCACAACATGCATTACATTTTTTTTTTTTTAGAAAAGCTGACATAAAATCTGGCATTTCAGGCCACAATCTAAAAAAACAGCTCACAAACTCCTGGAGGAAGGGATACATTAATGATCTGAATGTTGCATTCTGAACCTTTAAGGTTAGGAAAATTTTATTGTCATGTTTAAAATAACCCAACTGCAACTGTCAGTCAGAAAAGGGAAGTTAACGGCAAACGTCACTTCCTCCTCCCCACCTTCCCACCTTCCCACCCACCACACGACAATCATAATTCTTGTGCCTTTGTCACTTGGACGTAAACATGTTATTTTGGGGTATTTGCTGAAATGACTTTGCTGTCATCACCTCCACTGCCAGATTTTACTCTCTATCAGACATTGATTCTGCTTATAGAACACAGAGCGGGTCTCCCATTCTGTAGTGGGATCATTATTGATACTGAAGCATCGTAACTCTAGTTTTATGGTTGCAGGCAGAGCCACTTAATGAGTTACCCTGCCTGCAGAGCCCCATTAGAGGTCAAAGCCTGCATGAAGCAGAAGTATGTGTTCAATCTGATAGCAGCCTGTGGTCTATCTGATAATCAGATAATCAGGGAAACTTTGAATTGCCTTGCATAATGTACTGTAGGCTAATAGTCGCACACATACGCTGATTTCACAGATATGGTCTCTACGGCGACATGGTCCTGAGATTTAATAAACACTGACATGATTGTAATGAAAGAAAACTTTAATTAAAATTCACATCTTCAGCATTATGATTAACATCAAGCCTCTGCTCTGGTGAAACAGGTGTTGTACGTGTGCCCTTTGGGAGGCGGGTAGTAAACCCCTGTAGCTCAGGCTCTCCTCTCCCGTCCTTCTCTGCCTGTTTCAGGAACGTCTCATCACTGTTCTTTTCCAGCCTCTCAATTAGCATCGCTGTCTCTTCGAAAAACCCTACAAGCTGTCGGAAAACTGAAAGAATGGTGTGTGATGCACAGTCTCGGTTGTTCTGCAGCCTCGGCATGACAGTCACATAAATCATTCATTTCTTTGGGTTGCATGAGAGTGAGGCGGTGTCACAAAATTAGCTTTGAAATGGCAACCCCGTCCAACGCATACACATGGTGAACACTTCTTGTGCCTACAGACAACAGCAAGGTGATCTCGACTGATTCTACTCCAAAAGGCCATGAATAAAACATGCACTGATATGCATATCAAAAGGCAAAGTTGACAAAGCAAAACAAAGGCAAACAAAGATGTTGGGGGCAGTGGAAAGAGGAGAAGAGAGTGCTTTCTCTTGAACCTGCTCTGAATCCCTAACACCGCCAATTAGCAAGGGCTTGGCTCGGAGGCCATCTGGGGATGCCCCCCCTCCACCCCTCCTTCATCTTGACATAATTGCTCCTCCTGAGGAAGAGCAGGTGAGTGCACCTAGAGACGCCTGCTCCAGGTTAGCCAAACATGTTCTTCAATTTCATGGGCTACAGCTGAGCTCTCACTAATACTCTCATCAAGCAGATCTCAACGCTAATGAAAGCTTTTAATAGGCGAGAGAACAGTGTTTAAAATGATGAAAACCTTGGTGAGTCAAATAGTTTAAACGGCGGAGTCCTGGGGTCATGTAGCTAGGTGCAAATTTGCAGAAAAAATGTGACCAATCATTTAGATGCTACGGCCTCCTTGAGCAGTGCTTCAGGTAAGGTGATCAAACCCACCTCGCAGAGTAATCTACTCCTAATCAGCACATAATGAAGTGAGGACAGCTGGGCCAGTTTGGAGGTGCGCACGGACGCAGACCCAGGGGCAAGGGGCCACGGAGTCTGCCTAGCAGCATGGCTCAGCTGGCCTGGCACCGTCAGGCTCACCGCAGGCTGCTCACCCAGTGGAATGACAGAGGTCAATGTTCATCCTGTCACTGTAAAATGGCCCGAAGAGATCAGGGCAGCACTACTAGAAGAGACCTTGACATAGAAGGCCATCTGACATGCACGTCAACCTACGAAATGCCCTTCACGGGCAATGGGCATGATTATGGAGACACATTAGGGGTGCATCATTCTGGATGGCAGTTATTGCAACATCCAGGAGTGCTGGTGCTGCTATGACAGATGCTACACGTCCTTTAGTCAACAACATTAAACCAGTGAGTTGATTGAGGAGAATATATTAATCAGGCGGAAGCTGGAGTGATGCAGGTTTGTGTGAATTCACGTTCAGCACTAGAGGAGAAGTCAGTGCCAGTAGACTTTATTCGGATTGCAGGTTTTTGTTGAACTGTTGAATTATGAGGGACACATTTAAATGTGATAACTGAATTATACATAATTTCAAATTCTGCTTGCTTGAAGGATGCTGTAATATTTTCCATTTTTGAAATGCTCTTCCCACCTTCCACACAGTGATTTGTTTTCATTCATTTCAGACTTAATTTGTGGAATCTTAAGTTGTCTGAGATGTGTAATCCATCACAGTGAACATCTTGTCAGCTTCTATTGCTGTCACGGTTACATTATAATTGTATGGTGATGCATTTGTAAATGCAGAATGATTTGGAAAGTCTTCATAGCATTACCACACAGCAATTTCTTAGAAATAAAAGCTGGCATCATATTTACTGTGATGGATCGCCTATCACAAGTAGATTTTAAAGTTTTAACTTTTTTTATTTATCAAAGCAGCAGAAATGAAAGGAAACTAGTGGCAGCACAAGAGGTATAAAAAGACACTCTCAGATATGTAAAACATACATTAGTAGGAGTAGTAGCTATTAGTATTCTTTGTAAAATGTGTGGCAGAACTCCAAAGTGGATTTGTAGTGAATGTCCTTTATATCACATTGTCCTTCCTGAGATGACTGCGTGGCTGACACCTTCTCTGTGCCTGCCAACAGTGAGCTAACACTGAGTCAGCCTCACTTAGTCAGTTAGCAATGAAACATGTGGAACTGTGCCGTACTCTCATTGGAGCCACATTTCCCCAACTGCTGGAAGAGATACAAATCTGAATTTTAATAGGTTTTATGCCAATTGGTATCATATCAATTTAATATAAAATGTAAATGTAAAATGAGCTGACCATGAGGTGTGTAGCTGCAAACTATTGGCCAGGTGGTGGCTTATAGCTGATATCTACACAAGCTAGTACAGCCTCAACACAGGATTAGTTTCCAAAAAAGTGTTTCATCTGTGTTAGATAGTTGGCGAGAGCGGGGTCAGTTGGGACAGGGTGACATTGGAAGAAGCCCTTTTTTCTCATTATGCTCATACTCAGCCACACCCTCTTTACTTTCTACAGCACATAAGTAAATCTTTGGCTCTTTTGTTATTTTTCTTCTACCATACCACTTTTTTGTCATGCCACATACAAAAAAACCCCAGCTGAAATGAGGAAATGAAATGAGGACTTGTAAGACAGCCACATTCCATATCATAGTAATTTATGGAAATAAAATAATTTTGAAAAATGTTTTCCTTTCCACAGAAAACTAATAACATTAAAAACATAAAGTGTTGAAATTTACACTGCATGTTTTTGAAACTTAAACAATATGGGGCGTCGGCGGCTTAGTGGTAGAGCAGGCGCCCCATGTACAAGGCTGTTGCCGCAGCGGCCCGAGTTCACCTTTGCTGCATGTCTCTCTCTCTCTCCTCCTTTCACACTTCACTATCCTATCAATTAAAGGCAAAACATGCCCATAAATAAAAAAATAAAAATAAAAATAAAAATTTAAACAATATAATGTTTAGCCCAGAACAAGGTGCCCCAAACGATAATACTGTCCCACCCACCCTGTGGAAGCAGCAACCCCATCTCATGCCAGTCGTCAAAATCTGGTGCAGGACAATAAGGGAAGTTAAGGCGGCAAAAGTGGGCGGGAGGGGTGTGGATGGGTCCAACAAACACCGACTTTCACCTGGTAGAGCTGTGTTTGTGTCCCAGAAGTCAAACTGCGTTTTGTTGTTTTTCATAAACCTAACCATGTACGTTTGTTGCCTAAACCCAACCATGTGTGCTATTTGTTGAAGGTAAAAAAAAAATATATAAATTCACCGACGTAGTGAGTTTATTTTGAAAGAGACTGTATGTAAACAGAAGGTTTCCTGTGAAAACGGAAGTGTATTTTGAAAGGAGACAATGCATGTAACTAGCAGAAGTTGACACGCCGTCCAGAACATCAATAACCAATGCACCCAGGGTACTATGCACATCATATCTGGGTGTAGATAGCCCATGACCAAACATCAATACGTGATGAGGTTGGAGTGAGAATGTGTTGGGAGCTGTATTTTGGGACTTCTTGTACAGTTGGCAAAACTGTGCCTTTCATGTTTGAGTTGGGCTCTAAAAAACTAAATAAATTGTCGTTACTGTTGAAGTAGTCTTTGAGGGCTTATTTTGTGCCAATACAAAAGTGTTCCAACCAACCCTGTTCTCCCCTACCTACATAAAGTGGCCACTTATTCTATATTACCACTGTAATACCTCCACTTTCTTTAGCCAACACATTCTGCAGCAGCACAACAAGCTGATGTATTTATCCCTCAGTGTGAGCCAGTGCTAGTAGCAAAACACAGTTGCTAACTCTTTCATCAAGAGGGGTTTGTAATGCTGGATCACTGGCCGAGGAAAGACGGCACAGTGCCACATGGCTAATTGGCTAAGTGAAGCTGATTCACTATTGGCCGACTTAGAAGAGGCAGCAGTCCTCCAGTCAAGTCTCGTATATGTGTGCCTCAAAAAGATGAATCCCAATTAAGAAAAGTAATCCCATTCAATTTCAAGGCGTTGCATTCAATGCCAAATAGTGCATCCCACATGAATTCACTCTACACATTCTTTTTTCTTGCAGACTGTAATTGTTTTTTTTCTTTCTTTACTTTAGGCTGGTCTCGTCATTCATTGTAGAAGTCCACTGAGGAAATTCAACTTAGATTACATTACTACTAAATAAAACATTCATAGCCAATACAAACACAAATAATAAGTCAGCAAACAGGCGGAGGAGGGACTCTTTGATATGCTAAAGAGTGCCATCTGTTGCCATCAATAACTTAATGTAGTGAGTAGATAGTGCCATCTGACTTCATTACTTTCAAAGCATGTTTTGAAGTACAGGTAATGATCCCCCTCTTGCTCATAACCCTCCACCAACACAAACAGGAAGCTGCTGCCTGTTGCTGAACCTGTACTTGCACATGTTTGATATCACATCAGATAGCAATCGTCTGTACGGAGGCACAACAGAAGTGGGAATCATGGTGCTGTGTGACAACTCAGCCGTGGAGCTTATCCTATCAAATGTGCAGCCGCTTCATAATTTACTTTCGGGGCCAAATGGAGCAGCGTTCTCACTGAGCGCCTGAGCAAAAATTGCCACAGCACCTCCACAGAGATCTCTTTAATGAAATGTCATAATTAGACCTACGAGTCATCTATCTGTATGTCCCAATAATTCAACATGTAAATTAGATCCATTAGCACCAATAAAAATCTGCTGGAGCAACTTATTGCATAATGTAATGAGTTTGGATAATGCATAATGCATTGGTGTATTTTTGACCTAAGAGTCTTCCACCTTTTTAAAATATCATTAGAGTGGAATATACTGTAAATGTTTATCATTATGGCAGTAGTACTGTTGTGGTATTTTTTGACAAGCAAGATTGATGAGCCAGTAGCATAACTCCACTGACTATTAAAGCCACAGATTAATGTATGTGAAGACAATATTATTTTCTTCATGTTACAGCAGTTTGTGCTACTGCTAGGAGGCCTGTAATCTAAATATTACCATTATTAATACATGGTTGCATGCAAGATCACATATAGCAAAGCTGAGGAGTAAAATGCATTTGAGGGGTATATGCATGTATGAATGCATGTAACCACAGGACATGCAATGTTGCACATTTTCACTTTTAATACACAGCTACAGTTTGCACAGTTGCACTTAAATTACTTTGTTAAAAGTTGCAATGCAAATAAACTCACTTGGCGTTAAATGTACTGAATTGTATACTTGTGTCTCACACTGGATATTCTTGCATAGCATTTTACATTGCAAGTGTTGTATACCTAGAAAATGCAAGTGCATTTTACTATTCAGGACTGTGTCACTGTATTGCATTTGTGCAGCAGCCTTGTGCTATGAAGTGGTGGCTCTATTGCATTGTGTTGGATGCTCTTACATAAGGTACGCTGCCCCTTCCGAACAAATACGTTTTGTTTGAATAGACTTAAATCTGAGCAGATGTCATTTCCCAAATACAGAAATTTCCATAATGAAAGAGTTGAGTGCATCTACACTGCTGTTTAGAAATGTGAGCAGCATAAGAAATACAATGAAAAAGTGTAGTTTTAACCTTGTTTTTGAATGTCAGCATGTACAGCCCTTTGCCATGACTTCAGCAGTTTGTCCTATTTTCCTATTTGCGATGACAGTAAGCTCGCAGTGGTCAAGTGCATACTGTGTCCTGCTCAGGGCGGCCTATGACTCACTCAGTGAATCCAGTCTTGGGGTGACACATGGCTAAATGGCTGCACAGTCCCCCCAGCTATGTGTCTGTCTCAGCATTAGTGCTCTCACAGCCACAGACTTGAGCTGCAAAGCTGCTCACTGCACATTTTAGATGAATACTTGCGTCGGCTGCACTTTTAACATAGTCTCAGAAAATGTTGCGAAATGCAGGAACATAGCTGACAAGTTGGGGACACGGCTAATGTGAAGAATCAGGTGATAAGCGGGCATACAGTTTTTAAATGTTTTCAAGTGCAAAATGTGGGTGATGATAACACTCCACTTATTAAACTTTCATGGAGGTTAACTTTGGCTTTAAAGTAAAGCTAGATGGATAAATATAGATAAGCCAAAGTGTATTGGCTTATTTCAGCTTATATGTATTTATGTGGAAAAATAAAATCAAGAGGAAACAAACTATTGACCAATATATCATTATACCGTTTTAAAAAACTCCCAAATATTGATATTGACCTTAAATATTCAGCATCTGTCAGGCTTTCAAGAAAATCACTTAAAATAAGAGTTTGGGTCCTGAATAAACAAGAGACACTAGACATAAAAACCTTACTTTAAGGCACATGAACAGTATGTATTTATCTACTATACTGATTTTGCGGCTTTTCCAACATCATACTCCTTTTTGTGCCCACAAAATTTCAATAATCGAGGCTGGCAGTTTGGTGCTATGACATTTCAGCCTTAATCATGTTTGTGATGATGCTGTAAATGATAACTGCGTTGGAAAGTGGTGATCTGCTTACAACAATGATAATGGCAACAATCTTGGACATAATGATGATGATCAGCATGATGATAACAGTGATACTGATTATGTTGTATTTTCTTGCTAGTCACTATGTCCTAGGCATGTATAATAACAGCAGTGGAGCTGCAGCCACACTGCTCACTCTCCAATTGAGAAACACTTTATAGTACTACATTCTCATTTGTCTACCTCTTATACTGGACAAGTCCTCCAACACATATGGCCACATATGTTGTTTGTTCCAACTTTCTAATATGGCCAACAGAAGTGTTTGCATAATCAGCGCCCCCACCGATTAACACCTAAACAATAAAACATGTGGTGTTCTAGATAATTTCTTTTACTGCTGCTTTACTATGCACTAACTGAGTGAACAACACCATAAATTGTACTCAAAAAAAAAGTCAGAAGAGGTTCAGTCCACTGATACCAGTGACAACAAAACACGCCTGCTGGATGTTAAAAGTTCCAGTAAATTCACATGAAAATTGATTTGGCATTTGTCAGCTAGCTTGTTTGTCAATTGTTTGGTCTGTGGCATGAGTAGTCAACCACAAAAAGGTCCAATACTAAGCTGAAAGGGGGCATATTGCCACCTATTGTAGTGAAGTCGGACATACTTAGGTCAATAACAAATTCTCCTCCCATGCTTGTATACTGGGACAAATATAGTAGCTCAATTAAATACCCTAGTCAAGCTATAACTGTAGCCCCACCTAACTGTGCATGTAAACGTACTGACTTATTCCAAACATTCATCTCACCTTTGTCTGCAGTTCGTCCCCCTCCCATCTTTATCTTCTAATAGCTTCCACATGTTGTTATTTTACCCATGACCCTTTTGGCCATGCTCTTCTTTCTTCTAGGGACAGAACAGTTTGTTGTTTCCAAGAGCTGAGATTATCTTTCCAATAAACCTTTGCGGAGTCATGGGCCCCCAGGCTAGCACATGCTCACTGCTCACCCTTTTGTAATGTCATGTAATACATCATTCTCCCACAGAGGTTAAAGAAATGGTCATAGTTGCACAAAAAAATATTTGTTAAGGTTTAGGAAACAGATCATGGCTATGGTAAATATAAATACGTTTGTTATGTAACTTAAGTTACGTATGGTGGTTAACTACGTAACGTGTCATAATGTTGACTTTCGGTTCCGCATGAGAAATGGACACAAGGTTTGCTGGGTCGAGTGTGTTCCTTTTGCACTGGAAATGTGAGAATTCCAAGTCCACAATTGGAACTGTCGCCTCACACGGTTTGAACCCACCAGCCAGCAGGCTGCTAGAGCTTCTTTGTGCAGTTTGCATGTTCTCCCCATGTCAGCAGGTGGGTTTTCTCTGAGTTCTCTGGCTTCCGTCCATGGTCCAAAAACATGCCGGTTAGGTTAATTGGTGACTCTAAATCGGCAGTAAGTGTGAATGTGAGCGTGAATGGTTGTCTGTCTCTATGTGTCAGCCCTGTGATAGGCTGGCAAACTGTCCAGGGTGTACCTCGCCTCTCACCTAATGCCAGCTGGGATAGGCTCCAGCCCCCCAATGACCCTTTACAGGATAGCCATTTATGGATAATAAACAGATTTGAAATTTCCAATGAAACACCCCCTGACGTTATGTTTTCTACTTGGGAAGTTGGAGGAACCTCACCAACCATGACCTTAAAATCCAAGATGGCTGCTCCATGTATCAACAGTACCGAAAACTGTTGTAATACTGGTTATTAGCACTTCTGTTTCATTAAAGCAGTCCTACACACAGTACTGTCCAACTTATTTCCATGGACATGTTATTACATTGTCTGCATGAGTAATAATATCAAGGGTAATGTATTGTTACCAACTCGTACTGCTAAAATGGCGCACCTGGCTTGAAGTGGTATTGCCAATAGCATCTTGGTTTTTAACTTGTACCGCAGCATGGTAAACTTGGGCGTGAAATCATTCCCAGCTCTAGCCTTCAGCTTCTAAGATACATGAAATGTAGCTAAAGTCCTGCCTTTGTTTGACCAATCCGTCCACTCCGACCTCCTCCCTACACGGACTCAGTGACTCTTTATACCTCGTCAAAATTATTACGGCCACAAGAGGTCGCTACCTAACAATAAACATAAATTTGGCTTGTAATTGCTGTAATTGCTCATATTGGAAGATAACAGGGATTGCTATGACACTATTATTAGAACGTCACTCTTAAACACAATGCTCTCTAACTGGGCGGATTTTTAATGAATTAAAAGACGGTCAAATGAGGGCTGTTGTTATTTTTGCAATGCCCCCCTGGAATCCTTTTTTAAGGGCCCACCACTATCCACTATGTAGACCCCCAGCTTGGTGTCTGGTTGTTTTAAATAGCCTACTTTTAACATTTACCTCTCAGTGTATAATGTTAAATCAGGTCAATCAGTGTATCCGTGTGTGTTACTGTGATCTATTTTACTGCTTGGTCTTTGTCAGGAAATCATCTAAAAATAAATGTATGCAGTAATCCAAAAAGTGCCTAAACTGACAGCGAAGGGTTACAAATGAGAGGATATCAGCGTCCTATTCATCTCTGTGCTCCCACTCTCCAGCTAGTATTCACAGCAGAGCTGCTTTGGTCTGTCAGAGAGCAGTTTCTGTGCTGACAAGTGACAGTTTAAAGAAGAAAACAAAAAAATCTCGAGTCCAATTGCAGTTGACAGTATATGAATTTATAGCGCATGGCTCAGCATAAATAAAGAAAACAGGTTGAGGAGCACCTAAGTGAGTCCACTTTGTGAAATAAGGTTTTCATCAACTCCTTTCCATACTCTAACTCTCATATAACAGCCTGCTCTCTAAAGCAAAGCAAAGAATAGTACATCTTCTGAGGAGGCGGGTGAAACATCTTGAGCAAATGTTTTTTTCTGAGCCTCTACGTGGAGTTCATTAGAGATACCGTCATCTGTGATTGTTCCAGATAATACACAAGGCTCCACGAGTGGAACAGATACAGCTGCGACACATGAACCTTGAAGAAAATGTATTTTCTCCACACTGCTGGAGGCCCGCTGAACGTCGTGGGCAAGGCTGGAAGGACGTAAAGGCTTCATAAATGGGTTCAAAGTGACAAAAATGGAGAATATCTGCACGCATCTTTCATGCTTCCTTGTTACTATTAGAATATATAGTTCTGTCACAGCACATAAGTAGTTCACTGGGCTGGGGATATTCATTTTCTATAGTCAGGACACTGATATATGGAATATGTTTTAACAGCGAGGGTCCATTTCACACCCACTGGTTTTGTAAAAGCAGAGAGAATGAAAACCAAATTTAACAGCATAACGATGTCATTTAAAACAAATAAATTATAGTTATTTTGTCAGGCTCACAATTTGGTTTGTTAGATTAAAAATGTTAAACCATTAAATTCAATCTTATTTTGTGACAATGGTACTATTTATCCAGAAGAAACTGTTTGGTTTTGATAACACTTTAAAAAACACCACTACACTGTAAATAGACATTGTCTCCGCACACTTAAAGCAGCCTCTTATTTAAAGGTTGAATCTATTATGATTGGTGTTTTTATAAATATTCACCCACTGCCAAAATAGCAAATTATTTCTCTCAACTTAAGTTTTTTTCCCAGTATCCTTGACCTACATTGGTTCTGTGCAACTAGCTGTAAAAGGCCTGTAATTACTTCTTTTATACAACTTTTTACTCTGCCACTCTCTTTCTCTTCTGATTAGGCAGATTGTTGTGTGTTGTTCTGCAGAGCCAGCCTGTGGCATAAATACTGCATGTCACCAAGAGGGGCAATACATG
Source organism: Epinephelus awoara (assembly GCA_035609425.1). NCBI lineage: Eukaryota > Metazoa > Chordata > Actinopteri > Perciformes > Serranidae > Epinephelus > Epinephelus awoara. The sequence goes on along the minus strand of CM069296.1, from coordinate 10,698,064 downwards.
ATGGAATTATGATAGTTCTTACTGGCTGGAATAATTTAGTGGTTATCTTGTTTAGGACCACTAGAGACAGTGACAGGCTGTGGGTTACCAACACTCACATATCAAACATTCAAGTTCTGTTTAACTGCAAGGACAACTCTTACATGACTGAACAGTTTACTGAGTTCAGCTATGTGTACTGTCTGAAGGTCTTGGCCAGAAACAGGTTTTGTTGAAGACGTTAAAGGAATATATCCTTCAATCCTTGACCCGTTAAGATCCCCTGTTTTACAGCATCACTTTATTCACTAATATGAGTGTAATAATCATCACAATAAATAAATTCATGTTTTTTGTTGAAAACCAGTCTGCTGAGACCATTTATTGTTATTTTATTAATACCTGATTTCTGCGCTAAGATTCTTTGTCCATTGAAATGAACAGAAAAAATAACACATAATCAAGAATCCTCATCAAAAACGTATTTTTGTTAATGCTTTACAAGTGCATTTAGAGTAGAAGTACACCATTACAGTATTTTATTTTTTTTCTGTTTGAACGAGTAGACAAGAATTCACGTAGCACAACTTCAGGCAGCATTATGCTGTTCACACTAACTGCTGAGGTTTTGAAATATCTCTGGGATTTCTGCATACCTCATTTAGCTTCTAATACTCAATTGGCACTGCTTTGCACCACTGAAACTGTACATATGAAAAGAGTTCACAGCGAGGTCTTTGGATTAAACTCAGTAACCGGGACTTCATTCCTGGGATGGCTCATTGCTAATGTTTATTTCAAATGTGTAATTTTTCAGTGCATTCAGCATCACAGATGAAATTTGGTTTAACTCTGTTGTGTTTGGGCTGACAGCTGAAGTTTTTAGAGGGGTCTAACTGTGGAACTCATGTCTGGGGACCCCAGTTCTGCGAGAGAGTAGGGTCGTGTCAGACTCAGACACAAGGTGCGTCACTTCCATTGTTTTGTTTGTTTGTTTGTTTTGGATTAAACCAGATACCATTTCTCTGCTCATGATTTAAATAGCATTGTGGGTTGTTTTTTTTCTTTTGTCAGTGAAAAAAATAGCGTAATATTCTTTCTTGTTATTAGGTGTGAAATAAATGCTAAATAAATACATACATATATACAGTTTAATAAAGTGCAGGCAAAGTAAGCACATTAAAGAAGCTAAAATTTATGTAAGCTCTATTTAACCATATGAGATTCTAATATTATATGTATATATATATAAACAGCACCTTTCTAGTGTTGTTGTCGTCAGTGTTTGATCTTTGTAAATTACGTGTGCCGAAATTGTTTTCAAAAAGTATCTATCAAATACAGAAATTAAAAAATACATTTCCAGTTCAAAAAAATAAGCAAACACAAAAACACCAAGCTAATCTTTCACAGCACATGAGCTGTGACCATTAAGATCCTATTCAATTTGCTACCACATCTTGCTAGCTCATGTTCAATAATGACTAATTTTAGTTACACTTGTCTTTATAAAAAAGACTTAAGTCACATCTGCCCCCAATCATTTCTGAGTGAAAAGTTGTTAAATTAACAATTAAAGTAGCCTGTTTGCTTTAATAGTTTTGTGGCAGAAAAGGAGGTGACTCATCTCTTGCCCGCGGACCCTTTTCTCTTGCTACTGGCTCACAGACCCATGCTTGTATATTTTGTCTATTATTTATTATTCATACTTACCTATATTATGAAAAGAATACAGATCACTGATGGATTTCTGGAAATCCTCTGCAGAAACACTGATTTATATTCAGTTCTCCTATAAATTCTCAGGTATTGTAATGTATGTACTGTATAGCTTTCAGTGTCATCTGTTGAATTTCCTTTATTTCTTATTTATTTCACTCAGGCCAGTCTTCTGTCCATTATTCATTTCTTTTATTTTGTCTCTTGTGCTGCTGAAACGTGGTTTTTCTAACTAAACTTATTTATTTCATCTAAGGGCGGAGCCAGATGTGATAAATATTCGGGGCTTAGCTCATACCTAGGGAGGCCCACGGGAATGCTCCCCTGAGAGATTGTTTTCCCCCATTCACAGCAGCTGTATGCACCATTTTTCAAACGATTTGAGATGGTGATTGATTATATAATGCCTACAAATCTGTACATCATGTGAGGAAAACAAACATTTTAGTTCCCAAAGGGAAAGAAAAAAAAACATGCTGTAGAGCCTACATCCCATTTTGTATCTAATTGTTATCCAACTGTCTTCCTCATTTTGAAACCAACACAACAAATGTTGAGGATGACTCATTTTCACTACTTCACTCTCTAAAAAGAGGCAAAAATTGTTTTTTGTTATTATTTCTATGCTACATTTCAAAGGTCGGGTAGGAATTTGGCATAAACAGCATTACTAGTCTTAAAACCTATTTTCCTTTTACTATGCTGGAGTAAAATTCACAAAATAAATGTTCAGCTGACAAATCTACTACACTTGAATTGATGCCATAATAACCTGGGCTGCTCTTATTGTAAATCAAGGAACCCCAGCGAGGCAAGTAAACATGGGCTTCAATACTCTGAACTGAATATTAGGCCAACAGAGAACAATTTAGACAATTATATTAGACTTTTAAGGGGAAAAGCATGGCAGGATAAACAACATGGACATACGTTATTATCTGAATGACACAAAGTTGATGGTATTGTAAAACCCTAAAAGATTTGCCTCTGATTTTATCTTATCCTTTGCTTTTTGTCTGTCACTTTTTCTTATTTCTGTAAACTGGACTTGCAAAAATCCTGTTCATTGTTTATGTAGTTGTTACCTCAGCAGTAATACTCTCCTCCATAAAACAATGCCGGTGAATATCACAGATGGGAGATGTATATCGGCGGATACCTCTTACTTCAGCGGAAGATGCTCATGAACTGATTCAATCTGCAAGCACACACACACCAACACAACTGCACACACACACACACACACACCTCCCTCAGCAACTGCTCTTGAGTTAAGTAGCAGAGCAGCTCAATGGCTAACAGCACGCACAAATCTGATCGTACTGCAGCTCCCGGGAGAGATTGTGAGTATGAGTATAAATCATGTAATGCTGGAAAAAAAAAACAACCTAGTGTGTTCGGCAAACAATCCTCAGGTGAATGGAGACAAAAAAAGATATATGATCCCCTGATGATCCCTATATGATCCTCTTCAATGAATATTCAAATAAATACATTAAAATTCAAATAAATATTTAATACTGCATAGCACAGAGAAAGCTTTGTTATATTAGCATACTTATTCATATCAGCAGTAAGCTGGAGGCAGTTATCTTTACATATGAAATATTAAAGAGGCTGACACAACCATTTATTATAACTAATGCAGATATGATGTGTTTAATTGCTCAATTTGTTAGTCACTTGTTAAGTAACACACACTGCGGGTGTATTGTCTGTTACATGATTGACTCTATAAATTGTATATTCTTATAATGTCTAAAAACATCAGACTAATTGGTGTTATTCTTAAGTACGACAAAAGCTCATCTGCTGGAGAAATGTGCTGTGCTTATTACTGTGTAGTCGGTGTGTGTGTGTTTAAGTTGTGCTGTGTATTCATGTACAGTAGGGTATATATATTACACTGAATTGATTTAATAAGCTACAGATGTACTGTGAACATACAGTATGTACTGGTTAGATCTATAATATTTACTGTGCTTAAGCAAGAGCACAGTTCTGGGTTCAGAGTTGGTAGGGACACAGAGCTGTGGTGGAATATGTCACAGTGTGGTCATTAATAACTTGCTGTGAATAATTCTAAAATATGTACAAACATACAAAAAGACAAACCGTACGTTTCTACTAGCTGTCGTCAAATATGGCAGCTTGGTCAGTGGCCTGATGACATTTTAGGTACCCTTTCAGCTTAAAGGTCAATGTGCCAATTTCCTCGTTACACGCCACACTTTAGACTTAAAAAGAAGTTATCCCTCTAAATCATATGACCCACTCTCAGTGTGTGGCAGTGTATTTATCTGCAGACACTCTGCTCTCTGACTGCATTTTCTTATATGCTGTGCTCAGGATGTTTATGGGCGTGTACCCCCACAGCGCTCAGGTGAGGTCAGGGCTTTATGAAAAGGTAGTGACCAGGTGCCAGACGGTGCAAGAGCACGCATCAAAGTGACACAACGCCGTAAAAAGGCAATTACAGGAAGGCAAAACGCCAAACAAGACTGAATTCAGGGATGGCTTTTACTGACACTTTTGCTGGTGAGCGTCTCCATCTATAATCCTGCATTATAGGGCTGCCCCCTAATAGCTGACCAAACGTTAATCTGCAAGATTATGCTTAGTCCCAGAGGAAAAAAATAAAATTAAAAAAAGTGAAACTTTATCAGTCAAAATAAATCAAAACTTATATGACAGGACCATGTGGGAATTTAATTTGACAGGACGGACACAGGAAGTGGCCACACTCAGCAGTCAGACAGGAGTCACCTTAATTCACAGGGCTGGTACAGGCTAGTTAGTAACATGTCAGGCAGGAGATCCAAAGTGTGGGATCATTTTGAGGTGAAGGACGAACCCAAGGTGATATGTTAACTCATTCATCGACTACAAACATGACGCATTATCTGAAACATGGAAATAGCTACATGCAAGGTGTGTCTCACACAGACGCTAAAGGGTGACTTGTGTGTTAGTATCACACCCCGAGTTTCAACAACCAAGCTGCTTTATGTGATGCCCGAGGGATGAGAACAGGTTAGTATGTTTCTGTATATGTGTGGGTGTTCGTGTGTAGAAATGAGCTAGAATTAACAGATGTTACTTTTGCAAAAATCATGGGTTTAATATTGTGTCACATTTTGGTGAGAGGTAGCACCCTGTTCCTTCCTCTTGTAATAATAGTTGTCACATTTTAAATGGGTTATTACTGTAAATTGAAATCACGGTCATATCTTTTGCTGTATATGTAAAACCCAAAGTGAGGAGAAAGAACAGAGAAAGACGGCAGGATTTTGAACAAATGTTATCCTTGCTTTTACATTGCTACAAAAAGTAGTTTGTGATTTACTCCCAACATTGTGTTGCCTGCTTCTCCCCTGATTATCTTTTACAGTATCCAAGCAAGCAAGGCTTTTATGTTTGGTTCATAGAGTGCCCATGTTCATCAAAATGAGGGAGCATGTTACACAGTGTAACAGTGTGGCATGGTGTGTTTTTAATAGCCTTTGGATAACAATGGAGCTTTATGGCAATTGCACACACTCATCATATATCTGAGATGGAACATAGACAGTGTCTCAAATTACATTCTTAAAATGTTAATGTGCTATTCCCATATTTTCTTTTATCATGAGGATAATTTATTCATCATCTCTGTAATAGAAATTTGGGAAAAGCCCGCTGCAGCCTAATTCCTCACGGAAAATCCCAAAACACTGCAAACACCATTATTTGAGCTGTCAGTTAAAATGAAACAACGCCTCCCTCATCACTGTGTTGCACACTGGTGTCTGTTGTTGCAGTCAGTTAGTATACAAGCAGGTGACCAGGTCAAAAATGTAATTGGATTTTTAGATTCAACTGGCACATGTGTGATCGTCAAGCCTTTTATTCATTTGTGCATGAAAAACACTTCAACTTATAACTCCCCAAGCTGAGGAGTGTAATTAAAGCTGTAATAAACATCCGTACAATTCCTTTCTCCAAGCTTATATGAAGTTCACTCCACTTGCAAATCTATTATTGCACTCTGCAGCATATTAAAGCCAAGCTTTTTTGGTCTGCATATTGTGCATCATTCCTGTTTCCAGTAGTCAATTTTCAGCCACCTCTCTGATCCATATCCAGGCCATATCATCCATTGCGAAGAGAGTTTTGTTCCAAACTGATAAGCAGGAGGGTTAGTACAATAATCCTGTACTCCAGCTTAAAGATCTAAAAATGCTCCAAGATGTTCATTTCTAGCTCCGCTGGAAACACATTAGTGTTATGGAGGTCTGAGTATACGCATCCCTGAAAGACTGTTTAAAGCAAATGTTCATGCCTGGTGAATTTTGAAAGGAGGATAAACCAATTTTAGTCTAAGGGCGACCCCTTCACGGCTGTGGCTCATTCTCAGCGGGTCTGCCTGCACACATTGCTCTCACTCTGTAGTTTAAAAATGTATACTACGTCCTCATTAACCCCGCTTTTCCCATGGTGTAATTCTGCATACCCGCTCTTGCTCTGACATCAAAGCATTCTGAATGAAAGAGAAGACAAATATTCATATTAAGGCGGTTATAGAAATTTAGATATACAGTACACTATATGTAGGGGTGTGGTGCTGCTGGAGCACACCAGAATGTTACTCTTTTGTCAAAGTGATAATAAACAGAATATTCACAGTTTGCAGTATCCAGTTGAAATTCATGTACATGTTTTTAAAGTGCTTGAAAATTCAATCAGTGCTGAAGTGTACAGAATATCATGCAAGAGCCAATAAAAGCAACTGGAATGGTCAAAGTTATACTGACATCTAAGGTGTGTTGACTGATTCATGACTTCAACATATGCATTGAGTAACATGCATAAAAACATTCTACCTTCAGAGTTGCCAGTAGCTGCCGGCTGTAGCCTTCGAGGGGCAAAGTGAATTCAATTATTCTTTTTCTTAGTCTATAGCTTCCAACTGAAGCAAAGATGAAAAGGCAGCAATACATCCTTTCATGTTGTAGTTACAGTTGACTAATGTATGTAAACATCCACCGTAGGAACAGTGGTGACGTAACCTTAGAAACAAGCCACAACTGAACCATGCCTGTGCACACATGCATGCCCATCATAGGTTGAACCCATGCCAGAAAAAAATGTTGTACATTTCTGCAAACCATGGACACTTCAATTTCTATGGTATTCTGCAGCTGATATGTAGGCACAACAAACACATGGCTCTGATTAGGAAGGATCATGTTTTTGCTTAAAATACCAGGGTTTGGTGGTACAATCCTTCCTGGAATTGAATTGATATCTCAGTAAAAACAATCGTTTATCATGACAGTATCTTAGCTGGAAATGCAGCAAGGTCTCGTTAAAAACAACTGCTTTTGTGTTACTATCCCTAGTTGGAAAAACAGCTGCTGCTAAAAACACCTACATTTGGTAGCTAAAAAGCCGCTGGAAACAAAACAATGATTCGCTAAAAAAACAACTGGTTTTGTTATTTGTTGGTCTCAAGCAGTGTATGCAGCGGTCTACTGCTTTGCAAGTGTCTTGCCCACATGACACGCCTTCCATCATCCACTCCACCTTCTGATGACAAAGTCAGCTCATATATACTGCGTCACTTTAGAAAAAAGTTGATGTGATACATATGAAACGTACAAATATAACTATTCGTGGTTTGCCGAAATGTACGCCAACATTTTTCTCTGGCAACTTGGCTGATAGGTGCATTCGAACTTAAACAAATGGCACAATCAATCTGGAAACTGAGAAATCAATCTCCAAAAATGGATCAATCTGTAACCAATGATTAACATCCGGTACCAATGTTTAGTGTTGGCGCCAGAAGTTAGTGAAAAGTGCAATACACATTGGACACATCACATACAGTATATACAATCAACTTATGGCAGTAATACACGGGATGCCTTAAACAGAGAAAAATAGTAGCAGTAATGTGAAAAATGCTTCTTTTCTGAGGACTTAACACAAATCATAGCTGGAAAACAGGACAGTAGAGTATTAATGCATACCACGACACCAGCAATGTGCAGGCTTGGGATCTAACCCAACCATATCTTAAAGAAACTTAATCATAACCACAACCTTTTTTAAATTTTAACCACACTATGAAGAGCCGAACTGATACTGGAACTTCTGGGTCACAAAGGTGAGGAAACCTCATTCAAAACCCCACTCATGTTTCCAATAACACAAACAGCTGAAACCTCAACCTTGGAACATAACCTTTCCTCAGCAGTGTGTGATGTGAATTACTCTTTATAGATAAGGATGGAACTTTTTTGTTCATGTTCCAGGTTTTGCAGTCTTCGACATATCGACGTTCTTTGTGGCGACAGCGTAGGTGAGACACTAAAGCTGAAATTTGCAGCATGACACCCACATTTTGTGGTTAAACAACACACTTTGGGTAGGACACAAAGCATGGTTGTGGGTGTTTTGATGTCACAGGAAGCTGGTAGATATGTCTCAATGAAAGAGATGCAAAGCACCTGTTTGTTCAAGGAAAGGAAATTCGGCCAACTAGAACAAACTGTTAGCCTTATACAAAGTCGGTTTGGATAGTGATGTATATGTAGTTTGATGTTTCTGCTTCATTCTATCATCACTTCAGATTGAAATGACACCATTACTTTGGGACAAAGTAGTTATACGGACCTGTCAAATGGCAATGCTACTTTAGACAAAAAATTGATTCGACAAAATAAGCTATTTTACTTTGAAAGTACACCAAAAAGATCAACAATCCATATGCTAGACTACTGATTTGCATCAGATCACATTTGCAAGCCTGATGCATTCCTCCATGACAGAAATAACCTCCGTGAGGATTCAGCTCCACCCAAAGCATGCTGGTCAATTATCACCTGCTGTGTGCCACGTGATCATGTAGAGCTGGATGAATGGCAGCGAAACCACAAGGCCAATGCAATATAGCTCAAGGGTCCCTTAAGCAAATCTGATAATTCAATGTGCACAAGAGGGCAAGGGGTTCACAACAGCCTAATGGGTGTTGAGTAATGAGAAGGAGGGTTTCACCAGAACTCAGACCTCATCAATAGAGCCTTTTCTTCATCTCGATTCGTATAATACCTGTTGATTAAACGCATGAGTGATTCAACTGATGCTCTCTGGTGACCCCTCCTATTTGTAAAGGAGACAAATTAAAGTCCTCCATCAAAATGTGATCAATGCCAGAGAGCCTCTGGCTGAAATGGGCACCATGGAATAATGAAGCTATAAGTCAACTTTACTGCACGGTAAATGAATGATGGACGTTTGAAATTGATGATTTCCTGTTAGTTCATTGCGTCTTTTATATTGTATATTAATTTGAGAAATTAACCTCAATTTAACCTTCTTTTGCAGCATTAGTTCTTGAATAACACCTGTAGCTCAATTTACAGTATCTTATTTACTTTGTTAACTGAATAATTCATTTCTTCACTGAATCGCTGACTGATTGGTGACATACTGTGACTAAAATGGTGGACCAATTTCAACAGACCTAATTAGGACTGGTTATATTCTACACTCATCCAGGTAACTCTAAAACCTAACATGAGATAAATTTAAATTAGTGTTTTACGGGCCTTCAGAAACATATTTTACATTTCTTTTGAAAATCACACTTTGTTACTTGTGGAATATGAACCATGAATAAGGTCTTAGGCTAAAGTGTGCAGCACCTATTTATATCTAATTTCAAAATAAAAGACTATGGAAACGCATCAGCATTATACAGTTATTTCCTTTTTATTGAGATCAGTATTATTGTAAAAGCACCCTGCTCCGCAGTACTAATTGTGGGCAAATCTCCAGAGGATATCTTTAATGTATGTGTGTTATCTATGATTATTCATCATGGCAACTTTATAGACATTCTTGTCCTGTTGTCACATAATAAACAAGACCTGCGTACAAACAAATAGACCAATCAGCAAGTAATAATAACATACATAATAATCTAAATGAATGCATAACTATTTATGGCTTTGTACTTGGAGCTGTTTATAGCAAACATGGCAGAGGTCTGACAGCATTATCCAGCACTGTACTGATAACAGTATATTTGCCATCTAATATCCCTTATTGAAATGCTTTGTGTAATGTCTTCTATGATAGTTAGGTTCAAGGCAGGCCTTAACAAAGGCATTACTGATACCCTGATATAATTGCTAGCTTTCCCACAGGCCCCCTTTCTTTAAGAAGCTGTGGTCGGCTCATTTTAAACTAGCGTGGAGGTAGTGGTATCTTGTGAAACTAGACAATCCAAGGTATCCATTTGTACCAACCATGTTGGGATAACTTGACAATAAAGGAGCTAAATAACACTCCAAAGTTAGGCTAAATTTTGGCGAGGGAACAACTGGCCTCACCATTTATTTAAAGGGCTCCCTTGAACTCTCATCTCGAGATATCTAAATGAAAATAGGCTCTATGGGTGCTCACGAGTTTCCCCCAACCTCGAGAGGGCTTGTTCCTCGTGGGTGGCTGTGGCTCAGGAGGTAGAGCACATTGTTCATTAATAGGAGGACTGGCAGTTTGATCTGTGATTCCTCCAGTCCCCATGTTAAAGTGTCCTTGGGCAACATACTGAACCCCAAATTGAGTGTGTGAATGTTTAACTGATGAGCAGCTGGCACCTTGTGTGATAGCCTTGGCCACCGGTGTGTGAATGGGTGAGTATGACATGTAATGTAACAGCACTTTGTGTGGTCAGAAGACTAGAAAGGTGCTATACGAATGCAAGTTTATGTACCATTTAAAGGTTCTATTCCTTACAAACAGTGTACTCTTTTCAATCAAAGGTGTATATTTGTCTTTTTAAGGAAAAGGCCAACCAGCATATTTGAAGAACAATGAATCACCTAACATGTATTAACACATAATACATTAAAATAGAATTATTGTGGGATTCAAAATGGTAGCTGTACCAGAAAATAAAAAAGTAAAAATTGCATATCAGTATGCAATTTCATCACTCTCCACATTGACATAGATTTCAACTACCTTACATGCTGCAAACCCATAATCACATTCCTAAAAACCAGTTATGGCTTTTGGTGTTGGTGTGCCACACTAAGATATTCAGTGGCCCCATCTGGCCACCCTTATGACATTTCTGGGGACGCCACTGCTTTGACACTAAGTGAAACTGAATATTTCCATCCCAGCTTTGATGAAGTACACTCCCCTCATTCACATTCAGGATGATATTGCTCACCCTTTCTGAGTGCCACATGTAACACTAAGGCAAAGCCAAAATGCAATATTGCCAGTGATTGGAAGTCTTAAGCAGACAATGGTTTACTTTAACAATAACTTCCTTGTTGAATGGATTCTACATTCTTATTATTTTATCAGCGGGGAAAAATATGTTTGCTCATGGCTAATCTAGTTGAGGTTGCTCCTTTCTAAACTTCTGCTTTCATACTGTCACCTGCCCCAAATACATATGAATAAGGACTTCACAAAGGCAGCTTTGGCATGCATCAAAAGTTCTTAATAAGATACTTTACCTGCAAGGCACCCCATAAGTGACTGCAGCACCAGCAGTTTCCATAGCAACATCATCTTCAATTTTGTAGGGTCAAAGTAGTCTCACATCCAATCACAAATGTATGGAATCCGATTTGCACCTTTCTGGTTTCCCAATCTGTATAAAAAAGAAACACATGAGATGAGTAAGGCGTGAGGTTCTCCTCAGTGGCTTTGTTTCTCTGCTCAGCATGCTCATTCCACACAATGTGGGAATACAAAAAGACGGTAGGAATGTACAGCAAAGAGCACAACAATAGTCTTAATTATGGAGTGCATTTATAGCTCATAAACTAAACTTAAACCAGTGACTTTATGGCATATTTAATCAACCACCATTTGAAATGTTCACAATAAAGTCTTTTAAGCTTCCCTTTAATCATCGAATCCACGGTGCAACTCCCTTTTCCACTTTCCACTGACAGTGGCTCCACAGAAAACAAAAGAAAGGGTTTCAGTGCTGGGTGGATGGTGGGCACATGAATATCTCATATATTCAAATATCTCATATACATTCATTTTCATATCCCAAGCAACTCTAGGGACAGCATTGTTCTTGCTTGAAGCCCTGTAGCTTTTATGCTCAAAAGTGCAAAGTCAAAAGATGAAAAACGCTGAAACATCTAGAAGAATTTCACAACAGTTGTGTGCTTTTCCCTCAGCACAGACAAAGTCTCCCAGGAGCGGGGATTAAAACCCGAAAGTTTGTTGAGTGTCAGGAAGGTAGCAGGTTTCAGAGTCACAAACCCCAGTGATCGGAAAGAAGCTGAAGGTGTAAATGAGGCTGAGGTGAAGAACAACAAGTGTCGCGTTAACAGACTGTCAGTGCTTATTAAAATGCTTCACAATTTTTTGCGTCAAAGAGAAAACTCAAGCATTATGAGATTGTTTTTGTTAAGTACTCACTGATACATGACACAAAGCTTAAGACACATTCATTATCTTCATTTAGTACATGCTGTACTGAGTACAAAAGAAGTGATGTGTTAGAGACAGTTAAAGTTAAGTATTTTGGTGAAATTCGCACCATGGAATGTTTCTTACACAACTGAAACAGATATATAGGTATAAAGCAAGGAATAACAATATAACATGTAGGGGTGTAACAATCCACTGAACTGGATCAATGCATCGATTCAATGATTAATGATCCAATACCATCAATGCAAAGTGAAAACATTGATCCATATAATCATCTTTAGTACACCCTTTTTTACTTAGTAAGTAAAAAATAATAACGTTACATGTAATTTGTTAGACTATACGTAGAAGAAAAAAGTCCGCTAGCTGCTAGGCTAATTTATGCAATGTAAACATGCTTCAGCTAATTATGGATCACTAGCAAAAAACAACTGTTTTGTCCATGAGCCTTGACAGTTATTATCGAGCTGAATTTTATTCTTTTGTTGAATGATGTTGTTAGTCCATGTTTTATGACTGTTATGGCTGGGAGAAGTTTGCCTTCAGGGCTTTAAGCCAGATAACCCTACAGTTTTAGGAAAAAGATGATGGTTTGGGTTCAAATGAAAGCATTTCTTCTAGAAAGATCTTAGTGACAGAAAGCCCTGAAGGTTAACTTATCCCATATGCTGTTTCATGTGTGCTATAGTGGAGTCAATTTCAAGTAAACTTTACTGCACTTAAGCGGTTACAGCTACTCACATTATTTATGTGTTGTTTTTATCTTTAATGGCCAAAAGCCAAACTATGTTAAATGGGCATATAATATTGTTTCATATCGATCGCAGGCCCCCTAAATTGCATCAAATAGAAATCATGTCATGGCAGACTTTAATATTGGCAAATATTGTATCGTTGTCCAAAGAACTGATATGATATTATATCAGCAGAAGCTCCGTCCATAGGGACTTGAGTTGGGAACCGGAAGACAGTGCATTCAGTTATGGATGAAATTCACTGTTTGACACAGATAATCAGCTCAAAAATATGGCATTTGGTTGTAAATTTGGATTTAGTAATAAAAAATGAATCAGGTAAATTTCCCAGCTCCCAGCTCAGCTGCCAGAAGAAAAAGTTGGCCTTATGCATTTCTGCAAACCACAGATATACATGACATTTGTATGTTTTATACATATTATACCAAGGTTTAAGAGTATGAGTATATGAGCTGACTGACATCAGAAATGAGATCCAACAATTCACATAATATTTCATAAAAATGCACTTGCAACGGTTCGTATAACATTTACCAAATTAGCATCTAACAACTGTCATATACCATATTTTATATAAAGTTACGTAGCTTAGGTTTAGGCAAGTAAACCTACGTAGGTTAGGTATAGAAAAAGACACGGTTACACCGTAAAATAACTCAAAGCTCACTTAATTTCACATGGGAAATGATTACTGGTCTCCTGGGGGAAAGTCATGTGTTTGATTGACCCATCCAACACCCCAACCTGCCTCCTTATGCAGAGTTTCAGTTTCACTCTTTATACTGCTGTACTTCCTTCTTTATTCCCATCAGCGCATCACAGTATTCTCGATTATGAGGGTTGTATACAAATTCTGGTGCATCATTTGTCAAAGGTATACTCACAAACAATGCACAAGAACAGCCCTACAAATGTAACATACCTGTGGTTTGCGGACATGTAAGCCAACATTTATTTTATCGATTGGGTTGAAATTCCTGTCATATGTAGTAAATCTAAGAAGTACATTTTTCTTAAGGGATGTCAATTTAAGGGTATATGTGATAAGCAATAAGTAATGACTGCACAGTAGTTTGGTACGTAGGTCATGAAAAGTCATGCTGCATTGGCTGCCAGCAGTAGCCGATTACTAGGTCCTATCTGCACTGCAGCTTTAAATATACTATAGTCACGTGGTTTAAGTTTAATACTGAGGAATCTTCACATTCTAAGGCAAGATCAAAAGCTCAACAGAACATGTTTTAATGTCATTTCTCTCTAACTTTATGGACCTTTATCCTAATTGGACATCACAGAAATGGCTATCACTTTTTAAAAGATTATTTCTTTGGCATTTTGCCTAACAAGAAAGTGATAATGTGAGAAACAGACTGGACACATGGGGAAAGAGGGTATGGCATCCAAGAAAGGCTCCAGGCTGGTATTGACCCATGCACATTGAGGTTATGTGGTGTGCCCTTTAACTACGCGGCTACTGGGTGCCCCCTGGCTATCACTTTTAGCTGGCATTCAGACAAAAACAGTCCTGCAAAAAAACAACATGAGGGGCTACGTTAGTGTGTTGCGTCAGGTACTCACGAGACCATCTAGGAAGTGCAGTTTGAGTAACAGATCTGTAAATTCCAAAAATGTATTCTGCACCCGTGTGCTTATTGCATGCTAAACATCCTTGTGAAGATGGTGGGACTCAGTCTTGGAAAACACTGCTCTACAGCACCAGTGGCTGTCAAAAACTACACAAGGTACATTTAAGTCTCCATTCCCAAGCTGAACATCAAATATCTTTCTAACTTTGGAACCAGTTTAATAGGACTTTGGTTAAAAGGGGTAGTTGAGTAAAGCGGGATGTAAATAGGGCACAGTGAAGGGAGGATTTATCCAGTTTGCCAGCAACTCTGAGGGAAGAATACAGAAGAAGTTGGAGGAAATGTCAGAAGCTGCCTCTGGAAAAGCTGCACTGATGTAAGAAGCAATACAGCCATAGTAGAGAAGTGAAATCTACCTTTTGCAGAGCTCCTCTAGGAAACAAGCAGCTTTAATCTAATGTCTCCTGGGTGAAAATATATTTAGAGTTGAGCCATGTTCGACACAAACATCTCAAAAATTACAACTATTTGTGTAATTTTGCCATTACAGAGAAGCACAGAAGTATCTGTCATCCCACCCCTGCTGTGATTCAACATCGACAGCACAAAGTTTTTAAAAAACAGCGAGAAAGAGTGGAACAAAACCACAGAAAAACACATACAAAAAGGCGCCTGAAACTGCCACGTTCTCATTAATCTCAGATTCTCTACCTTCCAGCTCTGTCTCCTGTCTCCACCTACAGAAACGAGGCCTTTTATCTGCATAAATCATATGGAGGGTTGTCAGAGTCTGTCTTGGGTACATCAATGGTGCAAGGCTTTGCCTTACTCCTAGAGAGCAGTTTTATGCATATTAAAGTGTGTCTTATGAAAGCACCGAGCCCTGTGCCTATTAGGCTAATGCCTGTTTTGTCTGCTGTGATGGGTTCCTTTTAAAATGTCACATCAGCGTTAATTTGATAGATGAAATTATTACAAAACATTTAAGTATGATGCACAGGAGCATGACAGGCAAAATAGCAGAGTTCTGTTTTGGCGACACTGCTAAGTATACAGTGTATTCAATTGACAATATGAACACAATAACCGACAGAAAGTATACAGTAGGAATATTGCCCTGTGCAATTAAAGCTACCTATCAAGAATTTCTGAGAGCAACAAAAATTTAAGTCTTGCTGCCAACCAAGCACGATAATCCGTACAATGATCTGCCATATTGCTCAGTGCACCACATCCCAAAATTCCAAATGCATTTACACTGAGAATGACATGGACATGATTTTGTATAAAAACAAGAACAGACAAAATGCAAGTTGTCATTGCAATAGCATCACTTCCACAGAGGGTCTTTCCTTTTTCCAAATAATAATTGCCAAGTTAAAGCTTCCCTGATCAATATTTTTTATCAAATTAAAAAGGACCGCCTCGGTTTGTCCGTCCGTTGCATATCTCCAGTACTGTTTATCAGAACTACATCACAGTTTGCATGTATACTGCCGGGGACCCAAAGAAGTACATTTCTAAATTTGATGTGATTTGGACACCTGACATGTTCAATATTGAAAAACAAACAAATGAACTCTGTGCAGCAGCAGGGGCAGGCCTTTAGGGCTCTACGGACTGAGTCAAGCATGTCGTCCATGGCGGGCATTTACAGGTTCATTGACTGCAATTCAGTTTTGCTAGGTGCTGGATAAACTATCATTACAACCAAACTCATCCTCACCTCCTGAAGTCAATAAGCATGAGGAGGCAGCCTACAGAAACAGCACCACCCTGCCATTGTATCTCAAACTCTATAAGTTTGTCATGCAGGTGTATTGCTCAGGACCCAAGGAAACACCCTGTCGAGCGTAAATTTGTATGAGCAGTTCTCAAGGAAGCAGCAGCTGCAGTCTAACAAAGGCCAAGCGATCAGCCCAACAGGCATGATTTGAACGGACAATGCACTAGCATTAAGAATTCCAAAAATGAGTATGCATAAAGTAAAAGGAGTTCCTCACAGTGAGTTATCACCTGAAGCTGCAGTTCGCCTCATCTCTGCAGAGTGTTCAATCTCACCAACCCAACCTCGAGAAACATTTTGGCATTATGCTGTGATGTCCAAGAATATGCTACATTTGAAAGTTATTGTGTAGCAAAACACTGAAGCTTGTGGAATGGTCAAACCTCAAAAATCACTTGGTTACGGTTAAAAAATGATCATGTTTTGCCTTAAGATACCTGGTTTTGGGGGCAAATGCTGTGATGTCCCTGTGAAAACCAACTGCTTTCCCTGTCACTATTCCCACTGGAAAAACAGCGACAAGATGCTACCTAAAACAAAAGTTTGGTGTGGAAAAAGCTGCTGCAAACACAGTGATGACTGGCTAAAAACAGCCACTTTTGTTGTCTGTTGGTCTCAGATAGTGGACTGCAGTGCCCTGCAGCACAGCAAGCATCTTGTCTAGCCGACACTAGCAACCAAGCACACTCTGAGACTGGTTCCCATTCTGTCTTCTACCTACAATTAAGTGGTCTCTTTTAATCATGACCCCTCTCCCTAAGCAGCAAGCAAGCAGCTCATAATATAACAATCATTTTGAAATGTTAATATGGGTTAGCTTGGAAGACATAGACATCTATTGTGTCATTGAGGTAATAATGATGCAGTCAATACATTGATCTGTATCTGTGTGGCATGTTGGAGCCTGGTCAGGGTGCAACATCCCATTAGAGGGCACTGCATGCACTCATAGAACTGGAGTTACTGTTGGAAGGCACTTTTCTACTACTATTTTTGTTAAGGTCTGTTTTTACAGTATCAGAGGCTTGCTTTGGCTCCCTCCACGCCTTTCAGCTCAACCTGATAAAGCACCCAGGCAGCTAAAGATAACACAGTACTGAGAGCCTCACAAACTTGCTCGTGCCTATTGCTCCTGTAATCTATTTAGTTACTTGATGCCAGGAAAATGGAAGTTGATATATGTTCTGGCTATACAAAGCATATCCAGCTGTGCCTTGTTAACGAAGGCACTGGCTAGGTTTACAAGGCTTACTAGTGCTTGTAATGGTGCAACTATGACACAAATTATGAGACATTTCCTCTTACACTCATTTGCAAGGGCAATTTTCAAGGCACTTAACAAGCAAAAGCAGTGATGACACAAGGAAAATAAAAACAAGGGTGACACTCCGTAACTGTGGTGATGCTCTGACCCACAAATAATTGGATTAATTCCGCTGTTAACGTGAAGTAGAGTGATTAAAAACTAGCAAAAAAAGACAAAAGGATTAAAGCATTCTTCTCCACTGCTACTGTAGTATTACATAACAGTAGTACCACTATTACTGCAATACCACTGATACTGCAGGCTGTTCTCATGCACTGTCTGTACATATACCTACGAAAAGTAATGCACCACAATTCGTATATAACCCACGTAATCAGGAAGACTGATCATGTGACCAATGCACTGATGGGAGTAAATAAGGTAAGTAGTATTAAGACCGAAAGTCCGTGTAAGGAGGCAGGTTGGGGTAGTGGATGGCTCTAAGAAACACAGAACGTTCCCCCAGGAGACCGGTGTTTGGAACTGTGTGAAACCAAGAGAACTTTGAGTTATTTTAAGGTTCGTCATCACCATGTTTCTTTTCCTCAAACTAACCTACATAACTTTACGTTACATATCTAACTTTCTGTTAAGCATGTTATTCAAGGGGTGCTTATTTGTTAGCTATCACACCAATCTTTGGATGAGGATATGCTGAGTGCTGCTACTGATACTATCCCTATTTCTATCAGTACTTCCATGTGTGCCTGACGCGATATGCGATAAGTCGGTTAATTGCACGGTAAATCAAAAGGGAGACGGTAACTTTTCTGGCCGCAATTAATTGCCATATTCATGCGTGTTTGTTGTCCTCGTCTCTCTCCACCAAGAGAGAGCGTTCACTGCCGTGCACCGTTCGGCAGCCAGGTGAGTTGCTTCATTAGCGTAATGAACGGAGGGAAAGCTCTGTGCTGGAGGCAGGGCTATGGGCTACACACACAGACAGAGCGATCTTCGTGAGGGGGAGATGAGGCTGAGAGGCTGAGGCTGTGTGGGAGTGTTTTGGATTTAAGCCAAATGACAGAGGGGAGCCCAGTAATTTGGACGAGCCAGTGTGCCGGGTTTGTTCTAAAACCATCTCAACAAAAAGAGCTTAACTGCAGGTGTGCTTAACTGCATACCTGAGAGTGAGAGACTGACAGTCTATTTTTTTTGTATTTATAAGGTCTATATTTATTTATTTTGATATGGGATGGGACATGGGCCAAACTGAAAGATTAAAGGCACTTTCATTTTAACTAGTTCCTGTCATGCTGATGTTTGTTCAAGTGTTCATTTTTTTTGATAAGTTTGGTTTAAATAAATTATTTGATGCTATAAAAAGGCGGCTGACATCATGATTAAGAGTTGTGTGTGTCAGTCAGTGTGCTCGCAATCAATGGGGCTTGGTCAGACAGGTGCATAGACAGTAACTCGATACTGCAGAGATCTGGCTCCAAATGACATCACCACCCCAAGATGGTGGCAGCTGTATCTAAGATATTTTGGCTTCATTTCTGTACGGTGGGAGGAATTGGAGACACTTTGTCCATCTTTATACACATATAAATCATTGGTTGTGACACAGTTGTGGTGGCAAAATCTGTCCACAGACAGACAGACCAGCAGTAAGACATATAAACACCTGGCAAAGGACTCAGATCTGCTTCATTTTGCCGTGATGACACACACATATGCACACACACATACACATATGCACAAGGTGAAAACAATACCAGGCTTTGTGACATTGTTGCAGCTGGTAAACAGTAATTATAATTCACAGATATTCACTTTTTGTAATGCTGATGCTCCCCTCAGTCCATAATGCCATAAATCCCTTATTTGCAGGCGGGTTGAACACCACTCACCCATTCGATATTTAAAGGTAGAATAAACTGCAACTGCCTTTGGCAAAGATAAATGACTAATGATGCTTCAAGGTATAAGGGGAGGATATAATCAATGTATTCAGTCAGTAACAAATTACCAGTAAATTGAAAGATTGATAGATTTTCGCCCATCATACACCTAACAGCTTAATTTAATTTAATGTACAAAATGAGGACAATAGGCCTAAGTGTGCATGCAGTAAATTTTTGTACTTACACAGTAGTTCCAAGGTTATTCTGCTCAAAAGCTACTGAGACCCTCAATAGGAATTTGTAACTAAAAAGTATTCATAAAATGTATCGCTAATTGCAAAAGTTGTGAGCAGAACATTATTTGTTTCAAAATTACTCTTTATCTATTCTGCACCATAGACAGGAAAAAAATTGTTCAGTAGTTCCACTTGAGATCAGTGAACTGTTTGCCGCCCAAAATTTGGTGATGCTGACAACAGTCCAGAATCGATCTATTGCAAAAGCTTGTTCCCAGAGGAAACTGATGTCTTTGTGCAGGAGGTGCAGAATCACACCTTGAATTAAATTAGCTTGGGAGGAGATAACACGTTTGGTTAATGTACTGCACTGGTCCTAGGAGATCCATCGTCCAATGTTCAATGATATCAGGGCGAAAAGCCAAACAGAAGCAGCAGTGATCGAAGGGACAGCTCAGCGGTAATAGAGGTGTATCTACCAGTGGGTTTCTAACATCTGTTGTGGATGCAGCCACTTTTATGACCTTATAGTATTGTGGCATGTACGGATTGCTTCATGTTGGATGACAATGACACCACAACCACATAGCTGTAAAGTTATTTCAGGTCAAACTGGTTAACACAAATGTGACACAGAGGGAGCTGTTGACTTACAAGAGCCACTTATATCTTTAGGGCTGCGGCTAGGGCTGGGCGATAAAACAATAATGAGAATTATCTCAATATAGGTTTCCCAGTATAGATATAAGAAATGTTCCTTAAATCCTCCATATGATTAAATCACCCATATGCACATAGAGTGGAGCGAAAAAGCCAATTTCTTCCCACCCGCCATTAACCCGAAGAACAAAAAGCACGAGTAGCAGCAATAGTAGAAGAAGAAGACAAGACTCTACTAATGCGCAACATTATAACGGTAATGATTAATAGTAACGTTATAATGCTACAAACACAATCATACAGTCATCACACATAAAGTTTTTTCACTATGACTGTTTTGACCATGGAGAACAGCACTAGGCCACCCCACAATTGAATTCACCACATAACCTTAGCTACAGTAGCTGTATAGTCGACTCATTTGACGCTAATGGCAAGTTAGCAAGTTAATGTGACTGAACCGGCTATTTTATCACAATACCGTACGTCACAACATGACTAAACAAAACGGGAATTACATTTCCTTGTCTGTAAACATGATGTCTGCCTCAGGCATAAATAAACTGTCGACGGTAATACTCGACCCCACGTTACTACACGCCATCATCAACGTATGTCTTCTGTTATTGTTCTGACAGAGAAACAGAAGAAATGACATATTATGGGTGTAAAACTTGTACAGCAACTTCCGACCTAACTGAGATTTTTGTCTACTTTTTTCACAGTCAGTTAAAATAAAACCTTACAATTTGTTTTAAATGATTGGTAGAAAGACTAGAATCAAGATTTCTTTGTCTGTCTGTTTTTTATTTGTTGAAGGTTTTTCTTTTTATTATAATTGTTTTGAATCTACCTCAGAATTGTTAAGTGTTGGCTGTTTGGCAAATGTGTTCTTGTTCTGACAATAAACAATTGTTTAAACCACATTTAACCATAAAGTATCTTCAACTTGAACTCAGGAGCAAAAATCAGCCTTATACAGCCTATATACGAGATATTTTGTCTCTCCAACAGTCTGTAAAACAAATATTTGGTGTTTTCCTATGGTATGACACTAAGATAGGAAAGCAAATAATCATGTCTGCAGACATTTTTTTTATTTAAATAAATAAACACTTGATCAATGATCATCATTTTTCTATCATTCAGCTGGCATGTTATGCATTTCAGCATCACAGATCTTTTCTTTTTCCTTTTAAAGAACAACTCAGCAGCTCCTATCTCAGCTTTGATCACCAACCCTGAGTACATTTAATTAGAAACAGACTTACTGTAGTTGTTGCAGCTCAGATCTTTGCAGACACTAAACTACATGCAGTGAGGGATGAGACACCAAAGCAGTAGGTAAAGATTACTGTATCTCTAAGGGAAACATGAGTATAAATGGTGTACAAGGACCTGCATGAATGTGGTCTCAAAAGGAAAATTTTTTACCTACATTACAAGGGCAACGCTGAGTGTTGTCCTTTCCACGATCTCTGTGTAGAGTAGAACATTGACGAGCAATGAGCACGCTTTTTTTCTGTGGACGGTTAACCTTAACTTGAAGTTTACATAAAGTCTAACAGACTGTAGACCTAAAAGCCAGAAGCATATAAAGAATCCCTGACCACGCTGTTGCTGGGTCTTCCCAGATGGTTTTCCAAGTATGCCGAATAAATGGCTGTGCTTCACATTCACATTGTTCTCCTTGACACAAATGGCACCCATTAATATTTCAACTACAGTTCATTTCTAGGATATGATGTTGGATCATGAGCTGACAATTTTGGTTGCCTGCTTGTGCAAACAAAGATTCATGACATGCAAACTGAAAGATTAAAAGCAAATGAAGAAACTGCATGGACTTGGTCATCTAAGGTCTTGGAAGAAGGCAATCAACCCAGCGTAGTTGCCAGAAACAAATGTTGGCATTGTACTTTAATGCAAACCACAGATTTGTAACATTTGTTTGTTTCATATATATCATATCAACAGTTCTGATTACATGTATATAAGCTGCCTTTGTCATCGGGAGAGGGTGGGGAGGGTGGATGGCTTGACACCTAAGCAAGATGGCTGCCAAGCTGCAGACCACTGTCGACCACATTCTCAGAACCCATCGGCTGTATTCGGCATCTGACTTCCGGCAGACGGCGATACAGCCTCTGGGGGCAGACCCCTGATTTTTTGGCATTCCGGTTCGATTTGGGCGGAGGAGGTGAATTTCTGTTTCCGACTTCCGTTATATAAGTAAATATGCTGAATCATTGAAATCATTGCCAAATCATTGAAAGTTTACACTCATCACCTTTTGCTATCTACTTGGTTGAAATAATTAAGTCTAGGTATAACAAGGGCTGATAATATAGCTGAGGCATAGTAGCAATGCCAGTAACATAATTTCATCAATGCAATGGAGACGCTCTCCATAAGATGCTAGTTAGATCCCAGTCCTAGCATGGACTTTCAGGCTGATTTTTATCAATAAAGACCATTCAAATCAGAGATGAAATCAATTATATTCCCCAGGGGTCCAAACAGGGGCAGTTTACTGTGACAGACCTAGAGCACAACTGTGAACCCGCCAGACTGCTATTGTGGGTGGCACTTTAACTTGGAGAGTGACTTCTCCAAACTCTATCACCCTACCACATCTCAAGTGCCAATCCAATGTTGAGAACGCATCTAAAGAAAAACTGAACTTAAGCTTGAGCTATGGAACTTATTGTAAGAGAAAAAGTCTTGACCGCTGTGGACAGGGCACCCTATATTTTGCTTTTTAAAGATTTTTGTTCCAGGCCACTTGAGGAAAAACATAAATATAGGGGCAACATTTTGTTCTCGTCCAAACAGAGTATCAATCACCATCCAAGATCCCAGAAATCTCTCAGATATTTGAAAACCATTTTATGTTATACAACAATGACACATAATGACCTTTTGGTGATAAAATGTAAAAATCGGTGCACACTCGATGGAAAGTTGTATACCATATAGTGTACAGTAAAAAAGTGCAATATAAAGCCCAAATACAACATGTCTGCACTGCGTTCACTGCAGCTGAATGAATACATTCTGACATCAGGTATCTGTTTTATTGAGGAGAAATGCTTATACCTACTGTATAGATATCCACATAGTGCCTGACAAGTCAAAATTAAACTGACTAACCCAGATTTAAAATTATTGTATGGAAGCATTTTAAACATGTTGTTACAGCTGGCACAGAACACCATTAGCTATATTATTTGTTTATCTTGTTCTTTTCTAATCAATCATGTATTTGTCACGTGAAATCATAAAAGGTACAACTTTAGTAAAACACAATCCTGTGAGCTCTTTCAGCTTGTGCACTGTTATTCAGTCCATTTTTGCCTCGTTTCCTGCTCTTCTTACATTGCTCCTTGCTGCTTTATGATTGTCTCCAGACTGGCTGCAGTGTGTTTATGGCATCCCAGATGGTTCTGGTTATCCATGGTTTCTGGTTGTGGAATGATTTAACTCTACTTCTGGGTACAATAGCTTCTGTCATTTTACAAATTAAATCCACCACAGACTCAATAAATGCATTTATGTCATTGGTGGCGTCGACAGCGGTGTTCTGGAATATGCTTCAGAATGACTTGCTCCATCTCTTGCATCCCTGGTGGGATGTGTCCCAGTTTGTTTCCATATCGGGACCTAAACAACATGGCCACATGGTCGCTTTTATCGAGCACAGGCAGCGACTCTGCTACGCAGCAACCTCTGACCACAGGGTGAGCAGGAACAGGACAGCACTTCACATTGTCACTCTCACACCGGTCCTTATTCTCCATAAAGCACACGCCCGCTCCTCCTCTCTCATAAGAGTCCTCTTCTTCATCAAATAAGCGTATAGAAAAAGAGTTACATGGCTGAATGGCGCTGCTCAAAATTTAGCTGAGTTTCCTGAAACAAAGGATATCACAGTTTCTGATATTCCATTGGAAACTGATGTGACATAAAGGTCTTCCAGTTTTTTTGTTGCAATGCTTGTGCAATGGCTAGTGGGATGCTAGTTCAGCTAGTGCTGATCATGTCCACCTCTTCTCATGTTTACATTTGAAAACCTCAACCTAACCAGCTAGCAGAGTTAGCAGAAGGAGAGTTTACAGACTGGTGAGTTTATTTCTTCATTCCGATGAGCAACTCACATCCACGTGCCACCACCATCCACAGCCAACCATACTTCCAAAATAGATATGAGAGTAAATTTAGCCCAAAAAATTAGCGAAGCTGTAAATGTCTGCGCTTACGTCATATAATACATGATAATTTGAGTTATGCTCAATAATTCAGCCTTGTATAATGAGATCAGACTTTATCCAAAGTTAGGCAAAAACAATTTCAAAAAGAAATGATGTGTATCCGTTTTTCAAAAAGAAAAATTTGAGGTAAAAGAAGAAGTGAGGTGAATCACAAAGCCACACAGTGTATACAGATGCACTGATGACCCAACCTGGGGCACCGAAAAGGGGGGAAAAGGAGAAGGATTCTAGGGTTCCATGATTAAGAGGGGCCCAGAGAGGCCCCTAATAAAATTATAATACTGACAAAAATAGTATGACACTAAGTTATTAACTAACTTATAATCACAAATATATTGCATTTACAACGTACTGGTAACATTAACTTTATTTGTTTTGGAAACATTAACGCTCCCCCTCTCTATTTACGTAAAATGGTTCGGTCCGACTGGATCAGCTGCAGTGCGCCGTAATTTGTTACAGACAGCGGGTAAGGAGGCGGAGACTTCAATATGCCTCAAAAATCAGGTAGCCAAAAATGGAAAGAAGGAAGCTAAGAGAGGAGAAAGAAGCAAAGGGTCGACAGTATGTCACCCAGTATTTCAAAAAGCTGGGTTTGTTAGTAGTTCTTGTGGTGGAAAGTTATGGAATATTAACTTTGTCCCTGGTCTATAAGCAGCTTATAGACCAGGGACAATATTCAGAAGAAGGTGATCATTTTAATTAGGGATGAGCAAGCAAACAACATTTTTTTTTGTTTTTCCTGAGCAAAAAAAATGTCCAAAAAAGTTAATAACGTACAAATTATGGCGAAAGGGTAGTTTCTTGGAACCCTAGAATTAAGATAAAAATATTCACAAACAAAAAACACTTCTGGTTGTTTTGAGTCACATTGTTGAAAGAATTTAGTTGTCTGTGTTCAAGCAGGATAATAGGTCTCCATTCATTGCACGTCGGGCTTCCTATTTCCTTTTCGGAGATGGTGTTGCGTTCAAGTTTGTCAGGGAGGAATGTGGTAGAGGAGGAAGAGATTGTTCTTTTTTCACAAATATGGGGATGATAGTCAAAAATACCATTAAAATGCATAGTTTTATGTAAAATAGCATCAGAATTTTTCGGCGGTCTACCAGCTGGCTATGTTTAAGGCCCGGTAAAAATTCTTTTCATGGGGCCCAAATCCCTGGCAGCACCTCTGCACCCAACAACCATGTCAAGGCTAAGGAGAGTGGGCTTGATTGAGCTTCTTTGTATGTGGACATGTGATTATCTGACGCAAATTACCACAGTTTTGAGGCTGAATGGATCTGCATTTCTTATCTAATCCAAAATGAATAGTGTTCCATTCCACAGCCAAGCCAATAGGCATTATCTTGTTCCTTATTCTTATTGTCCTTGGTTTAAATGGATGAAGCAGCTAATTGCACTTTGAAACAATGACTACAGAGTCACATTTATCTGAACCACAGACATCTGAAATGGTCTGCTAAACAAACACTGCCTTTCTGGAATGCCTAATTATTTCATCTGAGACGGAGATGAGTTTTTGAATACCTGCATGTTGCATCATCTGCAGTTCTCTCCAAACTTACGTCACATGAACAGGATGTTCTGTTTAGATGCTGAAAGCCATTAGTGACTTTTTTTCTCTGAATTTTGAACAAAAAAGTATTTAAGAGACTTCAATCAACAACTAAATGCAAGTAATGATAATGATGGCAGACGCCACATCATAATTTCCTCATTTAATAATTAGAAAACGTCCATTGAGCAGCTGCAACATGTGTCCACTAACTAATCAGCATGATACCAAATTCTTATTCAAAATCTGTGTTGCAGTAAAGAATTCATCTGGTATAATATTGTTTGTGAATGTGGATAAAAGAACCTCGTCATGTAGCATTAACTGATAAGTTAAATTCAAAGCCTTAATATTAATGTCAGTGCACACTGGCATCCAAATATGTCCTTCTGGTTGTCTTTTAATATTCTCCAGAGGCATTTGGTACCATGAAGGTGCCCTTGAGCAAGACACTTCAGACTAGTGGTGCTCAGCAGCACATGGGTCTGTGTGTGTGTGTGTGTGTGTGTCTGTGTGTAACATTATACTTCTCAGGAATGTCACTTTATCTTTGGATACATAAAGGTAAAACTATGCATTTTTATCAAGAGACTCTTTGGATGATACAATCATTAATTAAAATCTGCTGCTGTTCATGTGTAAAGCTTCGGACCAGTAGTTTCACAGCAGTGTGGTTGTGTGTGTAAAACTGGCGCTAACAAGAATCAAAATATTTAGCTGATGGGAGAAATCTGAGAAGAAACACACTCTCCACCATTTTAAAATAAAAAATGTGTCACCTATGTTTCAGTATCTCATTTCTTGAGCGGCTTATTTAACCAATTCCAATATGCCTGTGTATTAATAACAAGCCTGAATGTGATATTTGTTATTGATTCTGCCTAACATATTTCATTAAGGCAGCAGCCATTGTGTTAGACTATATATAAATTTCATAATTTCAGGCCCTGTGTAATATGTCTGTGAATCTTGTGACTTTCCAGTGAGTTTAATGTACTTAATATACTTGAAATGAATTTTTTATCGATATGATATTTTAAAAACATTTATTTGTGACTAGTATTCAGTAAGTCACCAGAAGAAAATGTTGGCATTGTATGTTTATGCAAACCACAAACAAAATCAATTGGTACATTTCATATGTATCATAACAGTGTTTCTATAGTGACATAACATACCAGCTGACTTTGTCGTCAGGAAGTGGAGGGGATGGTGGACGGCCTGTCACTTCGGTGAGACACCTGCCAAGCCACAGACCATTGTTCTAGACCAACAAATAACAAAACCGGCTGTATTTTTCATGAGTCATCGCTGTGTTTCCACTCCGGCACTATTTTAGGCACCAAACATAGGCGTTTTGCAGTGACCCATCGCTGTGTTTCCAAGGGCTTTTGAGGCACCAAATGTGGCCATTTTGTAGCAATCATCGCTGTTTCTCTAGCTGATGTTTAGGCACTAAACGTGGGTGTTTTATAGCAAGCCACTGTTGTTTTAAGCACCAAATGTGAGTGTTTTGAAGTGACCCATTGTCTTTCCAACTGCCTTTAAGGCACCAATCATGGTTGTTTCATGCGACCCGTCACTGTTCCTCCAGTCGGGATGGTGCCACAGTTGTTTTTGTTTTTGTTTTTTTACCATGACATAGCTGCTTTATGAAAAGCAGCTGGTATCTGTAAATTTGTACAATTAAGATGGACTGCAGTGAGGATATCCTGGTTTGAGTCTCTGGTGTAAGTTTAGCCCTAAAATCTATGAATCTACCCATGTTGCAACTCCATAGCATTTTTCATTAGACCCCCAACCCCCTAACCCTACTCCAATCCAGAGATGGGCAAAAATACATCAAAATGTATTTTGATACAAAATAAAAAATACCCCTCAAATAAATGTATCAAAATAAAATACAAAATAATGGTGCCAGAAAAATGTATTAAAATAAAATACATGTATTTTGTATTTTCAAATACAGAAAATACCTTTTTTTCTTTTTCTTTTTAGCAGCCACCTGCAGCTCTATCCACCTTATTTTTCACGGAGACACGGAGGCAAAACAGAACGCAGCCAGCTTCCATTTTTTTGTGTGACACTTCCGGTCCAGCACTCTTGACCACTGTGTAAATGGGAATCGCCTTGTTGTTTACCTTGTTGAACACAATGATCGAACAAATGTTAGTATTTCTGTGTGTGTAATTAAAAACATGGTTATCGTAGATTAGCTGGGCTAACCATTAGCTGTTAGCTGTTAGCCGTTAGCGGTGTCTGTAACTCAATAACTCAATAAACGGTCTGTGAAAAAAAATTTTTTTTTCCAGTGGATGTCTTAGTTACAACATGATTGAGCTAACTGGAGTAGTTTCATGTCGTATCCAACAACGGGAGGCTTTTAACAGATGACGTCCTGATGTTAGCTTATTGCTGCTGCTGTTAGCTGTCCCTGTCAGCTGCAGCCACTGATGCTTTCTAGACATCGTGATTTCCCAAAACTGAATAAATACCACACATAGCAACACAAAACTGCTTTGCTAGCTCAATCATGTTGTAACGGCTGGATGGTTGATGCGTACATGCTGATTTGGGTGCTATCAGAGCCGATCTGCGCATCACTATGGCTTAATAATCAACTCAGTCAATAAAAATAACCCGTCCTGTGTTAGGAGTGTATGTCGCTGACAGAAAGAAAGAGAAAACAAAGATGGAAAAGCAGCGTACACCTCACGTATTTATTTATTTCTCACAGTTGCGCACACGTTTGGCTGGCATGCAGAAGCATCGTCTGTGTGTCTGTGTGTCGAGGGTGCAAGCCGCAGCTTCAGCGGCTCAGGTAGAGAGGCTGTGTAGCCCAGTGTGTTTTTTCGCTGATTCGGTTCTGCAGGTTCTCTGCTGGTACACTGGAGACGGGGATCAAACGGTTTGTCTCACTCTGTATAGATTGTGCTTCATAGTTTTTGACTGACATGCGATTTATTCGCATTTAGAGGGAATAAATTTCCGTTATAACAGAAACGTGGGCACAGTTATCAATATAAAATACACTAACTAACTAACTGATTGACTGACATAAACAACTGAAAATTGAAAAAAAAATAGCTTCCACCATTAGCTCCGGTAAGGGAAAACATGAGGGAAAGCGGCTGACCGGAAGTCATGCACAAAAAAAAGGAAGTTGATCAATATTTACTTCCGTGTTTGAAAATAAGGTGGATAGGTCACTCTGTCCGTTGGTTAATTGGTCCACAAAGTTTTTCGTGAATAACTCAAAAAGTCCTTGGCCAAAAATGCTCAAAATATACATGCTGCAATTAGAGACCACAAGCAACTATGCCAGAAAGAACAACCATGATTCATCCATTAATGGCGTGATAGTAGCAAATTTGGTCACAGCTATTGCAAATTTGCGCTTGTTTTCTCAAAATTTGGTGTAGGCTATGCTAAAATATTATTTACTGATTCAGATTTAGATTCAGACAACTTTATTGATTGTTCATTTGTAGCATACTCATCCCAAACATCAACCACAACAGCATACAATTTCCCATGTTATGCACAGTCCAGTAAAACAGACCATTAGGTCATTGAAGGGCACATTGAATGGCCTGAGTTTAAAAAAACATATGGATAAAAATATATTAAAAATAAGAGTAAGAAATATTGTTACAGCCAATATTATAAGAATGTGTAGCCTATTATTTTTGTTTTTTTATTTGTGCAGAAAGTATTTTGAGTATTTTAAATACCAAATTACTCCACTCAAAAGTATTTTGTTAGAAATTACATTTGCTTTTTATTGGCCTTATCAAATACACATTACAAAATACTCAAATGTAATTGAAATACGTATTTTAAATACAAATAACAGAAATACTGCCCATCCCTGCTCCAATCGTCTCCCAATGCTCATGTCTTTAACCCCAAACTCATGATAATGGCATCATCCAGGTTGGAGTACACTTTGAAGCATCTGTCTGCATGAATTCATAAATTAAAACATGCTGCTAGTGAAAGCACAAAATGTTTTAACAATATACAGACTAATCAAAATGTCATTTGAACAAGTAGTGTTTCATTTATAATTTCATTGTTATTTGTGCCAGGTTCTTTGTTAAATCTAAAAGGAAAAAAAATCACTTTTGGTTGATAAAAAATATTCCCACACAGAAATAATAGAACATTTGTCTATCCACCATGGATAATATGGCCTCACTACTTCGCCTTCATTTCCATCTCTTGTCCTAATTTACTCTTTTCACTCAAAATAATCCTCTTCCTCTTTCAACATAATCAACAAACACTGTTTAGTCTGATGCTCCAGTTTTGAGTTCATAAACCCTTTGTATGTCCCAAAAGCTCCTGATAAGGAAGATGCACAAAGATTTTGCAGTTTTAAAGGAAATACAAGGACAAGCATTTTATATATGTAAATTATGTTGTGTTGTTTGGCATGTAAGAAATGTAAGACATGCAGTTCAGTTTTTGTAAGCATTAAAATTCTCCCCAAAAACCTCCATGATCCAACCGGAGAAAGCTTGTATTTTGTAAAGGCTGCTTGTATTTTATCAACAGTTATCAACAGACAGCAACACAATGTTCAGGGTATATTTGTAACATTCTTTTTGAGTCATCTCAGCCGGCCTATTCAGTCCTTTAATCTCGATTCAGACAAAGAAAATAACAATGCCCTGTGGGGAATGCAGTTTGATCGACTGGTTATATTGTACTAAATGAGAGAGGAAAGATGGCTCTCACATAAGAGCCACACCCAGTGGAGCACAATACACCTCTGAAAATATGCTACTGTGGATCTTCAGAAACAACAAATCCACTCTCAGACGTGGTGTATTATCTAGAACCATGAACCTGGTCTCATTCTGAGTTTGCTTGGAAAGAAAATGTTTGCAGGCCTTATGTAAGTACATTCAATAATGCAGCACTGCTAGCGCTCAGATCCCTCCCCTGAAGTTGGTTGCTGTGTGGCGATGCTCTTATTAAGCACTCAATTAAAGCCATTCCCAAGGAGAGGCAGTGTACAACAATGTTTGAATTAGGAAACGTTGCGGGCTCAGACAGTCTGTGAAGACTTACCCCAAAGGACAGCGGTGCCTTAAAACCAAAGGCGTCGAAGTGACAGAGCATCATGAAGCATCGCTAAAGCAGAGAAATTATTCTAATATGATTGGATTACAAATAGGGCATTTACAGAACCAATGAGACTAGATAAATAGAGCAGGAAATGGAGCTGTCTAAGTGAGCCGTCTTGGATCTTTTTCCTCCTTCAATCTAAATATTAAAAATGAACAGAGAGATGGGACTCGGTAAACAACACTGAGGAGCTCTGCTGTATTACAGTCAAGTGTACTTATTCCTGGCAGTTGTGTCAGGGCTCCCAATTCACAGCGGTGCGCTCACAGCTGCTTTTGATGGTGAAGATTGGACATAATTTTGTAAAAAAATTACACTTATTCATGACCTTCCTTTAACTGAATTAGACAACAGTCATCCCCTTAGAAGTAAAGTATGGTGGGAGGAAGATTTTGTATGCAGATAAAAGATTTGTTTCAATGAAATCCAGCCTGTGTCGGGCATGAACACATCAAACTGAAGGAAACTCATTTAGAGAAGCTGCCTTTTGAAGAGTTTTTTTTTTTCTTCTTTTTGCAGTAATTGTATTTTGTTAGCCGCAGTAGTTCCCCAAAAAAGAAACCAAAATTCACAAAACGGTATCAGGGAGCCTTACAGTGGATCCTCCACATTATTTTTTACTTTCCTTCCATCTTTTCCTGACTCTATGAGCCACTCTGATAAAGTGAAAACAAAATTAATCTTTTCTGTATCGGCTTGATGGCATGCTGACACTTCTGGAATACAGCCTAATTGTGACTATCATACCTTTTTAGAGTTAGGCGAAGGAATAAACGTGTACTTTTCCAGTTTCCTGCTTGACAGGCGGGATTTCTTCACCACTCGCAGCTCAGCTTGTCAAACAACTCTATTATGCCAGATTCAAACAAGTAATGCCGACATACATAAAACCACACTGCACTCCGGTAAAGTGGTATCAGGGGTCTGCAGCTTCCTCATCCATTATGAGGTTGTGGAAAATCTCACGGCGCTGTTTACTTTGAAAATCCAGCAGAGTGAAGCACAAAAAAAAGAAAATATACAGTAGTGCTAGACAACTAACACCAGGCATTTGCTTTTATTTGCTGCTTGGTGCCGTGTTTATCTCCGACACGTGATTTTAAACTGATCAGCCAGGCGGTTGCATAAATGCACACTTCATGTGTTACATTGTCTGTTGCAAGGATGTGGATGCAAGGATGATGAACATTTTACAGCAGCAAAGGAAAGAATTTTTTTTTTTTTTTTCATGAAATACTGTTTACAAGGATTTAACTTTGTTCTCATTAAGAGATAATTAATGATTAATCGATTAGTTGTCAACTAATAATCCTCAACTAATTTGACAATCAAAATGTTTAAGAAACCTTTTACGGGAAAAAAGACTAAATTCTCTGATCCAAGCTTTCTAAATTTGAATATTTTCTGGTTCTTTTACTCCTCTATGACAGCAAACTGAATTTTGAAGACATTTGAGGATGTCACCTTGGGCTTTGGGAAACAACAATCAACATTTTTTACCACTTCCTGCCATTTTACAGACCAAACAACTCATCCATTATCCAAGAAAATAATCGGCAGATTGATTGACGATGGAAATGTTAGGTGCAGCCCTATAAGATTAATCAGCGGATTATTTTCTATA
The DNA here is from genome assembly GCA_035609425.1 of Epinephelus awoara. NCBI lineage: Eukaryota > Metazoa > Chordata > Actinopteri > Perciformes > Serranidae > Epinephelus > Epinephelus awoara. The sequence continues at coordinate 10,665,140 of CM069296.1, read as the reverse complement.
TAAAACGATGAATAATTTGGTCTAGAAAATGTTTGGAAATAAAAAATATAAAAATGACAGATGCAAATTAGTGAGGAAAACAATTAGTGGTCCAATCAATTAGTTTATCAGCAAGAAACTAAGAGCACAAATCTTTACAATGAAGAAAATAAAACCAGAGAAGCTTTGCTTGAAAATGACTCAAATGATTGACCGAAACCAACACTTTCAGATCTACCGTATATTTTCACCTCTTCATACCTAAAATGTATATGTTAGCTTGAGAAGACGAATAAAACACGAGACTCAACTGCTCAACTGATTAAATATCATTCTTTGGACATGTATACAACACATTGAGAATATTGGTCCGTCTACTGTAAGTTCGTTATAGATACGTTACACTGTTATACACAAACCAACTTGTCAACAGATTGCAAGGCTGGGGTAGAGCTACATGCTCTGATCAGACGGAGAAACACACCTACTTTTATACATTATGAGAGACTTGGACATCAACAGGTTTTCCGATATACCTGAATATTACGACGCCGATGTTTTCAAGAAGTTGGTTGAGGGGACTGAAATAGGGAAGCTGTATTCGCGCAGGTGAACAAGTCTGCCACCAATGGAAACCTTTGAAAAAATCCTGGCATAAGATACAGCCGTTTCAATTTTCCATATTTTCACGTGATAAACAACATGTGAGAGTACACACAGCTGCATGTAAACAGGAATACTAGTGCTTATACAGCTTATAGGAATATGGTCTTTTTTGGAATACCTCCATTAATAACAATCCGTTAAGAAGGATTGTTCGGCCCAAGAAGTAAACAAACAGGTAGACAACAGCTGGAGGCAAGGTGAAAGATGAAGCAACAAGTCTTATCATCCCCTCCCTCTCCAACTCCCAGCCGGCCTCACTTCAAACAACTGACAGACTGATGGTGAAACTATTATGATTAATGTGAAGTGTCCATGTGGCCGTAATGACATCCTGTGACAAAACAAGTCCCTGTGAAGACTACACCTGTATGTAATACAAGAAGGGAACAGCCACATGTAGAAACTTCCCTGTCATATCTCACACACACACACACACACACACACACACCAAAAAAACACATTCTCCCTTTCTTCTGTTCCCTCAGCTAGCTTTCCTGGAGAGACATGAAATAAAAATGACCTTGATGAAACATTTCTTCGATACTTCCTGTGGAAACCGCGCAATGAAATTTTCATGCCGCGCCTCTAAAAGCACCTATCCCAGGATATTGTTAATGTCACTTCTGTGCTCCGTCACTTCTGACAGGCGTGTTGGCTTCCAGGATGTCAAAGGGGTCGTTAAAGGGCTGTTTTCCTGAAAGGTTGCATGCGGGCGGCCTGGGCCGCATGACGCAGCTCCTGGATATCATTAGACGCCAGCCAAGGCGGTAATTAAACTTCAGTTTGAGCCTGTAGCATTGACATCTTTATCATATGCAATAGGTGGGAGTTAAATCTACTCTCTGCTCCCCAGACATTAATTCAGCCATTTTTAAAAATCTAAAATATTTATACTTGGATCTCAGGAGAGTCTCTGCTCTCTTGTCTCAGGCTTTTGGGGGAGCTATCGACGCTCATGTTCACAAATCAAGACTGAGCTGTAGAATAATCTTCCCGGACACTTTTTAAGGTGAAGTTTTCTCTTTTTTTCCCCCCTCTGCTCACCTTTAGAAGAAGTTCAGCACTTGTCATATCAGATGAGAAGTCTATGCAACTGGATCACACACAGAGTTACTGGAGCTGCTCCTCAGTCAGGCGCAGACTTAATGGGGAATGAGCCAATACATCATCAGATAGATGCTCATTTGCAGCGTGATAACACAGCTCTGACAGGTGTTATCATCACACTGACACATTTTCCCTGTACCAGCCAGTTTATTGTTTTCCCTAGTGGGGAAAAAAAAATTCTACAGGAATCACTTTTTGATATCATTTGAGGGAGCAGCTTTGGCAGAAGTTGGCACGTCGATGTGCTGAAGCTGCACAGATGCTCACATATTAAACATATTAAAGTAGGCTTATATGGCATTTGCTGGCCAACAGACTCCAGGCCCACAGGCTACCACTGGACAGTTAATACAGTGAGTGACAGATACACTGATAAACACCATCAGAGCAGTAGCTCAGCGGCTGATTCATTCTGATCTCATCAAACTGCCAACAAAAACACAATCTGAACTTTCATTATGAATTAGTTTGGATAATCCTTAAAGTGCACAAACCAAGGTGGGTTTACCTTCAGCTACTCAAGACTTAATTTTAAAGATGTGAGCAGGGTGTGTTATGGTCAGAGCTCAAGTTTTCTCCTGTTTAATCCCGCGGTACCCAGGACTAGACTGGATTCTCGTGTCCACGATAGGTGGTCAGCAGTCGGCGGCGGGCAGCATAATCAGCAAAATCCGCAGGGATTATTCATGGGAGGGTCAACGCACGAGGATTACTAAACATCTGCACTGATCGGAGACACACACTCCCCCCCCCCCCCCCCCCCCCCCCCCCCTCTCTCTCTCACACACACACACACACTCGCAGATTACTTTGCTTCCACCACCATGATAGTCCCACAACAAAGTAGACAGAGGCAAATGAGATCAGCGGAGGGTTAAATTCAGAGAAGGCAATCCCGGCTGCTGCTGCTGCTGCCTCCCTACACAGCATCAGGGTTTTAATGTAATCTGTGAAAAGTTAGGATGTAGACTGAGCTTTATTTGGGTCTGAGCTGCCACTACTGCTCATCTGATGGAGATTTAACTTAAGAGATGCTTAAGTTACTATGTGGAAAATGATGGATTAATAATAACAACATTAATAATAATAATCTTACCTGTCCTCACAGCAGTAAATGTCTCCGAGGAATTCACAGCCTCAGATTAATCCGTGTTTTATCACTATACAAAATTCTGCACACAGACATCACTGTCGAGTCGCGGCGACGCTCCCGGCCAAAAAAATATCCGCCTGACTTGTGCGCAAAGATGCTGCTCTTTGTTTTGTGTGGCGTTACATTCGCGGGCTGTGCCGTGTCTGTGCAGCTCCGCTACTGTACCTCCATCCCCGCCTCTCTCCTCTCTGTCTCTCTCAGTGTCAGAAGCACAAGTAGCTGACGGCGTGGCGTCTCGCAGGTTGCATATTGGAAAGTGAAGCCTTGGTGTGCTCACTCACTCCGATGCGTCAAGTGTCTCTCCCTCTTTTCCCCTCCCTCCCTGCCTGCCTGCCTGCGCGGACAGTGCTGGAGCGGAGCGGGACGCACGCACACGCGGCCGACCAAGAAAGAAAAGAGAGCGACGGAGGGAAGAGGAGGAAGAGAGAGCGCTGTCTTGTCTGTCTGCCCCGCCGACCAGCCTCCTCACTGCTCCGGCCATCCAAGCGGAACGGACTCCCTCCTCCTGCTACTACTACTCCTTCCTCACCTCCTACTCCTTCTCCTCCTCCTGATGCTGCTGCTGCTGGGATGCCCAAGCAGTCTGGGTTGTTGATGGAACACATTGTATACCTTTCAGCTGCCTTGTTATACTGTGGCTAACAACCAGTTATAGCTCTGAACAGAGAAAAGACAAGCACACATTCCATGTAAGTTTTGTTTTTATTAAAACCATAATATGAAATATTCAAAATTTTGATGATAAACATGTTTTTTGGCTCACTGTAATGTACTGTTTGGGCTACCGGAGTCCCCCAGCCCTCTTTAACAGTTCAAAAACACACTTGTAGGGGAACTCCTCTGTTTTTACCAACACATTCTCACTCACATATTGACGTTTGGTCGTGGACTTTCCACATCCACAAACGACGTGTAATGTACCTGGGTGAGTTGATTGTTGAGGTTCTGGGACACCGTGGCAAGTTCTGCCTGTCACATGCATTGACTTCTTTCAAGATCCACTTCTGTTTTCACAGGGAATTTACACAACTGACATTGCTTTCCTTAAACAACACATGGTTGGGTTAAGGCAACAAAAGCACATGGTTAGGTTTAAGAAAAAGTACAAGGTTTGTCTTTAGAATCTTGAGGGACACGAACACCACTCTCTCAGGTGAAAGTCAGTCAACACGTCTAAAGCATGTGGTTAGGTTTAGGGGGGAAATAAGGGGTTTGGCTTTAGAATCTTATGGAAACCGAACACACGCTCTCTCAGGTGAAAGAGAGACTGATATTGTGAAAGAGACATTTTGTCAATCAGTGGATACATTGTTTATTAAATGTCACAACCCGCTGTGAAATAACTCATTTCACTGTCAGGATTTTATCCATTCAGTCTGATAACATTTCAAAAGTCTTGAAGAACCGCGCAATTAGTCATTTATCCTCAATCAAGTTAGCGGAGGGCTAAACCCAAGGTCAGCTCAACACATTCTCACTCTGACCTCACACATCGACGTTGGGTCATGGACTTTCTTTCTTTTCTTGGCAGGAAAAAAAGAACAGGGTTTGGCTTTACAATCACATGGGAAGCAAACACTTGCCTCCCGGGGGAAAGTTGGTGGTTGTTGGACCCATCCAGCTGCTTGCCCTACTCGGACTTTCGTGGCCTCAACTTTCATTGCTGCCCCACAGTGTTACCCCTGATGCCGCCAGGCTATGACTGGCAGCATCTGACGCATTTTTATACCCCAGAAGTTGAACTTTTTTGACTTCATGCCCCGCTGAGCAACTTTCCGAGAATGATCAGGGCCCCATCTTGAACGCTTATCCAGTTGTCTTCGTACATCCATGATCAGTGGTGAGCCTAGATTCTGGGAAGCCCCAGACAAAGAGGGCCTTCAAGATACTGACAGTTGCGCCGACAGTTACACTTAACAATACATGTGTGTCAGTTTTAGGTATCTTGTTGACTGTCCTAACCAAGGGTATCAAGTTATACGGTGGCTCAAAGGGGCCCCACTCACGGGGTTTTTTGGAAATGGTGGTGTTCTGTATAGTGCCTTTGTGGGAGGTTTAACAGGGTTTATATTTGTCATTTCAAAATGTGCCAATGAAAGCAGCCCAGTCTCACTCCAAAGTTGTCAGAATCCAAAGTTGGGCAGTGACTTCCAGCATCGGACACTGATTAAAAAAGCCGTCCTTTAGACAATGCATGAAACAGGCAGGAGTTAACACGATACCCCAGAACGTCAACAACTAATGCACTCAGGGAACCTTGCACGTCCATGACCAGACATCGATATGTCATAAGGTCAGAGTGAGAATGTATTGAGCCTTTACCCAAAATGTTGGGGGGAGGGGCTAAACGTTTGCCTGGTTTACCTCTCCGTATGATGGCCCCTTTTCATGGTCACCAAAGGGAGTTTTATGAAGTCTGATAAAAAAATGCCTGAGGTGATGTCACTTGAGTCAGCGTCAGTTGGGTCTGCAGACTGAAAGTTTGAACATTAAACAAATCTGGAGGTGTGGAGTTAAAAAGAACTGAGCTTTCAGACCTCTGTAGACTCTCCTCATCTCTGCTTGAAGCTCGTTGCTCGAGGCTACATTTGCTGCTACTATCAATGCACACAAAAATTTCTGTCTGATCTGTTGGGCGCTGAGTTGCATTGTGGGTGATAGGTGCCAGGTTTTCATAAAGTAGAAGAATGTATGGGAAAAGAAGCAATGGGTTGTATTCACTAACAAAATAAGATAAAATAGGAAAAACCTGTCTCCCCCTTTTATTTTATTTTCAGCGTTTAATCAAGGCAGAGGCGGGCGGTGGAAGGTCCGAGACTTCCAGCGAGGGGAGAAGTAGAAACAAACAGCCAGTGTGTGTCTGTGTGTGTTATGTTCAGGTGTTGTCACGTAAATAGCAGAGCCCAAGCAATAAACAGGACAGACAATAGGATTTTATTTATTTTTACACTACATTTTCACTGAAAGCTGACTGAATCCGACCCCAGCCCGAATACAATTTATAGCTACATTTTTGACCAAACCGGGCCCGACCCGTCGGTTACCGTCGGGCTCGGATCGCCACACTCTGGTGTGTGTATGTGTCCCCTATTGGGGCCTATCTGAATTTCTGTTTTTGAGAGATATTATTTTGTAATATAACTGAATTTTCTATCCATATATATACATTTTAAATATATTAAAATGATAATGCATCTTTGAGTAAACTGCGAGTATCATTTAAATAGCCTATGTCGTGGCCGGGCTGAGTGTCCTCTTTTTTGGAAAACAAAATATGGTCACCCTAACGTATGTACCGTGAGGTCACTCATTGGTTTGTGGACTCCCATTTTGAAGCCTCGATTTCTTCATTTCGGCTGTTGCCATCTTGTTTTTTTTGGATTCAGAGGTGACCACATTTGGACAAGAGGCTGGTGCTGTGGAGGAGCGAGGGGTGGTTTTGACTGAGAGGCTGAGGACACTATCAGCAGACAGCCTTACTCAACATGGCCTACCCTTATTCATGCATGACTTTAAGCCATTATAAAATGTAAATGGGAGAGTTATAAAAAATAATATAATAATAATAATTCAGCCCCCATACAGTTGTGATGAAGGGAGAAATTCAAAACCCTTTTTGTTCCAGGGCATTTTAACATGGATGTGTATGGAGTTTGACTGGCTTCGGCAGCCAGCCTCAAGCAGCCATTTAGAGAACCTCAAAGTAGTTTTTGGCACTTATGTGTTTGCTTCATGTTTCAGCCCTGGAGACTGCTGCTTGGTGTGCACGGATTCAGATTCACAACAGTCACGACGATTTTGTTCTTTCCACTATTCTCATGTTAGTGAATTAGAATTATTATGAATTGACAAGCATGTGCCCACTATTTACAACCAGCAAACTGCCACGCCCCCATTTCTCCATATAAAGCATACATCCCAGCCTGATCTGCTATATTCCTCTGAAATGTCACTGCAATAAGGAAACCAATGGTGGACAGAACTTGAACCTGAGAAGGTATCAGGTGAGAGTGCAATGTTTGATGACTTAGATACTGTTCCAGAAAATTACAGAGCTGCACTCCTCCTCTTGGCAGTAAGAAATAGCTGATGAGCCATTTATCACTCTATTCAAACATGTCGGTCTCTGAAGCTGCGCTCTCTCCTTAAAGCACTGGCTACAATATCTTCCAGCAAGGATAGATAACTTAATACCTGCTTGGAGGTAAAACTGAATATTTCATATTTATCAGTTTGTTAACAATTACCACTGGCTACATATGCGCAGTTTCATGACTAGAAATTGTAACATTTTAATATGGTCAACCTCATATCCACCTTATTTTCAAACACGGAAGTAAATATTGATCAACTTACAACATGATTGAGCTAGCAAAGCAGTTTTGTGTTGCTATGTGTGGTATTTATTCAGTTTTGGGAAATCACAATGTCTAGAAAGCATCAGCTGCTGCAGCTGACAGGGACAGCTAACACTAGCAGCAAAGCTAACATCAGGACGTCATCTGTTAAAAGCCTCCCGTTGTTCTGTTTTGCCTCCGTGTTTCCGTGAAAATATGGTGGATACTCCACTGTAAGCTAGGCCAGGGACACTTTTTATAGCTGAATAGTTCAATTTTGACACTAATTAATGAGAATGAAGGGGCTTTATAGGAATTTAGGCTAATACATTTGGCCAGTGCATTAACATTATTTTGTAATTAATGCAGTTTCAATATGCTATGCATTTGGTAAAAAGATATGTGTTTACATTTCCTGAGACAGCCAGGTTTTCAACATTTGCATGTACACATAGTCTGAGTTCATTTTAATTTCTTTGCAGATTATGAACAAATTCAGACCCCAAACATAAGTAACACCACTGTGCAATATATCATACTGTCTGTGAATTACTTTTGGCAAACAAAAGGAAATATATTTGCTCATGCATAACCCATAAAACAGACAAAATATGAAACACTTCTGTATTTGGTGTAGTAACAATCCTTTATGATCATTTCCATGTGTCACCTTCAAATATGCAAACTCAATCTGTGCAATAGAAACAGGGCTGCCACTCAAAACTCTTTTACATATCGGGTTTTAATAAGGTCAGAAGAAAATACAATCAGATACTTGGAGTTGAAATTGGTAGATTTTGCAATTGTTATTACAGATACAGCAGTGCAAATAATTAGGGGGTACTGTCAACAAAACACAAGGATTAATATCATACAGTGTGCATCCACTGAGGCACTCCAAGGGGGTCCGTGTATATTTAGTAATTTGTAATGTATATTACTTTTGGTATTCCACTTTGCTTCACACATACCTTCAGCATAAGTGTCACTATCCTGAAATTAAACACACTTTTTAAAAATAAAATAAAATAGTATCTCCTTTAAAACAATTCACCAAACAGGTGTGTTTGCATCAGTATCCAGAATTGTCTCACTTTCTGTTTTTAAATCCATGCAGAGTTGGAATTTTCTACTCTTTCGACTGTGGCGCTAAAAGGAGCAGTTATTCACTTCTTTTTCTAGGTCATATCTAACAACAAACCCCCTCACAGACATGAGGTATGTGGGACAAAATCTTATCAAATGAGGCAGGCCTGTAGCCTGATGCGTATCTGTTGAAAGGTCTTAGAGAGGAAGAAAATAAAAATGACAACTCTGGGTTTCTCCCTTGTCTTCTGACACTTCAGTAACTAGTTTGCAAATGTCTTTTTTTTTTGAAAAATAACAATCTCTCCTGCGCTCACATCAATTTGGATTCAGGAGTGCACGTCTCCCAGCTGGAGTCATTCAAGTAACTCACTCATGCTTGGGTTTTTTTGAGAAAACTCAGAGACCACCCACAGGACTAACTGAGCAATTTGCATATGCCACATTTCCTTGAAGAAGGAACTACTGCATTCCTCTAATAATACATGAATTTAAGGATGTTAATTTATGAATTATCTTACCTGGTTACTACAGGATGATGATGGTGCTGCAATGAATTTCATGGAGCCACTATGACCTCACTCTTGAGTGCCGCAGGTCATCGCCAGAAGAAAATGTTTACGACATTTTACGTTCCTGCAAACCACTAACCTGTTACATTTGTACATTTATGTATCATATCAATGCTGATGTAGTTTATGAGCTGGCTTTGTCATCAGGGGGTAGATGGAATGCCAGATGGCGTGACACCAAGGCAAGACGACTGCAGACCACTGTTTGAGACCAACAAACAACAAACCTAGTTGTTTTTAGCAAGTCATTGCTGTGTTTTCAATGGCTTTCTAGCCACCAAATGTTGGTTGTTTTCAGTGAAACACTGCTGTTTTTCTACCAGGGAAAGTGCCATAAAAATGATTTTCCTGAGACACTGCTGTGTTTCCAGCTGAGATGGTGCCACAGAAAACGATTGTTTTTGTGTTTCCTATCTATATAGTGCCATAAAAATGGGTATTTTTTTACCAAGACATTGCTGCATTTCTTGCTAGGATAGTGCCCTAAAAACAGCAACTGATTTTTACAGAGACATCGCTGTGTTTTAAGCCGAGATTGTGCCTTGAAAAATGGTTGTGTTTTTTTTTTTTACCAAGACATCACTGCATTTCCTTTCGGGTAAGGAGGGTCCCTATTACATATAATGTTACCTAATTTTCCCATTACAGTAAATAAAGAACATGCAGTAATTGTAGTTTCCCACAAACAACACTGCTTAACCAACCATTTCTCTCTCCCAAGTGGTTAAAATTGCCTCAACATCATTCATCTCTTTCTCTGACCATTCAATAGTAAAAAAGAGCTCCCTTCAATTAAGCCAGATTGCCTGAAAGGATCAATATTCACCACTAGTATTGACAGGGAATGCAGGGGCAGCAGGTCAAACGGGTCCATAACCTTTCTGCACCTCAACCTTAATCAATAAACTGATTTGACTAACACCTGTAAATCCCTCTCTATTCACTGATTCCAGCCATCACTACATCCTGGACTGCCACAACTGTGCGGTGAGTGCACGCTGAACCATAGACATTTACATAATCACACAGGCTGTCAGAGCTAAAGAAGTGCAGTGTATCAGCAGGATATCTAAGTGTCGGTGAAGCAGAGTCTCAGTGAAGTTCGGCTTAAAATGTGTCAAAAGCTTTAAGGGATGATACCCAGCAGCTTTGACAGGTCATTCCTGCCCTGCGTCATTCCTGCCTCAACAGGAGTTCAAGCTCTGACCATTATTCAGCAGTTTTTTTTCACTATTGAGACATTTGATGTATCCATTTAATGCTGATCATGACTTCCACTGGATACCAGTGTGTTTCAGAATGCAACTTAGACACTTCAGATGTGCACAAAACTTTATATCCCCTTATTTACACACATATAATACTCGTCAGTTCAGGGAACACTTATCACTTCATTGACTTACATATTAATTCCCTGGAGGCTCCCAGACCTTAACCATAACCTCAATGGAGAAACAAAACTTTTTAGCTGAAGCTAAATGCAGTTGCAGTTTTTAAAAGTGCAGGCACCTATTATGGCCCTAATTAGATGCAATGCCCAACTGTCAGCCGGCTTTAAGTCAAAAAAACGGAGACATTGTACAGACCACACACAAAAACAAATGCGCGCGCACACACACACACACACACACACACACACACACACACACCCAGAGCCAAAAGCAATAAAAACACCGAAACCCCATTTGGCAGTTTCATGCTTATTTCAGAGTGACTTTGCAGAGAAGTTGTCTCAGTGTGCCATAATTTATTCCCCAAGGAAAGTGTATTTATAATGATTTCACCTCCCTCATTTACTAGGCCTGTAGTAAATATATTTATGACTCCCTGGGTTTTGTGCGCCACATAGCACCACACCACATCTTGTTAAGAGTTCAGGCTTTCAAAGAGTGGGGAGATGATATGTTTATATCAGAGGATTTGTAAAGTTGTAAAAAGGTGAGGTTGTTAAACACAGTTGTAGGGTGACTGGCCACAGGTGAGGAAAAGTGAAAATCTTTCAGAATAACCAACGAAATAAAAAAAAACAAAAAACATTTCTGATAGCAAAAAGACTGAAAACAGTTTACTTTATTGTGTCTGAAATAATGCAGCACATAACCTCCTGTACTGATTAAACAAACCAAATATAACCTATGTGTTCCAATACCCATATCACCATGCTATATAGTATGCCAGAAAAAATTTTAGTATGTCTCAATACATAGTATTTCAAATGCAGTACGCCAAAAATACCAGGATGTTGAGCTACATCCATTCAAATTTTGCAGTATGCAAGCAAACGTGCTTTTCTGGCTATTCTCACCCACAATCCTCTGTGCAGCGGAAGATACGTCACAGCGACTGAGCCGCAAACAGATGAGTCGCAATGATGCAACTAATGACCAGTTGTCATTAGTGTTGTGTCAGTCGCAAACGTGTCGTTCAAAAGAACGAATCTTTTAAGTGAACGTACTGAACTGAATCACTTCCTGAAGTGATTCATTCCTTTCTCAGTTCAGTTGAGCTCTCATCAGCGAGCGTACGGGCCGGGACTGGAACTGCTGATTCAGTCCATGTGAATGACGAATCACTCGCGAGGCGGAGACAGCCAGGCTGCAGGGAGGGAGGGACCGCCTACCCGCCTGACGAATCACTTGTGAACAAATCACTCTGTGAATGACACTCTACCTGAGTGATTCCAATCATTTCCTCTCAATGATACACTTTCATGGGGACTGTTTTCTCCAAGCTAACGGCTAATGTAGCCAGGAGTCAGGCCACATAAACTTATACACACACCTCCCCGTTGTTTTAACAGATTTAGTTTCCAGATAAACAAACTTAAAACGTTAGGCTGACAGCAGTAATGAGAAGAGTGAGATTCACCAGTCAGTGCAGAGCAGCAGCTGCAGCAACGGAGACTGGGGGTATGGTGTGTTCAAGTGTAATAGGCACTTTATTGATATGCATGTAACAAGTAGTGAATAAAACCCGCAGTTTGAGAAAACGCGTGGCTGAGACTGTCAGATCCTCTCATTACGAGGTAATTGTGCAAAAGTGTGCACGTTAAGTGACTCAGTGATCCGCAGTACGTTCAGTGTGGTACGTTCACTGAACAGACTACACAGAAAGTAAACGGGAGTTCGATCATTTCTATCAGGCACTTAAGTTATCACGGAGTAAAATAACTTTTATTTTGCCAAATTCCCACAGCGACAACACACGTACAGTACAACACATCATGTAACAAGTACTGTATAAAACAAGTAGCAATAGAACGAAATATAAGTGAGTGATTAATGGCTAAAAAAAACAGTGGTAGAGCAAATATACAAATGTCAACAAAATTATGAAAAGAATTAAAAGATGAGAATTGCAGCAATAACTATAAATAATTATACATGTCAGATTATGGCAACACATATATGAATGGAAGAACACAATATCACTCCCGGAACTGAAACATGAATTGTTCAGCCGTGTATCAGTTAAGTGAGTCAGAGTCACAGGCTCCTCCCGCCAAGCATTTAACGATTCTGTGAACGAATCTTTTAAGTGAACTGATTCTAGTGATTCAGTAAGTAACATCTAAAGAACTGCCGTGCCAAACACTAGTTGTCATCAGGGGGTGGAAGGTGTTAGTGGGCTCATCGAAGAATCACATCGCTGATTTATTGTATCACATGATCTGGATATTGTAACATGGACCCAGAATAGACTGAATAAGGTTACAGTAGGTGTAGCCATGGCAACACCCTTTTTTAACAACAAGCCTGCCAATACATGCATGTGCTAGCGGATAGTGGGTTAGCTTCCTACTGTTCATTTCTAACCAAGGGGGGTCATCAACATGACGTGAATAAAGTGTCATGGTCGTGCACACACAAACATTCACAAAAAAGTCCAGAACATGTCCTGTTCATACCAGAATAACCAACAACCTCCCCCTATCCCAAAACACGGCCAAAACACTCTCAATAACAAGTTTATAATCTAAATTCAGACTTGTTCCAGCGTGTCCAAACACGCATGCAAATTATTGTCTATTGTTTTGTATTGTTTCTATTGGCTGCTGTGGCGCTGAAATTAGGGATATAAAAGCAAGAGGGTCAAAGTTAAGGGCATAATGTTGTGAGAAAGTATATCCTGATTATGTGCATACTGCATGCAACAGTACGTACTATTTAAGGACAACTGCAGTACCTACTAAAAGTAAAAAGAAAAAATATGAGATATGAAACACACCTAACATGTTGATTAGTGAGGTTTGTTACCTCTGGACAGAACCACGCTGGCAGTTTCCCCCCCATTTCTTTTATCCTAAGCTAATCACTTGTTTGTTGTATTTATGTGATATAGTACATGAGTTGTATTAATTTTCCTTTCATCTTAAAATTGGTTTCACTCCAGATTTATAGGATAAGGCTTTCGAGGAAAGACCAATGTGATTATCCCCTGTGAACTGAGAGCATAAAGGCTACATTCACACCAAATTCAGGGAGGCCAGAAAACAATTGCAGCACAGCTGCATTGAAACAGATTCAACTTTGGAAAAATGCAACCTGTTGTCACATTGCAACGGCCGATCATGTAACTGCCGTTCTTCCTCCAGCCAGCTGCTACCTTATTAAGGGTTTTGTGGATAAATGACGAGGTGTTGAATCATTTCAACTTCACAAATGCTCCGCTCTTTGTCAGTTGTAGAGCTTTCAAAGCAAGAGACAGAAGTAAATAGAAGTTTGGCTCAAAAAACGTTCCAGTAGACAACAATGCATTCAAACTAATGCTTGCTTGCATTGCATGCAGTTAAAAGATGGCGTTAGAGCAAATAAAAGATGAGCAAATAAGTAATAAATTAATGTGCAGCTGTGGCTGATGGAAATATCTGTCAGCATGCAGACCCGCAAAAATGGCCACACAGGCTACCAGTATTTGGTCATAAACCAAAGTACCGTACAACTTGATTTTTGACCCAATGAAAGCACAAGATATTATAGGGCTGTATTTTTTTTTTTTTCTATATAATTCATGCTTGTTTTCAAATGTTTTGTTGCCCAAGTTGTTAACGTTTCATATGTAGTGCATATTTTTTATCTTATTTTATAACTTATTTCTAGGTGTATCAGTTATGATCAGGCTTTTATTAATTGATTGACTCTATGAAATATATAGTTTTTAATTTTGTGGCCATACTGGCTCCTGAGGCTCCATGGCCTCTTGGAGTGTGTGTTAGTATTGGTGTTAGCGTCGTTGGTAGCAGTATGTTGTTTGGCATGTTTGCTAGATTCACTTATCTAATCAAGTCATTATGAGCTGAAAACAGGTTAAAACAGTGTCACTTTTCAAGCAGTAGGTGTTGAATCACAGGACGTGTCGTGTGAAAGCAGATGTGCTAATTTGATGTGTCTATGTGTTTTGTTATGCAGGTGTCTAGAAAGCAGAAAACAAAGCTAAGCAGATATGCTGTTGTTAACATCCAATATGTGTACTCTGTCAGTGGGAGACGCAGAGCGTGTCTCATGTGTGAAAAGTAAAAGGGAAACGAGTAAATGTTCAATTTCAGGTTTTTCTTTTTAATGTGTGTGTACATGTGTGCACTAAAATCCTGTGAGAGACACCACTAGGTGACATTAAGCCTCTGGAAAGTTGCCACATTTCAAAAAATCTTGGGAAATGGCATCTAAACATGTATTAAGTACATATCTCTGTCAGCCAGCTCGTGTCTACCTCTGGGATTCTCTCCATGATGGAAATGTCCTCAGTCTCAGCACCTGAATTACATGCTCAAGTCTGCAATTAATTCAACCTTTGATCCACCATTTTTCCATTATCCCGATATAAGCCTTAATTATAGTGAGAGGGATTTAAGAAGATCTCCTCCTTTAAAAAAAATCAATTTATATGCAAGACCAGTGGTAATTAGTAAGAATGTATGGAGGATATTCCTAGTTGACCTGCAAAAGAGCAGAAAGAGAGAGATGATCTACCACGGCAGTATTAACCTGGGAAATCTCGGCACACACTAGAGACAATAAGAAGTGAATGAAAGCCGCTGATGCTGTGGTTGCTCAATGTGCCGAAAACACACCACCTACCATGTACTGAAAACATCACAGGTTTGAATCCGACTCGAGATATTTGCATTGTATCATCTTCTATTCCTTTTTTTTTCTGCATGCTATCTCCATGAAGGCCATTGTGAACTGCGTTCAAAAGATTCATCCAAGTAGGCTGTATGTGCAAGATTGATGCAATTGCTTTTCACTTGAGAGTGCACCAGAGAGTCGTGCAGATAGAACCAGATGACTGAAAATGGAATTTCTCATTACTGTCTCTCTGATATCTCAGGTTATTTTCTCTCGGAGAACACAACCATTGTGTCTGAAAGCCAGCCGCGAATGAGAGCTCACACTGAGGTTTCAAAGCCTCCTTGTGAAAAGCCCCCCCTCCCTCATAACCCACCCACTGCTCCCTCAGAACCACAGAGCAGCATATGATATAGAGCAGAGCTGTCATCCTGGGCAGCCTGGGTCTCATTACTCAGGCCGTATTTATCCATCCATGCTCAGGAAGTCTGCGTTTATCAGGCCTTTTTATCGATGGCCATTGGGGTCATTACTAGGGATGGACAGTATTTCCTGTGCAGTCGTAATTAAGTCATCGTGCTGCAGTCATTCATCAGTAAGGTTATAGTTTGACTGAAAGCTGTAAACGCCCTTATGGCCAGCTTTTCTAAGTAGTGTTTTGCAGAATTTCAAGTTCGCCAGAGCATCTTTGTCTTTTTTATGATGCCTTGTCAGGGGACGTTGTGTTAATGAGTGGTCTGCAGGTACACACACACACTTGCATGATTTGTGAAACCCTAGTGTATGTGTTAAACAAAACCCTCATCCTTCCACATATATTAAAATCATTTTGTCATCTAGTACACCAGAGTCATCATGTCTCCAACCCCAGGGGTTTGGATCAGAGTTATGGGAGTGTTAGCAGGTGGGAGAATTACAGTGCACGGGGTGGCTTGTGTATTAGTAAGAGCTCAGCATTTTAAAGCTAATTTCAGCATTACTGTCACATTGATTTCTGCCGCTGCAATCCCGTGTTTTGATTATTAAAAAAAAAAAAGAAAGAAAAAAAAGACAGTATTCGCAACATGCAAGAGCTGGGAGGAGAAACTGTAGGACGCAGTCTTGTTAAACATCTATGGTATACATACTTGAGATTGTTGTCAACATGCAGAATGGATCAGTACTTTTACCCTTGCTCTTAATGGATTTTTAAAAAAAAGAAGAAAACATGGGACGCAAGTGACAAAGTCAACAGAGACCCTCTTCAATTTGTGGCATAAGCAACGTGTAAATGTTGCTGCGAGACAATAAACAGAAAAGACAGTTAAATCTCTATTCATCCCTTGATGGAGGAGAATAACCTTGTTTTATGGGCTGCGCCACAAAGCAGAAAATTAGTTCCTGAAAAAGTCATTAGCAACTTGCTTGTTTTATAGGGTGACATGCCCTCTTGTGACCAATACTGTGCATTTTTCTGCAGAAGCCTTTCCTTGTCAGATACTTAAAGATACTTAAACACAGGAGAGGACTGAATGGAAAATACTTAGACACTTCCACACAGTAAATTAGTCTGGTACTGGTCTGCCAAAGTATAAGGTGGAAACAAAATTACTGTATTAACATATTAGTAATTTTAAATAATAAAAGGTATGAAA
The DNA here is from genome assembly GCA_035609425.1 of Epinephelus awoara. NCBI lineage: Eukaryota > Metazoa > Chordata > Actinopteri > Perciformes > Serranidae > Epinephelus > Epinephelus awoara. The sequence goes on along the minus strand of CM069296.1, from coordinate 10,648,538 downwards.
GCAATAGCACAAACATGTTTTACATATGGTGCAGGTGTACAGTAAGTATAAGGCATGCATATATACATGTATGTAATCAGTTTCATGTCAGTGGAAAAGGCCTATTATGCATTCTTCCATCTACATTCTGTTAGATTCATCTGTCCATAATATTTTAGCTTCTAGCGTCTTACATGATATGTAATGTGTGCAGTATGCTGCCAGCCATTCTGTATGGCAATTTATGTCTTTCAAGTACATGGAAACGTGGAGAAATCTATTAAGGACATTTAAAGACTACATCAATTCCACAGGCCAGGTCCTTGTGTTTGAAATAATCTAAACTGTAATTGATTATCAGTCACTGTTGTGGACTTAAATGAAATTTAATAATCCAAGTATATGGCAAGAAAATATTGAATATCTTACAATTTAAACATTTCACGAAATAAAAACTGCTGTACATACTGTACATCTTGAAGAGCCTTGCAAGAAAATCCTTGAATCCTTTACCTTCACCTTACTCTGTACTGTATTATGTAGCTGATACTTTATGGTAAGGTCTGCATGAAATCACTTGGTTATGTTAAGGAGAAGATCATGTTTGGACTTAAAAGAAAAAAAAAAGGTTTTGGTGGCACAGTCACTGCAGGAGAAGCCATCAATGTGTTGGTGAAAAAATAGCTGCTTTGTGGCACTATCCGTTGTAGAAAAACAAATAACCAAAACACACAAGCAACAACCTCCGAGGCTGAGAAATGAAGCCAGTGCAGAACTGCCAAAAACTAAAATTCAGTGAATGGCCATTTGAGGCTGGCTTCAAAACAGAGTCAGTCCCCCGAGACACCCATGGTAAAAGGCCCAAATAAACATGTTTACAGCCTACTATAAAAAAAGAGTGTTTTGTATATACTGTATATACAGTAGTGACCCATTTACATTGACGGGGCACCGCTACAGCCTATGAGTCAGATCCCTCCTCTACGATTCCACCCTCTCCTCCAAATATGGTCACTTCTGCTTCCAAAAAATAAAGATGGATTAAATGCCAATCTCTAGGCTTCAGAATCTGAGTCGAAACAATGGACGATGTCACAGTGGCTAGTTTTTTGGAAAAAACAGTGATGACTAATATATGTCAGTTTAGAGACAAGTATAAAATGTACAAATGTAATGTATTTGTGGTTTGTAGAAATCTCTTTGAAGCAGCTATAATCCGTATTTAATGAAAATGTGAAAACACTCAGCTCATGCTTTACCTGTCCAGCCCACAAGTTTACCACTCTGATTTGCTCTCAGAGCTGCTGGAGTATTTAAAGAGTCAGGCATTTCATTCAGGAGTTGATAGAGATGAAAAACAGAGCTAAAAGAAAGCAATAATTGGACTTACATTCATCAGGTGCACATAATAAAACTTCAAAGGAATGACAGTGGCACTCTGTAACTGCTGGATGTGTAAAAGAGCAACTATTCACTATCATGTTCAATATATCAATGTTGTGTTGAGGACTTGTTTCTGCTGCCCCCACTTGGCCAAAAAATCACTTATTGCAGCTCAAGCTCAGTTTTGTGATGGGGTGAGTTGAAACAGGAAACTTCTTGCAATGCACCTTTCTGCAACATTCTTAAAACCTACAGTACGTGTTCACACCAATGCAACTAGACGAGGCGGTGTATCATCTCTATGCAACAACTCTCTGTACTTCTGCTCTGATTTCCAGATTTTCAAGCTTATTTTGTGTCTGAATATAACTTATAGCTTCTTAAAATATGAATGAAAATTGTTAGTGAGATACTGGCTACAGTTGCATTTGGAGTAGTGACAGTGAAAAACATAAAACGAGCATCAGATGGACTGTATTCATAGTAAATATGCCACAATAATATAAATAACCAGGGCCAATTAATCAGTCAGTGAGAATGAGTGTGAGTGGGGGGGGCATAAGCACATACAGCAAGCAGTAGCAGTGACTCACTGTCCAACACCTGCACACCGTGAGGACAGAAACAGACGGCTTGGTGGGGAAGAAGCACCTGCAGTCAGTTGACTTGACCAGCAGACTTCACTACAAGCTGATTGGCTGTGAAACAGGTCACATGCTTTACATTATAAAACCAGATCCTGGCGATTTGACTGGCTGAGTTACAGGTCACATCATCAGCCATCTTGAGTTGAGCTCAGACCGGCCAATTCACACCACTGCAACTTTTCACTGCAATGTTTTTAAAACAGTTTCATCTTGTTGCAAATCACTGGTCTGAACTAGGCTTTAAACAGCAGTCTAAATATGCTCATGCATTTTCCCCTTAAATGACATGTAACTGGTAAGGAAAGGAAAAAAAACATCTTTTTAAAACCCAAACAGGAGGCTGTTTTCTCAAAACAGGAAGATCAGAGTGGATATGACTACTTGCTAAGTACTTGTGCTCTCATTGTTCATTAACTGTTAATGAACAGTGGCGGAGTGTGCAGGGATATTACAGACAAGCAATTAGACAGGCACTCAAACAGAGGCTGCACAGGTCAAAGTGCAGCAGATTGATTACCTCCGTCACATGCAAATGAAAATGGAAGTTACAAGAGAAAATACACAGGCACAGGATGTGTTGATGCTGTGTAATTTTCTCCCAAGCTATTTCCAGGCAAAACAGGAACATGATCTTAAGATTAAAGCCTCTGAATGCAGAGCTGGAGAAAAAGACAGCAGCATATACCCTGGATACACCTATATCGCTCCACTGAATACAGAGATTTTTTTCTTTTTTTTCTTCTCAGATTGGAAGAAGATCATAAACAGAGGTAGAGTGTAAGGAGGCACGGGGAAAAGTGTAGTGTTTTAAGGCGTGCCACCTCATCACCCACGAGTGACGCGCTGATCTTCATTTCCCTGCTCACTGTAGCACATCTCATCTCATCACACCTTTCCAGGTGCAGTCTTTTGAGCAGCTCCCTGGTGTCAGCTGCGCCCGCTGAGCAGCTAGAGGACATGCTAACAAGGAGACGTAGAGGGGACTCTGTGCTCACAGCGCACAGCGGGGACGTGTGATAATGTGGGACCTAGTTAGACTGAAAATCAAGTTAAGCTCAGTCACATACACTTGAAGTGGCCACGCATACTGTGTATGCGATTTTGAGTACATTTTGAGTCAAGTTAGGGTCAACAAGAAATCTGATCCACCCACAGAAAAAGTTTGTGAAAGATTGGTGTTCCTGCTCTCATTTATTGGCAACACAAGTGTCATGAATTTAGCTGTTAATGTCATCACCTAACCTACCTACAGATTACAAGACTGGCATCTAAGTTCAAGGTAATACCATGACTATGTTAGAAATTCAAATTTTTCTCTTAAACTTTATCATTTTGACCACTTGGGGGCATGTGCACAAGTTTGAAACCCACTCAACATGCAGTTGCCTAACTAAACATACTGCAGCCTTAACATTTATTTGGACTGGTTTTTCCTGGCCTCCACTAACACATGAGGGAAATATCATGCTAGCTGATAAATGCTCCACTATGTTCACCAGCTAACAGCTACATGTTAGCTTTTTAAGTGACGCTGGATGTTGTTTCAGCACTTGTTTACTCTTTAATAGCTAGCATTGACTAATGGATACACACTACTGTCAGGGCAATATCAGCTTCAAAGTAGGGTTATCCAGTATAGGCCGGTAAACATCATTTATGTCATGGGTAATCTATTATATTATGTTCAAACCCTTCAAAGTACGTTCATTAACAAAACACAACACTGAACATATCTGCAAAACAATCTTTGAGAATGCATATCATTTGGTATTTTAACAAAATCTGCTTGTGGCAATTAAGGCACGATTACTGATCAGCTTGGTCTCACAGAAATATGTGATATGACCTCAGCCTCTTAACACTGCATGACACGGTGGTGGCACATAATGTGTTAAGATATGTACTAGCACCATGGACACAATGCCAAAGGAAAATCAGTTAGGATACTTTGATGATTGACATGAATTTCCTTGACAACATCTTGCAAGGACTGAGAAAGTCTGCATAGAGAGGAAGGTTGGGGTGGTGGACGGTCAACCAAACTTAGGACTTTGACCCAAAAGACTGCTGTCCTTGTCCCACGTGAAACCCAAACTCAGTGTTGAGCTGTTAAATTTAGATACATATGTACTTCACATAGCTATGTTGCACTACTTGTTGTGGACACAACCTAACATAGTTACATGATGTGGTTATGTGATGTTTTGTGGTTACGTTACATTACAATGTACTTATGGCTCTCATTACTTTTCTGTATCTGCCTTTTTAAAGCTAAACCAGGCTGCAACATTGCCATTGTTCCCATGGTGCTGGCAATTTTAATTTTAATACATTACATGCCACCACCACGTAATTGGGTTTTAAGAGGTCGTGGTCATTTCATGTATTTTTGTGAGATCATGTTGAAACCGTTCATATGGTTATATGTAGGTAACTTATAGATAAGGATAAAGAATGGCCTTGGCTTTTTAACTTTTATTTCTACAATAACTAAATCTGCCTTCTCTCTCAGACCAAACCATGATCTTTCCTTCACCTTCACCAAACTACTTTTATAACCTTATCCTAACCACAGGTGGCACTGGGTACATGAAACCTGGTCCCCCTGTGTTATGTCCAAGGATGTGGCACTTTGAGAAAAGATGGAAGAAAAAGGTCCCCAGGGAACATAATCCTTGCAGCAATTACATTTTCTCCAAAGTGCATTTAGCCAAAACATTTAGATAAGAGTTTAAGGAGACAATGTTGTTATCTCTCACGATAAGTTATGCATTCAGCACAAAACAATCATAGATCATGCCAATGGGAAGTAGCTGCAGGCATTACAGCACCAGCAGTTTCTTTTGTAACCACACACTGCACAGTTTTTGGACTCTCATCCATGTGCAATCTTGATCTTTTATCTTCGTCTGTCACTTCTGCCAACCTCTGTAGGTATGGCAAGCTTAAAAGTTGTCTGGCACACGACCAACATCACCTTCCTCCTCCAAGTACACTTCAGCACTTCAATTAAGCAAAGGCTAATTAAAGCAGAGATCCAAAAGCCACATCTAGTGAGTGGGTTAAACAGCATTGTGTTGAATCCTGCAACAACAGTCCTTTGTCTGTTTCTTTTTTTATTCTTTGGTGTGACAATGAAAGGCCTCTCTACGCCAGTCGCTCACTTGTAGCACCAGCCTCCATTGTAGAGCAGCTGAAAATGTGAAAGGGGTGGGTGGGGGGGTTGCATCCTGACATCCCAGCAGATAGAGACTTTTTATGAGAAGTGAGCTGTAAAAGAAAGACACTGCAATGGCTTAACAAGTAACATTTAAGTTTTGTGGTTGAAGTTTAATATGGTCAATTTGCTAAGGGGTGTATCATCCAAGATTTCTGAGGGCCGTTGCCATCCTTAATTTCTACAGTTGTCATGGATGTCAGATGTTGTTCTTGTTGTTTATATGTTTAAACAAGTCTGTAGCATTAGATCAGATTAAATATTTTTTCTTGAGATTAGTTAAGTACAAGTAAAAACGTTTCACAAAAATAAAGACTAACTAATTTTAATCCATAAAAAGTTAGCCATCCTTCCCCTGGCTATTAATGTTAGCAAACACTACAAGCTAACGTTATCTTTCATCACTAGCAGAAACATAACTTACTGAAATAAGATGTTGCTGATTAGTACAACCAGGCCCCCAGGAAGTGTGCCGGACTTTGAAGCTAATTTGACATAGTGGCCATACTATGTCACTACAATGTCCAAGTCTTATGTTAATGAGCCCAAAAAGATTTTTTCCTCTTTAGTATTACATTGTGAAAAAAGAGGTCTATAAATCACAGGATACATGAAAAAAACAACAACAAAAAAAACAGCCTCTGTAAAATGGTTCATTTCACTATTGGGATTTGATCCATTTCCAAAGTCTAGAAGAGTCGCACGATTAAATCATCATTTTGTTCCAGTTCAAGTTAGTATAAGGCTAACCTGGAAGTTAGCCAGCTTAGCTGCTGGAAGTTTACATTTTGGCGAAGTCTCCAGTGCACTTGCTCTATTGGCCAAATGATTCAGGAGATCCCGCTAATTTTAAGGAGGTTAAACTTAACTGGCCTTATGCACAACTGAGCAACTTTCATAAGGCGTGCCTCCAATACTGTATCCAGTTCTCTTCATACGTCTATGATTACAACAGGTCAAGAAGCTTTTAGCACAGGAGCAGTGCGCCTGGGTTGTCTTGAGGTGGTGGGTGGTACTTCTGCCAATACCCCAGATGCAATCTAGATGATGAACTGAGCACACAGTTGGTGCTTCTCAAAGTCAAAGATGCTTCCATGCTAGGATGGTTCAATGGTTCAAGTTGGGTCCTACAGAGGCTAGGAAATCTCCTCCCCAGCATTTAGTAAACACACTTTGGAACAGATAGTGAGTGCCCAGGTGTACATCACTGAAGAGGCCCTGCCTTCATTTCTGCTGTAGATTGCACTATATCATTGTAGTGGCCTTGGTGCAATAATACATTGGTGATAATGAGTATTACAGACATTTGGGGAGATGTTGTGTTTTGAGAATTTTGTTGTTAATTTTGAATAGATGAATGACGAACTAAGCACACTGTGTCTTCATTGCTGCTGCACACTCTCTGTATTTCACAGAATTTCTTTATTGTCTATAAAAAGTTAAACAGATGGACGTCCTTCATCAAGAAAACATGTCACTGTATTATTTCAATAAACGTAAACACAAGGGTTTCACGGTCACATTAAGTAAGCCTTTTCACAAGTTTCACAAGCAAAATTGAGTTGAAAAGGTCAAAACTATTTACAAGATAGTGCAATGTTGTATGTAAAGATTATAATCAGAGCAAAGGGAAAAATCCAGAGCTTGACTTTCCTCACACCTTTCATGGTTTTCTGCTTCCGTAGTCAGCTCAGTGGCAGAGATAAGAGGCGAAAAGCCTGTTTTGAACCTCAGCACAAAACAGCCCTAATGGTCTTAGATCATGTTCCCTCTCTGACACACCATTAAGTGCTAAATGTTAGGAATTGCATTACTGCAGCTTCTAAGATTAAGAGTGATAAGGAAAAGCTGTTATTCCTATCCTCTGTGCTCACCAGCACAGGCCATAGCTTTCTGCTGATGAATAATTCACACAGCCAAATCATCCGCCGCAAAAAGATAAAGGCCCTCCAACCACTCCTCAAGTGTATTGATTTTTGTTCTCTTTGTATGTGACTGAAGAGTGTCAAATGGATAATGGAAGCACAAACTGTAAAAAAGAGTCATAAGCACTTTCAATCACTTCTAGATTTTTTTTCGACACATCAAGGACAGAAAAAGCTGTAAAGGTGAATGAAATGTCTGGTTGTGGCTGTCTGATCAAATTACACCTTTCTGATCAGTTTGTTTGATTATTGGGGTATCTAAAATATATTTACAGCACTACAAACATGTGTTCAAGAAAAACCCTACTGTATATATGTTCCAACCCTCTATTTGCCTTGTTTCAAAAGTCACATTCAAGCTATTTAAATTAAGATTTGCCTACATGGTAATTATTTTTACGCCCAATATTTTTGTCTTTGATTTTATTTACTTTGAAATTTTTTCAAAAGAATTTACATCTTCATGTGAACCCTTTTTTTGCACTTAAAAATCTGATCAAAGTGAATTTCATATTCATTGTTACTTTTTCTTTCTTTATTTGGCTTTAAAAGGGACAGTTAAACATTTGAAAATAAACTAGAGAATCTACTTTATTCACAATGTGTGGAGGGGGCTGTTTGAATGTTTTAACTGACAGCTGAGGTGTAAGCAAGGCTGTGCCTATACCTGTACCTTACAAGCCAGGAACATTTATATATAAAGTCAGATGGATACAATGCCACCACCCTGCTACAGCCACTCATTCTGCAACAAAACATTCTGGCCCAAAAATCATTTTCCCCAGACACTACCATTATAAAAAAGATGTCTGTAAAACAGTTGACAGGACAGCTCATACTGGAAACAAGGTCAAATATCACTCCTCTATTCAGTTATTACTCTTATTCTATCCTTCCCAGAGCCTAAGAAAGCAATTTTAAAATGGGTAACGTCATCCCAATGTAAAGTCAATGGGCCGAGTGGGACCACTTGAGCAGAGCCAGTGGGAGAAGTGTGTGCATGTGCAGTGGGCCACACAAAGCAGAAGTAAATCCAGAAGCTAGAGAAACTTTCTGGGCTTAATATGTGCTCTGTGAGCAATTTTTATTGAAGTAAATGGGGGCCATCAATGAGTCCTCTATTCCGCTCTCATTATACTAGTGACTGAAGATCCACTGCATTTCCCTCATGGATGTAAAGAGCTGGATACAGAGTTGGAGGCGGGGTGTCATTCATTCCTAAAATGAATGACAAAATGGTTCAACTGCTGCGTATAAAATTACCCAGATGACTGGCACTGCTTCTGCATTGTCTGGACCATAGAGCAGGGGCACCAGAGACTTCCGCTGGCCAAGCTGGGTACTTCCAGTTCAGCTCTCCGTTAATTTGAAAAGGGATAAAATGATTGAGTTATCCACTGATTTACAGACGTCTGTTTTGCCACGCAACTCAATGGGAAAAAGCCTTTTTGGGCTGCAGGGCATCACTTGACAGTGTATTTACACTGTTTGGCCACTACAAAAATGGCTTTAAAGCCTAATGCACTTCCTGGGGGCCAGATTTCCCCCCAGAAGATGTCTGTCAGCTAGCTTGTTCAACAATCCAAGGCTTAACACAAGGTGTGCACTTATGACCCCACCCAATGTCTGATAACCCTGATTTGAAATCAACAAAACCATTTATTAAAAATGATCATATTGTCACATCCCTTTATCCTCTTTAAACCTTTAAAAGCAGTAAACTGTTTAATTATGAGCTAAGCAGGAGTCCAAGGTGCTTTCTGGAGAAATTTGTTCTACTTTGAGAGGCAAAACAGACAGTACCCACAGATTCATGTTCAGCAGTACATTGTTAGTAATATCTGAAATGTTTTAATGAACTCCTTGTTATCCTGAACAAATATTAATATACCGCATCTGAAATATGCTTTATATAAAAGGACTTCATTACATATTGACGTTTGGTCATGGACTTTCCATGTCCTTATATGATGTCCATTTTTCCCTGGCTTCATTGGTTGTTGACGTCCTGGGACACCATGTCAAGTTCTGCCTGTTACATGCATTGTTTTCTTTCAAAATACACTTCCGTTTTCTCAGGAAATTTAACGGTTACATTCAGTCTCTTTCAGAACATGTAAACTACGTCAGTACAACACCACGAATTGATGTTTTTTTTCCTTCAGCAACAAACACATGTTGGTTAGGTTTAGGAAAAAAGAACAGGGTTTGGCTTTAGAATCTTACGGGACATGAACACTGCTCTCTCAGGTGAAAGTTAGTGCTTGTGGGACCCATCCACCCCCCCTCCAGCCCGCCCCAGCCGAACTTTCGCCACCCTAACTTTCATCCTTGTCCCACCGTGTTTTCCCCCTGACGCCACTGGGAACCAGTAAACAGCAACCAGCATTTCATGCCGATGATAAAGGATTCCTTTTTTCGTTGATTTCTTATGCTGCAAGTCACTGCCCAAGCTCAGGATCTCGACAACGTCGGAGAGAGACCGGGCTTGGTTCTACAATAAACGGCTCCTTTCTTGGCATGCAAAATTATCTTTTAAATTGATATACACCATATGTGCAATTCACTGCAGAATAGAAAACGTCTTTTACTGTTGACTATTGTACTTTTTTTTTCTACCAAACTTGGGTTGCCACGAAGGGGAGGGACTGTCTCTCTGCAAAATGCAATTCAGTTTCAGATGAAGTGTTTTGATCAGCTATATGCAAGGAGGTCCCCTGTCTACACAGACAGACAAACAACTTTGGTAAACTTTTGGAAAAAGTTATTTGTCAACAATATTCAGCTTTCAAAAAGTTCAATGAGTGTTAAAACACTTCTTGAGATACTTTGATTTCATAGAATTCATAGAGAGGCAGTTGCATCTGAGGAATCATTGCATCTGTTAGAATCAGAACATTTGCTCCAGTGTGATTTTCTGTCACCAAGAAGGGGAACATTTTGATAGATCATCATCTAATCCTCATAAATACAAAGAGAGAAAACTTTGCAGTTGGTTCTGCTGTGTCTCCTCATTTAAACAAGACAATTATAACCTGATCCTGTAAGCTCCAGTTCCAAAGCTAATAGCTAGCTTGATGAAACATGGATTGATAGGATGGCCCCTGCAGTACACCTGCCCTGCCATTTGTTTCTTCTAATATCAATAAATACATTGCTTATGTGACAGCTGATCACTGGCCCCTCCTGCCCCTTCATTCACACTGTTCTACACGTACCCCTGCAGGCCTGGGCTACAGAAAGCCATTCAGGAGCGAGTGTTAATGAGAAATTTCATGCCATATATCTCTGGGTCTAATGGGAACTGAGTTAGAAGGAAAAAGTTTTACATTAGAACTTTATGCTTTCAACTTCATGAAGAGTTTGCACAAGTCTGTAAAGAGAGAAGATGAGTGATGCAGCAATACATTACAAGGAAGAGAGGAGCCCTTTGCTGGCTTTGTTGGGAGAGATAACATTTCATTGATGAAATAGCGCAGGTCTCTTTATACGCTCACAAGCATGGAAGAAAAGACTCTGAACAGACATTTTGATAACAGACTATAGGTTATGTTACGTCATAGCTTTGCTTATTCGTATGACATACCATATCGGAAAACAAGGTCATTTAGCGTCCAGAAATGTTTAATTAAATGTGTTTTTGATTGCCACACAATAGACTGATGTGTAGACTGCAAATGCTTAAATAAATAAAATAAGATAAAACAAATCATCATACACAATCAGTGAAATAATCTAACAAAGTAGCTAAAAAATGTGAGATCAGATTCAATTTGACCACATTTTTAAACACGCTAGTCGCATGGCAAAGAACATCTCTATTCTACAAAATAGATAAGTGCACAAGATTACACTACACAAGTTGCATTCTTGACTCAGAATTGACAAAAAAATCAGCATCACCAATGCAGCATGACACAACAATATAAACTTAACAGCAGGTATAACCGCAAACACACACATTAAAGCAAAGGAGAGAATGCACTGTTTTTACACACCAGGTAAACATACACCATGCTACCTGGTTGTTGACGTTATCATCTGGACAGTGAGTTCAATGAGTGTGTTGTACCCTCCTGTCTGAATGGAATTCTGTGAGTCTTGAGCACCACAAAGTCCTCCACAAGCCACTCTACTCCCAGCAAACAGTGAGTTTGCTGGGAGTAGAGTGGCTCTGGAGACGGTCCTTCAGCGTTGTGACTGGGTAACTGCAACAACGGAATGTTGAATTTTCTGGAGGGGTGTCTGATTAGAGTTCCTTCAGTGTGGCACATTGTCATCATGACACATTGACGACATTTGGTGCATCTGCACCTGCACTGAGAGCTGCCCACTTCTGATCCAAATAACCTAGGATGCATGTTAATAGCAAATGTAAACAGGGCCTGTTCTCTTTCTCACTATAACCAGTCAACTCAGCCTCTCTGTCCCACTGTAAAAAGCCCACATAACCTCTCCAGTCCACCATAACCAGTCCACTCAACCTCTGTCCCAGTATAACCAGTCCACCCAGTGGCCCACTGCAAAAGTCACCGCTCGAAGAACCATTGTGAGTATTTTAGCACATTAGCCCAGCACAGCAAGCCCCTGCTATACAGGTCATAATGGGTTTGATGCCGATCACTGAATGTGCTAGCTGGGGGGGGGGGGGGGACATTAATTCAGTCATTAATTAAGGTAGATGCAACCCTTTTTTTAAAACTATGCTAACATACGGTCTAGTTACCTATAACCATACCCCGTAAGCATGTGATTTAATTGCTTTTTTTTGCAGTAAGTGCTAGCTGGGACTGGTTATGTGTACTCAATACCTTTAAGGTATCAACCTAAATAAGTGAGTGCTGTGTATTGATGGAGATGGCAGTTCAGTGTGCCAAGATGCCACCAACAAAGTATGGCTAAACTGCATGCCTGTGGCTTTTGGATGGCATTTTACACAACTGAATGCTTCCATTCACACAATGGGTATTAACTGAAGTAGAAAAAAAGCATCAAGTGAAGTACTTCATCTGTATCACTTTAGAGTCACTGGTATTTGTACTGTTATCGTAATTTTTTTATTGATACCCAGCCCAAGTGCTAGCCCCAGCCCGGTCGTCAGGAGTTGCAAGGGGATACTGTGTTCTCACCACAGCCAATAAATGCACACAGTTACAGCACATATCTCTTCAAAGGTGTCAGTTGAGTGCAGGGTGCCACTTCTCTGGAGTTCTGCCCTCCTGCAGCCACAGACACATCAGCAGCTTTTCTCAGCTGCAGCTGCTGACTGATCAGCTTTCTTGTGTTGCATTTTCACAATTTATGAGGGCTTTTTTTCCAAAAATACAAGAACACAAAAAAACAAGTTAACAAGAGTGAATGTTTCCAGTTGCTTCCATCCCTGCGTGTAACCATGTCAATCCTGGATGTGCCCACTATTTGATACCATGCATTACAGTACCATAAGTTGCCATAGCTGCATAGTGCATAGCAGCAGTATTTTGTGTCCTCAAAATGCCTACTCAGAGGAGACACAAACTCTTTTGATCACTGGATCCCCATTTTAAACATATCACAAGTGTCTGCTGAGGATGATAAGTGACTCATCATGGTCCATTAAGCACACGCCAGTGAATGTTCCACGGAGACAATTTAGAGTACAAAGTGTCCATACACCAAGACCCACAGTCAACCATAGACTATTGTAGGCATTACTGTTGTTGAAGAAATGGAAATGGAATTGACTTTTGCCCTCACCACATCCTAATCAATCTTTATCTCATTGAAGTGCATAATATGGAAATGCATGTACTGTACAGGAAGATGACAGAGGAAGAGGAGACAATAAAACAGATACGTAACTGCCTGTATAGGCAAGGCCAGACAAACAGTGATGCCTCATTAGGCATTGTTTGCAGAGGTCTTTGTTTACTAAACCAATACCCTATTTAAAAAGGTGTAGTGCTAACTACAGCACTTGCATATCACAGAAGTTCTGCTGCAGTGTTACATTAACTGCAGTGAAATAGAGGCCCAGTAAACACTCACTTCTGATTCACTGAAGTGTGTCTACAACTATGGAGTACAATATCTAATAATTAATTGGTGGTAGAGAAGCTCACAAACTTTGGCAATGATTCAACAAGAACCTGCACTATCTCTATCTGGAAAACATTGGGACAAAAATCTCTCTCTAACAAGAAAAAAGATGTTAGTTTGCCCAAAAACTACTCAATAATATAGAAATCCCAGCTCAATAACTTTCGAATCAAAAATGTATGTCTCTCTGGCCAACAGCTATATACCACATTGCTCTCTAACTCAGACTGCCTTTGTGTAGGAGAGGATGTTATGTCAAAGCACACACTGAAACTTATATTTTATTATAAAGATTTTGCAAGTATGTACCTTTGCCCTTTTGTCCCAGTTAACCTTTAAATGGGCAAAAAGTGGATTTTAATGCCAACAGTGATTATCTTAGTAGACATGTGGGGTTTATAAACAGTCCAACAGGCATTTATAGCTCCATATTTCCTCTATATGTAGACTATTAAATCCCAGCAGAGATCTTAGCTTTCTACAAGAGCTTTCACTGGTTAGCAGTGAGGCTTTATGCCAAATTGCATTGAGAAGAAACAATTTGGTCTTTCTGGGAAAGACAATTCTGTGCAATCAGTTGTGGTTTATACATCGCTTTGAAAATAGCATGTCAAACTGTTAGTTATATGAAAAAGCAAAATGTGTTCAGGTGTTTACACAAGCATTTTGATGGGCAGTGGCTGGGTTTAAAAGAAAGGACATCACAGTTACATAAACAAATTTTTTTTAAAAGGTATTGTCTCCACTCCTGATTATGTTTCACACATACCCCCAAATGGTGCACTTTACAACTCAGTCATCACATAGCAAAACAGAACTAGAAACCATCTGGGGATGGGATCATTTCAGCCATGATACAGCCATCTGCGACTTAAAACAAATTTGTGCCAGGGGCGTAAAGTGGGGTTGGGGGGATTATTTCCTACCCTACCCCATCATCTTTTGCCTTCATTTTGATCACAACTACACAACTGTAAAATTTTGTGACAGCATCTTGCCTGGTTGTGACACTTTCATGGTGACCGAACTGACAAGACTCAAGAATCACAAGGTGAAAACAATATTGTTGGCTCTATGTGTTTCTTTCTATTCTATTTAGCTGATTAATAGGAAACAATTATGACACAAAATGGTTGTTTAGTTTGAGGCAAGGCAACCATAATGGACTGTCCTCCTCCATAAAAGACTATCCTCTCCCAAAAGACGGTTTTATGTTTTTTTTGTGCAATCAGCTTATATATACCCAATACTCTAGTGGCTTTCGAGTGCCGAAGCCACGCCCCTTCCGGTAGAGCCCGTGGGACCTTAGGTCGAAGTTTGTACATTAATTGAACGGATTTGGTGAGTGATTTCGATGCCATTCCTATGTCAACTTCTTTTAGTTATTTGTATATTTATGAATGGAGAATGCTTTTACTGTGTGTAGCAGTGCAGAAACTTTGCTGTTTTGCAGACTCGGTGTGAAGTTATTCTGTATCGTGTGAGTGTAGCTACGATAGTGGCTAGCTAAGCATAACTTGCCACTAGCCTAGCATGGCTGAGAGCTGAGCGTTAGCCGCCATTTCGTGGGCTACATGTATGACGCAGTTTAGTGAATGATGAGAAGTACTGCTCTCAGTCATGTATTTTGAAGTTTATTTTCTTTGTTAGCCTAGTGTATTAATATATTTGTATGACCGATACTGTCTCACAAACAGGTCGGGTTTTTTTGTTGAGTTGGGTGCATGGTTATACCAGTGCGTCTGAAGATTCAAAGATGGCAAGCCAGGCTTGAGGATCGACAACCACATTGTCACACACGCGGGAAAAGACAAAGACACACACTTCACTGCCGGACAGGACAGAGTTCTTCAACACTAGGGTCACCTGGTAATGTACTGACTCTCTTGCTGAGTGATGATCTTGGGATTCCTCCACAACTGTGGTCAGTGCTGACTATTTCTTTTTATTTCCTTCCACTGTGGTCAGTATTGACAACCCTGGACTTTTCAATAGCGTACTAGTGATTTGTGATTTGAGCTAGGAACTTTTGCAAGTGAGTGAACCAGTGTATTTCCTTTCTTTAAGTGCATTTTTAACGTACTTGAAATGTACTTGTACTTATTTTTCTTTTATTTTCCTAATGGTCAACTGGGTGATAATCTAGTACAGCAGGTGACTCATTAGGGTGGAGCAAACAAATAGCTGATTAAAATAGGCCCACAGTTAGATCCAAATTAACTTTTTAATTTAAAAAAAATTTAATTTAATTTTATATACTTTATTAATCCCCGAGGGGAAATTCAATTTTTTCACTCTGTTGTCAATTACACACAGGTCCGAACACACACGTGCACTAACAGGACCTATGCACTTAGTGGAGAGATGTCAGAGTGGGGCTGCCCATGACAGGTCCCGAGCAGTTGGGGGATTTGGTGCCTTGCTCAAGGGCACCTCAGCAGGATAAAATAATTAGAACACTAAAACCTAGAACTTTACTAAACCTATAGGGATTAAAACTAAACCAAAAAAGGGATTAATTCAAACATTGATTGGTATAATCATTTATTATTTTGAGTAGTATCGCTGTATATTATTTTTCCATGTGTACAAAGTCATAATTGGATCCAACCTTCATTGTTACTTATTTTTATTTATTTGTTTATTTGCTACATAAACAATGACCTTTTCCTAAATCTAACCAAACTACAATGTTGAACAGTAGTTATTGGATGTAACTCCAGTTCTATAAATGTGTGCGCTTGTCGTTGGTACAACGTTTTGGGAGTCTTTGACAAACAACCTATTCTGTTATTTAGACATGACGACACATTGGATAAATCATCTGTGGGAAAGAATAGTTTACAACTTGTGAAGAAAAAGACCTTATGAAAAGACTCATGCTTAGTCAGTAGCCTCTATAGGGTCTGCCCAGGAACTTCAGATTGTGGCTTACAAAAACTTATACTGACTAAAGTCTAAAGTCTACTAAAGTCAGGCATTTTTTACACCGTCAAATTCATCCTGACCTCCTATTAAAGGGTGTTAGTATTAGTTAGTATTTGCATTACCTCAAGAGTTACCTGTAAGGAAAACATATATGTAGCATTTGAACAAAACAGCCAAAGCCATGATGCCAATACTGCATGGGCTCAGGAGCTCAGGCATACACATGGCAATGAGGTGACCATATCGGCAGAATAAGGCATAGCATATATTAGGCAAAGCAAAGTTTTAACTGAGAGTTTCAGTTGTGTATATTCCTATATTCAACTTTCTTTGTATTCTGAGAGTCCCTGTAGGTTTTGACCACTCAGTGGTCTCATCAGTGGTATAAAGTGTATCATCACCTTGTCAACTGCTGCTGTCTGACCTAATTGGCTCTGGTTGGGGGCATCTATGTCAGGCATCCCGAGGGAAATGATATATTTGGTGCCTATGACCAGTGCTGTTGTTTTTCTAGTGAGGACAGTTTTCAAGAGATGCCTAGGTAGTCTTCACAATTGGTCCAGAGGCTCTGCCATTGTCAAACAACATGTGAGGACAATTTATTCCAGTTTCTCCACAAATTGTAGCCCAAGCAATGAGTAGCAGTGTCATATTTCTGGGTATCTACTTGAAAATCAACACCAAACCTAAACTTAAGTATGAAAACATATCAGACGTGTCAGAGGGCCAATGGCACATCTACAAAAATAGAATTGATAAAGGAGTTCGAAATGTGCAGTCCAGAAAACTGTGTAACAATGCTTTTGTATAATGAAGTCATAATTTTTTAAATAATTATCTTGGTTAATAGTTAATAGAATTGTATCCATACAGTTTTTAAAGTGTTTCTTTTTAGGTAAAAAGTAGTTATTTTCTGTCCTGGAGGAGTATCTATATGTCACTGTTCAAAACTCATATGAAAAGCAAAGCAGATTTTCAAAAATGTCCTCCCAGATGAGTTTCATGCCCCAGGAACGCCCCTAGTATTCAGAGAAACTAGTCTTTTGAAAGGTTATTTTTAAGTCTGCTTTATTAGACAATTCATGCTGCAAAGTGACAGCATGGTGGAGAGAGGTGAGGTGACAAGACACAAAGGTTCAAGATCAGATTCACGCATTGCAGTTAGATATGTCTTTGGTGGAACCTGTGGGGTTTCATATGGTAGTTTTGCACAAGACAATCATTGTTTGACCAGTCAACTCACACATTTGTCCATATAAGACACAATCACTATGACTGAAAAAATGAACATTTTTAACAATGCATTCTTTTCACACTAAATTATGCAACAGGACCCACAGGATACATGAGTCAAATGCTTAACAATCATCATGTGCCAACAGAACAATTTAAAAAAAGCACTTCTCACACAATCTCAACATGAGGAGCAATGAAATACAGCGTGGTGAAATCTCTCCAGAGTTTTTGTGTGCAATGAAATCCATCCATCTATCCGTCCGTCAACTATACCCGCTTATCCCAGCTGACATTTGACAAGTGGCGGGGTACACCCTGTACAGGCCCAATTAATTTATTCTATACAAAGAAGCAATCATTTTCCTGGAATTCATACAAGATAAAGCCATCAACAAGTTCAGAATGGAAATTTTAAATCCAGTGATAGCAGAATGGAAATAATACAAAAAGCACAGAAGGCTGTATTCAGAGTCCATTACAATAAGAGCAATTCCACACAAATGCAATATCAGAGAAATTTAGATGAAAAGAATACAAATGTGTTAAAAAGATGTTTGTTCTTCACATTTGCACAAAATCCAAGCAGAACAACATGTTAGAGCATTAAAGTATTGATGATGCGTCAGCCCATTTGATGTCTAAAAACAGACGCCAGTGACAGGCTTTTAATAGACACGTGTAGACAAGTGCTCATTGTAGACTTCAAATGAACAAGCTGTAAATAAAACCAAACACATGAAAGGTGGAGATCAGTCAATACGCTGTCAATGTTTTTTGAGATATGCTGTAAACCTCTTTCAGATATGGCATCAAGATCATTTCTGACTTCATGCATTGGTTGAAATAATGGCTATTGGGCTCTGAAACACAAACTTCCATTATGTAAATGGACCATAATGGCTTTGATCAAACACAGCAACACACTTTAAGATAGAGCTTCCATACATCTCTTAAAAATAAGTGCATTATGTTGGTACAGTGATAGGAATTGACTTTTTTTAGTTTTTTCTTCAACAACAAACACACGTGGTTACGTTTTGAAAACACACACACACGTGGTTGAGTTTAGGCAACAAAACCATGTGGTTGGGTATTGAAACAAATAACAGGGTTTGGCTTTATAAAAATATGGGAAATGAACAGTGGTGTCCTGGGTCAAAGTCAGTGGTTGTTGGACCTATCCACCACCCCTCTAGCCCACTCTTCCGACGTTTTTTTTTTAAAAGATCTTTTTTTGGGGAATTCTGCCTTTAATCGATAGGAAAGCAAAGTGTGAAGTGGGGAGAGAGAGAGAGAGAGAGAGAGAGAGTGACATGCAGCAAAGGGCCACAGGCTGGAATCGAACCCGAGCCACTGCAGCAACAGCCTTGTACATGGGGCGCCTGCTCTATCCACCAAGACACCGACGCCCCGTGAAAGACGACTTTTGACGGCTTCAGAGTGGGACCAGTTTGATCTAATTAGCAGCAGAGGCAAAGTGAGGTGACGCGACACTCAATCTTTTTCAGCACTAGTTCTTTGATGTCGGTTTGATGTCTCTGGGTCTTTAGGGTCAGAGTGGCACCTTTGAACTTGATGTAAGGGACTGCAGTTACCTTTTTGTGACAGACCTGCAATAAACTTTCACCTTTTTATCAACCATAACTACAACCTTTCCTGAACTATAATGCATTTGCAGCCAACTGTTAAACATTTTTATTGCCTTAACTGTGATCTACCCCTAACTTTAACCATACCATAGTTGCCATATGCAGCTATTGTAGGAAGTGAGAATTGAACATATGCCTGGATATTGCTGAGTCATCCAATTGTGATTTTTTTTTTTCTGATAGAGTTGAACATACAGTACTCTCTACCCTAGACCCTTGACAGGGATGAGGAAAAACTCAACAAAAGAACCTAAAGCAGGTTTTTTTTTTTAAAGGACGAACCCTCAGCAAGAGCAACAGAGGAGGGGTTTCTGTCTCCAGGATGGAAAGACATACAATGGATGTAGAGAGTAGACAGAAGTGTTAGTACTGCAGTAAAGTTACCATCCAGAGAAACAGATTGATATTGGATAGACTTACAGGAGCAAATCATCACCTACCTTTTCTCAAACACATTTACAATATAGAGAAAAATGTGTTCATTAATCCAGAGCAAACAGAAATCCTCTATTTCCTGTTCAAAAAAGCCATATTACATTAATTCTAGATGACAATTTAACTTTGTTGTTGCAATTGAAAGTTTTTCTTAAATCAGTGATGCTGGACACGCTGGCAAACAACTATTTCTTTGGTTTGTCCCTGTCATTTAAATGTTTCTAGTACATTTGTGGTGTCCCCAGGGCACAAACCTAAAACAAGAAAAAAAGACAAGCTTCATTCTTGTTAGGTCTCCTTCAGTAAATGAACGAGCCCATGTGAATAGGAAATGCTTCCCCACCATTACTGTGCAGGTAAACTAGAGCAGACAATTGTCCTAATGTTCTGCAGCTAATTACCATCTTCTGTGCACTACAAAAATCACGTGATGCTGCCTAAATTATCATTAATGTTGAAGCAAAATGGCCAGGTTCTGTTCATGAAATGTGAATTTATTGTGAGTCTATACTGAGCAATATATTTGCAAATGATGAAAGCAC
Source organism: Epinephelus awoara (assembly GCA_035609425.1). Lineage (NCBI taxonomy): Eukaryota > Metazoa > Chordata > Actinopteri > Perciformes > Serranidae > Epinephelus > Epinephelus awoara. The sequence goes on along the minus strand of CM069296.1, from coordinate 10,628,519 downwards.
TCAATTATAAAATCAAAATACCCCATCATAATATAAAGTTTGATAGTACCCCTGCCAACCATTTGATGACCCTGACACAGCAGCATTAAAACCTACAGAGCCAGCTTGTGTTGCGATGACCATCAACTTGCTCAAGGCTTGGTCACCCCCAGAAAGTCATTTGACATCATGGAACAATTATAAGGGTGACACTTTGCCAAACAAATTACCCTCCCTGAGGGTGACCTGTCTCTCCACCATGCTGATCTCCAAGATGGAAGAGCTGTCTGAGACAATGGGCCCTATTTTACACTCGGCCCAAAGTGGCACACAAATGTACTTGTGCCCATGGGTGTGTCAGTCTTAAAATGAGGTGTGGTCAGGCACATTGCTGCTTCATTGCTATTTTGAGGCAGCAGAAAGCAGTTGTGCTAGAGTCAGAATGGTACAGTATTTAGGGCACATTATTCACATAGTAAGATCCATGTACATAAGTGGGGTTACAACATGCGCACACTCTGCTTGTTACACACTAAGGCAGGTGCACATGGGTTGCGGGTGTGTGAAATAATACATAATTAAAAGACCAGTGTGTAAAATGGGTTGAAAACAGTGACATGTAGCGTTTAGATTCTAGATTGCAGCGCTCACTCGCCTGTGCTCACCCCTCCCGTCAGCTGTACTGAATCCAATCTCTAGGGTACACAAGAGTAATGTTACTGCCATCCTATTGTCTGTTATGCCTTTGACATGAGACAAAAATTTTCGCAAGTCTTTTACAGTAATTGCTCTACTTGGAGATGATGTAACGTTGCGAACTCTCCTCCTCACTCCCTACTTGTCGAGTCTGACACGTACTGCTATTATACTACCTGCTGACAAACAGTAGCATTTATTTTAGTAGTTTACCTGTCCATCATGAACCCCCTCCATCGCTGAAAAACATCACCGATGTTTATTCTCTGCCGCCGCTTGTCCTGTTTTCTTTGCCCCTCTTTGCGTCTTCTTTTTCTCGCATATAATGGTTCGGGTTCATTCTCTCCTGTTGCGTGGGAAGTGTGGTCCATTCGCAAACTTTATAACTAAAAAACCTACCGGGGGGTGGCCTGTCTCCCCAAGACTGCAGGAGCGCCCAGACCCCACGACCAGGGAGCCACAGAGGCGGCAGGACACCATGCAGGCCCAAGGACCCAGGGCAGCAATGGCCGGCACCCCCAGAGAGCCAGAGACACACCCCAGACAGGCGGGACAGGAGGGCCCTCCCACCCACCGCCCGACACGGACGCTTGTGAGTGTCCGCTCGGGCTGCTGTACATACATGGCGACGCAAGATGGCGACCTCTCTAAAGCAAGGTCCTTGCTATATATATATATATATATTTAAAAGCATAATTATAAGGCCAAATATTACATACTGGCTCTTTAATGACAATAATATCAATTACATTCTCTAAAATGTGGACTCATAGAACAGCATGCACATCGAAAAATGATAAATACTGGGTGCTGGACAAATGAACAAATACAAAAATACAAAAACAGGTCTGCACACCAGAAACTGCTCCTTTTGTAAATTTTAATCGTATTACCACGTGAGGTTTCGGACACCATCCCTTCGTAATTGTTGTCTAAAATATGAACATGGCAAAGAGTAGAGCAGAGCTGCTGTCTGACTCGCCATTAAGGGATACTTTGCTGATTTTCAACCAGGTCTGTGTCACTGCTGTATTTGGATTGTGTGCGAACGGTGCTAAGGTGACCCCCGTGTGGCTGGCTCCCGAAACACCCTGCCCGTCTACGAGCCAAAATAACATATTTCCCATCACAGTTTTTGCTCTCAGCATGGGTAGGTAGTTCCTAGTGCTGCCAGCATGAGAGGTGCCTCAACACAGATGATCTGTACACTGTCCGCACATTGTGCTGACACAGATCTGGTTGAAAATTGGCAAAGTATCTCATTAAAACAGACACTGCACATTTCCCCAGGAGGAGGAGTGTAACTTCATTATTTCTGAAGCAAAGAGTTTAAATCTGTTTCCTCTGTCAAATTTATAACTACAGCTCTTCTTTGTTTTGCTGGTTAAATGTCTCATGATATTGCCGCAGTGGCATCACTGCTCTTCCTGCATCATTTCCAGCAGAAAACAGCTTGCTTCTCAAATGTGTGGAATCTGCCATGCCAGGTGAAGGCACACCTGACTTTTAAAGGCAATGTGAGATGAAACTCTTGATTCATCAGCAGTGCCATGCACTGTAGAGCCGATGCACTGCTGGCTCTGCCGGCCTGAATAGAATATAATGTCTATTAATATCTATTAATCTATAATCTATTACTGTCATGGCATCCGAAGGTACTGATGCGTTGAGCAGGTGACAGTCCACGGTCATTTTCAAAACACACTTGTGTCACACACTCCAAAAGAAACTTGTTGAAACTTTAAACAATAATTTATTGTACAAAACGGGGGAAACAAACGTTGACAAAAACGGTTCCATAATTCATATTAAATTCAAAAGATAACGAAAAAACAGCTACAAGTTAGAGGGAATAGTGATAAAGTGGTAAAACTTGGCACCGATCCACAGCCTCAGATGGATGCACTCAAGCGTGCCGTGCGCACAAGCTCAGTTGGTAGGCAATACTATATTTTCACATTTTTAACAATGCAATTTAAAAGTTTTGATTTTAACTGATAACCTACATTTACCAACATCAAGACTACATTTAGCACCAAAAAAATATGTAACAAAAAAAAAAGTAAATAAAAAAACAAATATCGAATACCAAATTTTCACAACGAATACCTACCCATAGAAACGAATATTCGAATATTTGGGTGCAGCCCTAGTAATGTAATATTATTTTAATATTTTTGTAACAATGGTCATACACTTTTGGGTAGCCACTCACCTTTAAGTGGCGTGGCAGTAGTTTTATTTCTACTTCAGGCTCTGTTATCTGCAGCTTCATGTGGTCCATTTGGAGATCAGTTTCTTTTAGTAAGTGGTCCTTATTAAGCTCCTCTATGGGCAGTTAGGAACAGATAAGAGCAACATCCAGTATTCATTCATTCTGGGTCCAATACAGCAACTTACATAAACAGCATTTTACATTGTTCCATTGTGCTGTGAAGGTAATTGGGCCCTCCTCCTGTTAATTGTCAGCCATGCTGTGTTAGAGGACAAGGACATGAAGAGGTAATACTCCAGCAACATTTGTAGTACACAGATTAACTTTTTTTGTCACACCAACATGTTTCAGCTTGTGGCCTTCATCAAGATGATCATTGCAAAGGTATTAAGCCGATAACAATCAGACATACAAACACACATCCACCCACATATCAGCCAATGGGGCTCACATAGATGGGTTGGGTATGAGGGCATGCAGCTTCAGGCTAATCACATCCCCAAACTGGCAGAGAGGTGAGGGGAGAGACCAATAAAGGACATGACTGACATATTTATAATGATATATAATAAAAATGCAGCTAAGGGTCAGCGCGAATAACATTTTTTAAATATATTTTATTTTATTTTTATATCTACTCAGGACTCCCTAAAAAAATGATACTCGGAAATGAGGTTAATTGGAATTGGTAGCGTTGATTAAAAAAACAAAACAAAATTAAAAAAAAACTTTTGCTAACAGCAGCTAATATGACATTGAGTGCTGATTACATAATGGTAATGGTAACGGTAAAACATAATTTGACATAAGTACTATTAGAAGAGAGTCAAAAAGTCTGTTAACTATATCAGTAATGTCAGTTTTACAGTACCATCTACATTAACCAACAGTGTCTAACCATCCATCCATCCATCCATTTCCATCCGCTTATCGGGGACGGGCCGCGGGGGCAGCAGGCCAAGCAAAGCATCCCAGACGTCCCTCTCCCCAGCAATGCTTTCCAGCTTCTCCTAGGGGACCCCAAGGCATTCCCAGGCCAGATGGGATATGTAGTTCCTCCCAGTGTGTTCTGGGTCTGCCCCGGGGGCTCCTACCAGTGGGACGTGCCCTGAACACTTCCACGGGAGGCACCCAGGAGGCATCCTGATCAGATTGTTCTGAGGAAATGCTGCTTGTATCAGCGATCTCACTCTTTCGGTCACTATCCAGAGCTCATGACCATAGGTGAGGGCTGGGATGTAGATGGACCAATATATCCAAAGCTTTGCCTTCCAGTTCAGCTCCATCTTTGCCACAACGGTCTGGCGCAGCACCGACATCACCGCAGAGGCCTTACCAAACTGCCGATCCATCTCACGCTTCATTCTATCCTCACTCGTGAACAAGACCACGAGATACTTGAACGCCCCCACTTGAGGTAGTAACTCTCTCCCAACCCAGAGGGGGCAATCCACCAGTTTCTGGCAGAGAACCATGGCCTCAGACTGGGAGGTGCCGACTGTCATCCCGACTGCTTTACACTAAACCACCCCAGTGCATGCTGGAGGTCCCACTTTGATGAAGCCAACAGGACCACATCATCTGCAAAAAGCAGAGACACAATTCTGAGGTTCTCAACTGGATCCCTTCCTCCCCCCAGCTGTGCCTCAAAATTCTGTCCAGTGAAAATGGCCAACACCCATCGAGACTTTATGTCGAGTATGCTGATGCAGCCCTCACTTTGGTCATACAGGGACCTGATGGCTCGTAGCAGTGACCCTGGTACCCCGTAATCCGTAATCCAGCAGTACCCACACAGGACTCCCCAAGGGACATGGTTGTAAGCCTTCTCCAAGTCCACAAAACAAGGGTAAAGAGCTGGTCCACTATTTCACGGCCAGGACGGAATCCACATTGCTTCTCTTGAATCTGAGGTTTGACAATCGTTTGGAGCCTCCTTTCCAGCACCCTGGGGTTAAGGTGTCCCAGGAGGCTGAGCAGTGTAATACCCTCATAGCTGGAGAACACCCTCGGTCCCCTTTTTTGAAAATGGGGACCACCACCCCGGACTGCCACTCCACAGGCACTATACCCAACCTCCATGCAACACTGACAAGGTGTGTCAGTGCCACAATTAGATAGTAATCATATCCAATTAACACTGTAACAAAACCCTTGAGTGCAGTAATCTGAATAAGGGTGCAATATATTTCTCATTAGGGAGAATTTTTTTCCTCAGTTTTTTTTAAGTGACCACACACTTTATAACACACATGCAAACTGGAACCAGTGTTGCTTGTTAAACAAGTTTGAGAGTGGGGTTAGTTTTTCACTGCTTAACCTACAGGGGGGTTCAACAAGGTTGAAAAACAGGAATTCACCCACAGAAATAATGTATTAACTAGCTCTCTCTATTAAAGAATAGACTTGAACATGATGGTTTAAAATGCAAAACCGAAAATGGTAAAGGAAACAAAAAGGCAGAGAAGTAGTAGCCAGGCTTCATTAAGACCAGCAGCTGCTAATACTGCCTAATTACTGTACATACCTTTGGCGCCACACTGGTGCCAGCAATTTAGCAGACTGATAGTATAAAGAGACGAGTCTCTTTGGCACCAATCAAACTATATTAATTACGTAAGATTTTAGATCAAAGTTCCAACTGTTCATTAAAAAGCTGTTCCACTACTTCCTCAAACAGGAATAGGATAAGATGAATGCTGACTATGAAACATTAATCAACAACTACTGCTTAAACTTGCAATTAGTTTTTTTCTGCCCACTTGGCTTGTTAGGACACATACAAATATCAAGCAGCATTGTCATTTGGTCGTGTTTCAGCTCACCTGATGGAAAATTGTGTTTGCTCTATTAGTGAAGACTCGACCCATCCTAATCTGCCCCTGACTGTCTTACCCTGATATTCTGTCATGACCGAACAAGGACCTGAACCTAAATGCACGACTCGGGAGGCAAAGTACAAAATCAAAGTTTATTAAACACAAACTGAAAATCACTCACGAGGGAGGAAAAACCTAAACTAAATATAAGAACAAAAAGAGATCTAGAAAAAGCACTAGACTAAGAAAACAAAAAACAAAAAAAATCACTCCAAAGAGGCTGAACTATCGCTATGGAAAAAACAAACAGAAAATCACTCTACTGAGGGTAAACTATCTCTATGAAAAAAAACAAACAGAAAACAAACATGAACAAAGTGACAAAATAACAAGACCTGACGATGGCAAGGCAAAATGGCACAGAGACGCTGCTGGTTCACTGACACGAAGAACAAGACGAACTGGCACAGGAAAAAGGGAGACGCGGACAATATATACACACAGGGTAATCAGACAATCAGACCGGCGGGAAACACACAGGGGAAGGAGCAAGTTGCCTGAAACGAGAGGAGAGTTAGTTTTCGAAATAAAACAGGAAATCACGAGACAACATAGACACAAGACAAACTGATTAAATTAACACCGTTTCTTGGCTATGACACATTCTTACCTTAACTTTATTTAGTCTCAGTTCTCTTGCTTAAACCTAGCTAATCCCGACAACAAAGGCAATGACCACTTGCCAATCAGAGCATTTTCATTTCAAATAGCTGAAAACGAAACTGGTGAAATGAAAAATAGAAAAGTTGTGGACCTGAAAACGAACTCAATGAGCTGAAAGATGTTGAGATACTAATAGCCTTCGCTAAAATAAAAGAACCCGCAGTCAGGTGATCAGTCTCTGAGGGTTCATCACTAAGAGTCACCTTTTTATCATCACACAGTTACATAATCTATTGTCTTTATACAATATGAAGACTGTTATAAGGCTACAGAAAATATATATTTTATTGCTTTTGGAGTTTTGTCCATTATTTCTATATGTAATAATAACATTACCCTGAGCAGGTTAATTGTTGTGGTCAGGGACATTGCTGAAACCTTGGTCAGTCTTTTTTTTTTTGGAAGAGAAAACCAAGGCAAGCAACTGAATTCAAACATCTATCACATTTTACAGACCAACATCCTGTTTCAACCTTTACCTGCCGTACTTACACTAGTCATATACACTCAATTGTTTTTAGGCGGTGGACTGAAGCCGTGATTCCTTGCACTTAAACGATCCCTATCAGGGGAGGACCCAGATTTTTTTTTGACAACTTCTGAAGTTTTCAATAAATCAAAAGAAAATTGTTGCCACCGGTACTTCTTGCAAATTTTTGTAGATCAGTAACTTTATCATGTATCATCACCTTTTTTTCCGGCAAACAGAGCAGACAGCTACGTTCGGGGTCCGACATGCATGATGTGATTGTAGTTATATCCAATGGGACGCTTGGAAAAAAGAAAAAAAAACTTGAAAAAATGGCTCTGCAAGTAGAGCCATACATACATAGCCTAATAAGTCTCTTTTATGTCTTCAATACATAACTTGGTCTTTACACATTAAGGACTTTTTAAACAGTCTGTGTAGGTACCATTTATTTTCTCTGTGAGCTTTATACAAAAGAAACATATCTGATTTCACAAATTTGTTGGTTGGTATCAAACATGCAGTATGAAACTGTAAATGTGGATCTTGAACTTCAAATCAGAATCTTGAACGCTGAATCTGTGGACAAAAAAAAAAGAAGTTAGGAGCTACAATGACATCCTCTCACACAATCAGGTTCTGACAACTCAAGTTTATCGTGCGTAATTCACTGTTCAGACATAAGCTTTGTATTTCACTGTTACTCAAATGAGCAAAACCCTAAAATCTATTTGATAAATCAGATCACTGCATTCTCACCCACTTGATTCCATCACAGGAGGGAGTCATTTGCCCATCTAGCTATAGTGAACACTGTTGAGATGAAGAAAAGTGCAAATTAAATTAAGCCCCTCACTCATTCACATTACTTCTGAAGTCCAATAAAGTGCTCAGTAACATTCAAAAAGTACATTAATTAAAAACAGCCAGGGAAAACATGCAGTTATTTCCATTTCATCTCCGATAAGGTGACCAGATTTCTGAAATGAAAAGCAGGGACATTTCAAGTTCAGAAGTCAGAAGTCATTAAATATTATTAGGAGATTTGTACGAGGTGGAATGGATGACACTCCTCTCAGCATCAGAGGCGATACTGGAGCTTGTGCATTGCGTCTGTAAAAACACCAACTGTGTTAAGGGCAGATGCACATGTAAACTGCATGAGCTGCCATGTACAAACCTGTGTTTTGAAGAAGACTAGGCCCATATGGCTTCATCCTTTGAGTAGGCAGTGGTGTGTGTGATGACTCCTGCAGGAGGGAAAAAAATTGATGTAGCTTTCTATATAATGTATACTATGTTATGCTTTGTTTCTTTGTTACAAACTCTCGGATGCTACACGTGTGATTTACAATCAGTTCAAGCACTTTTCAAAAACCTTACTTTTTTTGTTTAGCTGTTAGCTCTCTTCTGCTGTTTCCATGAAGGTTATGTGAGGAAACAATGATTAAATGACAACATTGTTTACACATCATCATAGCGTGTCTGCTTGGTTTATGAGACACTTTATGAGTGATGTTGGTCAGCAGATACTCAAATAAACATGCAATAATCCCGGTTATTTCTACCACAAGGACTTAAGATGCAAGCCACTTCAACTTCACTTTACCCGTAAAGTGCGTGAAGCTGCTAGCGAGCGCTTTTTGCAAAAGCTAACGCTACTTTTACACTTGCAAAACGTCACCATGCGTTTGAACTTAATACTGTACAAAACACAAGTTGCAAGCCATGCGTTTGAACTCAATACTGTACAAAACACAAGTTGCAAGCCATGCGTTTGAACTCAATACTGTACAAAACAATCAAGTTGCAGACATTTTTTTAATAATATAACAATGTTACTTACTTGTCTCCATCGTGTCCATCTGCTGATTCCTCCATTAAACAGCTGTGCTCAGTGTAGCTAAATCCGATAGCTAACGACGGCCCTCCCTCAAATCTTAGCGTTCTATTGGTCAAACTGTTATAGTAGACTGCAGCGTTTGCCTGCATATTAAACAAACTTTAAATTATAATTGTGGGAAAATGTGCAAGAATATCGAGTGGCAACAACCCGGATCTGAAGGAGAATAAAATAATCTTCCAGGTTGTCCTTGCACGGGGATCATTACTTTGTAGGAAAACGTTTGCCCGCAGACGTATCACCACGGGTTCATCCTTCACTTTTTCAAAATGATCCCACACTTTGGATTTCCTGTCCGACATGATATCAACTAGCCTGTGTAATCACTGCAGGTACCAGACCTATAAATAAGGGGCTGTACACATACTGCATGTTTAACCGCCTGGAAATGTGAGGTCAGGCGCTGGGTGCTATTTCTTGTGCCTTTTTTGTGCCAGCTTTCAGGTGCACGGCAGCAGGTTGCTTCTGAGGATGCTAAGCAACCTTAATGAGCATCATATAGCCTATTTTCCTGAAATCTGGAGTGCAGAGCTGATCTTTCAGGGGCTGTCCATGGAACAGATATAAACCTCCGGGTAGCCGTGCACTAACATTATCAACATTCCCATTATTATCAGACTAAATATTTGCAGAAGAAGGGAAAGATATTTGTCGGCTGTGATTGGTTTGTAACATGACTCCTGTCCACTTCATGTGTCTGACCTTTCAAATTAAATTCTCACATGGTCCACTCATATAGATTTTTCATTTCTTTTGACAAAACGCAGCTCCTAATATTTTCATGGGGCAGGCCTAGCTGTGATACACCCTAATCTTCCTTGAATGTACCATAAGCAAAGTAAACCCAATTGTGATCAGTGCAATGACTGGATATAAATATGGACAACATTGCTACTTTCTCCCACTGTACAAAAATGAAGTGGATGTTGCATCTGTGCTTCCGAGTTCCTGCCCCTACATCTGTCTAAGAAATTGCGAGTAGTGTCATTGATTGTAAGCAAGCTGATGAGCGCACACATCTGTCAATTATGATGTCAACCCATCATGATGTCAACAATTAATACAAAATATCAGGAAAACAAACACTTGAACATACATCGGTGTAATAAGCACTACCTAAAATGACAGAAACCTTTGAGAAAAGTGTATTTGACATTGGTCCACGTCCCATCTACTAACGAGAGGGGGTGGGGTTTATGACCTACACTGCAGCCAGCCACCAGGGAGCAATCAAGATGTTTTGGCTTCACTCTTGGTGAGATGTCATATTGTCCATCTTTATTATACAGTCTCTGGTTCAGTGTTTCATGTTTACCAAAGGTCACTTTACTACACCTCACTTTTATATTCCTTGTTCTTGTTTTTGCCCATACCAAACACAAAAATCAAAGATACAAACTATAAAGCTCCACTGATGCCACACTGTGGAGTTCTACCTTCACTAGAATATAAAAAAATGAAGTCTGTATAACTAAAACAAACATTGTGAAGCCATTGGTCAGTGTGATTCCGGCATTACAGTCTTACTACTGTAATGCTAAAAGGAATGAGTCATCGATGAGTGAATGCAGGTCTTAATGCTTAGATTACATTGTGTAAGCCCTGCTAATGGATGCTTTGAATGAAACTCTGCTGACGTATTTTAAAACAAGCACAATATGCCCACATTGAAAACCTGTGACACTAGAGAAACAAACATCAAATGCACATTTTTCAACCTCAGTGATCCAGTAGACAAGAAATCTCTTTTACTTCCATCCTTGTAGCCTAAATTACCTGTGTATCTGCTGTGTGGAGATAGGCTCTTATCTTATATTGAATAAGTTGACAGGAAGCAGCATGGTCTGTGAGGTGGATCCGAAGGGATGGCATATCTTCAAGGCAGTGGCTCTCTGCATCATTGACAATTCCCCATGCGGTATTTGCTGTAGTTGCTCCAGTTCAACTTCTGCTCAGTACTTGTTTTACCATGTAAGCACTATTGTTTGCCTCACTGCTGAACATCAAGTATGGCTTTGCCTTTGTTCATGCTGAAAATAGAAGTAGCAGTGAAGAATTTAAAGACATGTCACTGTTGAATATGAAATATGAATTTGGCAGTGATGCAGACATTCAAGCTGCACTTATCAATATATTTAATACTGGACAGACTCTTGCATGTTCATTCTTCCCATAGGCAGTTCATAAACCAGTATGTCTCATCATATGTTCCGAGAGCATGGCCATCATTAAAAAGCAGCAACATGAAGTGCCGTTACGAGACAAAGTGCAGAAGATCTTTTGAACAAACATACCTACTCAACCTGCTACTGCAGGTGGGGTCAAGCAGCCAGACCCTGGCAACAGATGTAGTGGATTAAAGAGCCCCATTGTGCACATGTTCAATTAATTTAATTATTTGTCCTTAAAAGTAATTTACCAGCCTTTTCATGTAAGTCAACTGATCTACAAGAAATGCAGCACTGAACCAGAAAAGTCAGGAAGAAGAAGACTGTAGCAAGTATACATCACAACAATGCAGGTTTGAAAATGTTTAAAAGACATTGATTGTTTCAAAGAAAACGCCAAAGGGCACCTTTAACACCTGTAAAGTCTAATAAATTACAACAGAAAACCATATTGGATTTAGTTTATATATTAATAGTAATGTAAAATATATATTTGAATTTTTAAGAAATATCTTTTGTAGTTGTTACTTCTCGTAACATTCAAAAGAAAATTCAGTGCATTAAGCAACTTTTTTTCAAAGCAGCTAAGTTTAGCTTGTTACTCTGAATAATAGCGTAATGTTGGTGTACTAACTTCCAATGAAGAAAATGGAAAGAATCACACAACTGTATCATCAATAAATTTGGAAGAGAAGAGATTCTTAATTAAAGTTAAATTGGAGAACATATAACCATCTAATTAACACAAAGGGCTAAATTTGAAGTGAGAACAAGTAGGATGAAACAAAACAGGTGGTTTTATTAAACCACTGCACTTTGAAAATTGTGTGAACATGTTTTTATCTTATTTATAGTATGTCAGTATTGGGGATTTGGTGTTTTTTTAATCAACAAAATGAAAAAAATAGCCAGTACCTAAATTCTTGAAGAGCATGTGCTGTGAAATGAAGAGAAGTGCAGACTCCACTGAAATGTAACATGTACTACCATGATTGAACTCAATGTCAAGCTATAAAAATTTCACACCAAGATTTCATTGCAGCTTTGCTAGCTAGGATGTATAGCTTTTGATGTCGCTATCTCAAACCTGTCGTCTGGCTTCTTTGTTACACAGCTTTAGAAAATCTTCCCAGTTGGTTGAGTGTGAGTGTGAGTCTGTATGTGTGAAAGTTACACACTGAGAGATAAACAAATGTGGGCTTGTTAATTGTCATAACTAAAAATCCCACAATGTTTCAATCTACAGTTTTGTTCTGACTAAAATAGTTGCCATACAGTACTTAATGTAAACATCTGTTGTATTATTTATGCCCTGTACAACTATATGTCACTTGGTGATGTGATCAGGTAGGGCAGAGCGGAGGCTGCATCTTACAGCTGTTATGGTATGTGTATGGGAACGCTGCACTCTGGGTTAAAGTGTAGGTTCACCCAACTTATGAAAAAACACATTTTCGCATGTACATCTAGTGTTATCTAGTCATGCAGTTAATTAGGCTGATGATTTCAGACTGTTACATAGATGTACAGATTTAAAATACAGCAATAGTAACTCAGAACTAACCAGCTACAGTAGCTTCTGCCATTGTCACTGCCTCTTTACCTTGATGCTCACAACCCTAGCTTGCCAGTTAGCAAGTTGTCTGGGTAGTATGTATATTCTTTGAATAAAGGTGCTAATCAGGAGCATATAGGAAAGGCAAAGCAAGGCAGTTTTATTGTTAAAGCACATACACTGAGGTAGGTTCAAGGTGCTGTACAGAGTAGTTTGAAACAACACAATACAAAAGAAAAAATCAATTCAGTTAAAAGTTAAAGTTAAAATAACAAAATTTGAAATTATAACAATACAATTAGAGAGAAAGTGGATTAGCAAAACTACTTTAAAATTTAAAATTGTAATAATAATATAATGTTACTAAGACCTTGGGTTTTAAAAACATTTAGTGGAGAGCGCTTGAAGAATAATAAGGTTTTTAGTTTGGATGTACTGCAATGGTTGGAGCATTCATATGACCATCAGGAGATTGTTTCCATTGCTGTGCTTTATAATGACTAATAACAACTTCTCTTACTTTCGCTTTTGAAGCAGTACGCTTATCGATACTTTGCCAGCAGTAGGAGCCTAGATTGAATGAAAATGACATGTTCAAAGTTCGAAAAGAAAAGGGATGGTGTTGAAAGGTTTTGTTTTATTTGAGTATTGATTTGAATTTATGTCAAAATGGAAATGGCATTTTATTTTATTTTTATTTCATTTTATTTTAGTATGCATTTTTGTTGTTGTTTTGAATAAAAAGGACATTTTTTTGTGTGTGTGTTGATGCGTGCATGTGCACGACCACGTTGCGTCACCTCTGGTTTAGATTTTGCCCTGGGCACCATTAGCAGCCCACTCCCCAGTGATCTGACAGGCCTTGCAGGGTTATTGCACAGTCTTATCAGTCATATATTTTAGACCAACTCTATGTAAAGATTTATAAATAAACTAAGAGGACTATAAAATCAAGTCTGTCAGAACTCTTGCAGCTGGATTTTGAATAAATTGTATGTGTCTGTTTCAATTAAACCACCAAGGTATTTTACCTGCTCCTTTGTTTTTAGTCCCTTTTCCATAAGGTGAGTAGCAATACTGAGCCTCTTGTCTTTGTTGCCAAATAAAATTACCTCTGTATTATCTCTTTTTAATTACAAGAAATTTTGGCACATTTTATCTACACATTGTATTTGCATAATGACTCTATGGGAGTGTATTCGATTGATGAGAGAGCTGAGTAAATTTGGGTGTCATCAGCATAACTAGGATATGCAAGTTTTTTGTTTTGAAGGATGAGGTCAAGTGGGAGTATGTCCAGATTGAACAGAAGCAGGCTGAGAATCAATCTTTGAGGAACACTACAGGTCATGGGCATGTGTTTTGAATTGTAATAATTATAATTGTGGTTCCCAATAGTGACAGAGTACTCACTATCCTTCAAGTATGATTTAAGCCGATTTAAAAACATTCCATAGAAAACAACACTATTTTCCAGTCTATGCATTAGTATACTGTGATCAACAGTATCAAAGGCTGCATAAGATCTAAAAGCACTGAAATTGATGTCTTTCCTGAATCGCTTTTTCAAAATGAATATAAATTAAAACCTTTACAAGAGCTGTCTCTGCTGTGATTGGCACAAAAGCCACACTGAAATTTGGCAAGTAGTCATTTAAAGTTAAGAAATGTGTTAGCTGATTAAAAGCTACCCTCTCTATAATTTTGTCTAAAAAGGATAGATTTGAGATGGGTTGGAAGTTGTTGAGGATAGAGATGTCTATTTTGCCTTTTTATTTTTCAGGGATGAAGGAAAGGTACCAGATACAAATGATGCATACACAACATTAAGAACATCAGTTTCAATGGACTGAAAAAAGTTTTTTTTTTAAAAGTAAGTTGGCAAACTGTCAAGACTTCAAGTGGTTGGATAAAGGTGCTTCACTATTTCTAAGAAAGTGTGTGAGAGAAATTCAGGAGGTATATCAAGTACAGGGTTTGTCAGTCTCTCTACTGTAGCAAATAGGCTATTTGAATTATTTTCATTTTTGTTTGTGATACCAGAAAAGAAGGATTGTCTCCATTTGTTGTATGTTTTACTGGTGCAATGTTATTTATAGTACCTCTTCTTTACAACCATGGTGCGGTTTTGAGGATTGGATGTGATGGACAAGTCACATCTGAAAATATAGAAAATATACACAAATGATCTGATAGTGCCACATCCCTGACCAGTTTTGAAGTATGGAGACCCTAAGTTATGATCAAGGGCCAATTCCAATTCCTATCTTAACCCTCAATCTTAACCCTCAAGCTCAACCCTCAATCTTAGTAGCCCTCAAAACCAAGTGTTAAGGGCTATTTTGTGACTTAGAAATGGGACACCCCTCAAAGGCAAATACGTCTTAAGACTGTGGGGGCCAAAATTCTGTCCAGTCTGTCAGTTCAAAGAATAAGAAATATACATCATCAGTAGTCATCAATAAAAAGATGCAATGATTTTTTTTCCCCAACACTTTATTTCAATTCTTGTACAAAACAAGCAGTGACAGACATGAACAGAACAAATATGCCAGGGTTAAGAGAAAAGAAAGAGAAATAAGATAAACAAATAAATAAATAAAAAGTTCAGCAGCTCAAACCATTAAATTGTTTACATATTTTCAGAGTCTTTATAGCTTTGGAGTTTGTGGAGTGCTGAATGGTTTCTAAGTATTGCTGCATTTCATTCATAAAAATTTTGAACAAGGATTTTCTATTATAAAATTTACTCTTATGAATATAGAATTTCGCTATAGATAATAAATAGATTAATGAAATAGAATTGTTTTTGTTTAGAAATGCTGACATCATAAAATCCAAACAGCACATCTTTGTACAGTAGTGAAAATAAAACATAATGTTACAATGAATATACTCGACAAAATCTTTCCAAAAAGTGACAGTATAGGGGCAGCAAAACAAATGTGCAGTTACCAAACAATAATCTGCTGCCGTCTGCAGCTGTGTTGATTTCATATTGTAACAGAATGTTTGATCACTCGGGGAACAGTTGTCATTGTGACTGAGAATTATGTTATGAATATGAACTGTTCACAAGTTACAAATTACTCACTCCCATAGTTTTTTTGGAGCCTGCGTGCTTTTTGTAAACTTGTCTTCATTGGTGCCCTGAAATGAATCAGGGCTTGTGTTATGTCTGGTGGCCCTGAAATGGAACAGAGATAACAACATTACTTTCTTTTATTTTTTTTGGCTACCTGTCAGATATTCGTTAAGTTATTAGTTTAGTTTCATGCAGTATTGCAAGTATTATCACAATGAATACTGTAGTCAACATCCAGCAGAACTAGTGAGGCTGTTTATACGGTCACACAAGTGTTATCTGGTGACTTTCATCCACGTTAACGTTTCACTCTTTTGGTTATAAATTGATATTCAACCAAATAATCTGTACCACAACAACCGACTGAACTTATTCAGCAGAAAGTCACCAGATAACACGATCACTATCGTTAACCTGCAGCTGTAACGTTACCAGCTGCAGACTCTACGGCTACAGGAGATGACACCGTCCGGTCATCTTACAAAAATGTCAATGCAAACATTTCACGTATATTAAAACAACTTAACAACTACATTATCACTGAGAAACATGACTTTTTGTAACTGAATGACAGCATACTCGGTTATCAGAGAACCGGGGTTACGTGCAGGGGCAAGCGCCCGCGCCGGCTTCGTTAGCAAGCCAAAAGATATGTGTGTTACACTACATAGAGGTCTATAGTCCATAAAATGACGTTAAACTAAGATAATGCAACGGTTATCATAATTTTAAAACAACTATTAACGAGGAAAATACTCACATTGATAACTCCGCTTCCTTACGCTTGTCGCCGCCATCTTGCATTGACTGAATCGTCTGTACTCGGCCGGGCTCGGCTGGGCTCGGCGGATGATGCGCAAAGGATTCTGGGATAGCACTCACTACCAAGGGTGGTCCTGGAAAATCTTAAAAGTGAGGGTCATACAGCCCTTATTCTTGACCCTCAACTCAACACTCTGAGAATCGGGACAGCACTAGCACTTCGCGGGAGTGCGCATTTTTGAGATTGAGGGTTAAGATTGAGGGTTAAGACAGGAATTGGAATTCACCCCAAGTCCAGAGTATGTCCTTGAGGATGGATAAGCTCCTTTGCATGCTGACATAGACCAACAGTATCAAATAGTGCGTTAAGTTAATTTGTATGACTATCCTTTTGGTTATCAACATGGATGTTGAAGTCTCATGGTTTTCAAATAAATCAAAGACTGTGCAAATGAGAGATGAGAGTTTGCTCAACTCCTCAAGAAAATGTTATGTAAAGTGCCTTGGAGGTCTGTAAATGGTTACAAAAAGAATGTGAGGCATTTAAGGATAGCACAGAGTTAATCAGATGACATAAACTTACCTAGTTACATTTGCTTGCATTGGTATTGGGCTTTATATATGATGATATAGGATTCTAGGGCTAGTTCTTGTCCCCACCCTTTTTGGTTCCTGGTAGGACAGACAACTATGAAAGGGGGAGGGAGAGAGGGAGTGACATGCAGCAAAGGGTCACAGGCTGGAGTCGAACCCAGGCCGTTGTAGCAACAGCCTTGTGCATGGGGCTCTATCCACTAAGCCATCGATGCCCCAACCCGGTAGAATCTTTTACAAAGGTTATGCCTGAAACCCTTTAAGAGGGTTCTACCAAGAACCCCCCATAAAAGATTATACAGAGAACCATCTGTGGATGATTCAACCCAGAATCTCTTATGAGAGGTTCTACAAATAACCCTTATGGTGTAATTTTTAAACCCAGAACCTTCTCCGGGGTTCTATCCAGAATATATCCACCTTCTAAGGGTGCAACAAGAACCCAACCAGGGGGTTCTACTGAGATCCATATCCAAGGGTTTTCTCTGGAACACACCTGGAGGGGCTCAAAAAATAATAACTGACAATAATTACCCATAGATCTCTCCCCCACTTTTCATGGCTTTTATTTTAACAGGTTAGCCTGGGGCCAAGGGAACCAAGTCCACCAGCTTTTGGCTTCATGAGGTTTTCTGAGGACCGGGGCTGATGTGGTCCAGTGCAACCTACATCCCTCATCATTCACAATGACATTTTGAAATCACTGCCACAGGTTTTTTTTTACTATTTCAGTGGTGCAGTAAAAATCAGTTTCAAATAAGAACATATTACAAAATGTCACATAATGAGTACCTGAATAAATGAATAAATAAATGAATTTAAAAAAAAAGAAGATGATGAAGAAGAAGAATTTAAGCAGACAATGTGGTATTTTATGGCATGAAATGATTGTGAAGATACCAAATTAAATTGATTAAGAGGATTGCAAATACATCTTCTTATTTTAAAAATGCCACTTGAAACATGGATAAACATTTGATTATATGAGGGTGAGGGTCTTTGAACACCCATGCTTCCAACAAACCTTAACAACTCAAACACAAGAGAAACAAAAGAGATCTCTCATTGAAAAGTGTTCTTAATGGAAACCTCAACCTCACAAAAAAACGCTACAAGAACCCATTCTTCCACAAAGTGCTCTTCAGACACTAAAGTTATGGTTATTTCTAAGAGTGTACAGTCAAAAAAAAAAAAATGAAAAAAAATAAAAAAATTTCTATGGAGTAGTCTTGTTTACCTATATGTTTATTCATGTGATTATTTATTTTGATAATATTTATTCATTTAATAATGGACATTTTGGGGCTTAAGCAGTGGTCTGTGCATTTCTAGAGCATAACCATGACACCTTGACCAAATAAATGATTTCTTTAACAGTCAACCATTACCAGCTAGATATGACAAATGTATGCAGAACAATATTCACACCAGTTTTTTGACTTTTGTCTTTTACAGGATTCTAGTGCAATAAGACTCTTGTGGTCTTAGTAGGGCTTTCCTTGAGACAGTGAGGCTATATATCATGCCGCCCCAACCTGCCATCCAGCTTGGGTGAGAAATGTGCAGTAAGAGACTCAGGCAGTCACATGCTGGATTTTTTTTTTTAGCTTGTGAAAAGATGAAATAATTTCATCCACATATAGCTTCATCCACATCACACCCATTCCGCTTTCTGCCATGCTTTAGCACACTTTATACTTTTATTCCCCAATAACACGTCCTTACAACTTGGTTTATTTTTAAAACTCAATATAATCCCCAGGCTCAGAATCAGGAAGCAGCCACATATAATTGTGTTACTGTACCCACCTGCAAAAAAAATTCAGACCATCAAGTTGTCATATTGTTAACGGGCCTTCCCACATTCTGTATACCAGTAGAAAAGCCATTAACAGGTCAATGCTGCACCGTGACATGGACTAAAAAGTCAACTGACTGGCAGATTGGCCTCAGGTGACAGGGCCACATTCTTCCCAGCAGTAGGGGGCTGAAATCTATAATGGAAGACTTGTCAGGGCTCAAAAGAGGATTCATAATGATATCTCTGACAATAGAATGCCTGACTGCCAATGAGCCCCTGCCTGTCAGAGGAGCCGAGCAAAATAAGATGCCGTGGTGCACAAACTGCCTTCTTCCGAAAATAATGTAAATCTGAGGTTTTTAAGAATTCTTAAAATCAGGGTCCATATACTCATTTAAAGCTCTACCGAGCAGATAAAGTTGAGGACAAAGAGTTTTGACTGTTTCCTTATATGACAGTGTTTGACACGACTTTCTTGGCACTAAAAAAGTCTCCAGTCTTCTCACTCATTCTTTTCTTTCTGCCCCAGAGATGTAAAATAACCCTGGGCTGCCTTCCTTGTGATAACACACCCCAAGTTCACGGCTCTTTCCTGACATTATTATTACACAGTGCCAAATTGGAAGTGTCTCATGAGGTAGAGATGACATTCAAATATCCTGTCCAGCTCTATTCATTATGGCCAGTGTTAAGTGTTTCCTCAACTGGGAACCAGGTGAGCAACTCTTCTCTCAACCCTAACCTAATCAGCTCCCTCGAGATCTCGTTTCGGTGACGATGATGCAGTTGTGAGGATGACATTCAGATTTTTACTATTTTTAGTCATTAATGTCAAATCCGCGAAGAAAAAAAAAAGAAGAAGTTGTGACTAATGTTCTGTAGAAACTCCTTATTAGTAACAGGCAGTCAGCTTTGGACAGATACGTACGTATCTTTAGGCCATTTTGATGTTTTTTTTTTAATGCTCTTTCCATTATACTTTCAATAGTAATAGGAGCTATGACAGCTATTCAATAAATATCCACTTATGCTTTTTCAGGTGGTGTGATATTACCCTAAGGTGCCATAGCAGTTGTGCAAGTTATTGACTCTGTTTAACAGAAGTGCTTTCTTCCGCTGCTCATGTCCCCTAAAACTATATTCTCAAACTTGCAAACATGGATGAAATTTCATTTTTATTGAAAGGGTACACTTTGTATGTCACTGCATTGTGTCAATCAAATGAATGACCTAAGGGTGAGGATCCATTTTTAGGCTTTCAATTGCCTTGAAGCAAAATCCCAAAGTGGATGCACTTGGCTCATATTTCCAAATTACCGTGTCCTTTTTTGAACGCAGAAAGGCACACTAACAAGAAAAGCAGAGGTGGTTAGAATGCACAAGATTCACCCATTTCCTTCTGAGGAATTATTGGAGCGTATCCCTCCGGCTGGCAGTGTAATAAGTGGGCTGAGACACTATGTACTAATCATTTGACAGTAACGAAGAAAAAAATAAAAAGGCGGGGGAGAGACATTTTAAAAGAAGGAATACTTTGACCTCTGGTGTCCTAGGAAAAGAGGCGGCATGTAGGTCTCTTTATGAGTAATGCTGCAGTGTCTATAGCAGACAGGGAATGGGCAGCGCTATTATCTCCCGGGGGGTTCACTTAAATGTTAACATCTCAGTACTGACCGGATTTCTAAACCTCATTCCTACACTGCATCCTGGAACAAAGAAATTAAAGAAACAGGAGAATGATAAGTACTGCACTACACATGTGTTGGACATGTTGTGAAGCGTGTTTTCTATACAGGATGCTAGTGCTGATTATTACTTTGGATCTATTCATAATTGCTGCTGATAATAGTCCAGATTAAATTAGGCTATCTCAACAAATATTGTACAAACTGTCACTGGAAAGTGGATAAATCCCAATGATGTTGGTGATTCCTTTACTTTTTCTCCAGCGCCACCATGAGGTTGACTTTTGTGGTTGACTTTTGTGGTTTTAAGTGAAAAACCTTAAAAATGATTGAATGGATCTTTTTATCTCGTGCCATCACGTCAGAATTTCTATTGCTCTATGAGCAAATATCTGTAAAACAAACAGCATCCCCACATCAGCTGTATTGTGTTTAGTACTGATAACAAATGTTTTATGCTAAGGAATTGTTAACATGGTTAGCATTACACTTGTTTAACATCAGCGTGTCAGCATGTTAGCATGCTAAAAAACTGTTAAAATGTTTATCTTCACTTTAAAGGGTAAATGTATATATTGTGGAATCTATTATAAGTATCAGCTATTGCATCATTATTCACACTTAACTAATTTTTTTTTTCTAACAGTGTATCATGACAATGTAAAAAAACCAAGGTGTAATGTGAAAAGGGGTTTTTCATAGTGATGTACCTAGAGAATTATAAGCAATATCTGCAGCTCCTCTTGGCTTCATAGTGAGTTTCAGTCTTAGATTATATAAAGTAATGGACGTAGTTATTTTGATGTCACACACTGGTTTATGGTCTCCTGTTCTGAAGCCTCAAGCTCGGCACTTCAGCCATCGCCACCTTGGTTTTTTGGAGCCAGAAGTGACCATAATTGGATGAGACAGTGAAGCTATGGATAAGTGATTTGACAAAGCAGCAACCTCTGAGGCCGAAAAATGAGGTGCCAAAAACTGCCACTTGAGGCTGGCTGTAAGAGCGAGTCAATCCCTACAGATACATAATGATAGTGTCCCCAGCTTCTCTGACAGAGACCCCTCGCTCCACAGCTCCACCCTCTCATCCAAATTTGGTCGCTACCGGTTCCAAAAAGCCAAGATGGCGATAACTGAATTGCCAAACTTGAGGCTTGAGGCACCAATAAATGGGATGAGGTCACGATAGCTGTGCCCATTAGTTCAAACAGTCTATGGATCTAACAGAAGAACTATAGCCATGTCACTCAAGTGGCCCAGGCCTTAACTATGCATAAGTTTAAGCCTCAATAAAATATAGCCTCCTTCACAGTTGTCATAAATATTGAAATTAGTTAAAGAGACTAACACTGTTTTTTTGTACCATGCTGCAAACATGGTTATTTTTTCTGTAAAGTTGGGCATCATAAAGTGGGGGTCTGTAGGGATTGTCTCACCCCTGGAGTCAGCCTCAAGTGGACATTCTAGGAACTTCACTTATTTAGCACTTCAATGCTGGCTTCATTTTCAAACCACTGATTTTTTTTTCTCTTTATTGCAGCTTACTTTATAGCTGTCTGACCCACAACTCTAGTGTTCTTGTTCACTCTCACCCTCTCTCTCATATCCTTGATTTCAGCCACAGCAGGCAGCTGTTTTCAAAGGAAAAGCTCTAAAACCCCACTGCACACTTACTACCACACAGCAGACAGACACGGATGGAGACTAGCTGGGGAACATAGTGGAGCATTTAGCAGCTAAGGAGACATATATTTCCTTCAGGACTTGTCGGAGACCAGAAACAGAGCTAAAAGTCAGCGAATGTTGGACTTACATTTAGGTGGTTAGAAACCTGACCGCAAATATATGATGATGTTGGTCTGTAACACATTCACCATGTCAGTGTAAGAGGTGATGATATGCCAGTGTTGTGTTCACAACTTGTTAGTGCCAGCCCCGAGTAGCCAAAAGATAAATTATTATGGGGTTAAGTAAAAGGAGCTCTATATGATATTCAGAGTACTAAAATAGCAACAAACAAACTTTTGCAATGTAAAGACATAATGGGGTAATGGCTTCCTGAGCAGAGAATGAAGTTGCGCTCCCTCTCTGTTTGTTGTTGTGTTAGACGGTCAGGTTACACATGCATGTTAGTGCACGTGAGTCCCTTTGTGTGTAACCCACTGACTAGCTAATCCCTGCCACTTTGCGCTGCACTGTTACTGCTGATATTGGGATGATGTTGTTGCCGTTCCAACCCCGGGGGTAAATACTGTTAGCTCTGTCAGCACTGTTACCACTGTTAGCACCGTTAGCTGCTAGCCTGCAGCTCAGCCACCTCTTTGTTCAGAGCTGTGTACAGATAACCTTCTAATCATAGATAAGCTCTGAATACTGCTCAGAGCTCCTTAAGTGAAGGATCTGAATATTTCTTCCACCATTGCCTGATAAAAAGCTGTACTTTGATCGTGATTTGGAAGAAACATATGATTAATAATAGTATCCGTTATGTAATACACATACTATGCCATTTTCACAATAGTATCTCAGAGTCTAATTCCTAGCAGTCCCAAGAGAGGAACATCCCTGAGGGAGGAGCTTTCATTGCTTTACAGATGTCACAGCGAGGCAGGAAAAACCATGTTCAAATTAAAAATTCAGTGTAAAGTCTCACTGTGATGTTAAAAACCCGCAGCTGTAGTTCCCCTTAACACGGTCCCCGCTTACACTAACCTGGTGACCCCAGGCGTTGTTGCTGATGAAAAGAAGCAGCCTGATCTGTCTTCTAAATAGAATGCCTGTGTTGAAATGTGCCCCAGCAGCAGATTCACTCTGCATTTAATGAAACACACACACACACACACACACACACAAATGTTTCATATGGGGTCTCAAGGTGATAACAGGATTTGATAAGTATTGATTTACGCAAGTAATATGAGACCCTCCTACATACTGTATATCAAAAGTCTTTGACATCACCGTTATTTGCTTGAGATAAGGCTATCCATCATGAGACACTCAAAAATGAAAGCTGAAAAAGAGTTGAGAAAAACCAAGTGGAGCTGAAGATTCATTACGCCTTGATTCCTATGCAATTTCCTCCCCTTTTCAGTCTCAGCAGTCAAGTAAGTTCCCCTCTCGCAGCTATCCTCTGAAGAGCATTTCTGCTGAAGTCGAGTTCTGGTTTGAGCTAACGAAGTTAATCCTAAAAATCAGCATATCCTCAACAATTGTGCCCGCAAATACACACGCCTCCTCCTCCCTCAACATCCTCCACACCTTTGACACAAACTACAACAACATCACGTAATTCCACAGAGTGCCCCTCCAAAGGGAACGGCCTATTTCATATTTATACCTAGTGAGGAGATGGTGTACTTCGCTGCGCTTTTGAGCGAGAGATTTCCCTAGCCTCTCACAAAAACGCTGCCACCCTTTAAACATTCAAGTCATGGTTCAGTAAGGTGCCTGCTGTCAATTTTATTTATAAACCTCCCTGGCCTGTTCTTTCATTCAGACAGGCTCTCCACCACCCCTCCATCCACCTCTTGTATATTGCCAGGAGGGAAGCAGACACCACCTACAAGGCATCCTCAAAGGCAAAGGGTAAACATGGCTCACAACAGCACTTAATGCAATCACTGGGCAAAGAAACACATGCCTCAGCAACATCAAGCTACAAACACTCTGGGAGGTGTTAAGGTGAATAAAAAAGCCTTGCTACATCCCGTGGCTTTAGAAGTGTAGATTTCTTCTGAGAGCCACATCCCCGAAATTACCCCCCGCTTCCTCTGCCCAGTATTCGCCTCTCTTGCGGCAGACAGTGAAGCTGTGAGGGCGTGATGACTCCCTGGTTGTGAGTCTGACAATAGGCTGTGATACTCACAAACCAAAGTGATGGTTCCCTGTGTGGAAATGCAAAGAGAGAAGCTGCAATAAAACAGATAGATGCCCTGGAGAACGCCAGAGGAACACTCAAACTGTGGGATTTTAATGACATAATGAGGGCAGTTGCCATGCATTTCCTATTAATTTGCAGTTTCACTTTATGCAAGAGGAATAACAGAAACCATGTGAGCGTGTGAAACTGAAGTAAAAAACGTACTGCTCAGAGGTGGCCATCACAGAGGATCTTGTTAGACTAATTTGCATTGTATTTTTTTTTTTTTTTAAGTTTTCAACTCAGCTATTCCCACTTGTACCTTGTTTTTACCTTTGCAACCAGCGTTGTTTTGCTCTCATTCCTTCTGTGCCAAAACACTCATCTCTGCAAAATGTTCTACCACGTCCTGGGTGAATACTAGCTGGATGGAGGATCTCCAAATTTTTTTTGTGTGACCTTTAAGATGTATGCTGCTGCATAGATTTTGATAAATAAATCATAAAAAAAATCTTTTTAATTATTTAGTTATAGTGAGACCAGCCCAAGTATGACGTTCATTATATGATACAGTACAGAAATTAGTGAAGTATAGAAAAATGTATTTGCGTCAGTAGAGTTTTTTTCCCAGTTAATTAAATACTGATATTTTGCATATGGATTGGTTTATGTTTGCTTGACTTTAAAGACATAACTAAAGCTTCTTAAATATGCAGAGGAAGAGCAGAACTGTGGAGTTTAAATTAATTAGTCTATACTTCGCACAGCTAGCCTATAAAACCACCAGTGTGCCAGCAGCTGCAGCACTATTAGCATATACATCATTATATTTCAAACTGGAGTTTCATATTAATTCACCCATTAGTAGAAAAAGTTTGCAACATGATTTGCTAACCCTGAGGTATATAATAGGCCTTATAGGACATTTTGATGTAGCCTAGTCTAAAATGTCATTTATAGACAGAAATAAATAAGCCTGGTTTAAGACCATGTATTTGTGCTTGCATTTTGTAGTGATATTATTTCATTAAGTGTCTGTTTTATATGCATTTAAAAAAAGAATCTTTCCCTTAAAATTTGAAAAGCTCCAAAAAATAGTGAGATAGGGCTTTTTGTTTTCTGAGGGTGTTGTTTTACTTTTGTGGTTACAAAGTTGTTAAGATGGAGTTTAATTATTTGAGTTCAAGTTGAATCTGTGGTAATAGGGTGCTGCAGGGATGATGTTTCTTTCAAGGCCAATATGAAAGTTCAAATCGCTTTGGTTCCCTTGACAAAAGAGCCAATGGGATTTTTCCATTACATTTTTTATTAGTGCAGAAAATAAAACTCTGGTGCAAAGAAATATTTCTACTTACATGTTTTGCTCAACAAATAATCTTCATAAATGAACACTACTTTATAATTTTTGAAGTGTAAATGCAATCATCAGAATTGAAAAGCTAACATTAGGCTGTAAATGAACTACACCACGATTCCATGACTTTAACATTGCCGACACAAGCCTTTAAAGCTGGTTGGTGTCTCATTTAGCGTGTTGGCTTCAGAGTTTACAAGTATTTTTACTGATGTATTTTATGTTGTAGAACAAAATGTAAATGTCTCTTTAGCTTGTGTTAACAATAGATCTTATTTCAGGTATCTAATCAAAAACTAATTTAAAAAAAACCCTGACTTTGAGATAAGGGAAATTGTAGTGCTTAAAT